>JAWNNJ010000670.1:310000-910000 GCA_035045125.1 Hypselothyrea guttata | reverse complement strand
ATATTTAAATTATTTTGGAGCCTAATAATTTTTTACAAATTTTTTTATTAGTATTATTTAATTTCTGCCTTTTATGTATGTCAAATTAAAATTTTTAATTTAGCATTTCTATCACAAAGTGTTAAATTTATACGCTTCTAATATAATATTCCATTTATCCCTATAATATTCTACTGATATTTGTTAGTTTATGGCTTTAGTATTATATATGTAATGTTTGCCAGTAATTTGTTTATTTATTTATTTAATGTCAACTATGAACAGTCGACATAGAATTTAAAATACATACATATTTAGGTAATTAATTATATATTAAAGTTATTTTTTAAATAAAAATAAAAAAAACTTAAAAATTTTATTTGAATTTTAATAATGATCTTTTATTTTATTTATTTGATTATTATAACATTATGTAGGCACATTTTAATTTGCTGTAAATTGCAGTCATTTAAATAATCAAATGTTATTTACAGAATGTTAGTCATTGCATGCTGTTTACAGGATATCTTGAAGCAGCAGATGCCCTTGTCGAGCTGTCTCACATGTTACTTGCCCACTTCAGGCTTAAGTCAGAGCCATCAGTTCGCTCATCATGCAAAACCACACTCATGTGAGTACTCACATACACTCAAATACACTCACACACACTCACATACACTCACTCACACCCATTCTCCAAGGGGCTGTGCACATTTCATGTCAACAGCGTTGGCATGTCATGTCAGGCGTTCATTTTGTTGCATGTTCCTTGCTGGAAATGTATACCGCCCACCTGCCAGCCCCAACACACACATACATATATATACATGTAAATGTATGTATGTGTGTGTGTGCTGCCTAAGTGCGTCTTGGCGTATACTCTGTAAAATACATGATATAAGTGTTGTGAAATTGTATTATAAATCACAATTTTTCGTTTATAAATATTTAATCTCGCCTTAAGTAGAAGCATTGATTTTCCACATTTCTAAAGCTGCGGAAAACCTTGTCAAAGTCTTTGAACCTGTGAAAACCATAGAAGCTTACAGTCTGGTAAGTGGGTAAGAGTTGGGAAGCAAGCGGCTTTAAACTTGAATAATATTGGTTTTATAAGAGCTAAGCAAACAATCGGCCAATGAAATGCTTTTTTATTGGGCTGCTTGAGTTGATAAAAAGACAGTCGATAAATTTGTAAATTTGTGAATAGATTTATGAATACAATTTTTGATAGATTTATTGATGGAGTTGTAGACAAGATTTTTGATAGATTTATTGATGAATTTATGGATGGATAAATATATTGAATTTATATTTAGTTTGTTGATAATGTAATTTAATTTAGTTTTATTTTATTTAATTTAATTGGAAAAGATTTAAGATGAAAATGGAGAGCTTTAAGCTATAAGAAAAGCTTTTTATTATTTGGCAATGCTTCATTAAGTTTATAGAGTTTTAAAAAACCCCATAAAAAATAGGTGCAACAAATAAGCTCAAATCGTTGAAAATAAACTAAAAACATTGTAAAGAAATAGGTTTTAAGCACTTTAGCAATAAAATGTAGTGCACATTTAGTATTTTATTCATGCTTAAATGTACCATAATAGCCTTAGTAAGGAACCCATATACCCGTTTAATGCCTTTTCCTTTTGCCATTTGCCATTTGCCTTCTGCTGTTGTTATTTGTGCTGCAGTTGCTGTTGTTGTGCTGTGTTGGGTTGCTTGTTTTATTTTATCGCACCTTGAGGCCATGGCACAGCGTCAGAGGCGATAAAGTTGAGGTTTTCTTTCGCCTTTCCCTAGCCACGGGCCAATTTCCCAGTTGCATGCATACAAATTGCAAAAAAAAAAAAACGGAAAAGAAATGAAAAGGGAAAAGATTAAGGCGATACTGGCAGGCCATGGCTTAAGCTGAGCCCGAGCTCCAAGTATTTTCATTTGCACTGCATAATAAAAGCAAAAGGCAACAAGATCATAATAATATGCAATCATACAGAAACCAAAAATGTGAAATTAAAGCAAGTCACAGGAACTCGAGTTTAATTAGTCGCACGACTGCACAGAGTTGCATGTCAGATAAATTACAAATGGTTTATCGTTGTTAACCATTCTTGTTGTTTCTGCAGTTGTTATTGGCCAAGTTGTGCTGACAAGGTCAAGCAGCCAGGCTAAATGGAATGCAAATGTCATAAAATTTAAAACACAAAATAATGTAATAACTACAGACAGACTGACATTATCACAATTCAACTACAAAGCAAAACAGTTGCTCTACTTTAAATACCCTGTAATGCATTCCTCGCAGACTTAATTTGCAGAAATAATTTTTTAATTATAGCTTGAAATACTGAAAATAATTTGAACATATTTGTATTTGATTTTGGTGATTTCCATTATATAAATGTTTAAGTAGAAACATGTCTCTTGAAATATATTCCATATTCTTATTAGCAGAGTTCTCTCAAATCTACCTTTACCACGTCAAGCTCCAGGGTATTTTTCTTCTTATCTCCTTCTCCTCTTCTCCTTCGTGTATTTGCCAAACCAAGTTGTTTGTATTGTCAACAGGGCTAATTATTTTCCACTTTCATTATACCCTTGTTGATTTTCAGTCATTTTCTGTTTTGCTCTTGCGCTTTGCATTTTTAATGCGCTTTTTAACATTTTCTGTGCTGACATTTTCTACTGGCACTATTAATAGGCTTACAGCAGTTGCCTCCCTGATGCCTCCCTGACCGTAATACCCGGCCAAGAGCAGCAAAATTGTACCAGAAGGGGGTTAACCTTAAACTCTTTAACTATTGCTCGTTTAACAGCGCACAACACTCTTAACATTCAAATAACAGAGAAACTCTTAATTTTAAGTAGTTCCTAAAAGTATGCTACGCTATAAAGGGAAAGCGTACAGACGACAAACGCTGTTATAATATTGTTGGCTTTTGGCTTTCCACTGTTCGCTTGTTTTCCACTCTTTGCTCTCGGTCTGTGCTCTTTGCCTCCGCTGCGACACTTTTCGAATCGTTCATTATGCATGAGACGCCTTTGTCACACTAATTGAATAATAGCCCTTCGATTTATGCGTATACCACGACACAACTTGACTGTATATGTATACATTCATGTAGTGGGCTCATAACATATTCAAGCTGTACTCTGCTGTAGTAATTGTTTGTTGAAATTACATCAATAATTTGTCAATTGCGGCAAGTTGTCAATATTGTGATTGGTTTGTGCTGATAAATAGTATGCATTGTCTGTATGCGATGGAAATCTGAAATTTGACAGACAAACAATAATAACTTATTTAATTTTGTTGCATTATGCCGTAAGAGTAGTGAGATCTAAGGTCTTATGTTAATTTAACAGCAAATGTACAGGCTACGTTAAACTCTGTAAGCTTTCTCTGTTGATTAACATACAGAATATATTTTATATCCAAGATCTTATGTTAATTAACAGCAAATGTACAGTCTACGTTTGCTGTTAAATCAAAAATAAGCTCTGTAAGCTTTCGCTGTTCATTAGCATTAAAAATATATTTTTGCTTGGTTATTTTTAAAGAAATTCAAAGTTCAAGGTTGCAAACTGAGAAATATAGTCCATTATACAACAGTATTAAGTTGTTAATTAAAATGGGTTTAGGTCGACTAAGGAAATTTCCGTGTCTCCATTAAATAGACCGACCGAAGGAACTGTCCAAGGCAAACGGATTGCTGTTAAACAAATAAATCAAACCCATATATAAACTTTTTGTCATTTGCAGCAATAAAATTCAAATTATTTTTAGCTTTATTTGGGCGATTATATGCCAACGAGACCCCTAAGACGGACGGTCGGACAGAACGGACGGACGGACGGACGGACAGGTCGCATGCTTGGCAAATGGAAATGAAAATGAAAGGGAAATGCTGTATACTATTTATGTTGGTATGCGTGTTACTTTGTCTATTTGCTAATAACACAAGCCCATTTTCATTTCGGCTCAACTTTTATTGAGGTCTTTGCTTTTGCTTTTGCTTTGGCTTTTACGTTTCTCCACTTCCTCTTTGCTCGTTTCTCGTTTCTCTCTTCTCTTTTTGGCTTTTTGCAACTCAACACGCGGCGCGTCAATGGCAATCAAAAGTTTGTGGTTTGTGGAAGCATCGTCTAATATCTGCCTGTCTGCCGGTCCCAATTTCCTGTCAATACTCATAAAAGTCGCTACCCTATCTAACCCAAAACGAAACACCCGAAATCCCCTCCCCGCCGACCCCGCATACAAAACAAACGCTTTCTAGCTGAAGGCTCTGCTGTCCTCAACAGAACACAACTGAACAGGGTTTCGTGTCAGTTGAGCGTCCGCAAAAACCGATTTTCCTACTGCAAACAAAAGAAAAGCGAGTAGAAGCGAAAATTAGCCAGAAAAGTGTTTAGAACTCGCAGATATGCTGCATAAATAACCAAATAACATGCGATTTACATAGCCTTAACAGCAACTGTGATTTGGGAATGTATGTTAAGAGGAAAACTGCAAATAACAGCACTATGTTAAAGATAAAAAAATGAATGTTAACAAATTTACAAATGAATTGATAATATTTTTTTTTAACAGTTTTGCTACTTTATTAAAAAACTTTAAACTATGTATTTCTTAACATTTTAGAAAAAGAAATATAGGAGATATGTAATTATTAAAATGATATTTATTATATTAAAATAAATCATTCTGTTAAAGTCTAACTGTACAGTTAATTTTGTCATAAAATATATAAAAAAATAATCCATTTTTTGTAGAACTTTCAGCTCAACATACCCTATTCTTTAATATTTTTATGACTACAGGGTATTGGGAGAAATGGAATGAAACGAAAAATGCGGCGCCTGGCAGTTACAAAAGCTGTTGTTGCTGCTGTTTGTTATACGTGTGGGCAAATCCAGCGCCCTTAGGCTGCCACCTAACCTCAAATAAAATATACTCACGGTTTATCGATAAAACATGTGCCCAAAACAAGAACGCTGGAGTCGTAGTGCCCTGCCCACTGCTTTCGCGTCTCATTACGCCCACGACAAGTGGATGGTTGGATGGTTAGATGGCTGAGGAGCGGGGGAGGGAAATTGAAAAGAAAAACCAAAAACGAAAACGTCAACATTTTGTTTACACTCGTAAATAGAAGTCAGAGTATGTCTTTCGCATGTTCTCTTCTGCCCCCTTGCTCCATTGCCTCCTTGCCCCATGTTGCCACTCCTCGCTCTGGCTGCTTTGTTTGCGAAATCAAATTATTGCATGTGCCACCAATTCCAATTTGAGCGGGTGCTAAAAAAAAAAGTACGGCCATAAATGTATGTGAGGATGGATGTGTTTATGGATTGCCAGTCAATTGGCCATTGGCTTTGCTCGCCTTTTGCTCCAAACTTTTCTTCATAAATGCCTGTCGAAAGTTTTTTTCTACCATGTGGAAAAATGTCTAACGAAAAAAAGGTTGAAATGAAACTTTGATGAGCTATTAGTCATTTTGACATGTGCTTTACGACTACCCCAACTCTGGCACAGAGTCTGCTTCTTCTTGCTCGAGTCTAGACTCTGCACCATATTGCGCATACGCACTGCAGGACGACAGTCAAGTGGAATAGTTGATGAACATGCAAGAGTTATGCTCCAGCACATTTTGGAATACATGTTGTATTTTTTAAATCGAGTTTCAGTTGAAAATAAAAATGGAGTTTTATAAAAAATAACTAAAAGATAAAATGGCTTGAATCCTGCAGTTTAGTTATAAAGCTTCTCAAAGCTTCACACAGCTTCTTTAATTTAAATGTAGCTTTAAAGCTCAAAAGCTTTTTTTGATTAATGAAATTTGGATGATCGCAAATGAATAAAAATAAATATAAAATTAAATTATAGACATGAATATACACCTTAGAGTTTTAATAAATATTAATTAATTAGATCATGCTATTGATCGCGAATAAATAGTTCAATATAAATATAGAATTAATATTAATGAAAATTCTCTATAAAATTGGATTATCGCAAGTGTATAAAGGTATAATTAATTATAATCCTTAGACTTTTAATAATAATAATTTAATTCAAATTGAATTATCGCAAGTAAATAAATGTATAATTAATTATAATCCTTAGACTTTTAATGAATATTATTTAATTAAAATTGGATTATCGCATATCAGCATATGCATATTCATTATGATTTAGCCGCTGTGTTTGCCAACTTTTTATCGGATCAACAAACTTTTCTATATTTCCTTGCCACTCTTTTTCTCTTGCTGTCTCTTTAACTCCCTTTTCTTCACTCCTTTTCCCATAATAATTTGGCACAGATAATTCGCAGAAAGTTAAGTGTTTTGGCAGCAGCTGAGCACTTAAGTTCGCCTCGTCTAACCCATCTTAACCCCAAAAGAACTCCAACCAGAACTCTGCAAAATGTGCAACGTCACTTAGCTTGATTGCAAATTATTGTCATTGGTTCAGGCTCTTCTCTCTCTCTCCCTGTCTCTCTCTCTCTCTCTCTTTTTATGCCTTGTATTGGTAAATGTAGTTTGAATTATTTCGGGCATGTCCAATAAACAACATTCAATGGTCACCGAAATGCAACGGCAACAAGATATAAAGAAATTGGGAAAATCGTAAGTATGCTTCACTTATTTATTTCGGCCAACTCAGAAACTCAGCCAGCGAGCGCTGTTAAAGTGGGTCAACAGAAATGCTACAGCTACAGCTACGGCTAAAGTGCACTAAAGCGCTTCAGCTCGAGTCACGTTCGGCAAAGAGCGAAATATGGCTTTTTGCTGGCGTCAGAGTATTGACAGCATAAGTGATTGATAAGCAAATACCCAGTGATAACTGTCGAGGCAGCAGCTTAACAACACAACAGACTCAGCAGAGGCACAGCAAATTAACAGCAGCTGCTGCTGTTACACAACATAGCCATAGAGCTGGAACTGTTAGGTAGTTATTTGTATCAAATATCTGAAATTTAGAGCAAAATAATTAACTGTTTTCTAAATTAAACTATTTATAAGACATCATTATCTATTCTAGTAATTTTTGAGCAAAATTTATTTAATTTTTTATTAATTTAATTGCGAATGGAAAGTACTTGGTATGTTTGGAAAATTAAGAAAATGCTAAACAAAAATTAAATCAATAATTTTCACACTGCTTATCAATCATTTTCCCTTGACATCCAATTATTATTGTTAGCGTCGATTGCTTTTGGTTTCGATTACAGCATTCGATTGCAATATCAACAAAGTTAACAGCGATATCTTTGTTTGCATTTCGATAACATGCGTTAAATTATAAATTAAATAAGTGTATGATATTACATATTATTAAAATGTTTAAATATTAGCTTCATTTGCAGCATTAAATAAACAAAATAAAAATAAACAAAGTTGACACTTTGATGCTAACATTCTGTTAAATTTAAATGTTGTATTCTGTAAAACCCAAGGCGCATAATTGCTATAAATTTGTCAAGAAAATGCAATAAATTTCGGCGGATATTTATGGGCATTGTCTGCGGCACTTGAGAGCATAATACTCCCCAAGTGCTCATGTTGTAGGTATGCAAAAGCCACTCAACACACACACACACACACGCCAACACACACACACACACACACACACACACACATGCGACACGTCAACATTCAATTTTGTAATGAAATTTTCATTATAATAAGCGTGAGGCTGTTGATGAACAAGCCCACAGACAGCCATTGCTCAACGCCTGCGACTAAGCAGATATGGAACTTTGGAGTCTGGGGCACGATGCGATATGCCACGCCCCATGCTAAAGTATTCATGACACCAACCCCGCAGGCGGCTGTGTTCGTGTGTGTGTGTGAGTGCAGAGTTCAAATGGAACGCAGCTCCAGTTGCTCGATTTCTCCCAGTCCAACATGACCTACATTTCGGCTGGGCCCCCGTAGCTAAGCAACCCCGAGCCTGAGAGTTAAACCCCCCTGCAAAAACAAAAAATATATATGTATAAAAAATAAGAAGCAGAATTCGGCAAGGCTACAGTCGGATGCAACCGACAGCAGCCTGCACGCTACATTTTAACAGCATACAAAGTGCTATAGCATTATATTTTTAATATTTTACTGAAGCATACTTTTAAGGGCGGTGAGCGAGCGAGACAAAGCATGCAGTCTGCTTTCTAATTTCTATGGTTAATAACTTTTGCGTTTTTAAACCGATTTTAATGAGCTTTTCAGTATACGTAAATATAATAACATAAAATGCACATTAGAATATTACAATTTATATGTTCAATATTACGCTTGTTATTCGGGTTTTATTGATTTGGGTGTAAAATCGGTCTGACACGCATTATTCGAAATTAATTTCATCTGCCTTTGTTAAACATTTGTTCACATTCCAAATTTGGCAGCTACAGCTTTTATAGTTGTTGAGATCAACACTATTATAAAAAACGGACATATTCAGAACATATTTATTTTGTGGGCTCTGTCACGCCTTTTTCTGCCCCTTACACAAAGTGATTATACCATGTTTTTACCCATTTAATGTATGCAGGGTATAATATGAACCAGAAAACAGAAAAAAATGTATAAATGAAATGTAGAGGCAACCAGAAACGCACGCGGCACGCATAGGCAACTAAGGCAGCTCTCCTGTTTTCCCAGGCCCTCTCTCTTCGCTCTCCCTCTCTCTCACTCTCTCTCTCTCGCTCTCTGGGCCAGGCAAAGCCATATAAAAATTGTTTTCGGTTGCTTATTGGCAACAAATTTGCGTGCCGCGCATGCACAAGCAGCGAAGGTTTTCCCCTTGCCGCTTTTCGGCGACTTCATTACAAGCCAAATTTTCAATGGGATTTATATGTGCCAGCCTCACTTAAGCATTTCCACAATTTCCACTGTCTTCTTTGTGTTATTTTACACAGAATTTTGCATAAACTAGGCGCGGACTTGCGATACTTTAATGGACTCCACTGTAAACTGTGGGCGGGGTGGAGAGACTGGGAAGAGGAAGAGGTGGGGGGGATGTGGCAAGGGCACTTACAACGTGTTGACAACTGAATTTCGTACATGGAGGCTCATCAATCACTTGGCCAGCATATATATATAGTATATAGTATTTTGTATATTTATTTTAGCTGCTGTTGTTGGTCCAAATTGAACTCTGCTCGTGCACGTGCGACCATTTTGCCAATTTCTGTTGACATTGGCTTAGGAGGGGGAACTGGCTTTGTGTGCATATCTACACAAATATTATCATATAATCATCAATGCTGAACCACATTGATATATTTGTCAGCTGCCACACAGATGGCATCAATAATGCCTAACAAAGTACTTGCCCCGGATCTCTAGCATATGCAGAGTGTATAATACAGAGCTTAGCAGAGCTTCACTTCTTATAACATTAGCATAACAGTAGCTTCGAAGATGCCAATTACACTTACATAGCAGTAACAGTGTACGGATGTGAGCTTAACAGCGCATTATCGTTGAGCTAACAGCTGAGAGAGTGCAGAATGTAAAGAGTTGTGCAGTTAACAGAACTTTACTTGGCATAACATTAGCAGAAGAGCGACGATTACATTGACAGAGCATTAACAGTGCATGAAGCTGACCTTAACAGCGCATTATCGTTGAACTAACAGCTGGGAGAGTGCAAAGCTCAAAGAGAGCGCTGGAGTTAAATGAGAGCGAGCAGCAAACGCACCCGAAAGCGCAAAGCGTAATCTAAACATGCATTACCACTACTGCAATTGTAATGCATTCGAATTGCTGACCTTGTGCATTACAATGATGAAAAATTAATATAAATAATTATATTATATTAGGCAAAAAGTATAAACAAAATATATCAAATATTCGAGTTTAGATATTACTTTAAACTTTTATTGATTTTAAATCTCACGTTTACGAATAAAATCGATCAAAATCAATCAAAACTGCATTCAAATCGACATTAATTACGTGAAATATATGTTGTTGAATTTTGCTGTTGTTCCCATTCGTTACCCTTTGGCTTTTCATGTCATGTCGCATTAATTGTTGCCAAAAGGTAAAAATATCACATGGCCCATTATCATAACTGGGCTTAACTGTTATTAGTACTAGAGCAGGCCATAAAACAGACTTGGTATTAAGAGCGAAATGCGTTTATTGATAAAACTCAAAGACGATTTCATGTTTTTATAGCATACTTTTCGGCGCGTGCTAAAGCACCCGAAAATATCGAATCCCTCCGACTGCAAAGCGAGGAAATTACAACGCAAAGTAAATATGTATGTATGTATAAAAAAAAATATATTTTACGACTGTGTTTTTTTTGTTCTTCTTCGCTTTTTATAGGCTGCTCTTCAATTGCGTTGCCCCAAACTTGCTCCAGACTGTGCCTCCGCTGCCCCTACATCCCTAACAAGTGTAAAAACAGACGAAAATAAATTAACGAGCTGCTGGCCAACAAGCAGCGTTGCCACCTTGCCGAAATTGCGGAATTTTATTTATTTAAACATCCAATATTAATTTAAATATTGTGTATTAAATATGATTTGGCAATTTATATTACTTCTAAGTTAATTTCAAGGTATTTGTTTTAAATATTTTATATTCTAGCAATGTCTGGCAACACTGCCAACGCAAATAAACGAGTGAGCGAGACATGTATATATGTGCGTCTCACATCAAAGTTTTTCTGCCCGGCAAAACGTCAATCAAAGGAATTTTTGCCGTTTGCCGTTTGCTTTGGCGACACAGAAAATGTGGAAACAAAGAATTCAATTTAATTGCTGCAGGAAATGCGAAAAGCGAAAAGTTTCGTTGCGCTCCCGCTCATAAATTAAATCTGGGCCAACTTTTGCCAGTTTATTAAATTATCCACAAAAATCACAGGACGGAGGGCAACAAAACTTTTTCAATACCGTACAAAGCGTTGAGCATAGAACAGAGCCAGAGTCATTCTCATCCAAGCAGTTTATTAGATAACTTAACTCTTCTGCTTTGTAGCCGTAGCTCGGGGCCATAATCAACCCTAGACAGAACCTATTCCAGCTTCACAGTTGAAAAAATTCAAATTACAGGCGAAGCCAAAAGGTTCGGCTAACTCAGAAGCTCCTAGCCAGATGCCAAAAGGACAAAAGTTCAACAGAGCACTTGAGCAGAGTTACAAACACACATCTATATAAAAATATATATGTAGTATATTAAGTACAAGTCCTAAAAGAATTGCACAAGCTGTAGGAAAATGCTTTGAAAGTAAAACTTTAACCGAACCAAACGTATTACGAGTGAGTTGGCAAAGAGCAAAGGCGGAGAAACTTGAAACTTAAACAACTGGAAATAAGACTGCTGAATAATTTAGTGGCAAAGCGACACTAAAAATTGTCGTTTCCTTTTATGGGCAAAGCTCTCATAGAAATGCATTATCAAGTAGCATGTGAAGTCATATACAGTTGAGACTGTTAAATCAGAACTGCAAAGCGTAGGAAATATTAAAGTGACAATTGCTCGAGACCAACTAAAACTATGTCAATATATTTTCTATATTATATACAAAAGTTTTAGAAACTTTCACTTTAACTTTGTGTAAAATATTTTAAAAGCTGTAGCTTTATTAAGCTGATTAATCTACAAGAAAAAGGGTAAGGATAATCTTTCCCTGAGATTTTTTATGTTTAGCTCGAAAATCATAGTAAAAATTTAAACGTAATTTAAATTTCCGAAGCAAATACTGAAATACTTAAGGGTTATTTTTTTTTAATTTTACCGCTAATACAACTTTTTGAGTACGATCGAATAACAGCGAAGATATGCAAGCGACAATTGACTCAGTAACAAACAGTATCTTCTGCTGTCGGTTGCGCCCGACTGTAGTCTGTTTGCAGGTTTTTTTTTATTTATTTATTGCTCAAATTATATATATATATTATAAGTTTTAACTGTCGAATAAACTATAGCTAAAACTATCGTTCGACTTTGCTGCTTGTTCCATATAGCGAAACTTAAAATCTCAGGCAGCGCTGCTCTCAAACTCTGCTGCTGCCTTTGCCGCTGCTGCTGCCTCTGCTGCCGCTGCTGCTGTTGCTCTTGGTGGCCCAAAAGTCAGCTTCCAAGGCGAATGCAAACCACAAATTTATAGCTGCAATGCGGCCAAGCAGAATTTTCAGCAAAACGCCGCAGTCATAGATAGTCATGAAAATAAAGTAAGGACAATAAAAATATATAACATTAAGCAGCACGGCGTCGGCATCAGCATCGACGCCAGCGTCGACGTCGGCGTCGACCGCAGGCAGCAACAGCATACAATGAGCAGACCAAACGGTAAAAATCAGCCACAGCTGAGCCTTGCCAAATGTGGGCCATGCAGCAAAGAGAGAGCAGCTGTAGCGAGAGAGCCTGTAACATTCTCTGCTCTCTCTCTCTCTTCTCCTTTGCGCTGCACATTCTTGACCGTTTTAGTTTTGCTGCGGTGCCGCTTTGCATGCGTATTTGTTACGTACGTGGGCAGAGGCCGCTGCTTGCTGCATACATCTGGGCGCTCTCTCTCTTTGAACACGCTCTCGCTCTCTGGCTCTCTGGCTCTCACTCTGCCGCTCTGCCACCCTCAAGCACTCGCGCTGTCGCTCTCTTGCTGCTGTTGCTTTCTGCTGCTTATGCGTCATTTTTGCTTGCTTCCGCCATTGCCAGCGCTGCTTTCTTACCATCTTTATCACGCATTCGCGCTGTAAGCAACGCTTTCGTTAATTGCAAATAAGCCAACGAGAGCCTAAGAGAGCGTATGTGTGTCTGTGTATGCGTGTTTTTTCTTTTTTTTCTTTGCTCGCCTTTGTTGTTGTTGTGCTTCGTCAGCATTGCAGCATTTTACGCAGACAGAGAAAAAAATGTTATTGCGACTGCGACTGCGACGTTTTCTGCTCTGCTTTTGGCATTCGCAGCAGTTGTTGTTGTTATTGTTGTTGTTGTTTCTGCTATTCTTGTTGTTGTTGTTGTGCCTGGCCAATTATTAAACGGTTTGCTGCTACCTCTGCACCTACTGCTTCCTCTTACTTGTTGCGCTGACGCTGACGCAGCAGCTGTGACTGCGCTCTCTTCATGCGTACGCGCTCTCCCACACCCCCCGCTCTCCCGCTCTCGCTCTCCCCACAGTTGACTTTGGATTTCAACTTTACTTTGGAGGTCTTTTGTATTCACCTGCAAATTGTGCGTCATTTGAGAGGTGGAGAGAGGGGAGTTTCAATTGTTTGAATTTAAAGCGCTGCAAGCGCTGAATTTTATTTTATTTATTTTTATTTTATTTTATTTTCTTTTATTTGGCTTTAACTAGCCAACTTGCAACTTAAGCTCGCAATTTCCGCACGCCTTTTGTTAATTTCGTTTTGTCAGCAGCTTTTGTATGCAAGTTTTACAGTCGAGTTAACTCTTGGCCAGGCCAGGACACGCCCGCTGTTCCCTGTTAAACACACACACACACACACACTCTCTCACAAGCATTCTGGCCACGGAATTGCCTGTGGCATCATGGCCCAGACTCGCTTTTTGTTGTACTTACCGTTGTTTCTAGCTGTCGCAGCTTTCATTCATGCCACGCCAGTTGACATAATGCGACACGGCCCACTTCCCCACCCCACACGCCCCCTCCTCGCTCTCAAGTTGTCCCAGTGGCGCCGAGCACAGTGGAAAATACATCACCCGCCACGCCCACCTCGCCCGCCACTCCATGCGTTTGCATAGCACAGCGTACGCCTCCCAACTGCCACGCCCACTACGTCAGCGTTGCGAGGCAAACGCAATTCTATTTATAGCACAAAATGCGATTTATACCCTGCACCCCACAGCAAACTCACCGGGTATATTGCCTAGCACAGTGACACATTTTGCTCAAACAGCTGGCAAAATTCAATATCAGTTCAAATATTTAATTCTGGTGGTAAATTTTCAATATTTAAATATATATTTTTATTGTATTATTATTGGTCTCTGTTTATTTACAATATTTTATTTTATTATATTTATTGGGGCTTACATACCCTGTACTTCAATATAAACTAGGAAGTATTCCCAATCGAAACTATAAATCTGTTCTAGCAGATAACGCCCAGCTTAAATGACGAGACCTATAAACTGTAATCTATATAAATTCGCATCATTTCGGAAGCATTAAAAAATCATTTTTTTTTTTTTTTTTTTTTTGTGAAAATAAGTGTATAAATCGAATATGAAGCGAGCGTAGGTTTAAGTGTCACTCAGACGTTGCATAGTCCGTAAACCCAACAGAATCTGAACATTAAATATATCCTACATACAGTATAGCAACCACAACACACTCAAAATTAAAAACTACAACAATCATGCAGCAGTTTTCGGAGGAGGATATAAATAGAGCAGTCGGTAAGTCCATTTGTAGCCATGCATACCCAATATACCCTGCATACGATCTCTTTATTTCATAGATTTCGCTCGTGTGCGTGAGACGCAAATAGAGAATGTATTACGGATGATATTTTCGATTACGGAATGCATTAAGACCGCTTTAATTCTTCCAAAAATGGGTGAAGATTTGGAATTTGTGAGCAGCATATTGTCCGGCACCCTGTATGAGGGGGCAATAGATCAGCTGAAAAATCTGCAAGCTTTTAGCAAGCAGAATCAGTTGGTGAATCGTGAGATACTGCAGATAATCGACTATTTCTCCCGAAATAGTCAGATCTATCATTTTTTTCCTCGTTTTATCAACACCCTATCGAACGATGATAAATTTCTATTGCTTGCAATGAAAACGATTCAGAAAGTCGCAGGTCGCCATCTATGGCGTACGGCAGAGCTAGAGGTTCAAACGGAACGTAAGGTATGTAGGGTTGTAAAATATATCGATGTATCGATAAGGTTTTTGAAATCATTAAATTATTAAGTAATTACTGACAATCATTTAATGAAAAGAAATATTTTATTAATTGAATTAGTATACGTCATGGCATTTTGAAATGTATTATAGTAAATTAATTGGGAAGAATAATTTAAAAAAAATTATATAAAAACATCAAAAAAGATCGATGCATTGAGTTTTTCACACATATCTCATAATGGTATCCCTGAAGGTATGGCACACATACAAGGATATGGAGGCGCAGAAGCAGGAAACCGAGAATCTTAGAAAGATATTAAAATCCAGATACGCTGCTTTACGCTGGAAACGGGCTGCAAAATATGTCCTACTTAGGAAGATGAATGACGATCTGATGGCTAAAAAGAAAATAAACGCCCAATATCTTACGGCTGAATTGTATGGTCCATAAAAAAGAATTTATTCTTAATTTACAATTAATTAATCTATATATTTCAGAGAAAAGCGAACGTTGCCATTAAAAGAAGTCAAAGCTACTGCAGCCCAGAGATTTAAAGATCTGCAGGAAGATTTGGAAGCTCTCACATTACAGTACAATAAATTAACGCATACGATTGCTTTGGGTGAAAAGGAAGCTAGAGAGGAGAAGTAAGTGCATGCGATAGTATCGAAAGGGAAATTACCAGGAATCTTATTCGAAATAGAATCGATATTTTAGTATTAAATCAAATTTTTCTTTAGGCAAAAATATATGATTCAATTGGAGTCTACATTACACAAATTCGACACAAACATCACCGAGAAATTGTGCGAGAATCTGGAACTGGGCGATCAGTATAAAAAAGCCAAGCAAGAGTTGGATGATTTCATGAAAATCTATAACAAAGAGGAAGCAATCTACAAAAGGATTGTCACTGCCTACGAGGAAGAAGAAGAGCGCAAATTTAGGCAGGCAATTCTGGTATTCACTATGAATCGAGCTGTGAAAATCATCAAAAACTATTGGTATGCATATCGTAAACGTGTTCTTCGCAGGGAAAGGATAGAGGACAGAAAGGCAGCGAAGAAGAAGAAATAAAATGCAGCTCGCTTTCAATATTTTTGGCAGTCCATACAACAAATAATAATAAAAAACTTTCACCCATCCAAGTTTTTGCTTGACATTCGTGTGAATCAAGTTTAACGGGAAAACTATTATAGAAAGCAGCGTAATAGCATCTACTTATATAGCTATTATAATGCTGCGCTACATTGTAGTTAGCCCACCTTAATTTTAGTAGCTCTATTAAAAACCCTCTTGCTCCCCCCTCCCCTAGCTTTTTGCCTAATTGCTGCGGTCGCACAATGTTCTGGCGGTTTTATGGCTGAATGTGGCGGGGCCATTAGCGCGCTTCCTTCAGACAAATTGTAAGTAAAATGTTAATCGCTAATGGCCGCAGGGGACAATGAGATGCTTTAAGGAAATTTAAATTTAACGCATTCACATCAGCATGCAAAATGGTTTATTTCTCTCAATTCGAGTACTATAATATAAAGGAATATTATCATAAAATTAAGAATTTTATTAAAGAAAAACTAGCAACAGTAATTCTACAAAAATTTATTTAATTAAAACAGCTAAATGTTCGACGTACGGAGATAAACTATATGAATTCGCTAGTTAAAATCTCAAAACAAGCGAGAGTTGGGCCAGCGAGAGTTGTGCCAGCACGAGTTGGGCCAGCGAGAGTTGACCCAGCGAGAGTTGAGCCAGCAAGAGTTGGGCCAGCGAGATTCCGGCCAGCGAGAGTTCGACCAGCGAGTGTTCGACCAGCGAGAGTTCGACTAGCGAGAGTTGGTTTCAAAAAAAAGAAAGAGTAGCGAGTACCATGGCATTGGCTTTTGTTTAGTTGTTGCCCCAGCAACAGTTGCAAACAACGTCGAAGTTTTGGCATTTAAATGGATAGAATTCAGTTGTGAGACAGACGTACAACACAATACATTCCCACACACACACACACACACATACACATGCACACAAATGCACAAAACACTAAAAAAATATAATAGAAACAAAATACAAACATGCAACAAGGCAAGGAAGATGCGAAAAATGCGCAAGGTAAGACCAGAAATCGAGGAATATCGGGGGTTTTATTTCGGTGTCCCTTTCCGCAGACTTCTCCCGCATACGCATGATACAGATTCAGAATGTGCTGCGCATTATAGACTCGAGTGTGGCGCGCATCAAGGTATTGCTAATAATACCCGAGATGGAGCAGAACTTGGAATATGTGGAGAAGCGCTTGGGGGGCACGATGTATGAGCCGGCGATAGAGATGCTGAGGAAGCTGCAGACAATGGCTGCGGTTAAGGAGCAGGTGCTGAGCCTCGATGTGCTGCACATCATCGAATACTTCCAGCAGAACTCCATCATCTGCAGTTTCTTTCCACAAATGGCCAATTCCCGATCGGCCGACGATGAAAAACTTCTGGTGGCCTGTGAGACACTCAGGGACGTCGCCAAGCGGCACCTGGAGCGCACCGCCAAGAGCGAAATCAACACGGAGCGCGAGCTGCATGGCATTTACCAGGAGAGGGAAAAGCTCAAGGAGCATACGGCGTACTACCAGCGTCAACTGAAATCCAGATGTGCCAAGATGCGCTGGAGACAGGCTGCCAAGTTCATAATACTCGATAAACTGGAAAACGATTTGGCCAGCCGAAAGTGGCATAATAACGCTCGGATTCAAAACGAAATGTAAGTATACCCATTATACTCTTATACCCTGTAAAACCATTAATATATCGACCCCTTCCCGCTCAAAAATCGTAAGCGGCAAAAGTAAATTTTACAGGAGAACCTTTTTTTCGCGAGAACGCGTTCGAAATTCGTAGAAAACGTGGCGCTTACGATATATTTGACAGGCTGATATCTCAGTAAATACTATTTTTTGCTCAATTTTAATTAGTATATTGATTTTCTTTCTTAACTGGCCTTAGGTGTCATTAAATAAATTTATATAATTGATCTTAACTAAATTTCAGTGAAAAACGTCGGCATATATTATTGGATAACCAAAAGGCAACCCTACAAAAGCAAAGTGATCTGGAGGAAGAGTTGCAATTGGCTCGCACCGAGTACGATAACCTGATCACAACTATTTCCAAGAACGAGAAGGACGCGCGTGCCGAAAAGTAAGTTAAACCTACAAAATAATCCCATCTAAAATATCTATATATTTTCAATAATTTCCGATGCGCGCAGAAACAAATTTCTGCTACAACTGGAAGGTCTGTTGCAGAAATATGATACGAATATTGCCGAGAAAATGCGTGAGAATCTCGATCTGGAGGATCAGTATAAAGTGGCCAAAAAGGAATTAGACGCCTTCATGGTAATCTATCGCAAGGAGGAGGCCGTCTACAACAAGATCGTGGTTCAGTTCGAGAAGGAGGAGCAGCGCAAGCAGCAGGAGAAAATTCTCATTTTCATGATGAATCGGGCCGCAAGATATATTCAAAAATACTGGCTTAATTGGCGTAAAGCTCAGCGCCAAAAATCCAGGCGCCAGGGACGCAAAAAGAAGAAGTAAAGCCCATCAAAAAATAGGAAATTTGGGCTTTTATTTTAATTTTGCCTGGTATAATAATAAATAAAAAAAATACAGTTAAAAAAATGTAATAATTAAAAGAGAAATAAATAAATTCAACTTAAGCAAAAGCAACAAGTGTTAAAAAAAACTTAATAATTAGAAACAATACTAAAAACTAAAAAAAAATTTAATTTTCATTGAATTTTATGCTTAATTTTAATTTTCATTCAATTTTTGTTTGTCGACGGGTCTTAGGAAAATAAAATAAAACGAAAAACAAATAGAATCAAAATGAGAAAATAATTTTTAATTTCATTTTTTATGCACAGATTTATTTTTTAATTTAATTTATGCTTGATATTAATTGGAATATTTATTTTCTCTGTCAATTGTCTTAGTCAAATAAAATAAAATAAAAGAAAACAAAAAACAAATGGAAATTGAGCAAAGCAACAATGGAATTTCGAACGCATTGCGACGAAAGCTTTGACAAATCACCGATAGAGCAAGGGGAGGGGTGGAGAGGGTGAGGGGAGGGGTTGTGCTGCTTGTGGGGCTTCCGTGGCCAGAGCAAAATGTTTATCCAACACACACACACATATATAGAGAAGAAGAGATGGAGGGAGGGGTAGAGAGGAACTCAGCTCAGACTGACAGCAAGACGTCCCCAACCAAATTTCATGGCGAAAAATGGCGCATTGCTGTCGTCGCCGTCGCCAGTGACGACGTCAGCGTCAACGTCGGCGTCGCAGTTGGCCCAATGTTGCTTTTGCTTTTGCTGTTGCCTTTGCTGCATTGTTACTTCATTTCGGTTGGCTTTTGGCTCATTTGCTAAGGTTAACATACTTAACTTGTTGGCATGCGTTGAATTGGGCGCCATTGCAGCAGAAAAGCACAAAAGCGGAAAAGTGGAAAAGCGGAAAAGCAAGAACACATTGCGACAATTTGCTGCGGCAAAAAATAAACAAGCGAAGGCAATGGAACGACGAACATGAAAATGGAAAATGAGCAAAACAAACAAAATAAAGCCGGCAACTGCAGTTGGCTTATAGTCGTAGTTCATTTATATTTATGGCATTGTTTTATTTATATATTATTTAATTATTTGTTTATTTTTTATTATTTATTATTTAATTTCTTGTGTTTTTTTAATTTCAAATTCGATAACGTATGTTAAGAGGTTTCGATAAGTTCCGATAATTAACACATGTAAAACTCTCGCTACCTAACTAATTAACTAATTATACCAATCATATTATCAAGTAATTTACATTATTATTTATATATTCGTATTTATATTAAATTTTTCAATTAAATTACATTATTATTATTGATCGGCATATTTAACGTTCGGTATTTTTTGTTGCGTTACTCAAATTGGCAGCATACTGAGCTTTATGTTATTGTTAACAGCAACTGAACACGTTTGGCACATCTGCTGTTTTTACACCAAAACTGGTGTTTTATATAATTAAATCAACCAAAACCCATAGTTATCGCCAAAAATACATTAATGTTATTTGCATGAATTTAATTTTTTTAATTTAAAATCTGGTGTTTGTTTTGTGCATCAAGTGGCAACCAGGTGCTTTGATCTTTTGAATGCTGCGCGCCTTGATCGTTTTACTTGTTGTTTCATGCAGCTATGCTAATATGCTGCAATTAATTGTGACCAGAAAGCGCCGGCGCAGCCGATGGAAAGTGATTTGTAAAGTTTATTTTTATTTAAGCTCTGCATTGCACGCAAAACAGCAGAAAACAGTGAAAAGACGAGAATCGCAAGGGAGCGCGCGCATAACCGATTCGCTCAATTTGGCTATTCCACTGCAGAGAGCGGCAATGTTAGCTAACAGCGCTGCTAAGCGGTGCAGACGGGCAAACAGCTCATTTGAGTAAGACCACTATTCGGGTGCAGTTCATTTGAGCAGGTAACAGCAAGTTTGCAGACTACTTTAACAGTTGCCGTGCAGCCGAACAGTGCGAAAATATTGTAGTACGCTAACGGTTTTTAAACGGTACAGTTACAATTGAGTTGTCAACCGTTACGGACGCAAAGTTCTGATTAGGATCGTGAGTTAACTACATGATACAAAAAAAAAAAGAATAAAAAAAAAAACAGCAAATAAAACAAGAAAATACAAAAAATACAAACCATGCTCAGAATTTGCAGAGGACTTGAAGCTTGAAAAATTGAGTGAAATGCAGCGAATTTGAGAATCAAATTATAAACCACAAATATTTGAATAAACCGAAATCGAGCAATTTTCATAAATATATGTATTAATAACGAGTGTGCGCGTGTGTTTTGCATATGCTATAGCACAATAGAAAACCCCGAACCAAAAACAACAAAAAGCAAAAGAAAAGAAAAAAAAATACTACAAAGCAAAAAAAAAAGCGAAAGAAAAAATTATACAAAAATTCGGCAGAGCAACAAATAGCAAGAATATTGCCACGGCAAAAGAAAAGTAGCGTCGCTGCCGACGGCGACGTCGACGTGGACGCCAGCGTCAGCGGCACGTTTTGTCGCCTTTTTGCCTCGGCTATTTTATTTGAATTTCCTTTATATCATTTGTTCGCCTCGCCGCCGGCAAAGCAAAGCACGCGACGCTGCCTCTCTGCGCCTCTTTTGATCGCTCTCTTAAAACGGCACTGAAAGAGAGCGCCGTGGCGAAATTGTTGCTGTTTGTTGTTGCATTTGTTGTTTGCAGTTAACGTTAACTTTCCAGTTATTTGCACAAGCGTTAACGTCAACGTGTCTTCCTCTCCCCTCTTGTTCTTCTTGCAGTGTGTTATAGTTTTGCTAATCAAATACTAAAATTAAACGTTAAACGCTTCCAGCGTTAAATTCCACTCTACACATACCAACAACAGCAGCAGCAGCAGCAGCCGCCGTCGCAGTCGCAGCGCAGCAGCAGCGGATTAACCTTTAGCTACATTTCTTTCCAAAACACACAACAAAACCCCAACAGCAGCAAAAATGGTAAGTTCATAAATCCAATTGTTTACACTAACTGGAAATTCCATGAAATTTCCACCGTTTGCCAAAAAAGCAAAAAAAAGAGACGCGTGTGTGTGTGTGTGTGTGCCATGTGTGAGAGAGAATTCCAATTGTATTTGTTGTTGTGCTTTTGCCGTTGCCTTAACACCTTGGCAGCTGTTCACAAATTCTCCCCTCTGCAGCAGTGCTGCCAACTCGCTTTAATTGCACAGAAAATAGTCAAAAATAGCTAGGAAAAAAAATAAAAAATTATGTTTATTTTGTTGCAAATAAATAATAATATCATAACATAATTAATAAGCTAAATGTAAAATTCATTTTTTTTTTCATTCCTTGAAACTCGCCAACTTGCCAACACTGGTCGCTTTACTCATAATTCAAACTGGTTTTCTACCTCTGCAATATGTTTTTTTTTTATAGCTTTAACCTGAGGGTAGTTTAAAAATATAAAATATTCTCACGTTTTATCATGAGTCATGGCATGCACTCACCTCTAAAAAACGCCAGATAAAAGTCCATTTCTTGTTCATATCTAAAAAGATAGCGTTGCGCTAAAGATAAATAATAGCTTAAGAATTTGCAAATATTAAATAAAAAATATTTACACTGAAAATATAAATGTAAAGATAAAATAGCTAAAAAAAAATATGTATAAATTATTTATAAATATAGTTCCGAATTAAACATAAAATATATTAAAATATAAATACTAATTAAATATAAAAACTAAAATATTAATCTTAAAAAATATGAACAAATATTTTATATTTGTTTAATTATAAAGGATTATAAATTTATTACAATCTAAACTATAAAAATATAATTATTAAAAATTCAAATATTAAAAAGAACTATAGGTCAAAAATAAATTTATAAATAGAATTGATAAAAATATAATCTGGCCAAATGTAAATGTTAATTTGTTAAAATATAAACTGCAAAATTTCCATTAACAGTATTTGCTATCTTTTGCTGAAAGTATAGTTATGGTATAGTCATAAATCACACCTCGCTGTAGATTGAGGGCTTTTTGTGGTAGCAACTGCCACGATTAAGGCCAACTCCGCCCTGCCAGCTCTTTTTAGGTGGGCTGAAAATTGTGAAAATATTGGCCTAATATGCGTGTATCGAAATCAGCTTTATGGAGGCCATAAAAAGTGTAAAAAATAGCGTTTCTATGGCCGGTTTATCAGCTATTGAACGGCTAATAAATAGTTGCACAGCATTTGATTTTCTTATCAGTGAATTCAGCCAACAACAAGATTGTGTTTGCTTGTGTGTGTGTAGTAAACAACAACAACAACGGCCATTCCAGCGGTGTGTGTGTGTGTGTGTGTGTGCCGGTTGGCGTTTCTTCTTTGCACTTTGCTTCTCGCCTGCCTGCAGTTTATGCCAAGCTCTTTTTGCACTTTTCTTTCGCTTTATTTGCCGCAAAAAAAACTTATTGAGGTTAGATTCGCCTGCAAAGAGTGCGAAGAATACGAGGCGAAAACAACGACAAAAATTCTTTAGCTTTTGGAATTTTTGGTCGTCGTCGTCGTCGACGTCGCTGTCGTTGCTTTTGCTTTATCGCGTTTCGTTTTACTTGCTCATTTCAACCGCTTCGCTCGCATAACCGTTTGCGTGCGCTCTCTCTCTCTCGTTCTGCGCGCTCTTTGGCTGTGTCGGTTCGTTTAACCGTTTCACGCAGTTTTTGCCTGGTTTGTGTTTTCTTCGCTTCTCCTCGTTTCGCTCGCTCTGCACATTATTTGTTATCACTTTTGCCTTTTGCGTTGCTCTGCGCACTTTTATCTGCGTGCGCTTTCTTTTGCGCCTTCGTGCGCGCTCTCCCGATTGCGGCGCCTACGTTTTGTTGTTTTCTTCCATAACCGTTTCATTTGCCGCATTGCGGTTATTTTGCTGTTTCGCTTGAGTCTCTGCTGCTGCCTCTGCCGCCGCTGCCGCTGCCGCTGCCTCTGCTGCTGACTTGACTTGGCCATGTTGTTGTTGCCTCTGCCTCTGCCTCTGTTTGCTCCACTTTGCCATTCGCACAGGAATTTCATTGTAACGGCGCAAACGTGTGCAGCGTGCAGCAAAAAGAAATAGAAAAATGAAATGAAAAGAAAGCACAAAAGAGAATAAAAAAAAGGCCCAGACGCTAACAATCCCCCCCCCCCCCCCCCCCCGACCCAAACCATTGTGTTGCTTTTTTCCGTTTGGCTTTTATTGTGCTGCCTTTTATTTGGCTTTAGCGCTTGCTGCGGCGTTTGTCTTCTGATAAGAAATATCCGACCCGACCCTCCCCTACCCCCACCCCTCTCCCTCTTCTTCACCATGCCTCCCACTGACACCACAGGCGGCGCCCAGCGCTTAATTTAATTAGCGCTGTTTTTTACAGCTCACGCAAAATGCAAACAGATTTTAATTAAAACAAATCGTTCTACGTGCCCAATATTAGCTTTTTCTTTATCTTTCCCCGCACTTCTCTTCGCCTTCGCAGGGCTGCCACTTGAAAAGATTCAAATGCAACAAGAAAAAAAAATATTTAAAAAACTTTGACAAGTATTTGTTTTAAAATTTTTAGATGATTACGTTGCTCTCAGAATAAATTTATTTAATAAATTTAAAATTGTTTTTAATATTAATATTGATTCAATATTTGTTATTTATTTTACATCATTATTATATTTAATATCTGGCAACACTGGTTGTTATAGCTATTCCACCAGGGTTGCCAGTTACTCAAATTTTAACCATTCCTGATGCAGATTCAACTTAAAAGCAATATTTGCAACAAAAATAATTTCTTTCAATAGCATAAAAAACACCAAATTTGGTGCAAAATGGAGCAAGTGTAGCAACCCTGCGCTTTTGATCTCCGCTGCGTCGAATTATCTCAGCCAAATGGGTTTTGTTTGTTTGCTTCCAATACAATATTATTTACTCATTTCCGTTCTTTCACGCGCTCTTTCCCGTTACGGAAACTGGCAAATAGTTAAAATGCAAAATGAGAAATTGTTGATTTTTTATTGTTTCTCATTTTGTGACTCAGTTGCTGAGTTCATCGACAAAAACGAGCTATAAAACTTTTTCTTTCCCTTTTGTTGCTGTTTCTTTTAAACAAACAACAAAAATATTGGCATTATTTAGTGCAGTTAGTGAGAAAAACCAGTTAATACCGGCTACACTTGCCGGCACAACTCTCTTTCGAGTTGCCATATCGGCGAAAATAAAACAAAACTTGTTCGTTCCGGCTAAAAGGCGATTTAACCAGTTAATCAAAGCGAGAGAGAAAGCGATTAAAAGCAATGTTTATGCCTCCAAAACGGAATACAAACAATATACAAAATACCAAATAAAAATATACAAAATACCAAACACGGGTGGGCGTCAGATATGGCGCTTGACAATTACAGTGGGCGGGGCCGATAAAATAATAATCGCTATAATTATGACTGCCTTTTAAAGCGCGCTCTGCGGCTGAGCTTTAATCTGCTTTTGGCTCTCTAAGCTTGAGCTTTCCAAGCGCTTAGTCACATAAGCAGGCAAAGCAGCCATGACATAACCAGCTTTGGCTTACCACAAAACGTTTATCGGCCCAGCAGATAAGCCAACAGCCAAAGAAAGAGCACGATTCAATAGCCAACAAACACTCGCTCTCTCTTTCACTCCATCTCTCCATCTCATTCTCCTGACGCACTCGAAGTGCAATCGACGATTAGATAAACTTTCAGGCATTGCCTTTGGTTCTGTCTTTGGCTGCTAACTTGGCCCAAACGGAAGTTGGCTATATTTGAAATTCTTTATAAAAAACAGTCTACAAACATTTCTGTTTTTTACATAACACCTGCAACGTGTCGCAGCTGCGTACCAGCCTTGGTTCTATTATAACAGTTATAACTGCCATTGATTAGATAGCAAATATTTGGTCTTGTCGTCAGCCACTTGAGATCGAGAGGCCCTGAACAGTTATGGCCCCAATCGTTTAAGTTAAAAAATGGGACAAAAAATAAAAGAAAGTAATATAAAATGTATAGGAATTTAGAGATTAATTATAATTTGCAATTGGAATTATAGGTTAACTGTTGATATATCATTTTTCAGAAGAATCGATAATCAGTAATATAAATTTAAATATAGTTTTACGAGTAAATATTTGATTTATCATCAATATTAAAATTAAAATATAGTTTTACGAAAAAATATTTGATTTATTATCGATATTAATGTTTGGTTTTTAAACAAAAAAATAAAAATAACAAAACCCATTAAAACTAAGCAAAAAATGTTTAAATCAAATTGATTCATTGATGATATTTAAAAAACTTTGCAATGAATAATATCAATTTTGTTAAAACCCCACCAAATTTAAATACAGTAAAAAATTGGATTTTAAAAGAGTTTACTTTAATATATATTATTTTATACTATAATAATACATCATATTCTTATAAAAATCTAAGCTTTAAAAGTTGATTGCTCACTGAGAAACTATGCGATTTGTGAGTCATGTGATACCCATCAGATATCTGAGTTTATAGACATCTGAGTTTATTTTCAGTAATTAGCTCATGCTCTGATCGATGATCAGATCAAAGTGAGATTTCTAACCATTTTGAGATAGTTTTATGCCCTCTATAATTAATTAGCTGGGCCCGATCGATCAACTGACGACGGCGAATGCCATAACAACTATTTGATGGCAATTTGTTTTGTCATCCAGAACAATCAAGAGTTTAATCATAGACGGAATGTGCATATAACGACTATATGTGAATACTATATGAGTGCCAATGAATAAGTATTCCTGACGTAGGCGAAATAATGATTATATTATTGTGTTTAATACATATTAAATATGCGAACCGCGCGGCGTTTTATGATTATTTTATTTGCTTTTTGTTTTATATAGGGGCGCCGGTCGCTTGTATTTATTTATTTATTTGTTCTGCTGACCTTATCGCAGAGAGTGGAATTAGTTATACATAATATATTTATATAAATAATAAAAACTAATGCATAAGACATGCGTCCGTCAAAACAAATTAGACGCGCTTCGCTTCCAAATAGACGCTTCGTCGACGCTTTTTTTCTCAACTGGAAAAAAAGCTATAAAAAAGCAACGTTGCTATAGCCAGAACCTTGAGCATTAGCCAGATCTATGTAGGGTTTCGTATAACTTCCATGCCCAAAACAAATGCCAACTGACGTCAGCGAAATCCAACACCTTTTTTAGATTGTATCGTCGTGATATGAGCACAACTTTATCTCTATATATACACAGATATATACTATATATATTCTATAGGTGTGTTTGTGTGTTTTGGGGTCTGTCTGGCGCCTTTTGTTGAGTGCAAACAATACGCGAAATTATTCTATACTTTGACTTGGACATTTGCTCTTGACTAGGGAAAGAATTCTGTTTCGGTTTTCCTCTGACTTTTATTTCCATATTCCGTATTGTTCACTGAAAGGAAACGCGTCTTTTGTAACGTAATTTTCAAAACAAATTTCCGATTTGCATCGCAACGAAAGCAACAAAAATTCCCAAAACATCAGACATCAAGTAGTCGCTGAGAATGTCATGTCATCATTCATAAACAGTTCGTAAACTTGACAGCAATTAATTATTAAATAACCATATATACAACAGAAAGTATTCAGGCAGCAAACAAGCCGAAAGTCTGTTCAATCGAAAACTTAATTATGGTATTTTCTCCCCCTATATCTTTTTCTTTTTTTCTTTTGAAATTAATAATAAACATCTGTTCTGGTATCTCTCTCTCTCTGTTTGCAGGCCGATCAGCTGACAGAGGAACAAATCGCCGAGTTCAAAGAGGCGTTCTCGCTATTCGACAAAGACGGTGATGGCACCATCACAACAAAGGAATTGGGAACAGTCATGCGCTCCCTGGGACAGAACCCCACAGAGGCTGAGCTCCAGGACATGATAAATGAGGTCGATGCCGATGGTAAGTGCAACAAAAATGCAATTTGGGGGAACCGACTAGTTGAAATTTATAGCCAAGTTGCAGTTACAACGAATGCAAATGCAATTGGGGCGAAAGAACTAGTTCAAATTTACAGCAGGGTTGCATTTGTAACGAATTAAAATTTGGGGAGAAGGAACTACTAGTTGAAATCTATAGCAGTTTCAGTTGTAACAAATGAGAATGCTTTTAGGAGGAAGATCTATTTCAAATTTATCCCAATTTAAAGCAAAGAACCATTTCAAATTTCTAGCTTGTATTGAATAACTAACTAATTCGATAGGTTTTCCCACATCATCTATAGGAAATGTTTGGTTATTTAGCTTATTTTGTAGCCACAATTGATTCGTCTTTGTGCTAATTGCTTTGAACCCTTTTCTTTTGCCCCGTCTAATTATAAACGATGTTCTACAATCTATTCTTGAACATGTAGCGCTATGTAGCGTAATCCCTGAACAGATCAGAGACCCATCGACAGCCAGAGGAAAAGCTAAAGCGAATTCTTGTTGTGCTTTGTGTTTTCATTTGTTTTACTTTGTTTTCGGCTAAAAATATGCAACAAAAACACGTCATAGCCATTAAAAATAGCCAAGACCAAAGATATTCGGCTAATGTTTAGTTTTTTTTTGCTTTTGGCTGTCAAAAATGCACAGGATTTTTGACGAAAGGTGGTTTTGGGCCTGAACCAGAAGATATATGCAAATAATAAACATACATATATTACTGAGAGAATGGATATATGCACCGATTATATATCCAACTGGGAAAGCGAGCAAAGCAATTGAGCGATTGGCGCCGCACACGCCATATCAGAGCTCCCCTTTCCCCTCCCCCTGCTGCTAGAGGTTTTTCACCTTTCGTCAAAAAAGAAATATGGAAAAACTACTCGACAAATTTGCAACTTATTAGTAGGAGCAAATAGAGAGAGAGAGTGCAAAGAGAGAGAGAGAGAGAGAGCAGCGAGTGGGTAGTTGTGGAGGGGGGCGAGAGGGGCAGCGCTCGTGTGGCGTTTTATATGTATTTTTAGCAATTGTGAAATGTGTCGAGAATATCACACATTTCGTTGTTGTTTTTTGTCGTTTTTCCGCTGTCGCTTTTCGTTAGATTTTCACAAATTATAAATCACTTTTTTATTTATGTGTGCTGCGATTTTCATGCAGTTTCTGCTGTTTGCATAATGCTCAAAGCTCGACAATTAGCTTAAAAATAAAACCGAGGCCCCACCCAAGGAAAGCAGCACACATACACACACATACATACACACATACATATACAGACGCGACAAACGAGCGACAAGTGCAAGGCGTAACAAGTAAAAACTGCAAGGAGACGAAATTCCAGCAAACGAAACGAAAAGTCATCCAAAAACAAACACAACAACAGCAACAACAGCTGCAGCTTTACTCACTCTCTTCTCTCTCCGCTCTGCAAGTCACCCACATAACGCAGCAGCAACAATAACAACAAAAGCTTTACTCACTCTCTTTCATCAAGTCACCCACAAACAACAACAGCAGCAGCTCTGCTCACTCTGCTCTCTTCAAGTCACCCACATAACGCAGCAACAACAACAACACAACAATCACAGTCAGCTTCACTCTCTGCTCTGCTTTTGGCGTCAGCTGCAGAGCGAGAGAGCGCGGCTTTGTAGTCAAAGAGAGCAATGCTGCTGCCTTGCAGGAAGAGTGCAGATGCTGTGCTGCTGCTTAGTATGAAATGGGCAGAGGGCAGCGCTGCTTCTGCTTTTGCCTCTGCTGCCGCTGCTGCGTTGTAATGTGGTTGTAGTTGCTTTACTTGTGTGTGTGTGTAATGGAATATCCAGGGCAAAGTCTGCAAACTGTTGGAGCAGCGCATGCGCCGTTCAAAACAGAGCGAGAAGGCAGAGAAGGAGAAAGAGAAAGCAGCAGCCAAAGGATAACAAGCACATAAAGCACGTGAATAACTGACAACTGGCAGGTGGGCGAAAGAAACAGAAAGAAAACAGATTATGAAGGCTGACTGACAGACAGACAGACATACTGAGATACAGACATACTGACATAATGACATACTGACTATTTGACTTATTCAGGGCTTATCAGGCAGCGCTAAAAATAGTTTTCTTGGCTTGTGCAGCAATTGAGGCGGGATTTTAGACCTAGGGGGAATTTATTCTCTGTCGAATTAGCAATTGAATTAATATTATTAATTAAATGAATTATTTATTTATAGGATAAAACAAATAAATATTAATTATATAAACTAAATTAAATCAATACAAAATTTGAATTATATTGATTGAATAAAAGACAGTTTTATCAAAAGAAAAAATGTAGAACTATTTTTAGAGCTATTATGCCTATTACTTAAATAATTATAATACCTTAACTAATTGGTATTAACCCCAAAAACTATTACAAGTAGCTAAAGCTTAGAGAATCTTCGATTTAGTTGCTTGATTTTACGATCTAAACAGGCATAAAATTATATAAAATAGCGGAAGAGGAAGAGGGATAGTGAGAGAGGGGAGAGGAGGAAAGACGGAAACATTAAACATTCATTACTTGAAATTTTGTTGGCATCGTCGTCGCCGCCATTTAACGATGTCCAAAAACTGCAGCCGCATACAAACGACGCCATTAGCCGCCTACCTGCCCCACCCCCTACCACCGCCCCCTTGCCACTACCCAAAACTAATGTCTGGGGAGTTGAGACTGAAATGCAAATGGCGCAAAAAACACAATTGTCCAGTCAAATAAAAATACGCAAAAAAAGCAAGAAAATAAACTAAAAAAAAAAAAGCAAAAATTGCAAATGTGCATAAAATGCATGGAAAACACGCCCCCAAGCCCCCTCCGCCCATGTGTTATTTATAAAGAGTTGGCCAAACCCCCCGCGCCCCTCTTGCAACTAAATTTAGCGTTGCGAATGAGCGAGCCAAAAGCGAAGAAGCAGAAAGCAGAATTCTTATTAAAATTTTAAATTGTCTGCACAAATTTTGCGCAATGCACTATGGTTTTTTTGCCGTTTTTTTTGGCATAAACTCTAATTTTAAACCTATTGAATTGAAATTTGGTTTGAATACATTTTTTAAGCTCCCAAGATGACCTACCAAATTTCAAACGATTTGGGGCACTATTTCATATAGCTGCCATATAACCGATCTGGCCGATTTGCCCCAACTTTTTTGTTTATCAAGCTATTGCCTTGAAATTTGGTTTGAATACATTTTTTAAGCTCCCAAGATGACCTACCAAATTTCAAACGATTTGGGGCACTATTTCATAAAGCTGCCATATAACCGATCTGGACGACATGCAAAAAAGCTCCATTAAACATTTTTATTTCTTATTTTCTTTATATTTAATGACAAAAAAAAAAACAATTATCCAAGATCACATTTAAGTATTCATCTCCATTAGTAGTGCTTCATTCTAAAAGTAAAGATATAAAATTACAAAATTTTATATAAGTTTGTTTATGTTACTTACCATAGAAGTTACTCAATTTTCAATTAGATTTTTTCAAAAACGTGTGGATTCGGACAAAAAGGGTTAATTTCTCATTAATCTGCACACTTTGGCTAATAGTTTCCCGTTTACAACTTTTTGCAACTCTTTGCCATGCAAAAGTACTGATCCACGATACACAACTACACTTGTTAAGCTCGTTCTAAAAATACACATAAACAAAACACGGTACAATTGGACAAAAACACACAACAACAACACAAACATTGGTAAATTTTAGTTTTACATACCTGGACAATCGTTTTCCATATTTTTTCAAATAACTTTTTCGTAAACTTTTCCCACAACAAACGATCAAAGTCGCACAATTATTCGCGCCAATTTCATACGAAACAGGTGGTACATAATCAGCTGACTTTAACAGCTCGCCAACAGAACAGTGTTGCCATATATGTAAAAGTTTCATATTTTTTTATCTGTCTAGGGTATTTAAAAATTAAAAATAAAAAAAATTTTAAGATACAAAAAAAAAATTTTTTTGACTTTATGCCAAAAAAAACGGCAAAAAAACCATAGTGCAATGTTGCGAATCGTCTAGGCGGGAGGGGCAGGGGCGTAGAGAGAGGAGGGGAGCGGTGGCTGTAGAGGGAGGTGCTGACGAAATGGAAACCAAAAACCAAACCAAATGAAAGCAAAGCGCAAATACTACAATTTGTCTGCCAAATATCATGAGCCTTGTCAATCCGTTTGAGTGGAGGGGGGAGGGAGGCAGCAGAGGGGGAGGGGTTAGGCAAAGGGGTTGAGGGGGGTTCGACATGGCTGTCTAAGGCGCGTCTAACAACGGGCGTCTCCTTCCTCCTCTCCCCCTTTCACTTGGGCTATACATTTGTCATCTGTCTCTGTCCCTGTCTCGAAAGTATTTTGGCCAAAACAAAAATGGCAAAAATTCTTTAGTTTTTTTTTTTTTTTTTGCTTTTGTTGCTTTTGTTGGGGAAATCCTAACTAACGGAAAAGCCAAAAGCAGCGACAGAGTTCACGTCAAATGTTTTAAATTTAGAAGGAAAAACAATATACAGAAATAAATAGAACAAAGCGCGAGCGACGAAACTGAAACAAATCAATTCGCATAGAACCGATTCCCCCCAGCCGTAACCCAGAATTCCCGCCAACAGAATTATGGGAATTTCGAACTTGGCAATACGCTAAAATTTCTAAACTATATAGATCTAAAAAGCAGAGATATTGAGGTCAAATTAATAAATTAGAATGAAATGAAATTAAAGTAAATAAAATTAAATTAAAGAAAATAAAATTGAAGAAAATAAAATTAAATTAAATTAAATTCTGTGATAAAAATTTAAATAAAAAAAATTTTGAATAAATTAAAATGGATAAATTAAAAAAATATAATTTTTTAGATGAAATAACTTACTTAACTTAACTCAAACTTAATATATTAAATAAAAACTCAAATAAAATTCTTTAAACTTGATCATAGACAAAATATGAACTTGGTTTCAATATACCCCAGGAGTTTGCGTCTTTGTGTGCTGGGTATTTAATAAGCACAAGAAATGAGTCGATAAATTTGTTTCACTGCTTAATATTTGATCAATTCAATGTTATCCATTCGATAATATTAATTACACACTTCAATTAGGCGCACAATTTTCTTTTTTCTTTTTTTTTCTTCTCTCTTGGTTTTTCTTTTTCTTATCCGCCTGCGTTTATGGGATTTTTATTCATTTTTCATTAGGAAAAGCAACATTTGAAATGTGTTGCCCCCACAGTTTTTTGCTCTTGAAGATGTTCAGTATTTATTTAGCTGTTCGATACGGATTTAATGTACTTGTTAATCGCTTTGTTGTTGTTCTCAACTGTTTGCCCCCCTCCCTCCCCTCCGCAGACCAATCAATACTTATGGCACTGCGAACCAAGTAAAACTTGTGTGAATTGATCCCCAATATTTTTTGTTTTCTATTTGAACTTGGGCCAGAACAATAATTACATCTGGCGGGGGGCTATTAGCGGAGATAGCAAAACATTATTTTACATTTTCGCATTGTTTATGGCATATTTGCGAGGTGTGGCAACATTGATTTACAATCAGTTGGCAGGAAAAACAGCCTGGGCCAGCTGTTATCAGTGTCAAGTAAAGTAAGATAATTTACGAGGGGCTCTAATTGCTGTTACCTGCAGTACTCTGGGTAGCAGGCTTTTGCACTCTGTAAACACTGATTTATGTACTCAGCACAGGGTGGCAACCCTGCCACTTGGTCGCAAATCTAATCAAATGTTTGTCGCAGTTAAATTGTGCATTGAGCGTGCTATCTATAACATCAAACAGATGCAAAATCAGATAAAATGGCAATATGGAATGATCTATTATTAATGATCTATCTATAACATCAAACAGATCTAAAATCGGATAATGAGTTTGGAAATTAAAGCGATATCGAATGAAAACTGATCTATCTGTTATAACAACAAGATCTCAAATAATGAGGATATGGAATGAGAAATGACAACAAGATCTCAAATAATAGGGATATGGAATTGGAGAGTTATTCTCTATCAATAATCATCTATCATCTATCCCAAATGGGATATTCAACTAAAAATGGCGATTGGAATTCGAAAGTCACTTTTCTTTTGATTAGAACCTTTAAGAATATGCCAACAAAGAGGAATTGAAAAAGTTAATCAACCTCTATCTTAAATTCGTAGCCAAATTCGATATGAAAAATGTATTTTGAGCATAGTCCATAGTCAAAGTTGAAATGGACAAAGTTTGCTAAAACCCCGAACCCTTGAGACGTCAATAAAAACAATCTTAACTGTCTGCTTTATGGCCACAATCAAATATGTAGCAAGTTCAATTTTTGGGGTTAACAAGAGAGCACACAAGAGAATTGCCATATATTTTTATTAGAGCAAAGGCATAAAGGAAAATACAAGAAATGAGGCCCAAAATAAGAGAATGAGAGAGTCAATAACAATTAAGATGCCACAGTTTTTGAGCGAAAAGTTTTCCAAGTCGAAACTTTGCTTATTTTGGGGTTAGGCCCAGGCGCAAGGGGAGCCATAAAAAATTACAAGAAAAAAAAGAGAGAAAAAGGAAAAAACTATTTGGAAACTTTAAACAGAAATGTGAAGTGGAACTTTTTCAATTAGTCTAACAAGCAGCAAACAAAAGCCAGGAAGAAACGCAGGAAGGGAAGCTGGAGGCAGGAAGAAGGAGAGCGGCCATTTTGTTTATGCCCAAAAACTTGAGCTGAGAGTGAGAAGAGCTTAACAGCAGCTCAGCTTATCTGTCCGTCCGTCCGTCCGTCTGTCTGTCCGGCAGTAAATTTATCAACGCCACAATGTAGCTCATACGCCACGTGTTTCACAGGCAAAAAAAAAGATGAAAAATAAAAGTTGCCGAGATAAACTGCGAGTGTTCTCAGAGGACTTGGACAAATATGAAAAATCTGCTTGGGATTTGTGTGTATTTGGGCCAAAAGGGATTTGCTGTCAGCCAGTTTATAGAGCTAGTATATCAAGCATAAACGTATAAACGTATATATAGACAGCAGGTAGAAGAAGTTTGTAACCATAAAAAATGCCTTGACTCGTAAATTACCCCAGGAGGGCAAAGGGTTGCAATCTAAGGGCGTGGGAACAGTTGAGAGCAGCAAATGTTGCAGCTGTAAAAGGCTTTTATGCAACATTTTTAGCAGTTATGCCTCCTGGGAACAGTTGAAGCTAACAAATGGGAACAGTTGAAGCTAACAAATGGTAACAGTTTTTGGTATTTGATCTTAAGTTTGCATATAGAGAACAGTTAATGAAAAAAGAGTTTATTTTGAAATAGGAACAGTTTTCAAAGTGGGAACAGTTTGCAAAGTGGGAACAGATAAAGCTAAAATGGAAGTAATTTCTTCAACTAGTAACATTTGCTAGCACTTTTACCAAAGTTTATTAATAGATATTAGATTGATAATAGTAAATTCTTTATTGGAATTATAGTTGGGAACAGTCAGCTAAGAATAGGCTTTATTTCTATGGAATTTTGTATCTTTCGCCTTATCAAACCCGTAATAACTTTTGATTATTTCTTGTTTTCTGCTTAGGCAACGGTACAATTGATTTCCCAGAATTCCTTACCATGATGGCACGCAAAATGAAGGACACCGATAGCGAAGAGGAGATCCGGGAAGCCTTCAGAGTGTTCGATAAGGATGGCAACGGCTTCATCTCAGCGGCCGAATTGCGTCACGTGATGACAAATCTGGGCGAGAAATTAACAGACGAGGAGGTCGATGAGATGATCCGTGAGGCTGATATCGATGGTGATGGTCAGGTCAATTACGAAGGTAAGCACCCAAAACTCTCTCCCCTCAACAGCTGTGTAAGCGGATTACATACATACAGATGTACGGATGTATGTACATATGTCTCGCGTGTCGCGTTATCAGGGACAATGGTTGTCATGTCATATTCCACTAATTGGATATTGCCACAGCAGTTGTTGGCTTTGGTAATTGCATGTAGTACAACACAATTGACTTTTGGGGGTCTGACGAGTACCCAAAACATTGGCATAGCTTACGATTGAATCATTCGAAACACTCATTCGCTCACACACTCAATATTATGATTCAAATATACATTTTGAGTCACAATTGGCACTTGTTTTGTCGTTCATTAACTGCTTGCGCTGATTCACTCACATGTGTATACCCTGTAGTTTTATAGGGTATTAGTTAGTCTAGCATTTCCTGCGCATTTTGGTTTATTGTTTTTCTTGCGATTTGTGTGTGTTCTTCGAAAATGTTTTTAATTGCTCGAAAATTGAATATTCAATTGAGGAAAATTTCAGTGAAGAACCAGCAAAACGCATATATATATATAGATCGCCCGATATAGCTATAGATTCAAGGTGTTGAGATGCCTCCAAAAATGAAAATAGAAGAAAAGAAAAGAAAAACAAAAAGGAAATTAAATGCAGAAGAAAAGCTCATTGCTTTGATTGTACTCAGAAACAACAAACTGAAATAATAGCCAGACAATAATCGACAAACACTGAGAACAGCACAGATATAGACACAGATATAGGCACTAGGGAAAGAGAGAGAGAGAGAGTAGAGAAAGAGGGGGAGAGAGATAGAGAGTGTATATATAACAGACATCAAGAGCTGAAACAATGTGTGCCTCAAGTTCAAATAAAAATCGTTTGGCGCAAATCTTTGCGGATCAAATAGATTAATCACACGCAATTTATGAACAGGAACATAAAAATAACAAAGTGAAACAATATAAAAATAGGTGCACAGATTGTTGCCATCATTCCAATGAACTGGGAACACATTTCGCCATCAACAAATTATTATATCATTTGTCTGTCGATGGCACAAGTTCAAATTATTGGATGCTAGGCCTAAATAGGCAGCAATTCGTTAGGTCAATTATAATTTATATTTTTAGATAATAAAAAAGAGGTATTTTTGAACTAGAATTTAAACTGGGAACAGTTTTATTTAGATTAAATTAATTTAGCATTAAAATAATACAACTAAGTAAAGATATAACAGATTTTATGCTAGCAAACTATAGTAAATTAAGGGTTTTTTTTAATATTTCTAATTTATGCTGTACAGCTTTATTCTATTATTTAAACTGTTCCCAAGTCTAGCTTTGTTCTCGTAGCGCCAGCTGTGGTACTGTTATACTGTTATACTGTGAATGGGATGATTAATATTAATGCAGAGGAAAACATTGAAAGGCAAACATAAATATTGTGCAATTAGCAACAAAAGCAGAAGGGGAAACAAGAAGAAGAAGAAGGGAAGACGAGAAGTGAGAACAATAAGTGGGAACAGGCAATTTGGCTAGCGATTTGAACATTGACCGAGGTGAAATGAGCATAACATAAATAAATGCGAGATGTTGCCATTTGCTTATTGCCAATTAGGCAAAGTCTTTATTATTGTCTTGTCGCTGAGAGAAGTCGGATTCGGATTCGGATTCGGATACGGGTTGGGAATGTGCAAAATGCTATAGCGCAAACAACAATGGGCCCGACCCGACCGACAACTATATTATAGAGAGAGATATAGAGACTTACTTTGGCCATGCGCCAAATATAAAAATGTTGTCAGAATGGGCAGAAGGAAGCGAAAATTAAGCAGCACAAATTAAAACCAAACGCAACAAAAGCAAGTCGAAAATCAAATAAAATCTTGAAGAAAAACAAATTCAGAGAGAAAGAGAGGAGACGAGAGAGAGAGAGAGAGGGGAGAAAAACTGTGAGCTGGCGAATGTAAACAAAACGACGAAAGATAAACAGCAGAAACCACACAAAACCCCCCACAAATCGCCAACATGGAGATAAATGATACGAAACCCCCCCGGAAAAAAAAATAGAACTAAATTTACAGATTAGTATCGTTAATTATTTTTATTTTATTTATGTTTTAATTGCAAACCCAACCCCAAAACAAATACTGAATAGCCCAGAGAATATTCAATCGATTCGCATGTTGCAAAATTTGATCAGACACCGAACGAACCGCAAATGTCAAGGCCCAGTCCCAAAAGCGAAAACATTTGCATATTCGCCTTCTTAGGATAAAAGGAAGCTACGGATAATGGCCGGGTATAAAAAGGCCTTAGGGCGTGCCCCCTGAACTTTACCGCGCTTGTAATCTGTTCCCACCTCATTCTTTTTTTTACCTTTCGAGCGTTGCGTTTCAACCTATAATAACGTTTTATTTTTAAACATTTTATTGTGCAACTTTTGCTCCGTATTTAACGAGCAAAGGTGCGGAAAATTCAAGCGAAATAAAGAAAAACTAGCAGCATAAAAACTTGCCAAAAGAGTCTATAAAGAAAATGCCATAAAAATCAAAATGAAAAGCCAAATATATGGGCTGAATTATTTAAATATACAAACTTATCAACTGTGGAATATTGCTGGCATTTGAAAATACTTAAGATCTGATAGCGATAGTTGTTCAAATATCGAATGCGAATAATCGATAATAATAATTGGAAACTGTGAAATAATGTTGGAATTTGAAAATACTTAAGATCTGATAGCGATAGATGTTCAAATATCGAATAATCGATAATAATGATAACACAAAAAGCTGAATGCTATGAAACGCGTTAGCTTTCTTGGCTTCTTTTGATGCTTTCAAATACTTAAAATACCCCATGTGTTTTAATTGTACAGGAATACGTTAAGGAATACTTGGCGAAATTACATCCATAAAGAAATCGCATTATTTTAAAGGCAATTTTTAAAGTATGCCTAGAGTCGTAACATAATTTTGGGTGTACTTTAAAAGCCTTTAAATGCCTCATGATATACTTGATATTTAATTATCTCGGACTATCAGCCCAATTAAATTCCACAAGTTATTATGTCATTAACAATACCCCCCCTCCCAAACCCCCTTCCTCCCATTGCCTTGGCCCCTGTTAATTGTCGGTTCAACACCTGCAGTTTAATCAGGTGCCATGTGACGTGGGATTTTTGTTTGGCCTTTTGCTTATTGTTTGTAATTCACATGCTGCAAATATTTAAAAAATGCGCGACAACTGCAGAAAATCAAAAGAAAATTACAAGAAGAAAGCAGAGTGTAGAGAGCAGAGAACAGACAGAAATGATGATGATGATGGGGATGATGATGAAGCAGACAAAGGAGCACAATTGCAAAAATACTTATGCGGATATAGATACAGATTGCAGATTGCAGTTTGCATATAGAGATACTTTGGCATCGGCCATAAGATACATGGCAGTAAAACATGTAGGCGAGAGAGGGGCGTGACAGAGGGAGGGGGGCCTAAGCGACTGTCACTTGGCTATTTTTAGTAGCTGCATGCAAACACCTGATAAAACGGGGACAACACTTTGAGGAAGTATTTTTGCAGCAGCGGCCAATGCTCGCTGCTGCTGCTGCTTCGCTTGCCAACTTATATGCCCCAAATTGCAGGGTATACGCGACGGCAGGGGGCTGAAAACTTGCTAATCAAATATAGCCAAATATAAAAAAAAGCTCTGTTCAAAAAGTTTATTATATGAAAATAATTTGTTAAAAGTTAGTAGAGCTTTTAAACCTAATTTAGAGCAGATATATTGCTGTTCAAAACTAAATATTTAAGAGATATTATTATTTATTTATCAAATAATCAATAAATTTGGAAACACGTTTGATTCGCAGATGTAGTAAAAATTTATTTTATTTCACTCTTAAATTATTCCCTGATTTTTCTGGGTCTCTACGAACTCCTTCACCGGTAACACTAAGGATCATCTCTGGTCTATGTGGAATCCCTTCTTGCAGGGGGTTCACCGGCTTAACCTAACCTAACCTAACCAATCTGGGTCTCTGACATTTACTAAATTTGTGTTTTCCATATTTGAAACATCATTTAACAATAAAATATTCTTAACTTTAAACTAATTATTTTCTACAATTTTCTTTTTGTCTTTGCAGAATTCGTGACTATGATGACATCGAAGTGAAGCGTTAAATTATTTCTTTTTAAGCCTTTATATTTTTTTAAGATGTTGACGAAGACTGTAGCTGTGCGCATTTCCATCGCGCCACGCTGTTGCTATGGACCCCAGTAAAAGATCTTAAAAAATACCAACCAACAACAAAGAGTTAAGCAAAAAAACAAAAAGAAGAATATATAAAAAAATCAACATTTAAGCAACTTAAAAAAGAAGAAGAAACTTACACTTAAACAAGAAGAAGAAAAAAGAAAAGAAAGCAAAAAAGCAAGAAAATTTAAACAAGCATAAAATGAAAAGGAAAACCCAGAAAAAAGATTACATGAAATATTATAAAGATACAAAAACACACACTTAATTTTAATGCAAATGAAAAACAACAACAAACTTTACGAAGTCACCGTTTAAACAACAACAACAAACAAACAACAACAACAAAAGCATGTTATAAGTAAATGAAAGAATTCAACTATTACACCTAAATACACACACACACACAGATCCACCACACACACACACACACACAACAACAATCAACAATGAGAACTTTTTGTGCAGCCGGCAGAGCGCGCAATGCGGCGCAGCGCCCTCTATGGTTCAGAGCGGAGCTAGGCAGAACGCCATCTGGCGGTCAGCGGCGGCAGCAGCAGCAGCGGCGTTTCTAGGCAAAACTAAGTAAAAACTAATGAAAATTTACAAATTGAAAAATCTGTTAAAAAATAGCTTAAAATATAAACAAAATTGTCAAATTCGTTGCAAACAATAAACGCAAAGAGAATGAAAATCACTAAAAAGCAAGCGAGAAATAATATTTGTAAGCGAGCAGCAAACAAACTGACAAAGTTTATACACACACACATACACACTCACATACAGTCACACACACACTCACACCTATACAAGCAGAAATAAAATATATTATAAATACAACATATATATATACATACATATATATATATATATATATTATAAATAATGTAAAATCAAACAACAAATTCTTCTTATTAAATTATATTTAAATTTAAAATTAATAAATATAAAAGAAACAAACAACAACAAAAAATAAATAAAAATTATAAAAAAAAAACAAAAAACGAAAACAAAACCAACTACAAATACATTTTCGATATAAAATTAAATTAAAACACGCATACATACAGATACAGATCAGTTGTATATCGATATATATCGCATATTGATATCATATCGGCTGATCGGCTGAGGAATGGGCTTTACTTTGGAAGAGGTAGAAGAGCAAGAGATGGGAGTACGACAGCTTTTGGCAGCGTTAACCGAACATTTGTAGCTAATGCCCGATATATGCTATATAATATATATATACCGCATATATCGGGATTTATAATTGATAAGCAAAGCAACAACTACACATTTCTCTAGCACGTAAGAGGCAGCAAAATCACAAGTTAAACTATGAGATACCCTATAAATAAATCTATGAACATATATATATATATATAAATATAAATGAATATGGAAGGGCCGATAAAATTAACATAATTTTATTATAAAGAATATACAAATTAAATATTTATATGCGAGAAGAAGGAGGCGAGCAGAGGAGTAAGATTTCATCAAACACACACATATAAAAGAGAACAACTATAAGGAAGAAGAAGAGGAGCAAGATGTAGACAACTCTTAACAGCAAACTAGAAGAAGAAGACGCGGAAGTTGACGAAGAAGAAGCAGCAGCAACAACAGCAGCATAAATTTACAATATATATATATACATAAATATATATATTTATAAATAAATTATATTATTATTATGAGCAAAACTAGACGAAAAAAAGCTAAAGAAACAATGACAAATTTGTCGCAAATATTACTTATAAGGCAAAATGGCAAAATGGCAAAAAAAAAGCTGATGATGATGACGATTTATAAGCAAGAAAAAAACACTCAATCGATATGCATATGCAGCTATATATTATTATGATATCAGCAATAATATTGTAATAATATATGTGTATATGGTTTAACATTAAGTGAGCTTTTTATTATGATTAACAAACAAATTCCCCCCGCCTTTTGCAAGAACAAATAACGAATTAATCGGAAGAGCAAAAAACAAACGCAGCTGTGCAGCCCTAACCTCAAAGAACTACAGCGCAAGAACACAACTGTACTTGAGTTTTGATTTAGTTTGATATCGAAAAGGTCTCCTTGTTTCTTTCCTCTTGCTTGATTTACTCTTTCCCCTCTCAGCTACTCTTGTTGCTACTACAACAACAACTCTTGTTGAACGTCTTCTATCTACCAACTACACACACACACACCAACACACACACACACACCTCTCACCCACACACACACTCTCAAGACTCCACTCCACTTTGTTTCACACTCTTCTCCTGCATAAATCAACTGTGAGTATAAATATATATGTATGATATACAGCAAGCATTATACTATATATACATATATATATCGTTGTAAGTATATTGACATCTATATATATATATATATAATATTATAATGGTTAATATATATATATATATGATTTTGTTCGCTTGATCTTTGGGCAACAACAACAACAGCAACAACAAACACCATGAGAATCAACTTTTCTATAACTTTTTTTAAACGAAAAAAAACCAAAGAGCAAAAAACTAAAAACTAAAAAACGAAATAAAAAACAATTTTGTAGCGAAATTTGTGCAAGTTTTAAAAACCAGATCTAAACTTAATGCAAAAAGTTATGTATGACAACTAAAACAAGGTCTCTATATAATACTTATAAAGCAACAAAAAAAAACAAAAAAGAAAAACTAAAACTAAACTTAAATTTAACTTTAATTAACTAAAAACACGAATTTTTCTAACTTAAAAACTAACAACAAAAAAAATGAAGAAAACTAAAGCCAGAGAATTCTTTTGTGCGTTAAAAAGGCAAATTCAAGAAGTTTTGATTTAATTTTTGAAAGAATTGAAACAATTGGGCAACCCTGGCAGCGATGCCAGCTGAACACGCGACGCATTTCCATTGCAAATTGCAAAAAGTTAACAGAAACAAATATAAATAATAGCGAAAATGAAGAGGAAGTTGTGCGGAATGAACAATTGAACAATTGAATAAATGTAGCTAAATTTGCCTAACAATATCGTATAGAAATCACAACAACAACAACAACAAAACAGCAAGAAGCCATAACAAATTGTGTTAAATATTTATAAACTCATTTGCAAAATGTTACAAAATGAAAACCTAAACTTAAAAGTAAAAAAAACCAATGTTTGCGCTAATGAATATTACAATATCTGCCGACATCTCTCTCTATATAGCATATATATATATATGAATCTAATTAAACATATGCCTGCATATATATCTATATATATATTGTAAGCATCAGCAACTACAACAACCACAACAAACAACAGACACACAAAACAACAAAAGAAATTTCTTTAAAAAAAAAATACACAAACATTTTAAAAACCTCGAAACAAAACAAACCAAATTGTTGTTTTCTTTCCTTAGTTTTTTATGCCGAACTCTCTTTCCAAAATGTCCACATGGTAAATGCTTGCAGCGCATAATATTCCAAAGTTTTGGCCCATTGATAACCCAGTGAACTCGGCTTTGGCCAAAGCTAATCGGATGAAATTTGCAACAGAGCTGCATAACGCTCGAACAAATGAAATTGCTTGATCAACACTGTCAAAAAGTGTTGTGAAATGCAGCTGCAAGCATAGAAGCGGCATTTTTTTGTTGATTTTGGGAATTGGCTATTGAATTCTACAAATATTACAGACACCACAACTACAGAAACAACAGAATCGGCTCAGATATATATGTCTATATTAATTCATCCGACTCCGAGAAGCTGCGCATAGAGGACTTGGAATCTCCCAGTGTTCCGAAGGGGAGCAGCGGAAAGGAAAGGGAAGGGGCTACAGCCTGTGCATCGTATCCATGAATTTATCACAGTTATACAAGAAACGTAATGAACTAATTCAAGAAAAACCACCTATAACAATGATTTCATAATTGTACTAAACATTTGAAATATACTAGATAAATATTACGACAAATCTAAATGTTGCTGCATAGAAAGATTAATACGAATGCATATTTTTAATGTCAATATACATAGCTAAAAGATATGATATATATACTAAAATATAATATACCCGATATACCCGATATCCGCATATTATAACCGTATGTACCTACACCCAGTGTATTCAACCAAAGTTATTGGCCAACCCTCGTAGTCCTGCACCCAAAACTATCACAACTATATCCAACAATTCTCCACTTAAACTTCATGTATTTTTCGATTGTTGTACATAGATAAAGCCACACAGATACTACACAATTGGCAATTGTTAAACTATGAATGTTGTGCTTAGGTTTTGCTCCGATTCCCCAGTAATTAGTAATATTCAATATGAAGTCGAGTGGAATACAAACAAACAATGGAATGAAAAGCAATTGTAGGCCTTGCTAAACTAAATTCATATAGCGTACACGTATAAATAGCCAGAGCTGTTCCCACTCGGGAACAGTTGCTGGGAACAGTTCGTTTGGTCAATGCACGTTAGGAAGTAAAGTTTCAAATCGAATACACATAACGTTCAACAGTTATAAATAACAATTAACAGAAATATGCAGAACTAACAGGTTTAATGTTGCTAGCATAATATTTATTTTTATTTTTATTAAACTAGTTTTTTATTAGAAAAGTTTATTTAGAACAACTTTAAATTAATTATTAGAATTTAATTTAATTTTTTAGCTAACGTGTTTAATATGCAAATTTTTTATATTAATATTTTTTTATTAATTTAAATTTAATTTATGTTTTTTTTTATTATTATTATTATTATTTTTAACTGTATTATTTAAAAAAAAAAATCTGCAGTTCCATAGGACTTTTTTTTTTATTTTTTGGGTAAAGCGAATGAACATTCAAATGAATAGTGAATAGCGATTGAATACACCAAACAAATACTCACAAATACCCACAAATACCCACAAATATTCACAGATACTCAAACGTCATCTTCTTGATTTCTGGGTTTTTTTTTTGCCATATTTTTGATGGACTGCAAAACATAGTTTGAATTTTCTTCAAACGGCAACGAATTTTCCAGTGAAAATGCAGTGAAAACACAAAAGCCAACACTTAAATATAATAAATAATAAATATAATTACAACAGCGGCAAAGCTGTTAATTTTAAGCATTATAAACACAAATGTTGAGCCGTATAAACTAATTAAATATATATACAAACAATATGATTATGATAAATGTATGTACGAATATTTAGTCTAAAACACATTCTAAAGCTTTAGCAAAAAAAAAAACACATTTATTTAGGCGACACACACACACACATATGAGTACATAAAATTTAATCAAAATCAGGCGAAAGGAAAACCAAGAAAATATGAATAAAACAAACTGAACTTATGTAAACTGTAATTTCTAAGCGCTGTAAACGACAAGTCTAAAACTAACGAGTTTTCTTTTGTAATTAATTAATGTACTAATATTTCCAAACAAACTGGCGAAAACTCCAGCTCAAGGTCAAATAAACTTAATACAACTAGATTGATTTCCAGCAGATGATGGAAAACGATGCGAAAACAGAACAGAAATCAAATACGAGAATACAAAACAAACTTAAAAGACAGCCCCGAGTAAAGATTTACGTAATTAAGGCGAACAACAATTTTAATAACAATTCTATTCCACTTAACAGGCAATGAAAAACCCCATAAAAAACAACCGAATAAAACAAAGTATATATAAATATATAAAAAAAACAAATATCTTGGCATTTTCAATTCAACTTGCAGCGCCATCTATGGCTGCCGATTGTTAACTAGCGCAGCTGTGCAGCTTGTGTCAGCTAGCAGCACTCAATGGCTTGTGTAGCAGACAACCGATGACACGCTGCAGCGATTCAGTTTGTGGATAAAAGCAAAGAATTAAGCAAAGTAAGTTGCATTGAGCAAAAGAAATTTGTAAAATTCCACTAAATATTACAAATATTTACATTTTATGATAAAAAAAAACATTCGCACAAAGTTATTAACCCTGTTTTTCCCATTTTTCAAATGGGTACAGGGTATAAAAACGCTAGATTAACAGACAGTCAGACAGGGTTGTATCGACTCAGCTCGTCATCCTGTTCAAGAATATATCTACTTTGTGGGGTTTACCACGCCTCCTTCGGCCCGTTACCTACATTCTGACAAAGTTAATAACCCAGTTTTTTTTTCCATTTTTCAGTGGGTACAGGGTATAAAAATATTTTTTAATATATTTATTATAACTAAATATAACAAAGCTCTAGCTGCGTCTGCTGCTTATCTGGCAACGCTGCGCCCTTTTTTTTTGTGAATGAAAAGCGCACGTGTTGAGCTGGAAGGTCCGTGAACTAGGACTAGTTCAAAAGCACAGCGCGTGAACTGGTTCTTATTTTCTGTCAGTGTTGAGCAAATAGGTGCAGCTTAATTGAGCGTTTGGTAATAATATAATAAATTAGTATTATAATAATGCTTATTATGTATAAGCTACTGCTGTTTAATTAAATTTAATATTTTTGCTTATTAATTAATTATTATTTTATTTTATTTATATTTTATTTTAGTGCAATTGGCGTTTTTATTTTGCGCTGCCTTTTGGCGCTTTTAAGTGACATTCAAACAGGCGGATGCTAAATGCAAAGAATGTGTGTGTGTGAGTGTGTGTGAGTATGAGAGAGTGAGAGCGTTTATTGCTTTTGCTTGGCTTTGATTTTGCATGCTCGGCATTCGTCGGCCGCACAGCCGAGAAGAGACGAGACGAGACGAGAGGCTGCCTTCGTCTGTGGCTCTGTCTGTGTGTGTGTCTCTCTCTCTCTCTCTCTGTCTCTGTCTCTGCTGCTGCAGCTACAATTGGCAGTTCGTTCAGTCGTTGCCAGGATTTACAGGCGACAGGTTCTCGCTGCGCTTTCGCTGCTGACAATATTGCGAGCTGTTGTTGTTGTTGTTATTGTTGTTGTTATAGTTGTTGTTGCTGTGGCGGAGATGAAGTGAAGCGAAGTGCAGTTTAAAGCAGCAAACGTTTGCCGCGTGTCCTTGCCGTGAGCGCGAGTGCCTGTGTGTATGAGTGTGTGTGAGAGTGTATGTGTGTGTGTGTGTGTGTTTAGCCAATGCAGTTAGTTTTATTGGCAGCGACTTTGTCGAAATCCGTTTGGCATAAAACCGGCGTAGCACCTGCAACATGCAGTAGCCTCAGCAGCAGCAGCAGCAGCAGCAGCAGCGGCAGCATCCACTGAAGATGGCCAGCGAGCGGTTGGCGGGCGGGGGTGCGCGGCATGCACGCGTCAGCCCAACGCCGGGACGTGGCAGCAAGATTGCGTATACGCCCTGTCCGCGCTCCGAGCCGCCGCAGGATCTCGATCTGCCCGCAACGGCACGCAATTGCCTCGCCATTCCCATGTCCTCGCTGCAGACCGCCAATGGACCCAGCAAAGGTAAGCTAATTAACAGGGGAAGGGCTAGTGGAAGGGGAAGGGGAGGGTAGGGGGTATAATGACAACTTCTTGGCATGCAGCTGTTATTTATGTTCAGCTCAAAACAAATAAAATGAAATAAAACGAAGGGCCGACTGACAGTCGCCACGCCTCTCTCCTCTCGCCCTCCTCTCCCCCTGTTCGCTGTCTGGGAATCATCAAGATATTGCACAGATATTGTTTTTATTTCTTTTTGTTTCAGTTTCAGCTTTTGATTTCTTCGTTTTGCCTTGACATGTTTCGTATGTGTGTGTGTGTGTGTGTGTGTGTGTTGCCATTTGCTGATGTTTGTCTGTCGTTTGCCATCTTGTTCCGTTGTCTTCTGCTCTTCTCCTCTCTCCTTCTCCTCTCTTCTCTCTGCTAGCAATGTGGCAATTTAGATTACCTCTGCGAGAATTGAGCAGCTGGCGCTGCCAAGCACGTGACTTTGATTGCCATTTCATTGTCAATGCGAAATACACAAATGGCAAATCAATTTATAGCCCAAGCAACAACAAATTGGCCAACTTTGTTTCATTATTGCCAAAGAGATCGCGCTGCTTTTCGCTCTTTGCTCTGCAGCAGCAGCAGCTTAACAGAGTGCTGCTTAACAGCGTGCTGTTGTTGCTCTTCACTGAGAACTTTTACAGTTCTTCTGCAGCTTCTCTTAACAGTTTGGCTGTAAAGTTGCAGTGCAGTGTAACAGGCTAAATTAACATTTTTTGCTGTTACAGTTAAATGTTGATCTACATTTCTTTTTACAGTGCAGCCTCATTTCTTTTTCGCTGTTAATATATTACAGTTGAGCGTTACAGAAAAATGTTATACACTTTGATACAATATAACAGTTAAGTGTTGCAGCGTTGTAAGTAATTTATTATTTATTGATATTAAATAAATAAATAAGTATTGCAATTCTAGCAAAAGCGTTGATCAGTGTATGACTTAACAGAAAAATCCCCTGGGATGTGGCAACAATTTAAACGCTTTAAAATGCTCATCACTCATAATTAGCCAAGTTATATTGCTGTCGTTGCTGTTTTTGGCAAATAATAAAACACAGCAAGCGCACATAAACAAAACCCGCCGACGGCATTGCAACATAATTTAAAATTTATAGTCCCAACAGCAGCAGCAGCTGAAGCCAAGACGACGTGCCACACACTGTTGCAAGCGTGTATTGAGGGAGCATCGCCTGTTGTTGGCTGCCTCGTAATTATGCCAAGTGTGGCCCACAAAGCGGGCTACTTAAGTCTTGGCAGCTTTTCTGACCCACTGATCGATGTGGCAAATCGCGCAGACGACCTGAAATTAATACACTGAGGGAAAAATTAAAAGCTTTCGAACTTGAATTATGAAAAAGTATGTGAATTTTAACATTTTTTTTTTAATTCTTTCGCGTTTTTATTCCGATTATTATTTAAATTTTATATCAAAAGATAATTTATTTAAGAGCTTTGTTTGGGAGAACAATTCACTCTGCGTTGTTCTCAGTGTACGCGTATGCAAAAGGCTTTAAGCAGCAGCTACTGCCATTTTGTTAGTTAATATTGGTGCACCGCAGGCAGTTTCCCCCCCGCTCCCCGCATAAAAAGTCAATAAAGCAGGCGTTAAAGCTGCCCCGGCAGTACTCTCTGCTCAGCATGCAACTGCAACTTGCAACTTGCCACATGCAACGCGGCGTGTAATTTATGCAGCGTTTTATGCTGTTGCATATGCATGAAACAAAACGAAACAAAACAAAACACAGCAAAACAAAGCAAAACACTGAACCAAATGGAATTGTGTGGCAAGGAAATGCCTGCAATCGGAATCAAGGTGATGCCGTTGTGTTGAGGTATGCATATCCTGGTTTTAGCCACACTGATTGCTTTCCTAGATTCCCAATAAAGCCTCAGATTATGGCAGTTTGATCGATTTTTTAAGCGCCGTTTTCTAGTACAAAATGCAGAAGTTGCAACTGATAAACCGTTAGGTTTATGCTAGTATTTGAATTTAATTTAATTCGTAATTTATCGTAAACTATCGATAAGCATAAAAAAAATATCGAACTGCATTTTGTTTTAATTATGATGGTTTTTTTTCTGAAAAATTTTTTTTTACAGTTAATTTTGTCAACCGTCGAGAAAAAAATAGAGCCAAAAGCAATAGCTAGAAAAGTCGCTGTTTTTTTTTTTTTTGGGGTTTGAGTTGTGTATTTCTAACCACGGTTGGCAGACTGCCAAAATGTGTAAATCGCGGTGCGGGGGTCGCGCGCTGTTGCCGCTGTTGCCGCTGTGGCAACATTGATAAGTAGCCCGGCAACATGGCAGGTCAGTTCATTTATCACAATTTATAGCCACGCAGACATGACAATTGCTAGCTCCAGGTGGGTGTGTACTACGTGTTTATGTTTGTTGGGAACTTGGCAACTCTGTTGCCACTGCATCAATTGATAATTTGGCTGGACTTGCACTTGACCTTGCACCCAGACCTTAGACCTGCCGAGAGTCGCGTATTTCTTTTGATGCGCTGCCAAAGATTACTTACAGTAGCTTCAGTTTGGCTTGGAGGAAAACATGAGCAAAACAGTGCAAAAGTCATGCAGAAAATGTAAAGATAACCAGTAAGTACGGTGCAGATCAGTCGGATGTAGCTGACAGTCGGAGAGCCCGTACTTTGTGTTTCCATAATCACTAAACTGCGTCATATAAAGAGACAATATGAGCTGCAATCACGCCACAATTCTTATCTCCCGTTTTAACTGTTATTCCGATCTGTTCTCATCTAAGCACACGCACACATACAAACACACACACACACAGATGTTGTTAAGCAGCTTGCGCTTGCTTAGAGAGCCAACAGGAGCGAGCAAGTAGAAGAGCGGCCAAGCGCTGTTATGACTCATATGATGAGCGTACAGCGAGCGCTGCACACAGCAGAGATCAATGTGATTAACAGCCAGTAACAGTGGCAGCGCTGCCTGCGAGCACTATAAATACAGCTGCTGCTGTGCTGCCAATTACAGTGCGTGGCAGCAGTCGTGGCGTGCAGACGTGTGGTGAGTGCTTAAGTGCAGTGGCGGCAGTTTGTGTAGATCTGCCATGGTGTAGAAAATTGTAGCAGCAACGCTGGCCCAACTCTCGCTGCCGTACTCCTGCTGGTCCAACTCTCGCTGGCCCAACTCTCGCTGCTGTACTCTCGCTGCCGTACTCTTGCTGCCGTACTCCTGCTGGCCCAACTCTCGCTGGCCTAACTCTCGCTGGCCTAACTCTCGCTGGCCTAACTCTCTCTGGCCGAACTCTCTCTGGCCGAACTTTCGCTGCCGTACTCCTGCTGGTCCAACTCTTGCTGGCCCTGGCCCAACTCTCTGGCCGAGCTCTCACAGGCCGAGCTCTCACTGGCCGAGCTCTCACTGGCCTAACTCTCGCTGGCCCAACTCGCGATGGCCGAGCTCTCGCTGGCCCAACTCTAGCTGGCCCAACTCGCGATGGCCGAGCTCTCACTGGCCCAACTCTCGCTGGCCCAACTCGCGATGGCCGAGCTCTCGCTGGGCCAACTCTCGCTGGCCCAACTCTCGCTGCCGTACTCTCGCTGCCGTACTCTTGCTGCCGTACTCCTGCTGGCCCAACTCTCGCTGGCCTAACTCTCGCTGGCCTAACTCTCTCTGGCCGAACTCTCGCTGCCGTACTCCTGCTGGTCCAACTCTTGCTGGCCCTGGCCCAACTCTCTGGCCGAGCTCTCACAGGCCGAGCTCTCACTGGCCGAGCTCTCACTGGCCGAGCTCTCACTGGCCGAGCTCTCACTGGCCTAACTCTCGCTGGCCCAACTCGCGATGGCCGAGCTCTCGCTGGCCCAACTCTAGCTGGCCCAACTCGCGATGGCCGAGCTCTCACTGGCCCAACTCGCGATGGCCGAGCTCTCGCTGGGCCAACTCTCACTGGCCCAACTCTCGCTGCCGTACTCTCGCTGCCGTACTCTTGCTGCCGTACGCTCGCTGCCGTACTCCTGCTGGCCCAACTCTCGCTGGGCCAACTCTCGCTGGCCTAACTCTCGCTGGCCTAACTCTCTCTGGCCGAACTCTCGCTGCCGTACTCCTGCTGGTCCAACTCTTGCTGGCCCTGGCCCAACTCTCTGGCCGAGCTCTCACAGGCCGAGCTCTCACTGGCCGAGCTCTCACTGGCCGAGCTCTCACTGGCCGAGCTCTCACTGGCCTAACTCTCGCTGGCCCAACTCGCGATGGCCGAGCTCTCAATACCTAACTCTTGCTGATCCAACTCTCGCTTGCTCAACTCTCGCTGGCCGAACTCGCTGGCCAAACTGTCAATGTTACATCCCTTTTGATTTTTTTAAGTACAGGGTCTAAAAACTGTTGAATTTTGCTCTGAGCCAATCTCGCTTGGTATCTTTGTGCTTTACATTTTTGCAGCTTTTGTGCACTGCTTGATTAAGTGAGATAAATCTTGTAAAGTCTTTCATCTCGCAACGCGTACAGATAAATCCCCTTTGGAGCACTTTATTAAACTGATTTGTTTGCATTACACAAAGCAGTGTGTAGTCTATTGTCATGGCGCTTGACTGACGTGTGAGCTATAATTCTTCTAAATTTTCAACAGCCAACAGCCTTAAACGATAAATGGAACAGAGTGTAAGTGAAAGACACGAGACAGAAAGTATAGCATACTTATTTGTATAAAACACCAATTACGACTATTGTGGCAACCCTGCAGTTGCTCAATGCTGCACGATCTGCACGCAAGATGGCGCTAGCAGAAATTTGAAGATGGCGGTCAAGAGTTCGATTATTATCGATACAGCTCACATAACCGTAACTATCATTTATTTATGTTGTTTAACAATATTAATTAAAGCAAATTAAAAATTTAAATATTTCATAATATTATTTAAAGCCAATACGGTGTATATAATATATTATTTCAAAATAAACCCATTTTCTTGACAGAGAATTAAAAATAAAACAGTATTCATGTGTATAACCGTAATTATTCAATTGTCGTGTCTAAGCTGTTTTCCTATTTACTGTTGAATATTTCATAAAGCAATTTGATTTGCCAAGGCAAAGCGCCTGTCCCTGGGCCCTGATTAAATGTGGAACGTTCTGATTTATATGCACGTGAAATGCCATTAAAATGTTGAAAATATGCTGCAATTTTTATAGCACAATGCCCAAAAGTCTAACAATAAAATATGTTTAATGCATACGAGAAGCGTTACGCTAATGTCATTGTTTACATTGCTCTCTCGCTCATTTCACTTACTCTCTCTCTCTCTCCCTCTCTCTCTCGCTCTCTTTCGCTGTCTCTCTCGCACAGTTGGTGTAACAATACTGGTCGTAAAACCCTTTCTGGGAGAGACCCATTTATGTAGCGAGCTCTCATACACACACACACAAAGACACGTGTTATTTATGGGCTTGCACTTGCCGACTGACACGCCCACCTCCGCTCCGTTCCGCCCCTTTTTATGTTGGCTGCGCTGCTTATCCGCAGTCCGCGGCATTATTTTTTACTGCCCTAAGACAGCGGTGGGCTAAGAAAATGAAGAAATGCGCAAATAAAACGAATACCAAAGACGTCGAGCCCGACAGAAATGAAATGAGCTTCCTGACCCCCTTATCCCCATATTCCTCCCTGCCCCCTTGCACCCTTTTGAAGTCACGTAATGTGGCAGGTCCGACCGGAGGCGTTACAAACGTTGTAAAATGACAGTTGTTCTTGGCAGTCTCTTTTATAATTAATATTTAATAGGGCCTTCCTGCCTGGCAATGCAATTGCACAACTTTCTGATACAAAGAAGTCTATTTAAAGCTAGATATAGGCTGTCAAATTGTAGATATTCGATTAGACGCTCGTTGAAGTGCGCTATCAACGAGCTTATTGTCATTGATTGGCGCCTGGGGCTTTTCCAACATGTGATGGCTGTTGCAATCAATGAGAACATTATTAAATATAGCCTCGATATGAAATTAAAGCGCTATAAACTTGATTAAGTTAGTAATAAGAGCCTAAAGTCAATAAAATGGGGTTTTACTGCACTGAATGTAAGCCAAGATGCCATATTTTACGATAAAAGCTGGGTTATATCGTAATTATTAGTGGGATAAATTATGTTCTATTTATTAGGACGAAAGTTTGCAAAACTCAATTATGATTTGCCTGCTAATCGTATCGTAACATCATAATTTATATAATATATTTATATAATAAATAATTTATCGCGTAATATTAGGATATAATTCCTAAATGATTCCAATTTATGATGAAATCCTTTTTATATTATGTTTCTTTAACAAGATTATCATAAGAAGATTTTTATTGAAAGATTCAAAGAGTTGAAGAAAGAATAAATTATTAGAATATATAAATAGTAAGATCTGTAGATCTATAAACTATAAACTTATGTATACTTTTGTCAAAATTGACAGATTTATTATATTAAATATGATCTATTTGGCTGCTCATAAATAAATCAAGCACTTGACAAGCCTAAATGCAATCATATTTATTTCAAAACCACAATTTAGCTAAGCGGAAATGCAAATCGAGTGCGAAACATTGGCTGACAAATTATCGTCAGACTTGGCTCATTAATGGAAATTGGCTTGAACATAATTGCCGTTTATTTCCCATTGACCACAAACTATTTGCAAACGACGCATAAATAAGCCAACCAATTGGCCGTATAATAATAAAGATGTAAATATTATTTGAATAACTACAAACCCGGACTAGTAGTTACCCCGTAGTTTGCAACCAATGCTGTGTTCTGCCCCTCTCTAACCCATCTATTTGTAGGGTATACAAAATATATGCATAAACCAACCATATCAAACTGTCGTTGACAGCAACTCACAGTTTTTTTTGCGTTAATTTATGATTTGCATTTTATTATATATGCTTCAATATTGCATTTTTTATTTGACGAAAGTCAGAGTTATATATTCGATGGGAGTATGAATTATTTGGCTGATTTATCACCATTAAAGTTTACAATGGGACGCCTCTTGAATGCGTGGTTGAGAATGAATAATGACAGCAAAAATTAGGGGACTTTTTGTGTGTTTTGATTCCTCTGCTTTTGGCCACTTTTTTGCCATGAGTAATTGAATAACTGTCAGCAGAGAGCACCCAGTGTTAGCCTGAACCCCATGCCAATTTTGATTGACATGGCATCGTCTGCCGGGCTGTTATCTAACGATTTACGACAGACATAAGGCCAAAACTTATCAAAAATCACTACGTGAAGAACTTGCCCAGACTTTGGCAGAGTCTACAACTAAAACGCAGTTGGCCAACAAATGTCGCACAGTTCATAAGCATTTTCCAACCGTAGTCAGATTTTAATTAATACGGAAAATGTATCGCAATGCCGTGCAGCGAGCCATGGAGTTTACCAAACTGGAGATTAGTTTCGAGTTTGAGCCAAGTGTGCTTAACTGTGAGAAAACGGACACAACACGCAGCAAATTGGCCACGTTAATGCAATGGATTCGTCAACTCAACGAGAAGCCCTCAACACCTCTCAAATGTGACTACATGGGTGAGTTTTCAGAGCACATTTCCAGAGGTCAACTGCTCTACGGCTTTACGGCTGTACTTCTCTTAAAGTTCAAGCATAAATTTGCCATCGTATTGGCTTCCGTTTTGTGGTATGGGGCCATTGTTTGTCCATTTGCCTTAGCTGACCTTTGGTCAACGCCTCTAATGGAGGGTTTTTCTGGCATTTATGAGAGCTTATGGCAACTGTGTCAGCAGGCAACAAATTATTTAGATATCAGCACATTTTGACACTGCAGAATGTGGATGTGTTTGTATATATATATATATGGGAATATCTATGGTAATTGCATATGCATAAAACAGTTATGCAAATAGGTAATCAGCAGCTGTTGGTCTATAGCTTCTAGCATATGCCAAATCTAATTGCTCTAGATATGTGCTTTCATAAATAACAATTGAGTGCAATAATTGAACTTAATTAATTAATTGATGCAAATTTGATTTCACAATATAAAGAAGAACTTTTCAAAATAAATTCTTACTTAAAAATTTTATAAATAATGTATTATTCAATTTAAATTAAAAATATTATTTAAAATATTATTTTTTTATAATTAACTATATTAATATCTTAATACTTGGCGCCCAACGTTAGGTCAAGATTATTTATTTATTTACTTATGTAGTTATTTGATTATATTTATTTTTTATTAAGCACAATTAAATTTATTTAAATGTTAAAATATTCAATTTAACTACATTGCGGCATGATTATACGATAAGCACTTAACTATAGCGTGAGATCTGGTTGCATTATTCAGCGTAATACGTATTTTACCCCTGCTATTTACTCTTTCATGGACTGCGCATTTTAAAAGTCAAATTAAGTTTTGTGTGCATTTAAATGTTGCATGCCACAGATGCGGCTGCAGATATAATTGTGGTGGAGACAAACTGTGTGGGCAGGCACATATAATCGCATAGTACCATGAAAGTATAAACATATGTATGTATATATCTACCAGCTGTGTATGTATTGGGGATATGTGTGCAGTTTTCCGGCCGCACATTTTCAACGCATAGTCATCTTTCCTTTCGCTGGTTGCTCCTTTTTTTGGTTGGGTATTTACGCGTAATTTGCACAACATTTTTCAATTTTATGACGGAAATGAATGACGTTGTAATTTATGTTGTATGCTGGCAATGGGCGTGGCAAGGCAATAAACAGCCCGCCCACAAAAAAAAAGAAGAGAAATGTCGAAAAGATTTACTTGCAGTTTTCAACCGCTTCTGGCCACTCACTTCCTCTTTGCGCTTTGATGCTGTCCCAATGCTCGTTAAATTGCGAATTTTAAGAGGTTTTTTAAGCATTTGAGAAATTTGTAACGACTGCAAGTAATGTGGGAAATCAGTTACAATATCTATCAGGGCGATAAGACGCCGTGACGTGTAGATTGCCGTGCCCCTCAGCAGATACCCATATCACTTGGAACTTGGGTTAGCATTTCGACAATCGTATATCAATCAATGGCTGCTTATCGCAAAGCGTTAAGAGTTTGACAGGTTTCCTTTTGGGTATGTGTTGACGAGCGCTTTCAATCAGCCTGACAAGCGCAGAGGCGTCGCTAAGGGGGATCAATTGAAAGACTTAATTAGCAATTGCCAGCAGACTTAATCAATAACTTAACCCACTTTTAAGCTACGCTCAACTTTTGCCATAAAAACCAACTGCAGACTATGTATATACATCGTGTGCCAAGCACCAACTAAAAGTTACGACCCCCATTCGACTAAATTTATGCACACGTTAAGCAGCTCATAATGGTTAAGCGTACTACAAGCTGACTTTAGTATAGTTTCATCTACTTTTCTATCGTACTTCGTATTTTTTCATGTTTTTTGCACTGCCTAAGCGACACTTTCGCTATGAAAACTAATTCATTTAAAATTTATGAGCCATGGTATTTCATTTAGATCATTACGTGCATAATACCCATTGCTGTCGACAGGCGGCACTTTTCCAAATTGTTTATGGCTGCAATTCATTTCATTCCGGTTGCCTGGTAACGCTCCAACGGTACTGGTATACAAGTATGTACTTAAATGCCATAAAAGAAGTTTGTCATTTAGTGGATTTTGAATAGACAGTCGCATTTACATGAAAGGAAATAGTTTATGCAAAGTAGAAGTCATTCAAATATTGTAGAGTTCTGAAATCAGGTACTCATGATCTTAACCTACTTATGAAATTAATTGCAAGACATTAGCAGAGTATTTTTATTTAAACATACTTGTTTGAATTGCATTTATCTACCTCAATGTGCTTATGGAACTCAGATTAATCCATATTATGGCTTGTGGCGCCCAACGTGGGCTGCAAGCACTTGCTTAAAATTCCCAATCCGACAATTTAGTTTTCTCGAAAATAAAGTTCCAGTTTCTACAATGATTTTCGTGATCAGCATCACAAATAGCTTTGGCGCTAACAGTCAATTCTCGAAATACTCGGACAAGTATAAATTTCTAGAAAATTGTTATTTATGCCCCCTTCTCGCTGGCTGTCTGCACTTGCTGCAGAGCCGTAGCATGTGGCAATTGCGTGTGGCACAACTTTTGCGGCAAATAATATAGAAATGCAGTTGTGTTTCTTTATTTATTTTTGTAGCTTTTTTCGTATGCCAGGCAAATGCTGTTTCAGCTTTTTAAGTCTCTGAAGTCTGGTTGATGCATGGCTCTTATATATGCAAAAATACATATGTGCATGCATATATGTATGTGTGTGTACTGCATTGGATGCAGCAGGATTACGAGGTGCTGCTGCAGTGGCAGCTTAGACACATGTAAATCACGTGTTTCTCTCAGTTGCTCGTGCAGCAACTCTCTTGGGGCATTAGAATTTAAAACTGTATTTGAATAGTTCTGAGAGCACATGGCACATGCCACAGAACAGTACAGACAAATGCCTTATAAATAATTCATATCCAAAAAATGCACTTTTTTATGGAACTAAAAATAAATGTATTTAAAGGATATATTAAATAAATTAAGAGCAAAAAAGCGTGATTAGCTTTAAATTATCTTCCTTTGAACAACTTAAAATATTTATTTATTAACACTCATCAATCATATTTGCAATTTATCAGCAATGGTTTATCTTAATAGCAAAAGACTCCATTTAATTAGTTCTCATTATCATTGTCACTGCAGACAATCGGCAGTTCAAGTTTTCCCCTTTGATATTTTTCCTGTTTGGGTCACGTGCTTAAATTAGCTATTAAAATGTCTAGAGCAAGTTTAGCTAGTTTAGCTAGTTTATGACTGCTAATTAGTCAAAAAATAACCTAAACGAATAATAGATAGAGAGGCAGCCAAAGGCGAATGACTTTTAGGCCGCAGTTCGAACTTTACCAAAAACTTTTCCAACTATGGCCAAGTCGAGGTCGGGAGCTACGGGAATTGTCAGTTGGCTGCCAGTAGAACATAATCAATAAAACGCTAGAAAAAGCACACAGCGCCATAGGTACACAGGATAAAGTCAGGAACGAAAACAACGCAGTTCTACTACAAAAGCAAAATATTTTTTTTACGCATACCCTTAACTGTTATGTATAATGGGGTATGCAGTGCGTATAAGGTTGGGTTAGGTTAGGATAAATTTGAATTGGTTGAAATATTTTATGTTAGCTAAGGTCACATTCGGTGAAGTTAAATTAAAGAGGTCAGTTGCTTATAAAAATGAGATTTTCTAGTATTGAACTTAATCTTAACTAATCTATTAATTCACATTCAAGTACAGGCATTTTGTAGTTCATCATAAAATCCTTTTCCCATACATATCCAAGTCTTTCTGTTTGCGTTTTAGTCACTCTCTGTTGTTCTTTTTTGTAGCCTACGCTCTTTTTAGGTGTTTCAGTTTGGTTTTTATACGTGCAGATACTAGACTAGAACGCATAGCACAATTTCATTTCATTTCGTTCGTTTCATTCGACGTTAATTTGCTGCGATGTGCGTTGCTTTGGAGCGGCGTGTGGAGACTGAAAAATCCATAAAATTGTATAATAAATATTTAATAATGCGAGAACAGTTATGGCAAATGGTGTAAAGTGTGGTGTACAATAAAAATATATATTCAAAATTAATTGAATACATAAAACGTGCCATGCGAATACTGACGACTGGTCGACACGGCGTATGCGCAACAAGTGACAAAAGCTTTTTTTTGCGGCTTTCCGTTCGCATTTTTCATTTGGGCTAAGTGCAAGTTTTGAATTTTGATGTCGTCATATTTGAATGTACTACGTATACATTTGAGTTAATGAAAAGCGTTTGGCCAGCTGAGAGAGATTTGGGCCAAAGAAGAAAACGCTGCGAAAAAAGCTTGGCGTGTTGTTCAGTTTCATTTCTAACGCAACGCCGTCGAAACGTTTCCGTTGTGGTATTACCCATTCATGTTCATTTCTCGGTTTGATTGCTATATAAATAAATATCTATGGGACAGAAATTGTGTATATAAACTGTCCACGAGGCGTGTGAAACTGCGTGTGTGTTTCAATAATATCTTATGCATATTGTATTTCTTAAATTTGTCTCTGCTCTAATTAATTCTACGCTATTGATTTCTGCATGAGCAAAACAACAAATTGATTGTGCCAAAAATAAAAAGAAGAAAACACAAAGAAACGAATCCAACGTGAAACTGTTACTAATTACTCTGCAAACAGCAGATCACATAAATATTACGTAGCCGACCCGGCTGACAGTGAAATTCGCATTAAGGTCGCGCAAAAAATACAACAAATTGCCGGTGTTTTTGTTCTTGCTGCGTATTTCGTGTCCTGCGGCAGGATAAGCAACTTAAATATATAGCATTTTAAATATATGTATATATATATATATATAATTTTGTCTGTGCATAGATTGCTAAAATAAAGTATACGCAGCGTAGGACGTGCAAAGAAATACGCAGATAATTTGGTGAATCATTAAAAAGAATTATGAAAATATATGATGATATAAAACAAAAATCATAATTGATTATGTAATGCCAAATTAAACAAAATAAAATTAGTTATTAATTAAAAAAGACTACATAAAATTAATTAATAAAAAAATAAACTAATTAATTGAATGAAATAATGTAAAATATTGATCATTATTAGCAAATTTAATTAAAATAAAATATATACAATTGAAAAATATATTATCAACTGCCTGCACTAAAAAGTCATACAATTTCAAACTTTCAGCTATTTAATTGGCTTATTGCAAGAGCTAAGCATATGTATCTATATGTATGTACGAATCGCATCTGACAGATATATATTTCATAAATTTGCACGAATCACATGCCAAGCAATTACACAAATCAGATGCATATACACTGAATACATTCAGCAAACATTCCTTGTCAACCAAAGTCGTATGTTAACATGCCAAATCATTCAACAGCACTTCAACACAACACACACAAACACACACGCACACGAACTTACACACACCCAGAGATACACACACTTATTGGGTTTGATAGTACACGCCCACAAGGTCAAGGGCCGTCTGCCTCTGCCTAGGTCATGTACGAGCACAACTTGAGTGCAACCCTCGGAAATATTCAAATTTACTTTTAATGCTTTTAGTTTGATTTGCTTTTTTGTTGCATACCCTGTAAAAGCCTAAATAACTTTATGCTTTAAGGGGTATTATAGAGTTTGTAGTGAAAGAATTTTTGCTATTTTTGGTAAGCTTGCTACGTTTATTTGATTTCTTATTCAACAAAATTTAAAGCCAACTACGTCTTAATTGCGGTAGCATGTTTCTTAAATCTATTAACTATTTATAATAATATTTAATCTGATTGATATGCAGCCAATCATTATAAGAATAATTATTGAGTATTTCCCCGTTAATAAAAGCTACAACAAATACTTTTATTTATCTATATCATTAGTTCTAACATTTATACATACTTACTAATTTAACTATGCAATTTATCAGTTTAGTTGGATAATAATTCAGGGTATGTGTGCGTCAACTATTTATATTAGTTTCAGCTCACTAAGGTAGCAAAAAAAAAACTGTGCTATATCTAGCTAAATATATATACAGTTTGTATATACATACATCATTTTGCTGTTTATTTTTGGCACTGGCAGCAACGAGCGAAATATAATTTTTATGGTTATTATATCTCTCTCCCTCTCTCTATGCGGGTATTTGCCTGCTTGATTGTTTCATTGTTATTTGTTATTTGTTTTGATTGCTTTGTTGTGTGTCTCTAAGAGCGTGTGTGTGTGTGTGTGTGTGTGTGTGAGTGTGTGCACATTTATAGCTGTAACTTGTGTCGTTAAAACAATTAATTATAGCCGCAATGTCCATCACACTAGGCACTTGAGTATGGAATGCTGTAAAAATTTTACGATACATTTGATATAAGAATGTTGATGTTGGCACTTTACTCTTGCCTCTTCTCTGCCCCCCCCCCCCCTTCCCCACCTCTGCTTGCCTTTCTACCACTTTATTTGCGTCTTGTGGCAGTTTAAGTGTGTGCTGAAAGGCAGCATTTATCTGCTATAAGCACATTGCTCATACGCATTAATCCCCATCTAAGCACATTGCTCATACGCACTGTGTGGTTAAATCTGCAGAAATCATTGCTGCTGCTGGCTTAAATTGAGCTACTAGAGACACATGATTATCTTGGAGTCAATGATAGTTAAGCTGCATATAACAAATTTAATAAGCAGCAGTTTAAATTACTTTGACTGAGCGCAAGTTTTAATGGCCAAAACTCTAGCTATTATAAGCATACTTATCTCAATATTTACAATTGATTTCTCACTTAATTAAGTTTGCCTTTTATTGGCTTAAACGCTTTGCTTATTATCATAAAACTTAATCGAGCTAAGGCAGTAGCCAAAAATCCGCTTTTGATGGTTGCTTTTAATGTTCAACAACAGTTGTTATAAATTACTTTTAGAACTTTTCAATTTGCTGCCTCAGCTTGTTCGTTTTTCTTTTACGCTCTCTCTCTCTCTCTCGTTCTCTTCGTCTCTCTCTCTCTCTCTGTTTCTATCCTTCTTACTCTGCCTCTTTCTCGCTTTTTTCAGTCAGTTTTTTTTATTTTTTTGGGAGTCTGCGTTTCGATGCTATTGAAATTTATTGCACAAAGGCAATCAATAAACGGCCGTAAAACTAATTGAGCCGTGTCTTGAACTAATTAAACACATACACAAACACTTAAGCCAAGCTCTTGCCAAGTTTTGGCCACACACACACATACAAATATATATGGAGTATATATGTATAGAACCCTTTCGTCAATGGCTAATTGCTGGCCTTTTACAATTTGACTTTCCGCTTTGGACGTTCGCGTGTTTCTAGCCAAAGCAGCGTCCACTGCTGGCGCCGAACTAAACAGATACCCTGTAATTATTGTGAGTTAGTATTATATTATGTTAAAAAAAAATAAAATATAAAAGAACTGCAATTATAAAAGCATATTTAAGGGATAACAATTAAAAATAAAATAAATTAAAAAAGAAAATTTTTAGATCTTGCAAGCTCGCTTTGTCTACGATTTACAGGGTATATGGGGACTAACTTACAGCAGGAATTTGAGGCTCTTATGCTTGCCTTTCCAACAGCTTGGCTTCCATGTGTTTGTGTTGAGCAATTTTTGAACTGCTTAGCAGCGGAAATGGGTAATTTCCGCCGTAAAGCAGAGAAACAGGCAAAACAATAACAACATCAAGAACAAAAACAAAAACAAAAACAAAAACAATAAAGCAAAACAAAACACGCACACACTTGTGCTTACTTTATTTCTTTTTACTGTTGACTTTCTGATTGACCTGCTTAGGCCACAGCAGAAGTAAAACCCTTGATAAGCAGTCGCCTTGATTTCGACTACATGATACCCTATAACAACAGTTTGCATTAGCTTTGGCTTGGGCAGAGTAGAATATAAAATGAAATTGCTTTTGGCCGCATTTCCATGGCTAATTAAAAGAAAATGCTGCTTGACTGTGACAAATTATTGAAAATAAAACAAAAAAATGTGAAAATATTTGCGTAGACAGCTAAAAATAAATCGAGAGCGAAATGAGCAAATTTTCTACGAGAATTGGCCACAATTCGGCTTTGAACTGGTGAAAAGTTGTTTCTACCTGTTGTATGTAATTGTGTGTGTGGGTGTGTGTATACTTATGGCTGCCATTGTTGACAGTGCCTTTAAATGAAGCTCTTTATTATTATGAACACAGCAGCAGCAGCGGCAGTCGCAGTGTTTGTCCAGCGCAAAGGCAAATAAATTGCCTCGTAAGCGAGGCAGAAATATAAATTGCAAAATTGAAAAAAGAGAAATAAAAATAATAAATAAACTCAACTCAATAACACAGTAAACAATAAATAAGACAATCAATACACCCCAGACCCAACTAAAAGGATTAACAATTTAATAAAGTGCGACAAAAAAGGCACCAACAACAGAACCCCTCAACAAATAATTCGCTCACTGTATCAACTACACTGCAAACATCACACAAATTAATCAAAAGTCGGCGCAAACTACGGGTCACCACCTTCCACCATCCACATCGCACCACAACCGCACACGGGACACGGGACACGGGACACGGGACATTCATAAACATTTTTGAAACAAGCACAACAACTACAACAAAATGAATTTAATGTTCCGCAAGAATTTCCGCGAGGGCGCCAGCAAATCGGGCGGCGGCGGGGGCAAACTGCAATCGAAGGCGAACCGCACGAAGCGGTCGAGGGACATGGGATTGGTGCAGCAGCCGGAGGAGATACACTATCGCACCCATCTCTTTTTCTCACCCAATCGACCGGGCTATGACGTGGGCGAAGGTAAATTCTCCTTTCCATTCCATACATACGTATATTCCACTAATATCACAAGTAAAAAGTACACAAAACATATTTTCAAACATTGCCCATCATTCTCTGTCTCTCTCTCTCTCTCTCTGTCTCTCTCTGTCTAACTGTCATTCATTCTCTCTCTCTTCATCAGTCTGTCTCTGTACTTGTTTGTGTCTATCTCTGTTGCTCTTGTGTGTGTTCGCTTCAGCCTCAGCGTCAGTTATTTGCGCTCCATTAACCCATTAACAGTCAAACCACATTTCAGCCATTTGCATTCCCATTCAATTCAATTTCCATTCAACCAATTCGAATGCCTGCAACAATTTTACAATTTTATTTAACTGTTAAAAGCTGCTCCAGCTGCCGTAATCCGTAGCAATATCAAATTCAATAAAAGTTTACAATATTCAATTGTGAACGAGGCGTATGCGTAATGCTCAACTCAGCGCACATCAAGCATACGAAGTGTTGAACTGACACTTTTCACTGTCGTTAGTTAAATCTATTACTGAATTATAGGTTTAGCAATTATTTTTTATTGGATAAGCTGATTTATTTAATTGTTTGCTGTATTTAGTAGATTGGCTTTTATAAAAGAACACAATGTTATTTAAATAAATTATAAATACATACCATAGATTACAATACAGTACAGAGAAAAAGAATAAATATAAATAAATATAAATAAAGAATAAATAAATAAATATAAAAACAAATATTTAATTTATAGCAATTTAATATAAATTGTTTCTCAAATTCATTTTAGTTGAATTTAGCTGAATTTTTGTTTAAATATTGTTAGAAAGTTTGCAAGCTAAGATTAATTTAATTAGAGTTTAGCATTCTTTCACTGTAGATAGATAAATTCTTGAAAATGTTTTTTATGCGTTTCCTCAAATGCCAACTCAAAATTCATATCCTGAGCCTTTTCAACACTTTGCGATTGAAGTTGATCCTTCTTATCAATCGTTTCATTTGTAGATTTTCTTTCGAAATTTTTATCGTCGGACCGTAACTGCTTGAAATCTTTCGGTGTTAAAATATCTTGCAAAAACTTTTACTGTGAGTCAGGTAGATCTTTTTTCAAAGCCTCTATAGCTTTTTTGTTTGTTTCCCGAAACTGGTGAGCTAATATTAAATATAAATAGCCAGATTTGACGGCAAAGTCGAGCATTATATACTTACTATTCCAGGTAATTGGTCTATTCTTAGCGAGATCCATGGGCAATTTCATGTTGAGATTCATTTTAGGCCAAATTGTATTCCTGTTTACCGTCTCTGATGCAGCACCAGCGTCAAACTCTTTATCCAAACTCTTAATATTTTTTAAAAAATCTGACTGTAAGTCGGATAGTTCGTTTTTCAAAGTCTCTATAGGTTTTTTTATTTTTTCCAGAAACTGGTGAGCTAATATCGGATATAAATAGCCAGATTTGACGGCAAAGTCGAGCATTATATACTTACTATTCTTGTTAATTGGTCCATTCTTAGCGTGATCCATGCGCAATTTCGAGTTGAGATTCATTCTTGGAAAAATTTTATTCCTGTTTAGCGTCTCTGATGAAGCACCAGCAGCAGGGACAGATTTTATACTTGTTACCGAACTTGTCTTTTTTAGACTTTTTCGCGGTGTAGACGGCGAGGAATTAGTTTTTGACCGTGATGGCGCACGCGGTGTGTTCATGTTGCCTAAGATTGTTCTTCGATTGATGTTAAATATTATCAAACAATAATCTGCTTTGTAGTTTGGAAGTTAGAAAAGTGTAAACAAAATAATTTCGTTACATTCGAAAGGAAATGTTTCAATGTCTGATATAAAATGTCGTTAAAGTAATATAGTTGATGCTGTAGGTATGAAAATTGAAAACACAATACCTACTTGTGTAAAATAAAATCTTGAAGTCTATAAAATTATTTTGAAAATAAATTCAACGTAATAATTATTATCACAGCTAATAAATGGACAAATATAGGCAATTGCGATATTAATGTGGAAGCCAGAGAACGAGACTACTAGTTGCAGCCACCATATATGGATGTGTGCTAACTGCCACAGTACTAACTGAAAATCAACAGCTCTAAAATTCGTTTCCTACAACTTTCCATTTAACCACATTGTTTAGTTTAGTTAAGCTGAATTTTTACTAAATATTATTAGAAAGTGTGCAAGTAAAATTATTTGTATTAGAGTTTAGCATACAGTAAAGAATTGTAGCTTACATTTTCATCTAAGAAAAACCCTTACAGAAACCTAGACATAATTTGCTCATAATTAAATTATCATTCAAGGATATTTTAAGTTTTTTTCTAAGCTCAGTAGCATTTACCACAGCATCTTTCAGCTCAACAAATCTCACAAGCTAATCAAACGCTGTTCATTATTATTTGGCGCTCATCTCTTGGCAGGCTGCATGAGGGCGACATTGTGGTATATACTGATTACTTTGAAGTTAAAAATATATGTATTTCTGGCGACTTAATCGAAATGCACACATATGGGCTAATCTTGAAATTTCCAGTTGGCTTGGCTTTTAGGGCAGAAGGCGTAGATTATACTTGTTATTTGGCAATGGCAAATGGTAATGGCCTTGAGTGTGCAATTGCATAAAATAGAAGGTCAAAGGAATGGAAACCACAATGCACAGCTGTAAATAATACTAGAAAACTATACATATATGTATATAAATTAATTTGTATTTGTGGCTAACAGTTAGTTGTAAAAGTAATGCGACGCCTACTAAAACCCAACTAAATATACCTAAGATGGAATATGTCTAGTTTTGTGTGTGTAAAACAAAAGAAATTCAAACTGTGCCTAACTGCAACAACTGTGAACAATGAAAACCGAACACAATTCAAAGAGTTTGTTAAAAATACAAATATAAATATATATATAATTTTAGTACATCATCTAAGCACTTTTTCCCAACTTCCACCCCCTCCCTGCCCCCATGCACAAATCAAAACCAAATGGAATTCAAAACACGTTTATTGTTTTTTTTTTCGTTTTCTGTTTTCTGTTTCGTTTTCTGTTTCGTTCTTTTGTTTTTGTGTTGTGTGTCCATATAAAATATCAACAGAATCCATTGCAGAACGATGTAGCGCTCTATCGGGCATACCCGGTACCCCGACCATCGCCACGTCCTTCACACTGCCCTCAATGCCCTACGAAGTGGAGGCGCCACAGCCGCTGGTCGATCGCTCCGTCTCCCTAATGCGTTGGAACAGCAGCAGCAACAGCGGCGGTAACAACAGCACCAATAACAGTCTCACCCGACTGCAGCAGCCTCAATCGCTGCAGCAGCAGCAGCAACTGCAGCAACAGCAGCAGCAGCAGCATGCCTACTACTATCAACAACAACAACAGCAACAACATGCAACGAGTGCTATGAGCAGCCTACTAACAGCTGCCGCTGCGGCCACGCGGCAAGGTTTGAACTTCCTCAACATAACCACTGCCAAACGTCAACTTTGTTGTTGTTGCTGCCCAAAGCAAACGAATACACTGCAAGAAACACACCACCGAAAAGCTAATGTCATTGCAAATGCTCTGCACTGATACCCAGCACACCCACACCCACACACACACTCTCTTTCTCTCTCACACACACACACAGCCTCAATAATATATAAATATATAATCTATGTTATATGTGTGCAATTACCCCGATCTCCGATAATTGAAGTACTTTCCCCTCATCTTGTTGTTGTTGGTGTCAAGTTCTATATGTTGAGACGAACGAATACTGAAAGCTAGACATGTTGGAACATGCTTAAGAGCTTTTAGCTTTCGCTTTTGCTTCTGCTTTCGCTTTAGCCACAGCTTAAGCTTCAGCTTTAGCTATTGTTTAACACTGTTTTCAGTATTTTAGCAGCACTATCAAACTACTTACCTCTCTTCACAATCAAAACTTTTACTTTGAAAGCAGCTGAAAAAGCTGCAAGTATATTGAAAGAAATGCTTTAAGCTTTAGCTATTGTTAACACTGTTTTTTCGGTATTTTAGTTTAACGAGTTGCAGCATTCCACTCTTAATGATCAAAGCTTTCACTCAACAAAGTGCAAAGCTTTCGGTGTTGCCGGCAATTAAACAACTTAAAAGCTTAATCAAGCTCTGACTTTCTCATGGGGATAACAAGCTTTCGTCCGTAACTAAAGCTTTATTCTATAATACTATCTATCGTAATGTGGCTTTTACCATTACCAGCCTTAATCTAATTAACTTTTGCAATTTCAGGCAACTTTGGAGGCGCTGGACTACCGGGCACCACACGCGCTGAGCCCATCTCCTTGGCCACACTGGATAGGGATTGTTTCATCATACCGGTGCACAGTGTTGATCGCTTTCTACCAGCAGGCATACCGGTAAAAAAAAAGCTTCTTCAACTCGCTCATCTGCTAAGCTTTAAGCTTATTTTATTTACTCATTTAGCTACCCGCTCTGAGCGCCGATGGCAAAGCTACCAGTCCATTGAGTGTTCTGGAAGTATCCGATCCCAAGTTATGCATACTAGTGCATCTGATGAGTCCACTGGAAGCCATAGATCCCGTTATGGAGTCCCCCCTTGCTCATCCCCTGCTCAAGCAACGCGCCATTGCCGCCGAGCTTTTAACAGAGGTGCATCAGGCCAACACCGCCGTGGGTGGCATGATACTGGCCAACATGGAGAAAAGCTGTAAGTAAGCGCTCAATTAAAGCATCAAATCCCCAGAGCTGGCATTAATTTAATCTGCATTGCAGCGGAATTCCCCTTTATATCGTATTATTTGATCAATACGCTGCAAACGGATCCTTCGAATTTCTATGGCAGCCTGCGCGTCTCGGCGCTCTCCAAATTCGAGCCCAAAACACTCAAGTAAGACTCACAAGCGAATAGAATAGAGAATAGGGGTGATAAAATACCCTGTAATTTTCAACTAAGTTATATAGGCAGTCTTGATAAGCATACGATTAGTAAGAGTTAGTGGGTAATTAAATTTTTTTATTTTGCTTAAATTCAATATTATTTTATGAATTTAATTGTTGGTTTTTAGTTGGAATATTTAATTAAATAGATTATTTTGATTATATGTAAACCTATTCAAAGAGTATTTAACAAACGCTCAACTTTAAGCTGCAACCAATTTCATTTTTCAACTATTCAATTACGTGGCTTTTCCCTTGGCTCCCCTCCCTTCCCTCCCGCAGATACACTGCCGCCCACACGCTGGACCTTTATAGCGAGGTGGCCGCCATTTGCAGACCGCCTCTGGTGCTGCCCTCGAATGAGGTGGGTAGTTTCAAGAAGTCCCAGACAGCAGCCACGGGCTACATTATCAGCGTGTTCAAGGTGAGTGAAAGGAAAAGCGGAAAGGAAACGGAAGCAGCAGCGGCATGCAGTTTTCATGAAAAATGCAAAATTTAATTTGCAGGTTTTCGAGGGCGACGATGGCGAACGATTCGAAAAGAATTGGCTCTATTGGACAGGTGCTCGGATGCTCTACAGGCAAGTGCTGCAAATTCCCAAGAGTCGCCTAATGCTAGCTATATATATGCTATATATATTTTGTATCTCCATAGATATCTGCCACGTGCTGCCGGCCTACGGCGCATCGCCTTGCACAAGAGCACTTCACAGAAGGGCGACAAAATGTATCTGCTGGTTTGCGAGTGCGCCGATCTGCTGAAGGATATATCATTGGCCGCCTTTTTGATACCCGCGTTGAGGGCACGTCTCTGCGGCTACACGGGACTCTATCGACCAATACAGACTTTCTAGGAAACTATTTTTGTATGGTGTAAATAGTAGTATGCGCAGGCAAAGTGATTAATTATATTAACTTCGATTCAAACTAGGCACATCATTAGCAAGTAGACAATATACTCAAGGTAAACTCATATCCTTTTCTATTTAAAACACTCACACACACACAACAATTAATAGGACCATATCTAGAGATGTTAGCAAGAAGAGAGATACTTCCATTTTTAGCTGATATATATATAGAGAGATTTTCGATTTTAAAAGATATATACATACTATATATAGCCAAGTTACGCTGAATTTTAATACTTAATCATACTGCGCTGAAAAGTAGGCTATGGATTATAACAAGTCAATTCTGTATTTCATGCAAATATCACACTGAACGGAAATCACATTTTAATGGGTTTCAACTCAAATCATTTGAAAAGTGCTACAAAGAAGTGTGCAAAACATTGCCCAAATCTAACAAAACTCTGCCAATATGAATTCTATTTATAAAGCAATTCTATTTAACAATTAAAACACTTTTAGCCAGTTCAAATTACTTAAAGCCAAAAACATTTTAGCTATATATACTACATAGAACAATATGCCTAAAATATTACACAAATGTATATTTAAATACTTTAAATTTAATTTCACAATTGCTTAAACTATATGTAAAAAAAAAACTAAAGCAATAGTTAGCTTAGCTGTAAATAACTACGTTTAAACCCATTTTCCATAATTGAATTAGTTTTTGGCATTATTTAATTTTGCACAATAAATGAATATAAATCAAAAAGTGCTGTGATAAATAAACAAAACGCAGATTTAATGTAATATTTGTGAACTAGACGAAGGCATTAAATTGCAGCAGAATCAAAATGATATAACTATTAAAATAAAAGTATAAAAAGCGATGCATATTCCTTTAAGTTAATTATAATTTGTTTGTTAATTTGCCAATTACCTGCATATAAAATATTTTAAAATTATTATAATAAATAGAAAGCAAAATAAAATAAAGACAATATCATCATAATGCTGCCATTTCACAAGTAAGCTATAGAAATATATATTTTTTATTATTTCAGAAATTAACTGTCATCAATTTAATATTTAATATTTTCATTTAACCTTCTATCGCTAAGCACTAAATACGTTTGTAGAGGTCTTAATAACTGTTTAAGCCTCTATGTATTTAGTGTTTAGTATTTCTATGCATTAGCTTAAGCATTATTAAATTATAAAGAAATCGCTGCTAAAACGCTTAGCATATAATAATAATTAAAATTATAACCTAAACATGTTAGTTTTTAAATTTTTTCCTAAATAAAGCTACAAGCTTTGCTCGAACAACAACCACAAAATTTAAATTCAATTAAATTCAAGTTTGCGGTTTATTGTATAAAATTAATGAATAAAGCGTAAATTGAACATATTTTAAAATACAAAAATAATACGTCTATTAAATAATTAGCCAAATATATTATCTATAAAGTAATTTCTTCGTTGCTGCTTGGTTTCCAGTTTGTGCTTACGATGCAGCAGATACGCCTGCAACTGTTGCGGCTGCCGTGGCCCCCAATCCGGCGTAGGCTGCAGCGCAAGTTGAAGTTTCTACGGATAAAATTAAAATAAGATTAAGATAAATTTACAATAATATTGAATAACAACTTACGCTGCGAAAACTGTTGCCAGGCTGCTTGTAAATTGTGTAGATCGCCCAGCAGGGCAGCTGCGCCACGCCCACCGCCCAGATGAGCCAACCAGCCATATAGGCCGACTGTGGATACAACACGCCCTTATAGGTCAGCGGCTCGTAGCTGAACAGCATGTACATGAGCACCAAGAACATCAGACCCGGCGCTATGATGGCCCAACAGATGCGCCAATAGAAGCCGGTTCTAACTCCCAGCATAAACTCAATGTCGCTGCAGAAACGCTTTACGCCGTAGATCCAGGCCACGGCCAACAGCTCAACTATGGCCAGGACCAGGGCTATAAACGTGCAGCCATAAAAGTCCACCAGATTCAACACAAACTGTCCACCCGGCGTCATATAGACCAGGCCACAAGCGAAGCCCATCACGGCAGCCCCAATGGCCAGCTTCCAGTGTGGCAGATGCGGAAAGCGATCCTTGAACACGTTGATCACGCACGAGGCCATGCCGATGTTACTGCCAATGCCCAGTACCAGCAGCATGAAGAAGAAGAGCACCGCAAACAGTTGCGGCAAATACTTGAACTTGGCTATGGCCTCCGGATACGAGATGAAAGCCAAGCCAGCGCCGCCCTTAACCACCTGCGAGATGTCCGTGGTGTTTGTCTCGTAGGCGAGGTTACCCAAAATTCCGAATATGATGCATCCAGCCAAGATGGAGGTGCAGGAATCTATGGTGGTGATAATGATGACGTCTCTGGCAAAGAACACAATCAAATTGTTAACAATAGTTAAAAAAGAAAGTTACTAACCCTATTTTTATAGATTTTTATTGGATAAATGTACAAGATTTACAAAATTGCAAGACTGCAGTCGAATAGTACCGACATTTTTTAAAGTATATTTTGCATATATATTTTTTTTTAATATTTTCAATCCAGAACGGCTTAAACGGGGAGTGGCATTTAAAATTTTAAGCTTTATTTTTATACGCTATGCATTTATCTGCATACCAAATTGTACTGCTGTTGCTTTTACAGATCTATTAATTCGTACAAACGGGCAGACGGACATTTTTAATTTTTACAGGGTATTGTGAAGTCTATCTGGCACTTACCTGCGCACCTGCTTATGAAAATCATTGAACGAGGCGTACATAACCAGGGTGCCAAAGCAAATGGCCAGGGAGAAGAACATCTGTGTGATGGCCGCATACCAGACATGCGGATTGAGCAGCTGGCTCCACTGGGGCTTGATGAAATACGAAATACCCTGCCAAGCACCCGGCAAGGTTACAGCTCGAATTAGTAGAATCAGCATGATGACATAGGGAAACAGCGCCAGAAAGTAGGAGGCCTTGCCGGAACTGCGTATGCCCTTGCACAGTGTGATGGCTATGATGATCCAGGTGACCAGCAGACACAATACCAACTCCCAGCTGGGCGTGCCAAGACCCTCCTCTAGGTTCTCCGGCTCACGTAATACAGTGTGACTTTAGGATAAATAACAGGGTATAAAAATAATAAAAAGAAAGTTATATTAAACATCATATCAATATATTAGACGGAAACTTACGTAAAATACAATTCAGCTGAGGATACACCCTTTAGATCCGAACTGTTATTAGCGCTAAAGTTGCCGGCAGTTGCCACGCACTGACTACCCCACTCGAGCAGGCAATACGTCCAGGGTAGCACGCTGGAGAACGAGGCTACCAAATAGCGTATGGTCAGCGCCATAATACAGGCATAATACGTGGTAGCCAAAGCCGTCGAATACACCTGTCCATAGGCGACACCTGCAGAGCAGCAAATAAGCATATTTTTTACAGGGTATGCATTGAACCAGCATGCTGCCGCTTGCCTTTCATAATCGGTGCCATATCGAAGGCGCCAATGCAGCCACGACTCGAGAACTGGCCAAGAATGACCTCCATATAGTAGACAGGTCTACCCACCAGCAGCAGCACCACCACATAGGGTATAAGAAAAGCACCACCGCCATTTTCCAGCGCTATAAATGGAAAACGCCAGACATTGCCGAGACCCACGCTCAAGGCAATGCACGAGAAGAGAAACTCCACGCCCTTGCCCCACTGTTCGCGTTTGATTCCCTGATCCGAGTCCGGTTGTTCCCCAGACTCCTCACTGCTGCTGACCATGATTAGCTTTAAATATATTTATATATCAGAAAGTATTTCTTTAATATCTTCTGTGTTTTTAAACCGATTTTATTCAACTTTTTAGCATAGATTTGCAAGATGTTGAGTTAGGTCGCATAGGTATTATAATTTTATTGTACCTTTTCTGTGGTCGCTGCATAGATCACACAATCCTTTTGACCAGCCATTGCATCGCCGTTGGTGCCATCCAATAATTTAGTGAGTTTTCCGTATTCCGTAGTCATGATGGTTTGTTGTGCAGGCAAGCGAATGAGATGAAAAAATAAAACAATGCAGAAATGACACTGCTGTGAACTTGGCTTTTATACTAGGTCTCACGCGCCTGAAAATATTTGTGACAAATGAGCTTTATAATTTAGATGATAACGCCTAAGATCTGATCCAGGAAAGATTATAACACGCTTCTTCATACCCGGCAGGGCCCGAGATTAAATATTGAATGTGTGTAAATACGGTGAATAGTTCATAAAACTACAGTCGCTGTCAAACTTTGACAACACCACAAAACAAAATCCGTTTGCTATCAAAATGATTACGGTGAGTCTACTAGAGAATACAATGTCTATACGTATTACTTATTATTATTTACCTTTGAGCTGGGTGCAATAAACTCATTTATTTTAACAAATAATTGCAATCTGAGGCTGGATTTTTTTTAATTCTCATATGAGTTATGTGAATCAATGATTTATAGTCGATAAGCACATTAAATCAAGAATAAACAGACAAACGCCAGATCTGTTGGAAAAATAGCTAAATTGGCAGCACTGTTCGAACTGCGTTCATACCAAACTCACTTGCAACCGTTGTGTTGCATGTTCGATTCAAACAAACTGATTTTTTGGCTGTTTTGACGCCTTTATGTATTCAGAGCTTAGTGGCAGAATTGTGATAATATCATGTTATTATAATTATTATTATTATCTATGTAGTTTATGATTTTATCATGCACGTGTGATAGCAATTTGAGCAATATTTTTAACTCCGAAAAATCATTTAAAATGTAACAAATTTGGGTTTTCAAATATAGAATTATTAAGTTAAATTTCAGCTCAATAATATAACACAATTTATTAAATTTATATTTTTGTAATGATTAAAAATTGTACATTTTTTAAAGCACTTTACTTAATAAAACTAATAGAAATGTTTACTTGGATGCCGCAAAAGTATATTTTAAATAGAATGTATAATATGTCAAAAACAAATTAACTGATTTCTACCCGAACTTCATGGTACAATTTGAATATTTAATTTTTGCATACCGTATGAAACTTTGGTCTTTCGTAGAACTGCCTTTAGCGAGCTACCCGATGCGACTAAGCCATCACATAACTGATAACCCCCGAAGAAATCTTTATGGATGCTGCGATGAGGGCGAAAAAATCTACACTGAGATTGCTGAAGCTAAAAGATTATGTTGAATTAAGAGTTTCCCCAGCTAGATAGAACTAGATCTCCAAGATTATATAGACGACCCTGTGCTCAAAATGAACCATAGAATAGAGTATTCAAATCATGTCAATGAACAGTTTTCAATTAGCTGATGCCTTTCAGTTGTGCCGCTTCAATAAAAAGTCGATCTTATGGCGTTTTGAAACTTTTAATTTTTCTGCATAATGCAGGGCGTAGTTTATGATTAATTCGCATTTATTGGCAACTATTTTGGTATTTCGTGAGCTGGCACTAGCTCAAACATGATCTTGCCATGATTGCCAATAAGAATTTGGGCATAGGTACAACTGCAAAGAGAAGATAACACAAATATATAGATGAGTTAACATTGAATTCAATTAAATCACATTATATAATTAACAATCAATATTTAATAATTAATTATAAAGTCTAATCTTATTATAATTATTAAAAATGATGAATTTAATACTTAGTTTATTTGATGTCTGTATAGTTTCGTTAGCAAGTTCGCTTTGCCAAGTTTGCCAATAACTTACCAATTACATATCACTTTAGAATTTTTGGAATTGTGAACATTGACATTGGGTTTGGAAGGTGTTATCTAAGGGCCTATTCAAATATTTTGGAAGGCGATGCTTCGTGGTCTTCGTCTGCTACTATGTTGTTGCGTCTAAGACGAAATTATAATTAGAATTAACTAAGGCAAACCCAGCGAACCTGCTACGAAAATGCAATGGGTATTTATGATTCAAGCACACACTTACATAGTACGCTTCAGGTATTCTATTTCATCTTGTAGTTTGGCGTTCTTTTGGCCCAAACTGGTGTGGAGCTTGACGCTTCGATCGTTGCTCTCCTCGAGCAACTTGATCAGATGCTCCTGAGTTTCCAATTTGACCTGATTGTCGTTCATCTTGCTGCAAATTTTCTCCAGCTCAGCACTACGCGTGGCCAGCTCGTTGGATATCTGAAAGTGTTGAGAAATTAGCAGTTGGTTAGCTATTCGATGGCTTATAGATATAGATTATACCTGCATTATGACGCTGTTCTTTTCGATGGTTTGGTTCATCACCTCACGCAGTTTTTGCTTGTTCTCTAGCTCAAGTGTGCTGCGCTCCTGACCGAGGAGACTGATGTGATTATCGCGCATCTCCAGCAGTTGACGATGCTTATTGATCTGCTCCTGCAATTGACTTAGCGTCGCATTCAATTGTTGCTCTTGATCTTGCTTTTCGTCCACAGATTTTTGCAGCTCCGCCACCTGCTTCTTGTATTCCTCCAGTTCCATCTCAGTGTGTTTTAGCCTCTCCTCTCTTTCCTTTGTGGCATCTTCCGACTCAATATATGACACAGATTCAGTTGAAACTTTTTGAACATTCGAATATATCGACTTTTTCTTCTTTTTCTTCGACTTTTCGGCAGTTGCAGCCTCGATCAAATGTTTTTCCGCAAGCATTATATTTTTAGAGCCGATTGGGTTCTGTTGGGGTGACGCTTTTGGTGTTAATTTGTATATTTTAAGGCACGCCGATTTTTTCAATAACGCTTTTCGCATAAATTTGTTCACATAGGAAAATATAGGCTTTTTGCTCCTTGCCTCTGACACTTTTCCTTCAGACTCGTTTTGATTTTTTTGCTTAACTTTTTTAATTTTAGAGGTAATGGATTTGTTCTCCATTGCCTCATGAACTTTGTCTTCAGTGTCTATTTGCGTTAATTCTTCTGTCGACATCGTCTGTGTTGACACAGATAATTTTTCTTCAGGTTCGTGTTTTATAATGGTGAACATCACATTTTTCTGTAATTCTACTTGCGAATTGTCAATCTCAGTTGGCTGTGTTTGTGTTTTGCACAATTCGATATTATCCGCGACTGGGATTTCTTTTTCTTGCTCCTCTGAAACTGGCCTGAAAATAAAAGGGCTTGATTAATCGAACTCCGAACTCTGTTAAGCTATTGTAATTAACTTATACATCACGATAAATTCTTGCAAATGTTTTTTATGGGTTTCCTCAAATGCCAACTCAAAATTCATATCCTGAGCATTTTTAACACTTTGCGATTGCAGTTGATCCTTCTTATCAATCGTTTCATTTATATATTTGTTTTTGAAATTCTTATCGATCGACCGTAACTTCTTAAGATCTTCTGGTGTTAAAATTGGGCAGCATTTCATTAGCTGATTATTAAAGTCGTTCAATTTGTTGTTCTAGTGGTATGGGAATTGTTTATTAGTTAATATAAGTATAGTTAACTACGCTTGTCTTACCATTTCCGTTTGCAACTTTGTAAACAAGGTAGTAGGCTCCTTGCAACCGTCGCCTGGGTTGTGTTCAGAACAAAGTGTGGCAAATTCATCGGAAACGAAACCAAAAATCGACTCAATAGTTTCGTAACAAATGTTCGTCAACTCGACCACATCTTTGACACCTGCAATAATCATTCTAAACAAATTGAGCTAAGCGTAAGAAATAAGAAAAACTTACTCATAGAACTAGGTAGCGCCGTAGCATCGTTCTCTTTCAAGAGACATATCTTTAAACCACGCTGTACCACGGTAACTAAATTATATTGAATTGATTTTTCTTTATCCAAACTCTTAATATGTTTAAAAAATTCTGACTGTGAGTCGGATAGTTCTTTTTTCAAAGTCTCTATAGGTTTTTTGATGTTTTCCAGAAACTGGCGAGCTAATATCGGATATAAATAGCCAGATTTGACGGCAAAGTCGAGCATTATATACTTACTATTCTTGTTGATTGGTCCATTCTTAACGTGATCCATGCGCAATTTCGTGTTGTGATTCATTCTTGGCCAAATTTTATTCCTGTTTAGCGTCTCTGATGAAGCACCAGCAGCAGGGACAGATTTTATACTTGTTACCGAACTTGTCTTTTTTAGACTTTTTCGCGGTGTAGACGGCGAGGAATTAGTTTTTGACCGTGATGGCGCCCGCGGTGTGTTCATGTTGCCTACGATTGTTCTTCGATTGCTGTTAAATATTATCAAACAATAATCTGCTTTGTAGTTTGGAAGTTAGAAAAGTGTAAAAAAATAATTTCGTTACATTCGAAACGAAATGTTTCAATGTCTGATATAAAATGTAGTTAAAGTAATATAGTTGATGCTGTAGTTCTGAAAATTGAAAACACAATACCTACTTGTGTAAAATAAAATCTTGAAGTCTATAAAATTATTTTGAAAATAAACTCAACGTGATAATTATTATCACAGCTAATAAATGGACAAATATAGGCAAGTGCGATATTAAAGTAGAAGCCAGAGAGCGAGACTACTAGTTGCAGCCACCATATATGGATGTGCCACAGTACTAACTGAAAATCAACAGCTCTAAAATTCGTTTCCTACAATTTCCATTGAACAAAACAATTTAAATTAACAATTTAATATTCAAACGTTAATAATTAATAGTAAAACATAGGTAATTATTATTGTTGATAAAAAAACGCAAAGCTGTTCTGTTAAATTTTAATTTTTTCATACACTTAAATGGAAAATTTAATTTAACTAAATTTCACGAATTTATATATATTTAATCGAACAAAAATTGCGAATATATTTTTCTTACCAGCACAATCAGTATTTCTTTATTTCTGCATTTATGCTTTCTCGCATTCCACTGATTTGTTTAGAATACGGGTATGAAAACAAGATGCGATAGAATCGCTCGCTCAAAACATAAACAAAAACGAAGACGAGCGCAAAGCAGAGAATCCGCTGTCCACATTGCTCTCACTGCATTAACCCTCCCCGCTCACACCCGCCCTCTCCCACATTTTCCTCTCTATCCCTCGCTATTTTCTATCAATTTGTGGCGTCGATTTGCAGCTCGTGCAATTTGCATTTCAGTTGCGTTTCGGACATTTGGCGAGACGGTTGTGAGTACTTTCGATGGCACAAAAAATAAAATATATTGCAACCAGCAAGTGCACTTTGTCGGTTGCAAAAGGAGAGAGGGAGAGCTGCTAATAAACAATTATTATAAAATAAATTAGTAAAGGGCTTTTCCCAATGGTTTTTCATACCAATAATACCAAGAATATTGAGTTGATAAGCCTCAGTCGCAGGTCAACGTGTGAAAGTGAAACCTTTAAAGTGTTTTTAATGAGCAATTTTATTGGAATTGCGCATGTTTGAACTGTTCTGTGATTAGAATACATTTAAAATTACTACACTAAATAATATAATAAATTTCAATTATTTCCCCTGTTACCCAGTGTAATTTTAATACCATCCACCCTAGCACATTTATTTGCACAAATTCCAACCGAAGCTGGCGCATTTTCAATTGAATCTAATCAGTGACGTAGTCGTTGCTCCTACAGAGTATATAACTAAGTATATATTCGTTTACAGATTCCATGTTTGTACAATTTATGTCGAGCGGGACTCGTAATTCTCTCAGTTCCGCCCGGGAATTCTCTTTCGGGGCGAAATGGAAAGTGCACTTTTTAGAGTATAGTTGTAGCTGCTGCATATCACATCTATACATATATAGAGCATGACATATTTGAATTTCATCAATTGAGTTGTATTTGGTTGTCATAATATCTTGTGGCCAAAGTCAAGTTCAGTTTTAATTATGCATGTGTCATTGACATACGATACAATGTGATCATATTCGAGGCAATTGAAAACCTAAACGAGAACTATGAAATGATTTCCGGGTTTCTGGCGTCTATAAATCGATCAATATCCAACTAGGCTGAAACTATAAGAATATTACACTTTACCAGGAGTTTTGCATTATTATATGCTGTTTAGGAAGGCTATCAAAGTCAATCTTCTGCTGCTAATTTAAAACTTATTAAAGATTATATGAATATTTATTTCCAGCTATAAATAGAGCTAAACAAAATGCCCAAACTAGCGACCTTGCTTATGCTATTAGCCTGCTCTTGTCGCTTCACCTGGGCCGAAAGTTGCAACCGTGCACCTCAAGGAGTCACCGCAGCAAAGTCGCCGGTGGATGAGAATTTCGTGGTCTCCTTGGCCAACAATGCGCTGAGCTATGTGCCCGGCCAGAAGTACAATGGTAAATGCCTGCCTTTCAAATAGACTAACCTTTAAAGGATATGCTTTATCCTCTATCCTCTCAAGTCTCGCTTAGCGCCTACTCGGGCTTGTCCTTTGTGAGTTTCATGCTGGCCTTGGAGCTGGAGAACGGCGATGATGTTGATGATGATCCCAATGCCATGGGCAGCTTCGAGATACTTGATCTGTCGGAGACACGCTTCAGTCCGCGCTGTGCCAATGTCGTGGAGAACACGAATCCCAATTTGAAGACGCACGTCGAGGTGGTTTGGGTTGCACCCTCTAAGCCTGGACAGGGTTGTGTGCTGCTGCGTGCCACGGTGGTGCAGCATCGGGATGTGTGGTTTATGGATGATGGATTGCTCACAAAGCGCATTTGCGAGGAGGAGGTGGACGACATCAATACCCAGCCGAGCATTGAAGAGCACTGCTGTGCCTGCGATGAGGCCAAATATGAGGTAAGTCTGCTCCTAAACTTATTCAGCTAACATTGACACTTGACTTCTCTCCAAGCTAACATTTGAGGGGAAATGGTCGCGGCACACACATCCCAAGGATTTCCCAGCCAACAGCTGGCGCACCAGATTCAGCGACATCATCGGCGCCTCCCACACCATCGAGTATCGCTTCTGGCAATACGGAGAGCTTGCCAGCGAGGGATTGCGGGAAGTGGCGGAGCATGGATCCACGCGCACACTGGAGAGCGAGCTGAAGGATCAGAGCGATCATATCAGAACCATTATAAAGGCACGTGGCATTGCCTATCCAAATGTGACGGGTAAAACCTTTGCCGTCTTTCGTGTGGACTCCAATCATCATTTGATATCGCTGGTGTCCATGGTGGATCCTTCACCCGACTGGATCGTAGGCGTCTCTGGACTGGAGCTGTGTTTACCCAATTGCACCTGGGTGGAGAGCAAAGTGCACAATCTGTATCCATGGGACGCGGGCACCGACAGTGGTCCCTCCTACATGGTAAGTTGAGGTGAGACTATGAATACCGCCCTTCAAGTAGTCTAACTCCATTTATAGTCCGCAGATCAGCCTCAGGTGCCACCAGACGTTGTGCGCCGCATCAAGCCCAATTTTCCCAATGATCCACGCTCGCCTTTCTTTGACAATACTGGAGCTGAAATGAAACCGCTAGCCACGCTGCACATCAACCGTAGACGTCTCTACGAGAAGAACTGCGGCTCAGGCGATGGTTCGTTTGGAACCTGTTTGCCCGATCTCTATATACTCTATATACTTTATTCCCGTCTTTGCAGCTGAGAAAGTGCCGTCGGAGTGTACGACGGTTGCCTGGAGTCGCTGGGATGAATGCAGCGCCAAGTGCGGACCTGGCAAGCAGTACAGAACGCGGGAGTTTAGGAATCCTACACTGGCAATCGTAAGCCGCTGTTATCCAAACCGATTTCGTAGTTTAATCCATGTCATTCTCTAGCGACATCGCTGCACCAATGTGCTGCGTGAGGAGAAGTCGTGCATGGGACGCAAATGTTCTGCTAATGAGGAGGCGGCGGAGGGCGTGCAGGCAGAGACGGAATACGCTGGCGCCGATCCGGAGTGCGGGCTGTCGGAGTGGAGCGATTGGTCCTCCTGCACCGTTACGTGTGGCGCTGGGGAGATGATACGCACGCGGCATTATTTGAATCGGAAGGCGAAGAAGAAATGCCAGAAGGCGAGCAAGGCGCGTCTGCAGGAGGCCAAGGCATGCGAGGCAATCGAATGTGGCGGCGACATTGGCGAGGAGGCGGAGGGCCAGGCGAATCCAGAGGAGGCTCAAGCGGAGGGCGGAGATGAACAGCCTGAATCCGCTGAGAAGCGTTCGCTCTTTCGCAATTTCGAGAGCTACAGCCAACGCCGAGAGGACTATATACCTCCTGTCTGCGGCATATCGCCCTGGTCGGACTTCTCGCCCTGTTTGGCGCCATGTGGCGGCAGCGGCAAACGCAAGCGCATACGTAAAGTCTGGAATAACAATGAGGTGTACGGGGTGCACGATCCCAATGACGATGGCACCGATCCATGTCGCCATATTAAGCTATATGAGGAGGTCAACTGCACGAATCCCAGCTGCGACACCGTCGTGCCTCATTTTTGCTACGAGACGCTGCGGGAGAGCCACTGTCGGGACAGCGATGTGGCCAATTACTGGTACTACGATCATGTGAGCGATCAGTGTGCCATCTATTGGTCGGATCGCTGCGACACCAATGAGAACAAGTTCAAGTCGAAGGAGCAATGCGAGGAAACCTGCCGCTTGCCCAGACACAAGCAGGAGCTCAACCATCCCCAGAGCCACGGCATTGATTGCCTCGTCTCTGACTGGGTATCCCACAGCTGCAATGCCACCTGTGGCGAGGGCATACAACTGAAGACCCGTCGGGTGCTACGGACGCCCAAATACGGTGGCAAACAGTGTCCCAAGCACCTGGTACGCCTCGATCGATGCTATCAGCGCTGCGACGACATGTACTCCGTCAGTGGGGCCTACGGCGAACGGCGTCACATGCCGTCCAAGGTACTCTCCATGGAGGCGCGCGACGAATGCCGCTACTCTGAATGGTCCGCCTGGACCCCCTGCACCGCCAGCTGCGGCGACAACTCCGTGCGTCAACGCACCCGCACCCTGCTGAACACGGACCTCAGCTACAAGTGCAAGGATCGAGTGCGCATCGAGAAGTGCGTCATGATGCCCTGTCTGCTCAGCAGCAACGATGATCCCGACAAGTGGTAGCGATCGCCTGGCATCAGCTCAGCACCATCATGAAGTATTAGAAGGCGCTATACAGCTATATAATCAATTTGAAATCTACGTGAATAAAACTCTTATTGTTGTTATACTTGTGGAAATGAATTGCGTTTGATTCTGATTTGGGCAGAGTTCTGAGATGAACCATAGGTCATAGTAATCATATTACTTGTAAAAACTTCTTAAAACGTAAAGCATTATATTTATTTTAATATTTATTTAATTCATAATTTTTCTTCAAACGCTTAATCGCATTGCTTTTGATAATTTAATTTTAATTTTAATTTATTTTTTTATAAAATATACACAGACGAAGCAGGAACCGAAACCACGCATTTCAATTACATCCACAACATTCAAAATGTTTTCTCTTTTGACTGTCGTTGACCCACATATGCCACTGCACTATGGGGCATTTGGAAAGTTTTTTTGGCATTAATGTATTTTTTGAAGGTATGCAAATTACCAATGTTTTACTGTTATTGTATTAAGAATTGGTCACACTGTTATGAAATATACCGCAAATGTTAACTTAACAGCCCACTGTTAAAATAACAGCTGTTAAAGTCAGCAGTTGCAAGCAGTCGGCACTTGTTTACATTTGCTCTGGTTTTGTAGTACAAGTTTAAGTTCGTAATTCTTGAAATAAACGTCATTTACTATTTATTTTTGAAATGGATGTTCATTATTCAGGTTTGTTCTACATGTTGCTACTAATTTGGTTCTTAATTTATGCATGTATTGCGGATTATATGTAAATTTAGCAAGTGATGTTTACGTATATATTTTTTTAGGAAAGTTTAACTTTGAATAGAGCTACAAAAAATTGGCCAGATATGGCAGATATGTGACTATATACATGTTGTAGCGTTATTAATTCCTAATCCATAGCATCCAGTCTCAATATGCGGAAACTGCGATTTCTCACGAAATTTCATTTTTTAGGAAGCAACCTCTCGATTGGCAATACGGCCCTATGGGACTTGTGACGTATGTTATTGTATGGCAGCGCACACTCAAAAAATTGTTTTTTTAATAACTCTTTTATTTACCAACCGATCTTGTTGAATTTTTCACCAAATATTTATATGGCTCTAAACTATGTATGTGGAAAATAATAAGCTTACGTGTTAAAAAGTGTGGGAGCTATAGCGTTTTTTTTATTTATACAGGATTTGAAGGCGGAAGGAGGCGTGGTACTATCAATTTGAAATACACCAATTTTTTGTATGCTTTATAACTACCAATATATTATGCAATTTTGTTGAAAAAGGATTCGCAAGTGCAGGATATTGGTATCCTTACCCCTTAAAAAGGGCGGTACCACGCCCACTTCTTTAAAATAAATTATTTTTGACCCCATAAACCCAAATCAAAAAACCAAATTAAAAAATTTTGCTTCGTTCTCGAGTTATTAGTTAATGCCAAAAAAACTTTCCAAATGCCCCATAGTGCACTGTGAAGTCAAATACTTTGACTATTTCGAAGCTGTTGCTAATGCTTCACTTGTTTGTCTGCTTGATAAAATCCCAAGTTAAATAAAAATATATTAATTGAGCCAACAGATCTATACTATATGCAAAATACTAATAAAGCAGACTTATTGAAGAGCGTGTTTCGAATGATTTTAAAGTGACGCCTCAACTCAATTGAGACTGGGTCGGAAAAATAATTATAAATATTTCGTCAGTTCACCCAATTTCATCAGTGCTCTTTGAGCTGCGAACGCGATCGCATCGATACAAATGCGCCGAATTTTCGTATTATTTGTGCTCTCTCTGGTATTGATAGAGGATGCAGAAGCTGGCTGCAATCGCATACCACAAGGAGCGACTGGAGAGCGTTCGGCAGTCGATGATAATTACAAGTTGCTAATCGAGGGACATCCTGAGACATATATACCCGAACATACATACATTGGTAAGGATAGTTATATCAATTATATTAATGTCAATTAATTAGCTACATTTTGTGAACAGTTACTCTATCGTGTCCTGACAACCTGAAGATCATGAGCTTTACGCTTACTGTGGAAAATGAAAATTCATCTGCCACTGGAAACTTCGAGATAATTGATAAGGAGAATACGAAGTTCAACACGGGCTGCGAGAATATGGTGGAGAGCACAAATCCGAATACCAAGACACTCGTTAAGGTCGTCTGGGTTGCACCCAAACGTGATAATGGATGCGTCTTGTTTAAGGCTGGTGTGTTGCAACATCGTGATGTTTGGTTTATCGATGATGGCTTCCTTACCAAACGCGTCTGCCCCGAGGAGATCGATGAGATAAACAGTTTCACGCCGCCGTTGCAGAACTGTTGTGCCTGCGATGAGGCCAAATACGAGGTAGATGTTTAGCTCTATATATTTAATGGAATCCCTATAAACAATTGCTGAATATCCTGTCCTTTTACTTATCCCTTAGATTATCTTGGAGCGCAAGTGGAATAGGAATACGCATGCCAAAGAGTTTCCCGAAGATGGGAAGCGTACTCGCATTGGTGAAATAATTGGTGCCTCGCATGATTTCAGCTATCGCTATTGGGATTACGGGGCCAAAGCCACCATGGGCATGCGTGAGTTGGCGGAGCATGGCGCAACGCGTACACTGGAGCAGGAAATTCGCGATAATACAAGGGTATAGACCATAACTAAAAGATAAAATATTATTGATAAACCCCAATTGGTGTATTCGTTTAGAATGGTAAGGTGCGCACTATTATCAAGGCGCCTGGAATACCCTTTCGCAACAATAGTTTGGGCATTACACTGGCTAATGCTCGTTTGGACCCCGTGCATCATCGAATTTCATTGAGCGCCAAGCTGCACCCTTCACCAGACTGGTTTATAGGCGTAGCTGGCCTGGAACTGTGCCTAAGTAACTGCACTTGGCTGGAGCGTAAGGTCTTGAATCTTTATCCCTGGGACGTGGGCACAGATTCAGGAGCGTCCTACATGGTAAGAAGAGAGTTCTGAATTTCAATTCAGAGGGAATCATTGGGAATCCTTTTGATTATTCGTTTTCTGAATCTTTATAAAGAGATCTGACAGTTAATCCAATTACTCTCAGTCCCCAGATGAGCCGCAGGTGCCACCAGATGTGATACGTCGCATTACATCTTCATATCCCAGTGATCATCGTGCTCCTTTCTATGACGAAACTGGCAACCCGATGAAGCCCTTGGCAACGTTGCATCTGACCAGAAAAAAGCTATACATACGCGAGTGTGAAGAAGGTGGGCTTAGCTTGGATCTATTTGCATAGGTTTTTATTATCATTATCTGCTTATAGTTCCCCAAGAAGGACCGCTGGAGTGCGCAACGCATCCGTGGAACGAATGGAGCAATTGCAGCACACGCTGCGGTTCAGGATACTCCCAACGCTATCGTAGCTACAAGAATCCCACGTTAGCTGCCAGCTTCAGCTGCAACGTGCCCCTGGATGATGAACGTCAGTGCCAGGGCACACAATGCGGCATAGAAGACCCACAACAAACTCCTGGCGAATCTTATGGACCACCAGGTATTGGCCCAGGACCCGAATCCTCAGCCGAATGTGAGCTGGGTCCATGGAGCGATTGGTCGCCCTGTTCTAAGACCTGTGGGCGCGGCATTTCAACACGTACCCGTGACTTTTATAATTCGCAGGCGAGACAGCGTTGTCACGCTGCTGTGCAACTCAAGTTGGATGATAGTAGGCAGTGCATAGGGTCCGACTGCGGAGGAACCATACCCGACAATGGGGAATTGGATGGATTGCCCGATACATTTGGAGAAATCGCAGAGAGCCCGTACGAAAGCCAACGACCCGCATCAACGTGGAATCAGGCGAATAGATATAAACCGGAAGGTGATGAACGCAATCAAAATTCGAGACTCGCCAGCAATAATCCTCTACTAACTGCCACCGACATTCAACGCGGCTACGAGACAAACCAACGTCAACCAGAACGTAACAATAGATACCAGCAGGAGCAGCTGCATCGAATTCAACCCAATGATTACAGACAAGATAACAGCAACCAAAATTACAATGATAACAATGACAACAATGATAACAGACAGGACTACGAGCCAGTTTCTCGCAACAATAATAACTACAATTCCTACTTGCAATCTAAACCAACCTTTAGCACGCGTTCTCCTCTCAATCGTTATGCGGAGAGTCAGCCCTCGGATGCGGAAGACGGCAAGTACAAGGTTATGCAGGAGTATTGCTATGAGAAACCCTATGCCTCTACGGTGCCCTGTCTGGCCAATCCGGTGGTGCTGAGAAACTATTGGTTCTATGACCACGACGATCACGAGTGCAAGATCTTCACCACGGACAACTGCGATCAGCACAGCAATCGCTTCCGAAGTCTCATGGCTTGCGAGGGCACTTGCCTGCAACCGCAAATTAACTGGGCACGGGACGAAGATGGCGATAAGGATGAAGGCAATGGCTTCAGAGCAGACACAGCAAATGCTTACGGACGCTCGAATAATGCTTATAGAGGTGCCTCAAATACTTACGGAGGGAATTATGGCAATTCTTACGGTGCAGCAGTAAATTCATATGAAGCCAACGCTAATAGCGTTGCTGGAAATCTACTTGGAGAAGATAGAAACAGTTATGGAGCCCAAGCAAGCGACAGTTCAGGCGCAGGTTTTGGCGAACCAATGTCCCAAACAAGAAGCAAATATGGTTATGGCAAACGTGGACGTTACGGCAGCTAAGTAAAAGCTAAATCAATTTTAATAAGATTAATAAATCAATAAAATAATTACACACCTTCTTCTTTAATTTATATGTCTAATAGCTAGCCAGAAAATGTATCATGACTTCAAGCTTACAAAGACTTTATAACCAGGTTCCAACTCAATAAAAATAGTATTGTTTAAGTTCCAAGAGAGTCTAAGAGAGTCTACGAGAGTTTAAGAGAGTTCTTTTTAGGCTTCTCTTGTTTTTTAGTCTCTGTTTATACGTATTTTCCGGCTTTCCGCGTGCTTCACTCTCCAAGTGCTGATAAGTCAACTATATCAGTGGGTCAGAAAAATATATACAATGCGTATAACAAATCTCTCGCCGTGTGCTTATCGCTTCCCTATAATTTTACTTTTCGCCAAAGCTCAGCATTTCGAGTGCTCAGTTTCAGAGTGTAGCTCAAGACGACAAGTACTGCGTACAGAGCTGAGGCTGAATATATTTCCATAATGTGGCATTTGTTAGTGTTGTGTGTGTTACCGACTTGCCACGCCTTGATCTGCACACGACAGCCAGCCAATACATTCGCGCCCAAGTCGCCAGTGGACGAGAACTTTATGATAAGCATCAGTGGGTATCCGGAAACTTACGCCCTCGGACAGGAGTACAACGGTGAGCGGACATGAGTTCATTGGCCTTGCACTTGAACTTAGAGCTGAGCGTAATCCAAGCACAAAATGCGATTGAATTCCAAATGAAAACAAAAACAAACGCAAAGATTTCGCAATATTGTTTTTGTTGTTTTTTATTGTGTAAACAAACCGAGCACGCGAATTTGATGTTTTCAAGGTCTACGCATTGATAAGGTCTCTCTCTCTGTCTCTTTATTTGTCTCTCTCTCGGTTTATGTAAAATTAATTCTTGATAGTTCTACAAATTACTCGACAGTTTCGCTCAATGCATACAACGGACACCGTTACATTGGCTTCATACTGGCCTTGGAGAACGATAAGGGCGAGTTCAGCATAAACAATGATCTTGGCCGATTCGAGCTGACCAACTTGATTGAGACACGCTACAGTCCCAACTGCATCAACATGGTGGAGAACACGAACGCCAACCCCAAGACCCACGTGCACCTCACCTGGATATCGCCCAGCACTCCAGGCCTTGGCTGCATCTTGCTACGTGCCACAGTGGTGCAGCATCGCGATGTGTGGCACATGGACGATGGCGGTTTGACGATACGCATCTGTGAGGAGGTGGTGGACAACGTGGAGAGCATACCGACTGGCAACGCCATTGATAACTCCTGTTGTGCCTGTGATGAGGCGCGTTATGAGGTGAGCGCGATTCTATACCATGTCTGTCTGTATAAACACTTCGATCTCAGCAACTATTTCCATTCTAAAACCTAGATTACATTCGAGAGCAGCTGGTCGCGTAATCTGCATCCAAAAGACTTCCCGGCACGCGGCTGGGAAGCGCGTTTCTGTGAGCTGGTGGGCGCTTCGCATACCTCCGACTACCGTTTCTGGGAAGCCGGCAAGTTGGCCAGCGAAGCTTTCAAGGAGTATGCGGAGCACGGATCTTCCGTAAAGCTAGATCGTGAGTTCGATCTGCAATTTCGCGTAAGTTCAAGCTAACAGATACTGCATGCAATACAAATGTAATTCACACAGGATCAAAAGATACGCACAATTATAAAGGCACGCGGCCCGGCACATCCCAATCTCAATTCCAAAACGACGGCATCGGTGCGCATGGATCCCCTACACCATATGCTGTCTTTTGCATCCAAAATAGATCCCTCGCCGGATTGGATTGTGGGCATCAGCGGCTTAGAGCTGTGCTTAATTAACTGCACATGGCTGGACACCAAGGAGATCACTTTGTATCCCTGGGATATAGGCACAGATGCGGGTCCCAGCTATACGGTAAATGTTGGGAATATTCGAGTTGTTTGCCTTCAAAATCTACATTATTTTCCATTCAAAAATCAATCAAGCTTTTGTTAGTCTTCCAATCAGCCGCAGGTGCCTGCAGATGTGATAAGAAGCATACGCTCCGACTTTCCCAACGATCCGCGTTCCCCGTTCTACGACGAAGAGGGAGTAAGGATGAACCCCATGGCCCGACTGACGATACGCCGACAGAAACTCTATGAGAGAAGCTGTGCCGATGAAGACTGTAAGTAACTTGCTCCATCTAGAGATGATGCTAAACTGAACTCTACTAAAAGCCAACAATGCGCCGGATGTGTCGCGTGAGTGCCACACACATCCCTGGTCCAGCTGGAGCGAGTGTTCCACCAAATGCGGCCAGGGCATGCAGTATAGAAGACGCGTCTACAAGCAGCCAGAGCTGGCCAAAGTTTACAACTGCAGGGTGGAGCTGTACGGGGAGCAAGCCTGCGAGGGGCAGGCGTGTGGCATGAACGATCCCATGCGCAACATACCGGACTACGACGAGTTCAATGCGGGTAGAGGCATGCCACATCAGCCGCAGCTGCCACAACAGCCACAGGACATGCATCAACGTCGCGCCGAATGCCAGTTGTCCGGCTGGACTGCTTGGGGACCCTGCAGTGCCACCTGCGGAGAGGGCTTCCAGATGCGACAGCGACAATATGTTAATCCTGGAGTGGAGGCCAAGTGCCAGGGCGTGCGTCGCATTGAGCTGCAGGACAGGCGCAAATGTGCCGGCAGAGCTTGCATGGGAAACTTGCCTGATGGCGAGTTGGAGGAGGATCGCGATGCACAGGCTGAAAACGAACCCAGGAACGATGAAGCAGAGTCCCTAGATAATCCACTGGATAACCGACGCGCTTCCCCCTTCGAAGTGGGTGATCTGAAGGGTACCGCAACTCAATGGGGCCAGGAGTCTTGGCCAGCAAACCGTTTGGCCATGCCGCGTCAGAATAACGACCAGGCCACGGACTACGCACAGTTTCCACGTTCTGAGGAGCCCCAACGCACAACTTGGCAACGTAGACTGTCCAATAATCGCTACGCAACTGAAGAGCAGCAAGATCGAAATGATCGGAATGATCAAAATGATCGGAATGATTGGATGGATCGAAATGATGGGAGGGATCGAAATGATCGGAATGATCGCAATGATGGGAGGGATCGAAATGATCGGTACAATGCGAACCAAAGGGAACGTAATGAGAATATCTATCAACAAGCAGGCCAACAGCAATCTTGGCCCAGATCCCGATCCAACAGCAACATTAACGGTTTTAACAACAATAACTACGCCAGGGGCAATGATGATGACAATATAAATAATTTACCGGCTTCACTCGATCCTAATCTACGTTTGCACTGCTTTCGCATGGTAACCACGTATCCGGCCTGTAAAAATAGCACCGTTATTGGCAATTTCTGGTTCTATAATTTCTGCACAGATGAGTGCATGCTATTTTCAGCAGATCCTTGTGATCGTAATATCAATAAATACAGCAGATGGGAGGAATGCGAAAAGTGTCGTCATCCTGCATTGCGAACCAATCAAGAGCGATCGGCAGCCACGCCGGAGTGCCAAAATATTATTCGATCGCAGCAGGCAGATCATAAATTTTGGGAAGAGGAGCATATTTACAACAGTCCCAGAAGCAGCCGGTATGGCAACATATATTCGGGATAATTGCGGGAACTGCTACAGCATAGCATTAAGTTTACCAAAGACTTTTTAATAATTACCTTAATAAAATATTTAACGGTGTACTTATTATTGAATTTAAACTAGGGCCAATAAAACGATGACAATTACAGCTGTTCGATATGTTGACATCGATATGTCGATATGTAGTCGAACAAGTATAGGTCCTATGCCAGGCTATGTGCGTGAGCGAGAAAGAGGTCGAACCTCGTATGAGTTTGAGTGCCGGCCTGCTGAGCGCAACGGCGTTGCGAGAGTTGTCGCCATTTAATAAATTATTTGCTTAAATTCGTTTCTCCTTTTACTTGTTTTGTTTAATAAAGTCTTGGTGTTATGTTAATTTATTAAGGCCATATGCGTTGATAAATTAAATTAATTTCATTTAAAAAAATAAAAAAAAGAACAAAAACAATAAAAGCAAGCAAGGCTGTCAACTCTGTGACATTGAGCAATAAATTGGCAAAACAAAGCTAAATCAAAAACAAAAATAAATAATTAAAAATGCAGCAGCAATGCTTATTAACAATTCGAAACTTGCTGCAACTGCGTTCCCTCAGCCTGCAAGTGCCCAAGTTCGGCCAACTGCAGTTGCAACAACCGCATCGCCACTTCAACGTCTACGCGCGTCTTACACAAGCAGCAACAACAACAAAGTCGGATGAGCAAAATGCCAAGAAGCTGCAGCAAAAGATAACGCTAATTGGCCAAAACCAAGCCATGTCTATAACCACACTGGAGGAGGCCAAGAAGCTGGCCAAGCGACGGGATCTGCACCTGTTGCGCCTCAGCCAGACCGATGCCAAAACAGGACGCATGATGTTCAAGTTGGTTGCAATTTCAGTTTTAATTAACAGAATTTTATTGTGTATAATTTATATTAACTTTACAGATTGGTAACAACCAGCGAAATGCTCATTGACGAGCAGGAGGGCAGGGCTGCCGTCAAGCCAGACAAGAGCAAGAAATCGGAAAAGTCTTTGACCATCGGTGCACGCATTACGGATCACGATCTTGACTCCAGACTGAAAAACATTACCAAATGGCTTAATAAACGTCACGAGGTGCGGATTTTGATACAGAATAATGCCAGCGGCGCCGACGAGGGCAGCGCGGAGCGCATTGTGAAGACCATCGAGGGTGTCATCAAGGATCCCCTAGTCATTGGCAAAATTGTGCAGAAGCGACAAAAGGCGGGATTCATAAAATTCAGCATATTACCTGTAGAACCAGCTGCAACTGCAGTTGACAAGGGCAGTGCCACGCCCACAGCGACGACTCAATCGTGACTATCGAGGAAACTCTTAGTTCTACCCAACTTATTGCAAACTGCCCAGCAGCACAATTATTCAACGATGTTTGATGACGGGGATCGCAGAAAAACCACGGCTGTGGCTACCATCTCAATAATTCTGTTATTTACGGCCAAATATGTGTACTGGTATCGCACTTTGGCCAACACAGATGATGGTAAAAAGCATTCAGGCGCAGAGCCCGGCATTTCAGTTAAGAAATAAATAAATCACAATTCTATTGTATTTTGTAAGCGAAATAAAAGTTCCTGTTCATACGAATACTGCGGAGTTTATGCCATTTATTTATAGATATATTTTATTTATATGCAAATATTTGTAAATATACACTGAAATAGTTTATATATTATTCGTTTAGTTGCCTTTTTATGCTAGATATAATTATGAAAGCAACATAAATTACGGGGCTTTAAATTAAAAGCGGTAAGTACAGATTCTCAAAGAAATTGCACAATAAGCGAAGTAAATTACACAAAATAAAGCTTGATACATTTGTACGTTAAATAAATAAATAAATTAAGCTATAAGTTACCATCATTTGGTATTTTGCTGAAGTTCTCCTCTTGTGACCATACGAACATACATTTTTTTAAATTTAATTAATTAATTTAAACATGTACACGGCACAAGGAACAAAGTGCTCTATTAAATTAATATTTAAATAAGAACACAGAATGGTTGCAAATTTAAATGCTACAAGAGAAACGTTCCGCATTAATAGATTTAACTAGTTATAAAAACTATATCGAGAGAGAATTTAAAAGCCAATAAAAAGAGCAAATATTGATAAGCCTCATATGGTTTACAATTGGTTCGTTTTGATATGACGGCATAAATAAACGATAACATTAATTACGCACAATTCTGTTAAGCAATTTACAGTTTTGGGTATCAGGAAAACGCCTTGAAACGCGCCCAAATTTTGGAATGATTTGTAAATAAATACGTAAATTAAACTACGGCAGATGCAAAGCGTTGTTGTTGTTGTTGTCTGTTTTCTTTTTTCTGTTGAATAAGCTAAAAATGATGTTGCTACGATGTTTGCTATTTGTTGTATTTTGCTGTCCTTACTTACTGCCAGACTAGACGCGCTGAATCTCAAAGAGCTTGACCTCCGTATCGTACCAGATGGCGGGGTCCACGTTGCGCAGATAGATCACGCCCCAAATGTAGGTGCGGAACCAGGCGGTGGTGCCCGAGTTGGCCTGGTATTTGCGTATCAGGATGGGATGCGGCACGGGCAGCAGGCCGACGAGCGTGCCGTGTTGCAAGAACTTGAGTATCTCGGACTCGTCCGTCAGCCCCTTGTCAATGCAGATCTTCTCCACCTGCGGCACGAGCACCTGCAGCAGTCGCATGATCGTCTGCAGCGGCAGCTTGGAGCGCCAGGAGACGATCCATTCGGGCGTGGGCGCCCAGCGATCGCCATCGGCGGGCACCATGCGAATGCTGCCCCGATGCGCCACCGACAGACGCGTCTGCTCCTCTCGATGCGGCGTTGGCGATGCCGATGCTGATTTGCTGGCCGGGGATTCCAGTTCGCTCTTGTCGGCTGGATGCGCCTGCTCGCGCTCCGTCATCTGTCCAATGCCCGGCGTGTCCAGCAGCGAGGTCTTCAGCGTGCCAGGCTCGGCGGGTTGAGCCGTCAGCACAGCAGCTGCATCATTTGGATGGGATGGTGTGTTGTCGCCCAGCTGGGCGCGCTCATGGGATTCAGTTTCCGATTCGAGATCCTCCTCGGCAACCACCGAACGTTTCACCACATGCTCCTGCTCCTCTTCGTCCTCCTCCTCCTCCTCCTCCTCCACGTACTCATCTGGCACCTGGGCCGAGGGCAGCTCCTGACTGCTCAGGGCCGCTTGCCCCGCCTGCCTGCGCTGCGGCACACGTGGCAAATTGAACTTGCCGCCGTGCTTGCGTCCGCTCAGGCACTTGGCAATGCCGGCCATGTCCGTGGGCAGATTGGCCATGGCATGGAACACATGACGCTTGCGTATGATCGTGTAGACCAGATTCGAGTTGCCGTCAAACTGATACTGTATGATGTTGTTGAAGATCTCGAGCAGAAAGAACACCAGATGGTGATTGCTGGGCGCCGAGAGCAGAAACCAAGGTGTGCTGAACGCCTCCAGCAGATGCAGCAGCTTCACGCTAGCCACCATCGACAGCGTCTTCAAATAGGGCGACACGTTCACCAGTATGGTCAGCAGGCAGTCGAACAGCGGCTGCAGGCGCTGATGCCCCGTGGCGATGATCTTGTGGAACACCGTGATCAGCAGGTCCGCATGGGTGCCAGTGAACACCGGTATGTCCATGGGCACCGTGGCCGAATAGGCCTTGTTCAAGCGCACGCCAAAGTTGCGCTCTCCTGCAAGAATCAAGAGTTAGATCTGATAGGGATTAGGGGCATCTCAAGGAGCAAGGCTTACCTGAGAGCAGCAGCAGTATGAAGACGCCAATGTGCATGAGACCCACGCGACTCTGATCCGCTCGCGAGTAGTTGAGGTGGTAGAGTATGGGTATGAGAATGTCCAGCACATCGGAGCTCTTGAGCACAAAGTAGAGGAACTTCTTGTTGTAGTCGCAGATCTTCCAGAACAGTATGAGCAGCTCCTGGTGGCAGTGCAGGCGCTTCGTCGAGTTGGGCAAATAGTTCTGCACCAGCGGATTGTTGAGCAGGCGCGTTATGCCCCTCAGCACAAAGTGGAAATCCTCATCGCGATGCACGCGCGATAAATAGTTGATGAACAGATTATCCCCGCAGCCGCCTTCATCGTAGGGCGTGACCAGCACGCCTCCAGAGGCATGCGTTAGTTGCTGCTGCTGTTGCTGCTGCTGCTGCTGCACGACCATATCGTGGTCCAGCGTGACGATCAGCAGCTGCAGACAGGCCTCGACCAGCGGCTCTGTGGTGTCGGCGAACAGCAGATGATTGTAGGGCACGCCGAAGCCGACGGGATCGTAGGAGCAGACCGTGTTCAGAAAGGATGTGAACAGGGGCAGCGCATGGCGATTGTCCGCCGAGGTGAAGTAGGCGATCCACTTGTTGGGCTCCTCCGACTGCTGCGGCCCCCGGTACATGGGCTCCGAGAAGCAGGTGAGCAGCAGCTTCAGCAGCTCCGTGCGCCGTCGCTCCATGTGCGCGTTGCGTGGCGGCGACTGCGCGAATCCCACGCCCGCCTCCCAGATGTGCTCGCAGCTGTCGATGTTGGCCAGCTCCTCGGCCTTGTCGGGCCCAGCGCGCCTCGTTGCCGTCACCGTGAAGTCCGGGCAGAACAGCAGATCACAAACGGCATTTAGCAGGGATTGGGCGAGCGGCAGCGTCTGGCCATAGTTGGCCTGCTCCGACTGCGCTGGCAGGCTGCTCCAGAAGAAATCGCGCCACTTGTCGTCCTCGAAGATGTACGGCAGAATCCTTACCAGCAGCCGCACGCAGTTAAGTACGCACTGCTGATCCGCCTGCGTCCGGCAGCTGCTGTCGACCGCCTGGGCCAACTTTTCCACAGCCTTGTAGCAGAGTGTAGCCAAGTTGGCGGGATTCTCGTTGCGTATCTGTCGTATCTCGGTTGCCGTGACCAGCGCAAAGACATCCTCGAGCGTCGTCTGATGCGCCTGCCAGAACTGCTCCCAGAATTGTTCGTCATTGTTGTCGATTTTCTGATGCTTCTGCGTCAGCTGCACAATTGCCTTGCGAAAGTTCAGCTTGGAGTCTGTGTTGCCCATGTTGCTCGCTTGTTGGTGCCTCAGTTGCAGCTGTGCTGTTGCACTGATGGATTTTCACATCAATTTCGGGCAGTCTGCAGCTGAAATTGTTTCGCAAATTCGCCTACGCACGATAAGAAAATATTGTAAGTCAGCAATATGTTAGCTGGAATGCAGCTGCAATCGATAGCTGGCAGTCGCTTATCGGCAAATCGATATAAGCACAGCAGTGTTGCCACAGTTGCCCAAAAATCAGCTACCAACTGCAATCGATAATATGCAATTTGCATCGATATTAACCATTATAAATAAAATAAACAGCTGCAAAGAAATTCGAGCAAAATTCGTATAGTAATATTGCAATAACTTACAGAAATCATGTATAATTCGATTGACATTAGCGATTCCGATGAGGAACTGCCGGCTGCAGCCAAATCCGTGAATGAGGCAAGCGAAACAGACGAGCAAACGCCGCCGGAAAAAAAGCGAATGCTGGAAAATACAAGAGGGAATAAAGCGGAGGCTTCTGATGCTTCCAAATCTCCCAATACTTCGCCCTCGGCAGGGCGGCACAGAGCACGCAAAACGCAGCATACGGTACGCAATGCGGCAGAGACGGACATACAGTTCGAGAGCATACCCATCGAAGAGGATGAGCAGGAGCTGCAGGAGGAGCAGGAGCTGCAGGAGGAGCAGGAGGAGCAGGAGCTGCAGGAGGAGCAGGAAGGGGAACCCCAGGAGACAACGCACGCAAAGGCCAAAGACGATCCCATGCAATTGGTCATAAAGAACATGCTGGCGGCAGAAGAGATGCAAGATATCATCGAACGCATTGCCAACGAGCGTGTGCGCTGCAACTTTCTGCTGGCCACGTATCAGGTTAAAACTTTTTAACATTTATTGTGTTTATGTTAACAGCGTTCTCTTTTACAGTTGCCGGATATGAGTTTCCAGCTAAACGCCTCCACAGACGCGCGCAAGTTTCAATTTCGAGAACGACTGAAGATGCGAAAGCAGCGGCTAAGCGAAGACTTGGCCAAAATAACTGCAGCAGCAACAAGCACACCTCCAAAGCGCTGAATGCCGTTAAATTAAACAATACAAGCATACAAATAGCTGTAGAAATCGTATTACATTTCATTAAATACCATATGTTATCAGTTAAACATAAACACGTGTGAGCATCAATAAACATTATACTTAACAAAAACCGCTCTCTTGCAATTCTATTTATACACATCATAGATATATATTTATTTGTAATATTCCAAATTCATTTAATTTTTATTTATTTATTTTTTTTTTATTTATTTCGTAACTGAAATCTAGCTACAGCTGGCAACCCTGTTTCGATTGTTATTGCGGGCTTTGCTTTGTGCTGTGATTCGCGCGCTCTGCGTGATTTGTGCGCATGTGTCTGAAAAGTGCGTTTTAGTCGGCGGCAAGCAACAGCCCGGCGTAGCCGTGATCGTCTAGTGGTTAGGACCCCACGTTGTGGCCGTGGTAACCCAGGTTCGAATCCTGGTCACGGCAATGCTGCAAGATGCATTGTCACGGAGCCGAGCTGGTTTTTTTTTTTTTTTTTATAAAAATATTAAGTTTTTATAATCTATTTATTTTTAGTTTGTGTGGGTGTCAGGGAGTCTATTTCATTTATACATTTATTCACAAACAAATAAATACAATTAGAAATACATTTTTTTTAATTATTGTGTATTATATTAATGTATTATATAAATATTTATGTATACGATATGTATACGATATGTATAGGCCTGTTGTCATTATTTTAATTGATAAAAAATATATAATATAATATATAAAATGTGTAGCACTTATCCTTATCCATATGCTCAAGGCATAGTATTTTCAGTGATATTTTTTCTAATTGAGTAGGCCGTTGCTTTTAACCTATCTGCTAGTTATACACATAATTGTATTTATATATCTTATATAGCTTATATATAAGCTATTCTCATAGTTGGTTTGTTCAAGTTTACTACTAAATTATAATGGATGCGTTCAGTGATTCGGAGAGCGATTCGGATGAATCGATTGGCAAGCAGCCCAAGGAACCATCTACGAATGAGGAAGATTTGGCTGTAATCAATGAGACGATTCAAAATTTATCGAAAAAACTGCGTAAAGGCGATTGGAATTATTTATGTGAGCATCCAGAGGTAAATAAAAAGAGCTGCTTGAGCTTCCAACTGAGTCTTGACTTTGTTTTCGTTTTATTCTTTTTAGGTGAGAGCCATAATACGTGTTATTATAATTGAATCGGTTAAAAAACGTCCCAAGAACAACTTTAAATTTGCCGCCGCGTTATTTCATACCAACAATTATAAGAAGCTTACCAAACAGGTAAAGTATAAAATCAATTCTTAGTCTGAACTTTAGTTATATTAAGCCTATTTCATAATTTTGTAGATAAACAAGCAGCTAAAATGGCTCGACTGCCAGCAGAAAGGCGGCTTCTGGACACCTGCCGATGGAGAAGTTCCTTTCCCGGATTCCAGCACCAGCTCCTTCCCGTCTCGAAAAACTTGTACCAAAACCGGGAAGAATCCCAGTAGTAGCAGTGATTGTGACGATTTGTTTTCAAACGTGGAATGCCCCGATTTCTTTAAGCCAAAATGCTAAATCAAGTTTATAAAATGTATTAAACATGTAAAAAGAGACCCAAATTGTTCGGATAACCACTAAATTATACATTTCACAAATTTGGATTTAGTTTTCTTGGGTCTTTTCGCCTTCAGGTCCGCAACGATATCGGCGGCCTTTTCATTGGTCTCCCGTTGACGTTCATTTTCAATTGATTTGGAAAACTCTATTAGGGAATCCATATGATTGTTTTCACGGTTTCTTAGCGTCATTTGGAAATCCTCTTCGGAACGTCGAAATCGCACTTGGAAGCTTGAAAACATTTTTAACGAATTTAGGCACGTCTCGCAAATGAATCGTGGCAGGCCCGGGACATCCTCAACCTGTGTATAAAGCAAATTAAAAATTTGTGGAAATTTTTGTTTTAATACTTGCATTTATATGTATTGTATTAGCAATTATGCGTGTTAACCGGCGTCCATTGAAAAGCGGACGCATTTTGATTCCATTTTCTGCATTTCCCTGGCATCGACAGATTCGACAACAATCGGTGTAATCGATATTATCCAATTTAACAGCAATTTGCTTGCTAGAATTAGACATGATGAAACAATTTAATTTTAATGCAGTTTTCAGCTGTTTCAAAATTCAAAGTAGTGCAAGGCTTGCTTTAAAGTTGAAAGCAGTATTACGAATACAAGCTTAAAGCCAACTACGAGTTGTAAATAATGTCTGCGATATATTCTTATGTCTATTAATAGTTATTTATCTTATTTGAATGCATTTGATACATTTTCATATGATATTCTAGCTGATATCAATTCTTACAATAATATCGATATGTTCTAAATGCCATCGATTGTTTTCCAGCTCTAATACAACTCAATTTCCAACCAGACGCTGTTTACAAGTCCAACTCTGCAAATTCACTTTTAACAAACAGCTTAAATGATAACACCAGCGAGATGCTGCAAATCAAATAAAATCCTTTACAAATTACAAATATTTGACGCCAAGTCTAAGGTCTTAAGTGGTAAGTGCCCAATAATTTAGCGTTTTAATTTTGTGCAATTGTAAACATGATACATATAAAACGCATGTTGCTAACTACAGATATGAGCACAGCTTTTGAGCGCTCCATATAAACAAAATTTAAATACATATGTTTCTAAATGCATAAATCGAATTTTATAAATATTGTCTGCCGTATGTTCGATGCAACTTGCTTTGTTTACGTTCTTGTGCGAGCAACAACAATTTGCAGGCCGGCTTTCGAACTTTATACATGCTCGATAGTCAGCAGCAAACTTCTGTTTCGAAAGTCCCGAAATAGGTGGCGCCAGTGGTAACTATGCGAATTCTAACGGAACTTCGAAATAAATGTCGCTAAAAGCAACGAAATTTAGCGTGAAAAAATAAAAAACACCATAAAATCAGCGGCATGTGGTTAAATTTACAAACAATGCATACAAAAAATGATAGGTAATGAAAATGTTAGAGTGATTAGAAAAAGCACCAAAAACAAATGGGGTGGGGGGAACACCAGTTCACAGGAACAAGCCAAGAGCTGTGGAACTACGTTGCCTTTTTGAACGTTAAACGTGCAGCACTTGACGTATCAGAACTACGTTGGCTTTGAAGGCGGCCATTCAGAACGTAGCTCGTCCGGGTTTTTCTCGCATTATAATTTGTATTGAAAAAAAGCACAATTCCAATGTTGCCAAACGACAGAAAGATTTTAAGGTGTAACACAAAATGCATACTAACAATTGGCCAAATTTGAAGTTATTGTAAAACGCTTTTTCACATATTTTTCACAGGCAGCACGCCGCACAGAATCAGGCAACGCGGCGGCCTGCAAATAACAACCTTAATGCTGGCCGACTCAGCCACGCCAAGAAGAACAACAAGCACAAGATGAGCAAGGCCGATCCCATAGCCCTGAGCTTCCACGACTCCTGCCTGCGCATCTCCGATGTGCAGCTGCTGCACGGGCCGCGTTGGCTCAACGATCAGGTGAGCAGAATCAGGAAAATAATCTATTTAACAGGCTATAGCATATAGCATCGTATTCTGCAGATTCTGAGCTTCTACTACGAGTACCTCAGCCATGTCAAGTACAAGAACAACAACGATTTCTACTTCATTGCGCCGGAGGTGACGCAGTGCATGAAGTACATGGACGACTCGGAGCTGGAGATGCTCTTCGGGGAGCACAATGCGGCGGGAAAGCCCTTCATCTTCTTCGCCCTGAACGACAATGCCACTGCGGACGCAGGCGGCACCCATTGGTCGCTCCTGGTGCTGTCTCGGCCGGAGAAGACCTTCTTCCACTTTGACTCGTATGGCAATAACAACACGGGCCCCTCGATGGAGCTGATGGCCAATATCAAGGATGTGCTGGGTGTGCGACAGGCCAAGTTCCGTGCCATGCGTTGCCTGCAGCAGTCCAATGACTACGACTGCGGCCTCCACGTGCTCTGCATGACGGACAACATCGCGGACTTTGTCAATCGCTACGAGATGATCGAGGGACTGCCGCCACTGCACTACGACACCGTTAAGGCCAAGCGTGGGGAGCTGCTCAAGCTGATTCTGTCGCTGGGCGGCAAGGAATAGGCGGAATACTCCAATGTTGTTTTATGTAATCTGTTTATTTATTATTTACTATTTACTTTGGGAGCAGGCGACTTTCGCAGCTCCGCTTTCAACAAAATGCACTTGTTTATTCTAAAACAAACACAACTTGTTTATTTTCCAACATCGCACTTTGCGACTTGGGATTTTATTTATTTTCCTCTGTGAAACCAGAGCCCCGATTTAAATTAAGATATAACAGATATACAACATTTTAAAGAGCTCTGAATAGATCAATTTGCAGTAGTGAATTAAAATAAACGCTGAATAATCTATGTTTATTTAAAATGCAAAATCGAATGTGAGTTTACATGGCTTAGGAATTACTGATTACAAGCATACAAATTACAAATATTAGTAGCTATAGACGACACTGACGACATCGAAATGCTGATATTACGAGGCTCTATACAATATTCATATGTATGTATAGACAATTGCATTCGTCACGATAAAAAGTTGGATTTTCGGTGATAGTTTGGTGGGATGCAGGATACAATTCGGTAACTAAATACTAGATTACAGCCGCACCTCGGGACGCTTCCAGCCTCCGAATGCCCGCTGCAGTTCCTCGGCCACCGCAAAGCACAGACGATCCTCGTTGAAATTGGCAATGACCTGGACGCCCAGGGGCAATCCTTCGCTGCCCAGGCCCAGGGGCACCGCCGTGGCCGGAAAGCCGAGCACATTGACAATGCCCGTGTAGGAGAAGTTGATGGGCCGCACGATGGGCTCGTTGTGGTAGGGGGCGACGGTGGGATGCGTGGGATAGATGAGCACACCGTTGTCGCCCAGCAGCTGCTGCAGCTTGGAGCGCAGCTCGTCGCGCTTGGCCACCAGATGCTTGTACTTGGAGGAGCCGTGCTTGCACTGCGCATCGTCCATGAGGGCCGTGATCAGACCGATGAAGGTGTGCTTGGAGGCGCCAAAGAACCACTTGAGCAGCTCCTTGTACGTGTTGATCTCGTAGCGCAGATCGCCCAGCTGAAAGTTGAAGCCATGGCCAGAATCGTCGCGCATGTTGGCAAACCAAATTGCCGCCGACTGACGAAACTGGGGCAGCTGCACCTCCTCCACCTTCGAGGCGCCAAACTTCTTGCTCAGATGCTGCACAACGCGACGCATCGCCTGCGTCTGATCCGTGTCCACGGCGGACACCATGCGCCCACCGCCATCCGACTCCTGGTAAAAGAACTTCATCCTCTCCATAACCACAGGCTCATTCAGACGCAGCAGCTTCGCCTTCTCGCCCGCCATTATCTGCAGCATGGGCCTCAGATCCTCCGCAAAGCGCGACATGGGACCCAAACCCAAGAACGAGTTCTGTTCGGCGGTGAAGGGTTCGGGGAATTGTCCATTATTCGAGACGACCAGTTTGCTGGGCTTGTGTCCAAAGATGCCGTTAAAGAACGCCGGCATGCGTATGGAACCGCCAATATCCGATCCCAAGCCAAATGCCGAGGCAGCTGCAGATTGTATGCACCCCTCGCCACCGCTCGAACCTCCCACAATGCGATTGGTGTCGTAGGCGTTGCGCGTGCGTCCGTGCACCGTGTTGTTGCTCTCCCACCACATGCACACCTCCGAGACGTTGGTCAGGGCGAAGGGAATAGCTCCCGCCTTGCGCATCAGCGCCATGGCCTCCGCATCCTGCTTGGCGTGCACCTCACGACGCACATAGAGTCCAGCTGTGTGCAGCATGCCTAAAGATAAAGCAGAATTTTAGATCGAATGGAAATACAGGGTGCGCCAGCTTTCATAACTTATAAAATAAAGAAGCAACTTTCAAAAGCGAAGTATTTTTTATATATTAGTTCGAGAGAGAATTTATCTAGATCAACTTTAAAGACCATATCAATCAAGTAGCTACAGTTGGATCGTTTATATTATTAAATATATTCGAAAACACAATTAAAAATGCAATCAAAAATGGGATAATTTAAAATATTACAAATTAAATAGATTTTAATATTAAGTTCGATAAAGTAACTAATTTTACCGCATCGAATGCTATAAAAGAATCTAATTTTTAGTGGTAAAATAGATCTTCAATCTCATTTTTTAAAATCGCTTCTCTATGCTTTAACTTATGCAATGATAAAAGCTGTTAACTTGTTTTCTTACCCTTAACCGATATGCAGTCCTTGGTCGTAATGGGCACACCCAGAAAGGGTTTTTCCTTGGCCAATTGTTCCGGCGTATACTCTCCGGATTTGATCAGCGCATCGGCCGCTGCCGCCTCTGCCATGGCATCGCCGTAGCGCTCATCCACAACGCAGTTAAGCAGGGGATTCACCTCCTTGACACGTTGTATAAAGGACTTCAGCACCTGAACGCTGCTCAACTAAGCATGGAAAACAGAAAGTATTAAATTTAGCAATTACAAACAATGGGGAAAACTCACCTCCTGTTTGCGTATCTTTTCTGCCAGCGATGTGGCCGATTCGAGCAGTATGGCATCCGTTATGGGCGGCATATGATCGCCCTTGGCGCCATAGATCAGCCGGAAGATCGAGCGAAAGAACAGCTGTAGGAGTCCGAAGATAAAGGCACCTATTCGGCGTGTAATCGGCACTGGTTCCGGCTGCATCTTGTCGCACTTGGATGGGAATACTTTAGAACGTGTTTAAATCTGTATCGGGAATTGTGCTATTGTTCCTGTGGGTTTGACCCATGTGTAGATCACTGCAACAAAGAGAGAATTCATAAGCTAAATTTGGATAAATTTCAAGAATCATTTTATTGTTGTTCGTGTGCGCTCTATCTCTCTATCATCTGGATCAACAATGCACAGCAATCTTGTGTAAACATTTTCAGGAAGACATTATTATTAAAGAGCTGTGAGTATATTGCGATGTTAGCTAAAGTATAAAAAATTCCATGTACATTTTAAAGTAACAGTATGGATTTATAAGTACTATATGGATAGTCTTTATTTATAAGATTATACATTTGATTTATGAATAGAATAGAATATTTACAAGAGATAATCTATTGTATAGCTTGTAATATCTGCAAATGATACAAACAAATCCAATACAGTTATAAACATATAATTATCCTAATATTTTAATTATTATTTATATCATATGCCCAATTTATTATTCTCAATAAGCAATTATTAATTATAAATGCGAATTGATTTTCTATTCAAGGCATATTTAATTGAATATCAAATCAATCCAAGCCAAATGCTCTGGCATACAGATACATAAATATTAATATTTTTATTTGCCAACTTTGCCCAGAAAAAACGCCACGTTCCTCCAGTGTGCAAGAACGTGAGTCATAGAGAAACATATGTATGCATTATCGGAGTATACGACGTCTGGGCAACAAAACCATGGGGAACAACCGATGACTTTCGCACCCAGTCGGGCACTAGATATAGAGCAGGAAAATATCAAACAATTGAGAAACTGTGGGCAGCTAGGCTATGTTATACCCTGTAAAGAGATCATTCTGTGGCTAAGATCTTTTTGATTACATCTCAGGTCAAAGTACAACTTGATATGGATTATCGACAATAATGGAGATCTCATAAATGAACTATAATAATCAAAAGATAAAGCAAACTTAACGTTCTAATAAATAAAATAAAATAAATAATATAGTATAATTAAAACTACCAATATTATACTCATAAGATAAACTTTTGGTAAATTTCCATCGGATAAATAGGAGTTTGACCAATTCGAGCTCTTTGAACGTCAGAATCTATACAGCCTATTATTGTTAACATATGCGTTCAAATCGTAGATATCTCTAGAGGGTGAACCTTATCTTATCGTCCACAAACGAATTGTGTCGAATTAGCCGTAGACGCAGTTTACGTATAGCTTAAACGATTGCCAATATCAGCATTTGCTATAATATATGTATACTATATATACGTCGACTTATCGCTAAAAGAAACACGCTCGTTTACTCTCCGACCTCTAATTTGTTTAAGCAAGAATAACAAATGACACATAGCATTTCAACAACTTTAAATCGCAACGTGTAACAATGCCCGGGTCTAAAGTGCCTAACCTCAAGATGCTCTCTAAAGTCGGTGCCGTTTTAAACCCCAGAGCAACTGTAGAATTAGCAATGTAAAAGCTATGCACTACAAATCTAATGGCTTTTTAAGTACGAATGTAGAATTGCCTTAAATTAAGTACCAGTTACTAAACCAGTTAAAATCGCGTAATTTGCTGGGTATATTTAAGTCTAGTTTGTTGCGCTCTCTATACACACACTTGACTCTTGCAGAGCTGTGATCAATTGCTCAATTTGAAACAAGTTCAATTATTAGTGATTCATTCTTTACAAAATTGCTTCTTAAATAAATATAGTAGATAATGCTAAAGCTAAATCTAGCATGATCTAGAAAGTTGGTGAACGAGAATCAGAGAAGCGAGATCAAATATAATAGAGAGTCAGTAAACAACAACTCTAGAGAGAGTTGGTGAACGAGAATCAGGGAGTAATAAAACCAATCAAGTGTCTGTGAATGAGAGTAAACCAAAATTCGAGAGTTTGGGAACGGTAATAACTGATTGAGATTTAAAATCAGTAAACGGGATTTAAAAGAGTCAGTGAATGGGATTCTAAGCTCACTGAGCGGAGCTTAGGAAGTTAGTTCATTCGTTCAGTTTAGTAAGTGGTTCAATTGATTCGATTCGGAACGATGTGACTCAACTCTAGCCTGTTGCTCTCTCTCGCTCTTATCACCCGCATACTGCGCGTCTTTCTCTGTCATGGTCAGGGATTGAGCAAGTTATTTATTGCTGTTGTTGTTGTTGTTGCTGCAGTTTGTTATCAACTATTGTGGCAACACATTCAGTGCTCTCACTGCCATGTTTGTCCTTTTAATAAGTTTAATTGAATTGCCCACCATCAATTGACACATGGCAACAAACCATTTGTATAGAAACATACGAACACTGCAAGAAAACTTATTAATAGCAGAGTTTTCCAATTTCCAAAGTTCGATACATAATCAGGCGTTGATATGGCAGAAGCCAAAGAGCAAAAGCAAACTGATTAATATGGCTTTGAGGCCGATTAGATTGAGTTTATGATCGCCAGCACGTAATTTGCAAGCCGAATTTTGATTTACGAACTGCGAAAACATTTGTGCACTTGTAACTGTAAACAAAGAGGAAGCGAAGAGAGAGAGAGAGATTGGGGAAGAGAAAGGAGAGATTGCAGGCATGCAAAGCTAATTAGGCGGTGCGGCGAATTGCCAGCAGCTGAGGCGAATTCAACGGCACAATATGTGAGCATGTTGGTGTGTGTGGGTGGTCGAGCATGTGTGGCGTGCCGGGGGGTGGGGGGCGAAAAGGCAAATTAAACTGCCGGTGAGCAGTGGCTGGAGCAGGCGGTGGTTAGAGTGGAATGGGCAATGACATCATGCCAGCAATACCCCCCACTCCCTCTAACCTATTGGCACAAAGGATTATGCATGCAGTCGTAATACAATACGCATGCAAACAAACACACACATAGATATGTACATATGTATGTAGGTATATCAGTTGTCATAATTGGGCTTCACTATCTTCACTCTTCACTCTGCACTCGACGTTGCGGACATTAAACCGGTTAGATAAAAGCATCAGTTGTAGTTCGTACTCATTCATACTGTGCACATTTACAGATACAAACATACATTAAAATGCACGCAATGACATTTGTTTAAAAAAAATTAGCGCAATCAAGCGTTAGACGCACGCCGGTTGCATTTGGCTATTTACCCGTAACACACACAGCGAGCTGAACGAGCTGACCGACTGACTCAATGCGAGCTGAATGCCGATCAAAACAGGTAGAACCAAAAGGCCAGTACGCAGCTGCTGCAGGCAGCAAAACTAGCTGCATGCGCGCTAGACAACTAAAACTGCAAAATGCACAAAAATTATAAAGAAAAAATTAGTTTCAATAAAAGTATATGATATTAATAAGAAAAAAATATTTATGTTGCAACTACAAAAACAATAAACACATATTTATAATTATTGCTGCAATTGGTATTTAAAATACCGCACAATTGGTACGCTGCTCTCGATAGGCGCACAGCTGTGTGCTATCGTTAATCGATAAGCGCTGCCATCTGTTGCAGCAAAACAATAACAAAAGCGAGCCATGAGCGATTCAACATTAAAACAAATGGATAAAAATGTATTATTAAAACCTCCGGCTGTGGCTCAGGCCATGAGCAATCTGCAGCTGCCCAGCTCGGCGCCGCAGCAGCTGAGCGTTAGTTCCTCCGGTTCGGCAACGGGCAATCCGCGTAATAAGTGCGCCTTGAAGCCAGGATATTCCCTGATGCACTGGGTGCGCCTCTGCAACTCGGGGGCGGATCTGTCGGGCACGGGAGGACGCGTTGTGCCCGTCACGCCCATTGAGCTGGCCAAGCACAATCAGGTAACGGACGCCTGGATGGCCATAAGGGGCAGAGTCTTCAACGTCACGCGCTACATGGATTTTCATCCCGGCGGCGTGGAGGAGCTGATGAGGGGCGTGGGAGGCGACGCCACCAGGCTGTTCGACGAGGTGCACGCCTGGGTCAACTATCCGCAGCTGCTGGGCAAGTGCTATGTGGGACCGCTGAAGGAAAACGCAGCAGAGCAAGTGGCAAGCAAATGCGACATTCTGCGCCCTCCAGCAGCGCCTACGGAGCCGAAGCCGCGCTTCGACTGGACACAGCAGCGCAGCGAACTGACCTTCTATTTCTATACGGCTCGCTGGTCTAATCCCGGGCTGCTGATCAAGCGCCTGGCACTGGCGCAGCTGGAGCTGCTCATAGAGCTTGCAGGCAGCTGGCATGAATTTCGCTTTGCGCTCAGCAAGCCCGTCGTTTGGCCAGCAAAATCGCTGCAACTCTCGCTGCAGACGGGCAAAATCGAAGTGGTCTTTAGCAAAGAAGTGGCAGAGCCTTGGCCCACCTACGGCAGCCACGAGCTGCGCAAGTTGCCTGCCACAGAGCAGTTGCATGACTTTGAAGTGCTGCGCTGCGAGCGGTTTAATCACGACTCCTTTGAGCTGTGCCTGCAGAGCGTGCAGCAACAGCTGCTGCTGCAGCTGCCCCTCGGCTATCATGTGGACATGCATTTGGAAGACTTGCAACGCAGCTATACACCCGTGCCACAAGCTTATCTGAATTCTGACAGAGCTGAGGCTGCAGCAATGCAGCTGCATTTTCTCATCAAGCATTACGAGCAGGGCGCCTTCTCCAGTCAGCTGCAGCAGCTGCAACCCGGCGACAAGCTGCAGCTGAGCCTGCCACGAGGCAACTTCCAGCTCAGCCAGCTGGAGCGACATCGCAACATTCTGCTGCTGGCTGCGGGCAGCGGATTGACGCCCGTGCTGAGTCTGCTGCAGCCGCTGCTCAAGCGACAAGCCAACAGAATGTAAGCAGATCTTCTCAAAAAAATTATTAATTATTAAAAAATTAATTTGTTTTCTGTTCATTCACAGTGAGCGCCTGCAGCTGCTGTACTTCAACAAAACCGAGGCTGATATTTGGCTAAAAGACAAGCTGCAAGCGCTGCAGCAAGCCGACGAGCGTTTCAGCTGCCAGCATGTTCTATCAGCAGGCGAAGAGAACAAGCCAGATATGCAGCAGCTGCTGACGGCTTTGTTTGAGCCACAGCAAACAGAGCGCTTCAGTTATGCTGCCATTTGCGGACCAACAGGCTTTAATTCCAAGGCCTTTACAAGCTTAACAGCATTAGGGTTTAAGCCCAATCAGTTGCACGTGTTTCAAGCGTGAAACTAGTCATAAATACTGTGTTTCAGTTTATGGTTTTTATTTGTATATTGTTTTGTTTTTCAATAATTTATTAAGTTTAACAAATACTAGAAAATTTGTTATTGTTACTTTATACAGCGTCGAAACATAATCATCGTCATGATTATTTTAGTTATCATCATTGCGCTAGGTTTTCACTCAGCTCGCTCAACTGTCGCAAACATTTTGCATATATTAAACAAGTATTAACAATTTGAAGATTTCACATAATATTCATATTATAATAGAAATTATAATATTGTAATTACTCAAAGGTTTAAAATACACTTGTCATAAATAATAATAAAAGAAGTTGGCGTCAAGTTAACTACGTTTGCTATACAATTAAACCGATTTGAATTTGCGACTCTTGAATTTTGCCTCTGCGAACTTTTAAGTATTTCTGCGAGTGTATTTCTGTAGGTGTGTGGGTGTGGGTGTATGGGTGTGAGAGTTGTAGGGAGTTTCATCTAGTAGGAGCGTATGGCAGGTGGCACCGTCTTCACCTCCTCGTCCAGCGTGTGATCGATCACAGGCCGGAACTTGAGCTCGATGTCGCCCTCATCGCTGCGCACCCAGGCGAGCGTGTGCTTGCGCCAATGCTGCTCCATGGGCTTCTCCTGCTGGCCATCCAGCGGCTTGCTGTAGTCCTGCAAGGGCAACAGAATTTATAAACAATTTTAATCTAAAATTTAAATTTAAATCTCAGCTGCTACTTACGAATTCGTCGATGCGAGACTTGAAGTCTTCGCGTGCGTGCGCTCCGCGAGATTCCTTGCGCGCCTCGGCGCCCACAATGGTCATCTGGGCGTTCGCCAGCAGATTCTGCAGCTCCAGCGTCTCAATCAGATCCGAGTTCCACACGAGAGATCTGCGATTGGAGAGCAAACAAGTTAACAAATGATATAGTGCTTTTCTCAGAGCTTGCATTAAACTATCAGCTAAATTTTCGACCTTCAAAAATTAAATTACGAGAGATTTAAGCGGGAGAGAATAAAAACATCAGTCGGACGGAAGACTACAGTCGGACGTAACCGACCGTTTCTTAACCGATCGAAACGAAATTCGTCGATAGACAAAGCTATAAGCTAGTTACATACCAATTTCCAAATCAATAGCTTTAAAACTGTGGCTACAGTAACTTTTTGCGATTTGCGGGGGAAGAGGGGGAGGTATTCAAAATCTAGAACAAACTCGTGCTGCTTACTGATTAGGAGAACCTAAAGCCGGAATTTGATGTCTCTAGCTCTTATAGATGCTGAGATCTAGGTCTTCATACAGACAGGCAGACAGACATGGCTATATCGACTTGACTCGTTGTCCTGATCAAGAATATATATGCTTTGTGGTGTCTGCCACGCCTGCTTCTGGGTGTTATACACAAGTCCCCTTTGCACTAACTCAATGGGTTCTATTTATTCTATTTTTTAAGGTAAAGGGTCTGAAAATCGATCTCAGCTCAAGCGAAGAGCAACCCAAACGATGTTCGATCGATCTTCATCAGATCTGGAACCGATTAAAGCCCTATGCGTTTTCGTTGCTCACGCACTTGTCAATCACTTTGATGTCCTTGAACTCCTTGTAGATATCCCGCATCTTGCGCACGCCCTCCTCCAGGATGGGACCGTCGCGGAACACAGCGGCATGGAACTGCATTGTGCGCTGCATCTTGAGACGCAGATCGGCCGTGGTGATCTTGCCGTTGGCATGACGCAGCTTGTCCAGATTGGCCACCGAGAACTCGCCGGCATTCTACAAGGGATTAGAAATATTTGTTAGCTCATCAACATGCCATTGGCTATTTCTACTCCACTCACATCCTTCAACGTGGGCGCCGGCGCTCCCGGTCTGTTCTCCTCGGCGATGGTCTTGGCACAGGCGCGTCCAAAGACAACCAGATCCAGCAGCGAGTTGGCGCCCAGACGATTGGCACCGTGCACCGAGCTGCAGGCGGATTCGCCGGCTGCATAGAGACCGGGTATGATCTTGTCGTCGCCGTTCTCGCAGATGCTCAGCGCCTGGCCGCGGTAATTGGTGGGAATGCCGCCCATGTTGTAGTGCACGGTGGGCAGGACGGGGATGGGTTCGCGGGTGACATCCACGCCGGCGAAGATCATCGCCGTCTCGGAGATGCCGGGCAGACGCTCGGCCAGCTGCTTGGGTGGCAAGTGATGCAGCTGCAGGTAGACATGATCCTTCTCGGGTCCAACGCCGCGTCCCTCCATGATCTCGATGGTCATGGAGCGCGAGACGACATCGCGGGATGCCAGATCCTTGGCAACGGGCGCATAGCGCTCCATGAAGCGTTCACCCTTGGCGTTGATGAGGTAGCCGCCCTCTCCGCGGCAGCCCTCGGTGATGAGGCAGCCGGCGCCATAGATGCCCGTGGGATGGAACTGCACGAACTCCAGATCCTGCGAGGGCAGGCCCTGACGTGCCACCATCGCGGTGCCGTCGCCGGTGCACGTGTGCGCCGAGGTGCAGGAGAAGAAGGCGCGTCCGTAGCCGCCGGTGGCAATCACCGTGTTCTGGGCACGGAAACGATGCAGGCTGCCGTCCTCCAAATTGATGGCCAAGACGCCGCGGCATTCGCCCTCCTCGAAGATCAGATCCAGCGCAAAGTACTCCACAAAGTAGTTGCAGTCGTAGCTCAGCGACTGGCCGTACAGCGTGTGCAGCAGCGAGTGTCCGGTGCGATCGGCAACCGCGCAGCATCTGTGCGCCTGGCCCCCCTTGCCGTACTGCAGACTCTGGCCGCCAAAGGCGCGCTGGTAGATCTTGCCGTCCTGGGTGCGGGAAAAGGGCATGCCGTAGTTCTCCAGCTCGATGACCGCCTTGGGCGCCTCCCGCGTCATATAGTGTATGGCATCCTGATCGCCCAGCCAATCGCTGCCCTTCACCGTATCGTACATGTGCCACTTCCAATCGTCCTGCTCCATGTTGCCCAGCGCCGCATTGATGCCGCCCTGTGCCGCAATCGTGTGCGAACGCGTCGGGAACAGTTTGGTAATGACAGCGGTCTTGAAACCCTCGGCAACCAGGCCAAAAGCCGCACGCAGTCCAGCACCGCCGGCGCCAACCACAATCGCATCGTAGGCATGATCCACCACGGGATATTGCTTGGATATAGCATCCGGATTGGCCGATTTCGCCTGCTGATAACCGTGCGTTATGTGGTAGTCACGCTGTGCGGCGGTTGCTGCCACACGCGGCTGCAATTAGAGTAGACAAATTGCAAGATTAATATACACATAATTCTAGATGATAAGCCCCAATTAGTCACACGATCTGGCTAAGAATCGAGCGGCAAAGGCAGCAGCTAAATGACCTCAACAAGCTGGCAAATATTGCATGCTGTTTGCCTCTCAATAAATTGCTTTTACGACTCCCGGTGGAAAGTAATAAACTGAGGCTTGCATTTTGTTCTAGACGTGCTAAATTACTGTCATGATATAACACAAATCAATCATACAAAATACTATAGAAATAGCACTTGATTCGCTTATCAACCGTGCGCTTAAGTTGATGCATCATTAAACAAAAATCATTCAACTAGCGATCAGTTGTTATAAAACCCATATAATAGGTAGGTAGAATCTGTTTGAGCAATAAGCGCAAGCGCAGCAAAATTGGGAATATTGTTAGGTATATTATTTAAACTGATGCAGTTTAGCTTATATATTGCATGCTATAACTTGCAAAATAGAACGTAGAACATTGCCATTTGGCATGCCTGCTCTACGGCATCATATTAATCTATACTGAAAAGATCATTGCGATCAATTGATGTACACGAAAGTTATTAAAGAAACAATTTTAAACGATTTATCTCTATCTCTATCTTCGTAAGCTGCAGTGTGTTATGCAGTAGATTGCGTACGACTGAACCGCTACGTCTAGGCTTGCTGTTTAGCTGAATTTATGGGCAGTTAACACAGTTGCAAATATATATAGACAAACCGGTATAGCTAACTTTTTAGGCGTTCGACAGAATACTTGAATCAAATTGGTTGAAGCCACGCTCAGCTGGCCAAATAAATTATGTAATTTGTGGCGTTTAATGCGCTGCACAAGCCCAAACAATTAAATGCCAATTGTGTAATCAGCTGTTGCTGCCGACGCGCCTCTGTGTCAGTTGCCTTATCAGCTTATCAGCGAGCAATAGCTAGCGCCCCCTGCAGGCAATTCCTTGCACTACGAGGGCGACAGCGCAGCGCAGGCGGCGGCAGAGGCAAACTTGTCAGTTGAGCAAAGGGAGGGGCGGGGGCGTGTGCGAATATGGCCAACATAACCTAAGTGCGTGAGCTGCTTTGCCTTAAATTTAACGCCTTTTCAGTTAACTGCACAACGCAGTTGGCCTAATAAATAATTCAATTAACGCCAGTTTGTTGGCAATAAAAATTTGGCAAGAATTTGGGAAATTACATAACACTGCGAGGGGGATAAACGAGGGCTGCGTTTGCTGATTTCATTTGTTGGCCAGAAATGAATCTCTGGCTTAATGCTGCGCGTGCGAGTGTGTGTGTAGCTGCAGTTGGTCAAAACTGAGCTTACGACTTTACGTACCAGGCAATTGGCTGCAGTTTTGGCCAAAATCGATGGCACACGCATAATTCGGAACATTTCGGCTGCTCACTGGGGCTGCAATGGAAGATGCACTTGAGTCGTTTGTGTGTGTGGCACGTTTAAAGCTAATGTAAATGAAACTATAACTAAATGTTGCCTGTGATTGTGTTTGAATGAATTGCAAAAGTTTACAAACTTTTTTTTTTATTTTATTTAAAACTAATGTTATGTCGACTGCAGTGTGGCCCGAGTTTGGGAAACTGATAAATACCTGCTAAACCAGGGCTGTGCTGCACCATTGTCGCTGCTAAGGCGGGGCTGTTATGCAGACAATGCAAAATTGTTTATATTTTATTTCGTTTATTATAATTAGCTTTGCAAGGCCGCATTTGTTTAAGATTTCATGCAAAACTTTATTTACGACTATTTATGTACTATTTTATGCATGAATAATATATTTATTACATATCAACAGTTGTCAGCACAGTGTGACCAGCTGATAGTAAGCTACAAAATCATCAAATTAGCCAACAGCTGTTGTTATTTATTATGGGTAAATTCACAATAGTAAATGCTTGTATGTATGTATTTATACATAAATATTTGTATATGTGTGTTTGTGTATATTCGCACTGTTTACTTAATTTATATTTATTTGGAGATTCCGTTTATTTTGGTGGATTTCTGGAGCCGCAACGCAGCGCGAACTCCTCTTCGCTCAAGTCGGCCAAGTGATTAATGCCCATTTTCCAGGTCACCTCGCCGCTCTCATATTTCTTGTTGTGCGTCTCGATTTTCTCCTTCGCCTTGCCAAACAGCTGGCGACGTTTTTGGTCCTCCTCCCCCTCGTAGCTCTTATCAAACTTCGCCTGTAAATAATAATAATAAACAAAGGCGTCACAGCGTTTCAATTGCGTTGTTGTTGCAGATAACCTTCTTACCTTATACTCGGCCCACTCAGCGTCAGTTACGGACATGTTTGCAGCTCTGATTGCAGTGACACACTAATCATATGACTGGCAAATCTGTTTAATACGACTCTACTCTATTCAAAATTCTCTGAGTCACAAGCGAACGGAAACAACAACAACAAAAACAAAAACAATGCTATCGGAATTAAAGCGGAACTGTATTGCTTGCAAATGCGCTAGATGGCGCTGCTAAATTGTGGTCTATCGAACAGCTGCGAGTTCGATAGGCCATATCGAACACTAGAGCGATATTTATGTGTGGTGAACTTGAATATTAAACTTGGAATCAAATTAATCTTATTTATTTCTGAAGATATGAAATGGAGACTACAATGGTATATGCCAAAGAAATTGACAAATATTTGATAATTTATTATATTATATTGTGTTTTTTATATAATATTATTTATATATATACGTTAGATGGCGCTAAAAATTTTGTGAAACCTGCGTTCGATAGGCAGTATCGTTAACTACTCGATGCTCGATGCTCACTGCTCTGCAACTAATTTGGGGGAATTCCGATTTTGAATTCAAGCAAACCGTTTTTCAGTTGTCTTTTGCCTGAGTAGTTATTTTGCAGCTCTAGTAGTTATTCTACTTGTGATTGCTCACAAGCAAGCGATAAACATAATTTTTTAAAAATTTTCCGATTCGCCGCTTGAAGTTTTTTGTATTTTTTACCAAATTTGAAGTTTTTTTTTTAAGTGTTTTAAATTGTTGACGAATGGGCAACTCGCGGCAATATGTTGCTGGGCTGTTTGCTGCGTTGGGCGCCTTCTGTTTGGGCATTTCGCTGGGCTGGTCGAATCCCATGGAGTATCCGGTTCGCTTCGGTACCGCCTACAAATTTTTTGTCTTCACCGATGATTGGGGCTGGATCAGCTCCATGCTGACCTTTGGAGCGGCTCTCTCCTGCATACCCACAGGACTGCTGATAACGAAATTTGGACGCAAGCTGGTCATGCTCGCCTTTGCGCTACCCTATATAGTTGCCTGGGCGCTGACGGTGCTGGGCCTCAATGTAATTGTGCTGTGTATCTCACGCTTCCTGATGGGCCTATGCGGCGGATCCTACTGCGTGGCGGCTCCCATTTATACGACGGAGATTGCCCAGCTGAAGGTGCGCGGGGTGCTGGGCTGTTTCTTTCAGCTGCTGCTGGTGCACGGCATTCTCTTCGCCTACATCGTGGGCGCCTATTGCCCTCCGTTCATTGCCAACATAATATTCACCGCGACGCCGCTCTTGTTCTTTGTGCTGTTCTTCTTCATGCCCGAGTCTCCGGTGTATCTGATGCAGAAGGGCAAGACCGAGAAGGCGGAGAAGGCGCTCAAATGGCTGCGTGGCGGCGGCGACATCAGCGAGGAGATGAACGCCATGTCCGCGGAGGCCAAGAAGGAGAAGCCTCCGACCACGCAGGAGATGAAGCGAAAGTCGGCCATGAAGGGACTGGGAATTGCCGTAATGCTGATGCTGCTGCAGCAGGTGACGGGCATCAATGCCATCATCTTCTACAGCACCTCGATTTTCACGGAGGCTGGCGCCGGATTATCTCCGGCTATTTGTACGATCATCATTGGCATCACGCAGGTGTTTGCCACGTTTATGGCGCTGTTGTTTGTGGATCGTGTGGGTCGCAAGATCTTGCTGCTGGTGTCGGCTGCGATCATGTTGATCACCACCTTCATCATGGGCTTCTATTTTTATTTCCTGACCGGCTCCGGCGTCAGCTGGCTGCCCATTTTATGCATTTCGTTTTTTATCATTGGATTCTCGTTCGGCTTTGGCCCCGTGCCCTGGGCCCTGATTGGAGAGCTCTTTCCGGACACGGTGAAGCCGGTTTTTGGCGCCATTACCGGCACTACCAGTTGGCTCTTCGCCTTCTGCATTACCAAACTGTTTCCCATTGCCAAGGAAAGCATTGGTCCAGCTGCTGTGTTCTGGATATTCGCCGTTTGTGGTGCATTGGCAATCGTCTTTGTCCTGTTCCTGGTACCCGAGACGAAGGGCAAGGCCTTGGAGGATGTACAAAAGGCGCTTGAAGGAAAGGAAAAGAAGGACAAGCCAACTGCCTAAATGTGCTCGATCGTTATGGTGTTACAAAGTATTTTAGTTTGAACCAGATCGTATAAATAAAACTAAATAAAAATAGCTAATATATGAGAAGCGGTTTTATCGCAAATTTTATCTGTTTTTTTTTAAGTATCGTTGGGATGGAATATTATTTCTTATGTCTAATATTGGAATTATTTTTTAAACTCCAACTGGGTGTTGAATTTCTTATCGACAAATCGCTGTAAATCGCTCAAATGAAGATTAGATTTTATTAACTGCATTTCATTTGTTTATTTTACTTACAAGAACTTTACAAGAACTTTTTATGCATTATAAGATAAGGAAATATATATAGCGTTACGACGCCCATTTATACCACCGAAATAGCGCACTTTAAAGTTCGCAATCGTCTGGGATGTTTCTACCAACTGATGCTGGTGCATGGCATGTTCTATGGCTATATGATGGGTTTCTTCTTGAACCCCCTGACCAACATGATTATGGGTGTGGTCTTACCCGTGATCTTTGTGGTCATGTTCTCCTTTCTGCCGGAGTCTCCGGTTTACCTGCTGCACAAGGGCAAGTACGACAAGGCCGAGAGATCCCTGCAATGGCTGAGGGGCCAAAGTGCCGATATTCGGGATGAATTTGCAACCTTATCTATAGAATCCAGGCGCAGCATGTCCCTGAAGGATGCGCTGAAACTGAAGGCTTCTTGGAGGGGTTTGATCATAGCTGGGGTGCTGTTTGTGCTGCAACAAATGTGCGGCATCAACGCCATCATCTTCTTCAATTCGAACATGAGGTTGAACATCAATGTGACCTTGCCCAGCGACGCTACGTACTTTATAGTCGGCGGTTTGCAGGTGGTTGCCACAGTTGTGGCATTTGCAATCATCGAACGCATTGGGGCGAAGTTACTTCTGATAATATCGGCGAGTGTGATGGGCGTAACCTCCATAATCATGGGCGTTTATCTCTATAGCATGCAGAATCTGCCCAACATGCACTGGATGCCCATGCTCAGCGTATGTCTGATCGTCTTTGGATATTCCCTGGGATTGGGTCCAGTTCCCTTTGCCATTCTGCCGCAGTTTTTTACGGTGGAGGTAAAGTCTCTTTGTGGCGGTATTGTGGCCACAACCAGCTGGATAACTGTGCTCTGCGTCATCCAAATCTTTCCCATCACTGTGGTGACCTTGACTCCAGGCACTTCCTTCTGGATATATGCCATTTTTTGTGGCCTCTGTGGCGTCTTTGTTCATTCCTATGTGCCGGAGACGAAGGATAGAAGCGTTGAACAAATTCAAGCATATTTAGAGAAGGACTAGCGTTATGCGGTCATATCGGAAGCATGAATATTACGGCAAACGCTCCATTGGTAACATTTATTTCGTATTAATTTTTGGACGAGTTAATTTTAGTACAAGTTTTTAATACATGTACAAATTTTCTATATCTCTGATTTCGAACTTTCTAAATTTCAGAAACGTATCTTTAAAATAAAATCAAATTGTATTAAATTATTTACGATATGAATGGGGTTTCTTAAATTCAGAATAAATAATCTGTTCACGTGTAGTTTCAAATAAATATATCAAATCAATTTATCGATTTTCTGCTTTTCTGAATGTGGATAATTTACGACTTTGGTCTAGTCTAGTTTCCAGGGTCATAAGCACGATTATAATAATACAATATGCTAAATTGGAAATGACATTTTATCTGTCAATATATATATAACTGTAAATATAGTTTGCTGTTGAGTAATACGATTCTAATGTACAATGAATGATTATAGTTATTTCCAACTGACACTGTCACTGTAAATGGATATATGTATATAGATGTATGTATGTATGTATGTATGTGTGGTTCTTGGCTGTTGTTTCTTTTCCGTTAATTACAGTTGTATACGGGCGCTTGCTGGCCACGGACGCTAACGGTAAACACGCGCGTTGAATTCAGACCTGGGAGCTAAAAATAAAGGTAAACAAATGAAAAAGAAATACTTTCTTTTATTTACAATATTATTTTTATAGAATTTATTTGAATAAAAATATTAAATTATTGTTATAACAAGCTTTAGAATTTTTGTTATCAACCACTAGTTTTTATTTTATTATCTGTATAACTAGTCAAACGTACGCCCCACTTCACTCGTGTAATAATCTAATAATCCAATTTGTAACCAAGTATGACAGACATATGAGTATGCCACACCAATACATGCATGCATCTATATGTATGCGTGTGTGTGGTGCATTCTTGTCTCGTGTGTTTTAGATGCGTAGTTTTGGCGCCAAATTGACATAGACCTCGTTAGAACACAATGCTCTTAAAAGCTCAGAGGCAAGGACAAGAGCTTTCGCACAGAGTGCGAGAGAAAATTAGTTTACGCCAAAAAGAGCCAAATGAGCAACACTGCGTGGTGGTGAAAACCACAAGAGAGCGACAATTGTGGTGAATAAGCATATTGAAAGGACTTTAAACTGCCCACTTGAATGATAAACAAATGTGAAAAACAAAAAACAAAAACAAAACGATATACTATTAGCTGCTTAATAAATAATTCTTTAAAATAACACAAACGTGCTTATCTCAAGTGCGTAAATAAATACAAATAATAAATGCGCTAAAGCTGCGCGCAATTCGCAACGCCTCAGCAGGAGCGGGGGGAGGGCGGGCGGCAAAGCGTGCGGAAACCCACCCCTAGTGGGGGGTAAACGCGAACTGAGAGCGACAACAATTCAGTCAGCGAACAGCCGCCGCCGCAGTCGCAGTCGCATTCACAGTCGACGTCGACGTCACGGCGCGTTGGGTTTTATTTTCGCCCAAACGAAATAAACACATACATACACAACTAAATATTTGCGTTTATATGCAAAAATAACTTTGGGCAAACGCATCGCAATTGCAATTTGCAATTTACGATTTGCAGCTGCAATTTGCAAATATAAAAATGGCGTGAATTTAAATTAAAGAGAGACGACAAACAGTTTGAGCTCTGCATCAAACCCCACGTGGCTCGCGAAAAGTGAGTTATTTGCTAAAATTGCAATTATTTATGAATGAGTTTAGCGAATTTGTGGAATCAAATAAAACGCTCGCCATTGGCAGTGAGCGAGGTGAAGTTTTTCAAATTCTGATTGGAAAATCGAATCGTGAAATGGCCGCCTGTGTTGTGTGCGCCCTGGCGCCCTCTGCCGTTCGCATGCCGCAAACAGCTGACTCAACTGCCAGTTGGCCGGCCCCATGCACAGGCAAGGCCAATGTTTTGTTTGTGCTCGGCAGTGTTGCCCTTTTTTTTTTTTGAGAAAAAAAAAAGCTGTTTTGGTAGGAAGGACACAAACAAAAAGCTAAACAAAAATGTGTTAAAAAAGTTATGTTATTGACATATTATGTTACTTACATATATTAGCATAAATTTGTTTTTAAATTAAAGTTAAAGCTGAATTATTTTTCAATAATGGCCAAATTCCCGCAGTTTCACTTCTTTTACAAATCTGGCGGAAAAAAAGCGTGTTTGGCAGCAATGCTGCTGAGCTGCTCTCGCAGACAAACATTAGAATTTCTGCCTGCCGCCCTCTCATTTTGGCGTCTGCTCTCTCTTCCTCTCTGCAAGGTGTTAAGTTGGCTGCGTGCTCTTGACAGTGAAAAAAGCACAATAAAAGTTGTTTTTGTTTGAGAGAGTTGTAATTTGTTTGCCTATGTGTGTGTGTGTGTGTGTGAGTGAAACGCTGTAAAGTAGGCTCTAAATAAGTATTGAATATAAAGTGGATATTTGATTAAAAATAGTTAAATAAAAATAGAAATCAACAGCTAATTCCGGCTGCTTAAGCACAAATTTATTTTAAATAGCTGCAATTTGGCTGAGATTGCCGACACTTGTTTGACTAGCAAACAATATACAGGGTGTCCCAGAGGGTTGGCAACTGCCAGCGAAACAGGGCCAGACAGGGACGTGGCAGGGTGTCTGTGACTGACCAGCTGGCACACGGCCTTCGATCTTGGCTCTGGGCCAAGTTTTCTTGCAGCTGCGGCAGCTGTCAACGTTGACAATATTTCATTCTCAATGTACATAGTTTTTATGCCTCTCCCACCCCCGCCCCCACCCCAACCAACCACTCCAATTCCTTCAAAAATTCAACAAGCGACCCACACAATACGCTCGCCACGCCCACCAGCAAGTTACGCCTTTGATTTGACAGCTGGCCAACGAAATTGAGGCAAAGCTGCTTTTAACAGTGATAAGAGGCGGGTGGAGCAGCAGTTGGTGGTGGGAATTCCAAGCGTGTTTTAGCCCCTACACCTGTGTACCGCTATTAACGCTGCTTTTCCCACCGATGCACACAAGTTCCTTGGCGTTTTATGATTTCCGGCACAGCATAATAACAGAAAAACAACGGCAGAAAAGCTCTAAGAACAAGTTGACTGCGAAATACGCTTCTTCAGTCTTGCAATATAAGAAAATAGTCGTAAATAACTTGGAAATCGTGTAATAAATCCTCAGTAGGAAATATATATGGGTTAAAATATTTCTTATCGAATTAACTAAAATATCTGCATATTTTTGTAATCTATAGTTGACGTTAAAACCACAAAAAGAGCACTTCAAATTTAACCAAAATAAATGAATTATATTTTGGGCATAAGTTTTCAAAACAATCTAATAGTTTTGCTTAAAAACAGCAGACAATTCCGATTTATACCCACTTAAAAGATACAATTTCAATAAATAGCTTTTTAATGGTCTTCTAAATTTATGTTTATTCTAATTTATGAGATTTTTGGGCTCAGGACAAACAACAACAGTAGGGGCACAAAATATTATCATGTTACAATGTCAACATTTAAATCCAAAGTCAGCGTATTAAAGCCGCAGACTTGAGCCAAGTTTGCTGCCTCGCTGCTGTTCTGTCTGTCTGGGCAGGTTTACGGTTTGTTTGGGTTTTCCTTTTTTCCCGGGGAGTTTAAGACACGCGTCGCCCCTTCCCCCCAAGCAATTTAACAAACAATACCGAAAAATTTGTTTTTCTTTTATATGTTTTTTGGGTTGTTTGTAACACGCAATGCGCTTAATTTTTAATGCCCGCCTGAAATATAAGGGTTGTAACCGGGTCTCTGATATTTATCTTTGCAGGTCTTTGAGTTGAACTTAAAAGCATTAAGGAAGCCACATCCCTCGACTCAACATGGACTGGCAATGGGCTGTTGGTGGCATTACGGCGGATATACCCCGCACTACGGGACCCGAGTGCATTAACTACATGACCGATCGCCGGCGCTGGACGGAATCGGCGCTGTTATCCGCTCTCTTTATATATATCATGCACAGCTCCTGGAAGCGCCTGGCGCCCATCAGGCTGCCCCCGCCCCATGAGCTGCAGAAGCCGCACAGTGCCATGAGGCTCCTACTTCTCATCAGCATGTCCGTAATATTCGGCATCGAAATGGGCTTCAAGCTGGCAGGTCAATCCATGATCTTTGCCCTCAATCCTTGTCACGTGCAAACGTGTCTACAGGTTGCAATTTTATAGAAATTCATTCAAATATATTATTTTAATTGGATTGAATCTTCTTTCAGATTTATTTGCTGGCTGCCAAGCCCACAAAAACAACCACGGCCTTGTTTCGCATACAAATGAGCAACCTGAATGGACCATTTCTGGCATTTATCTTCCCCGAGGTGGAGGGACGCTCCTATCCCTTTGAGCAGGCCACGTATTGGATACAGCACGCGCTGCTCTACATAATACCCATTTACATACTGCGAAGCGGTAAATAGACGCCATAAATTGGTTGAATTATGCTTAACGTTGCTCGCTTTTAGGCGCCTACACCATTGAGGACTTGGGGGATTTCAAGTGGACTAAAATAGGCACCGCCTTCATGCTCTTCTACCACTTTGTGCTGCTCTCCCCGCTTTCCATAGTAAGTGGAGTACTAGAGTACTATTTTTCACAGAGCTGCAAACCAGGTTTGAACTGAACCGCCTCCGAACCTCACCTTGTACCGAACCAAAACTTATTTAAACCAAACTTTTCGGTTAATATATATTAACTTTATTTTCAGTTTATTTAAATCACTATTTATGTGTCTAAACTTTAACCCTATTAATTTGCTCTTATTATATTTCAATTATTATATTAATATTAGGTAAATACAAATTCTATATTTATTATATATTTGTAATATAAGAAAATTATAAAATATAAAATATTAATTTTTTTTTAGCAGAAACTAAAGAATTCTTCTTTAACTGCAACCGAAATCGTAGAATCGTAGAAAAGGACAAGATAAGAAATAATATAGTGGTACATTTTTGTTTTTAATTTTATTAATGATATAATAGTCTTAGAAAACCGAATCGAAACCAGAACCATTTAGAACATTTCGGAACTGAAACTATTTATTTATCAATTTTGGTTTGAACCAGTTCAATATCTGCGACAATTTCCTTTTGATATAGCATACAAATTGCCCACAACTCTAACTATTATTATTATTTATTAATGATTATTTTGATTGCTCCTTCAGTTCACGGGCATCAACCTGGACCACATGCTCTGCGCTGCGCTCTCGGATCCGTTTCAGGGTCAGAACTACAGGCTGTTCGCCTGTTGTCACCAGGCGCTGCTCTGTCCGCTGCTCAGCAAGGGAACGGTTCTCCTGTTTGGCTCCCAGAAGAGTCGGGGGAACGAGAATGGCATCCACAATGCTGTGGGCTGTGAGGCGACGTATGCGCAGCTGGGGGAGGAACATATGCTGTATCATCAGTTGCCGCAGCAGGAGTACGTGACGGCGGAGAGCATTACGGCGGAGTATACGATGCCTACCACTAAAATTGACTAGTACAGCGCGATGTGACCTTGTCTATTATGCAAGTCAATTCATGGACTATAACAGCGTTTTTCTGATTTAGTTGATCTTACATTTATATAGGTACGGTTTCTCCTAGAGCCTGTAACGTTTTCTGGCTAGCGCTATAGTTTCATTTAAAGTAAAAAGTCAAATATACTGAAACATGTTCTTGGGACACTGTGCGTTCCAAGTATTACAATATAGTGTACATAATATACTTACTATATACTAAATACAATTAAGGCTAAACATTTATGCTCATCGAGGTTATACTTCTAACTAATGAAACAGTTCTAAAACGTTCTAACTTGTTTAATTATATAAAGAATACCATTTTATTTATTATGATAATTTACATTAACTTTGATCTAAAGTCAAAAAACCCTAATTCTTACACTGACTAGCTAAGCAGACATACATATAATAATGTACATTTTTTAACATTAAGAGAACATAAAACAAATAAATACTCTAAATGAAAATGCTCAACTTTTGAACTTTTTAAATTAAGCGCCCAACATTTGCCCAATCGCTGCCAAGGCTGCTTGTCGACAACATTAGTTGAGCAATTAATCGATATTGCTGTTATCGGCTCGAACATGCATGAGTTCGCATGCCGGCCTGCCGCACATGTATGATCCAATGTTTAATGTTTTCCTATTAGAACGATAACTTTATCGTGCGGTGTCGTGCGCTCGAGCTGCAATAAAAAACGCTCGCATAAAAAACGTGTCAAAAAAGCAACATTTCGCATAGTATAATACACACAAAATCAATATTTAAATTAATATATTGCCTATTGGCCAGTGGAAGTGAAGAAAAACCAATTTGCGTCGCACTTGTGCATGAAAATGCAACTGAAAACCCAATTGGCAAAACGAAAAAAAAGCCAACGCGAAAAAGTGTCTGCCAATTGATAAATTTTATAAATATAGCGGCATTGCCTGGCCGTTTTATTTGTGATAATTTGATAACAATAAGCAGCAACAACAATCGCAGCAACAACAACAACGAGCAGCGCGTCATTGGAAGCGTGTCGGTGTCTCTGTGTGTGTGTGTGTGTAAAATGTCAATTAATTGCTAACAACTACAACTACAACAACAGCAGCAGCAGCATTAGCCGCAACAACAAAATAAACGCAAATAAACGTGGGGCCAAAAGGTGCGAATGAAGCGCAAGAAGAAGAAAAATCAATAGAAAATAGCAAATAAAAAGCAAAAAAAAATCACTGCAAATGCAAAAATGTCGCGATTTTTTGGTTGTGTTTGCCGCATTCAAAAACAGATAAAAGCAACAACAAAAACAACGCCGACGCTATTAATAAATAAACATAATAACAACAACAACTATAACGTTCTCTAAGCATCGCCTACGCGTCACTGATGCGTTGCATATGCGAAATTGCGTAATATTTGCACAAAAAAATAAAATAAACATAAAAAGAAAACCAAAATAAGCCAAAAACTTCTCTCTTGGAGTTTGACCTTCGCAGCAAGACCAAAGTTCGGCATTCTCTCGGCCCCCCTCTCTCACGCTCTTTCTTTCTCCTCGTGTGTGTGTAAATTAGTGTTGTTGCATGCTGTTTATTTTGCTGTAAACTCTCTCTCTCTCTCTCTGCGTGTGTGTGTGTCATGGCAGCCGCAACAGATGGCTCTGCCAAAACGGCAGCAGCGGCAGCTGCGTCCACCTCGCTGCCCTTAACATCAAACGGCAGCGGCGGCAGCAGCAGCGGAAAGTCACCAAAAATCAACACCCAACCGCCGCTGGCGTCGGCAGCGACAGCGGCGTCGGCATCGGCGTCTGCCGGCCTGCCAGCTTCTGTGTCGCATTTCTACTACAAGCACGGACTCTTTCTCTCCAGCTACCCAACATGCGCAACCAGCATAGCTCTGGTGGCCATACTGCTAGCGTGGTGAGTACAGTGCAGCGTCGCTATGGTGAATTTTTAACTCAAATATTCAGAATATCAGTTAGATTTCTCTGCGTGAAAAAGACTACAGAGCCAAATTATAAATAAATTAATATATTTTTTTTTTATAAATATATAACTTTTTTTTTATGGTATACCATTACTATGCATGTAATGTAATGATAAATTTATAATTAATATGTTTAAATGAGTATTATATTTTATAGAATTATAATATATAAATTTTAAGTAAAATATTTGTCTTATTGTGTGCCCATTGTATTTTTTTTTACCCAGCGATTACGAACGGAGAGTTCTGGGAAATGTGAATTATTCATGCCACAAAAAAGTGAAATTTTTCGCAAGTTCTTTTTTAAATATTTTTTGTTGTTTGCATTGGTCGTTAGAGATAAGTACATGTATGTATGTATATGTGTGTTAATTATGCGTAAATAAAAGCTCTGTTGCCCACTGTAGCGCAGGATTAAACTACCCTCATGTGGATATGCTATAAGATATATAATTTTAAAAAGTGTGCATGTTTAAAAGACATTAAAGCGAATGCCAAATGAGGCTAACATGTCTATAAACATGGCTCGATTTTACGGTAGATAAAATGGTTGAAATAATTGGTAATTCGGCGTAATCGAATTGATGCACTTACCATATAATCGATCCATCCGATCGGATGAACCTAGCTCTTAAAGTTAAATTCCCTTTCTGAAACCCCCAGCGAGCTGATTGTAAATTCGCTTGGCTTGCAATTAGATAATATTATTTATTATCAGCAAAAATAAAGCGCCCAGAAAATAAAAGAAAAATTATTGAACTCATAGAGAAGTATGCGGCATGCGTCAATCGATTCTATATAGAATATAGATTATATATACTATATTAGGCATTTACTTGATAAGCAAATTGCAAATATTTATTATAATTATGCAGTGTACTTCAGTTTAATCGTGTTAATAAATATTAAAGCGTGTCAAGTCGCATGCGCTATATATCCCAATCGATCTCTATATATAGAACTGATCTATGGTGCAATTTGAGCCTTTCGCTTTGTTTTCAAACCCAATATATTGTATTTTTAGCCCCAGCATAACATTTAAATTATACAATCTGTACAACAAAATTTCCGTCCAGATTTTATGCCACGCGTACCAAGATTTTTATCAATTTCTAAAATAAAACATTTGAAATTAATAATTTGGAATAAGTAAACAATGTCTAGACCTCAAAAAACATGCTTATTACGGCACAGTGTCTGCTAGATAATTGAAATTGTTATTAAATAATGCTGGCATTATATATATATATGTATATATGTATGTATGTCGAACACATGTCTCGTTTGCTCCATTTCAGGCAGGAAATTCGATAGGAGGAATTCCAGGCGTTGTCTCTCCATAAAGTGGGCGTTTTAGGTAGCGTCGAATCATGAATAATACAATGACAGCGTTGAAAACCACAAAAATTTAATGCCACTGAGACGGTGGGGTATATATAATTTGTGTAGTTTGTTGCAGTAAGTGGCAATTAACCATATTTAATCAATACTTTTATGGTAACATTTATTAATTACGCACGATAATTGCATTTGTCTCTTTACGTTTATTACTATAATTAGGTAACTTTGACTCTAAGAGGTATAATTAGTACAAACAGTTCTACAAGTTATTGAATATCGATTACACAAGGCTATATTCTCTATTTCCAATATATGATATAGAATTACAGTATTAAAATATCATATTTATTAAACTGTTCATAGTTGACATAAAATAAATAAATAAATAAATATATTTTATTCGGCCAGCGAGAGTTCGGCCTGCGAGAGTTCGACCTACGAAAGTTCGGTCAGTGAGACATTAGCCAACGAGAGTTCGGTCAGCGAGAGTTAGACTAGCGAGAGTTCGACTAGTGAGAGTTCGACCGGCGAGAGTTCGGCCAACGAGAGTTCGGCCTGCGAGAGTTCGGTCAGTGAGACATTAGCCAACGAGAGTTCGGCCAACGAGAGTTCGACTAGCGAGAGTTCGGCCTGCGTGAGCTCGGCCAGTGAGAGTTCATCCAACGCGAGTTTACTCAACGAGAGTACGGCCAGCGAGAGTTCGACAGCTGCTCTTCATGTAGTTGAATATTTATATATTTATATTTATTGAATTAAATATTTATACTTCATTTAAATAAAATAATTTTTATAAGTTTGAAATGTTTCGCAGCATTTTCTTTATAGCGTCGGAAGCTTTATTCTGATCGCGAGTTTATTGGAAGCGACTAAACATTAAAAATAATTGACGACTTTAAGATCCGTAACACAATTAAATAAAACTTGATTACCATAAATAATTATATATTTAGAAAACTGATGACAAATTAAAAATTGTAATTATAGAGTATACGATTTTTATTTTATTTTTCATATAATTTATCAATATTAGTATAGTATTAGTATTAATATAGTTCTTCAGCTCTAGTTAGAATTGTTAAAAATGATTTAAAAATTGTGCTAATGCCAAATAATTCGGAATTCAGTTGGCAACCAGACGCCGTTCTTATCAGCCGAGTGTAATGCAGCTTAGTTTTAGTTTCTTTCTTTATTTCTTTTTGATCACTTTGCTCTAGGTCTGTTATCAGTGGTCAGCACCTTTCAAATGTTGGGCCCATTAACCTTGAATATATAAGAGCTAAACTGTTGATAAATCAAATAATTAACGAACAAAATACGAACACAGGTTTAAGCTGAGGGAACCTTTTATAGACACGCGTTCAGATGACAAACCAATTGCTGATAAGCACGAAGGCAATATCAAATATCAACTATTATCAGCTGCTCTCTCCCTCTCACACTATCCCTCTCCCTCTCTCTCTTTCTGTTTGCAGTTATCCCTTGATAAATATACCGTTGCCGGGCACAATTCCCACCAAAATTGTGCTGCCCTACGAGGGACGCTATATGCCGCTATTTGGGGCAAGCTACAACCAGAGTGCCACGGGCAGCACAGCGGCAACTGCTGCGCCTGCCACGCCCACTGCATCAGCGCCTCTCTTCAATAACAGCAGCAACAACAACCATGAGCGGGGGAGTCTGCCCTGGGCACAGAGCAATCCGGCATTCTACGTGCAACAGATCACGCTGCGGGTTAGCGTGCTGCCCTGGAGCGAGGAGATGCAGCTAATGGATGCGTTTCGAGCGCCGCTCTACGAAGTTTTTAAATTGCTCGAAATTGTGCGCAATCACCAGAGCAGCGAGAAGTAAGTAGCAACTATATATGGATCTATGCACTGAGAGAAAAAATTCAAGAGTTCTCGCACTTGAATCAAGAACTTATCGCGTCATCATCTAAATTCTTTTTTAAACTGCAAATTCTTATATCTGTTTTATATCTGTAGATTAAATTAACATACGATTCGACTTAATTCAATCATTTTTAATTTATATAATATTAATTCACGATTTGTTCTCGAACGAAACAAGATTCATTTAACGACTTACTCTTGATTTCTCTGAGTGTATTGTAATATATGCGTCGGTGTGCTTGACATTGTCATTAATTGAATCAAATTCCCTTTGCAAATCAAATAACATCGCAGCCAGCGCACACTGGAGCAAAACTGTCTGCATGTGGAGAATGTGAAGCGAGGCGTTCAGCATCAATTGGATCAGATCTTTCCAGAATACGGCTGCCTGCTGCTCTCCCCCGCGAATCTCTGGACCCAGAACACCCAGAACTTCACCAGGGACACCAATATACTGAACACCATATTTCAATATCATGTAAGTCCAAAACAAACCAAATTATTTAGTGTGTTAAGTGTGTTGTGTGTGCTCATTGCTAATGGACAATTGCATCACTCGGGCCTCATTGTTTGCCCAGACACTCGAGATGCCAGATCGCAGCTCAGAACTCAGAACTGTACCTGCCTGCACTTTGCATCTTCTGCGACCTCCACTTCTGCTTCTGAGATCTCTCATAAGCCAGTTTTTGTGGCATACGAATTCATTGGAAATATAAAATAATAATTTGTACCGGAATAATGCTCTGCGGTTGAAGTTAATGTTATGTTAAGTACCAATAATTTTAGGCATTTTATTGTCCTACTTTCTGGTATTATTTTATTATTTCTTCAAAAGCCAAGATCGAAGTTGTTGTCTGATTATTTATTATTTCAATAATAAGATCTAGAGCAAACATATTCAGTATGTACATAGATATATACCATTCGCAGATTAAATTCACGAATTTCTATATTTCGTTGTCTGAATAATATATTTTTAGCTTCCAAAATCTACAACTTTGTTACTCAGTGTGATCTTAAGCTTATGTCAAGTTAATATAAACAAAATTTGCAATTAGTTTAAAAGATTATTAGAATGCAAAGTGTTTCCGTTCGTTAAGTGTCATCTTTTCAATAGGTAACTGAAACTCTGGAACAGGTCTGTTTAGCTCGACATGGTGCATAGTTCAGTCGGAAATTTGAATTTTTTTTTTTTAGATCTCAACGGAGTACGATGCCGGCTTAAAATGAATTCGAGACGTTTGCTATTGTTTGTTACTCGAGCTCTACGCTAACATATTGATAGTGCTAATGAAAAGGCATACAAATTTAGCAGCAGCTCGCACACACAACTGCCAAAAGTATATACATATATGGAGATACTTATCTATCAACTACCCAAGTGCTACAATTCGTGAGTCATTAGGTTTTTATTTGTGCTTTGCCAACTGATATGCGAAAAAGAAAATGAATAGCTCTGCCAAGGGCCTTGAACTTGAGACAATTTCCCAAATCATTGTAGACAAAAAAGGGACTTAAGGCTTAGATCTAACTATAAATTCCAATAAATCATATGTAGCTAACACTTGGGTATTGTAAAAACTGTTTACAACGCCAAAAAGATAATGGAATAAGTATTATTAAAGCGTCACAACTTGATTAAAACTGTAAATATTGATTAGAATAATTATAACTATACTATAGGCAATCGAAGCAGCAGCAGCGGGGTTCAATTGGTCGATTGATTAGTGGAAAATAATAAAGTTAGCAAGAAATACGATTTGGACATAAGATAGAATATAGGACAAATATAGCAATGATATTTCAAAACTAATTTCACAGAACAAAATTGTTATTAAATATCAAAAGATTTCAAATACTGATTTAAAGCTGAACAATTTTACACCAAACAATTTTTATGTAGTAAAGTTCTTATAATATATAATAATGGACTCCGACTCGATGCCTAACTTTTGCTGGCCCAACTCTTGCTGGCCGAATCTACCTATAGACCAATTTGTAATTCGTTTTTTTGGCTGTCTAAGCATTGAAAATAATACAGTTGAAGTACTTATCTCATCAGAGGTCTATAAACCCGTTTTTAATATGTGTGCATGACTATTATTCGGAATTTAGTTGGCTCTCTTATCAAATCAAAGTTTTATAAACCAATTTTGAATGCGTTTGCCCATCTGCCTGACTCAGCCAAGCTGGCGTGGGCCGGAGCAAAGTTTCCCTTCCCTCAGATAAGCATTGGACGTACGTTCCGTTATCTAGCCAAAACGGCCTATCTAAAGCGTTTCTAATCTTCAATTTTGTTTATATATATTTATAGAATCTGCAAAAATCGAAAGTGTCGACAGCGGAAATGCTGTTCGGTCTGCCCATGCAGGATACGGGCTTTAAGCGTTATCCGCTGCGTGCTCGCTCCCGGATAATACAGTATTCGATGACGCTGATACTGAAACAGCACGATCTGGAATATCTGGAGACGCTGAAGGAGAAGCTGCTGCGTTATTATCCGCCGCTGACTGCGGACGATGAGCCCTCGACGATTACGTATATCTTTTATCCAGGAGAGTACAAGATCTGGGAGTTTTTGCCACTCTCCGTGGCCTTTGTGCTGGTCTTTGTCTATGTGTATTTCTCGGTGAGAAAGATCGATGTATTCCGTTCCCGCATGCTGCTGGCGCTGTGCAGCGTCGTCACCACTTTAGGGAGCTTGGCAATGTCCCTGGGATTGTGCTTCTTCTTTGGACTGACCATATCGCTGCAGTCGAAGGACATCTTTCCGTATCTGGTGATACTGGTGGGCCTGGAGAACAGTCTGGTGATCACCAGGAGCGTCGTCTCCATGGACGAAACGTTCGATGTCAAGATTCGCGTTGCGCAGGCGTTGAGCAAGGAAGGTTGGCACATCTCGAAGACGCTGCTCACGGAGATTACCATACTGACGATTGGACTGGCGACCTTTGTGCCCGTCATCCAGGAGTTCTGCATCTTTGCCATTGTGGGTCTGCTCTCGGACTTTATGCTGCAGATGCTGCTCTTCTCCACGATACTCGCGATGAACATCAAGCGTGCGGAGTACACGACGGAGGCGAAGCATCTGCCCAAGATGATGCTTAGCTGCACCACTGGCAATGGAAATGGACAGGCTGGCGGCAGGCAGGACTTTCGTTTCTTTGGCGCCGCGCCCTTTGTGCCGGGCACATTTCAACGCTCGCAATCGCATCCGAAGCTTTGCTTCACGGACGAGCGCACAACGCTGGTCAACGGGCATGCGGGGGGACACGGCACGCAGGAGGTGCGCATACCCAAGCGCATCAAGATTGTGAATTTCTGGGCACGCACGCGCTTCTTTCAGCGCGCCTTCATGATCTGGATGAGCGTGTGGATCTGCTCCATTGTCTACAACTCGGGCTGCCTGGAGCAGCTGTTCAGCATACAGAGCAACGGCACCATGAGCACCGCCTACGAGCTGCAGCGTCATCTGCAGGCCACCAGAGGCGCCGTCAGCAGCTTTCTGCAGGGATTCAAGCCAACGGGCGCCCAACAGCTGCCCAGCTACGCCTCCGCCACGCCCAAGACGCAGTCCGAGGAGCAGGAGTTCAATGAGACAGCCGCCGAACTGCTGCGTCTGCGTTATCCCAACTTTGAGCTGAACTACTTTCTGTCCAACTTCCACTGGTCAACGATCATGAAGCAGTATAATGTCTCGCTGAGTGGGCAGTACGTCACGCTGCTTCCGACCATACGGCTGACGCACGCCATATCGCCGGAGCTGGCGACGCTGTTGCGCAATCCGCAGGAGCAGCTGCAGCAGAACTTTCAATGGAAGGCGCTCGCTGCTGCTCTGGATCCGCTGGATTTCAACGATGACGATGTGCGCAGGGAATCGCCTATGGTCATGCCGGGGGGCATGCCGCTGGTGCCCAAGAGTCCCATGGAGATCTTCTTTGCCATACTGCTGTGCTGCATCAGCATCTTTGTGCTCTGCTACACCATGGTGGTCTTCTATCGCTGCATCTGCACCAGAAACTACGCCGAATGGCGCTCCAGCTGGCACGAATCGGAGGCGCCGTATCAGCAGACGGAGCACATACTGGAGGGCGTGCCCACCCAGATAGCGGGGCACAAGCATCGCATCGAGTGTCTGGTCTCCGATGGCAGTTACATCATCAGCTGCTGCCTCAAGGGGCAGATACGCGTCTGGGACGGACGCAGTGGGGAGCAGCTGAGCAGCATTGCACGCAGCGATATGCAGATATCGCAGCCACGTTCCGACGGACAAATCCTCTGCCGCAAGCTGCCCATTTCGCCCGTCTGGTGTCTGGACTACTTCGATAATCTCATTGCCGTGGGCTGTGCCAATGGGCGTGTCGAGCTGTGGGAAAGTCCGGCCGGAGTGCTCAAGTGCGCCTACCAGGAGGACGCCAAGCGCAACCAGGGCATCACGCACATCCATCTGAACGGGGATCGCGTGATTGTGGCACGCCTCAACGGCCGCATCGACTTCTATCGCCTGGAGACCTACTACAAGGGCAAGCAGATCGATTGGGGCTTCACCTCCGCCTACAGACGCAGTGAGTCCCCTTAATTAATTATTAATTAATGATAGTAAATTAATTAACTTATCTTTTAGCACACGTACGCACTGGCTCCACGGGCAGCTTGGGTTTGATGATGCAGCAGCAGCAGCGTGGTCAAGACGCCACCAAGACCACCAAGGAGGAGATGAAGATCACGCTGGAGGGCGTTCGCTTGGCGCACCAGCAGCCCATCACCTGCATGCAGGTGGTCAACGACATGGTCTTCACAGGCAGTCAGGATCACACGCTCAAGGTGAGGCGGCATTTCAATAAATGTGACGCGCTGCTTAAATATTAGTCCAACTCTCGTTGGTCAAAATCTCTCTGCTCGAACTCTCGCTGGCCGAATTCTCGCGAGCCTAACTCTCGTCGGCCGAACTCTCGCTGTCCGAACTCTCGTTAGTCGACCACTTGCTGGCCCAACATTGGCAGGTCGAACTCTCGCTGGCTGTGCTCTCGTTGGTCGAACACTCTTTGTTCGAACTCTCTTTGTTCGAACTCTCGCTGCCCGAACTCTTGTTGATCCAACTTTCGTTGGTCGAACTCTCTCTGTTGGAACTCTCGCTGGCCTAATTCTCGTTGGTCCAACCTTCGCTGGTCTAATTCTCGCTGGTCCTACTCTCGCTGACCGAACTCTCGCGGGTCAAACACGATGTCGTCCCGCAGACAGCTCAATTGTCACGAGCGCCATTCGACTCTCAGCAACGGCGTACCCAAAGCGATTGAGCAGAGAGCATCTCGTTCAAACGAACTCCCGACCGATTTCTTCGCGAGATTTACTCAATGTCGGTTAACAACCGATGAATTTAAAGCGGCATGCGAAATGAATTTATTCTAATTTAAATCAAGATACTTTGCTGTAAGAAAATGAAATTCTAACAATTGAAATCAATTCGCAGGTTTACTGTCTTAACAAATCGGATGTGGAGTACACGCTGCATGGCCACTGCGGTCCGATCACCTGCCTGTTTGTGGATCGCTGGCAGCCTGGAACAGGGGGCTCCGGATCGCAGGACGGTCTGCTCTGCGTGTGGGATCTGTTCACTGGCGCCTGTCTGTACAACATTCAGGCGCACGACGGCGCCGTCAGCTGCTTGGCCTGTGCGCCCAGCTACGTCATCTCGCTGGGCACGGACGAGCGGATCTGCGTGTGGGAGCGCTTCCAGGGCAATCTGCTGACCACCATCAACATCTCGAACGCGTACTCGAGTCTGCTGATGCTGACGCCGTCGCTGCTCGTCACCAGCAAGCTGGGTAAGGGAAAGATTGCATTTAAATCATCCAAAATATCGAATATATATTCTGTATTTCTGCAGGTTCTCTCATCGTTTGGGACGTGCGCACGGGTCAACCGGCACGGGAGGTCAAGTTGGACTTTGCTAATCGTCAACTGTGCCCCAAGATCATGATGTTGGCCTGCGATTCGGTCGTCTGCGACTACGGCAATGAGATTCGCGTCGTGCGGTTTCCCATTGTGGCCGACAAATGCCACTGAATTAGAATTTATTTCGCAACTCTAAATCTAAATTAATATATTTAATATTTAACTAATTGAGTATCTGCTTCGATCTAATTGTAATTTTAATTTTAATTTAATCTAACTGACGCATTCATTAATTTATAATTCTTTCGTAACCAGTGGCGTTGGCTGCATCATTTTATGAATTAACTAAGCTAAGCTATATATAAAATATGAATGTCTGAACTGCTAACTGAAATTGATAAAGATTTATATATGGAACCTAGATGTATACACTATATATTTTTGCATAATATCATCATAATATCTAGTGCCTCAGCCTACACATCAAATGACAAAATGTTAGATTAACTGCATATATATTTTACGAGAAACATACATTGATCTAATTATAGTATATATTTATTAGACTCACGTACGCTTAATTTTCTATGTGAAAAATAAAACCTGCAAGCAAAACTGCTAATCTTAACTCTTCTAAAAATTAATTCCTTTCTTACCTATAATATAAATTCTATTTTTAGCGTGCAACAAAGTGTTTATTGATAAATTTACAAAATATGCTGGCCTAAATGCTTCATCATTTCTTCAACTTGATGAACTTGGATGCGAATTCATAGATGCCCACGGAGTTGTTGTGCTTCTGATCGTACTCCACCCAATCATCCTCGGACAGATCCACGTCCTCAAAGGCCTGGCCGCCCTCAGCGGATTGCACTTTCCATCCGGCACGTGGAGAAAATTCCACGGGTTCCACGCCCCGACAGTCGAAGACAACGATGGTCTTGAACTTGCCGGCATCCTCCGCCGTATAGGCCACTGTAATGCCAACAATTCAGATTATTTTGATAAGGCAATGGAATTATTTAAACTATTTACCGTGGGACTTTTCAATCACATCCATGCTGTTCTCACGTCCGCACATTTTGCACTTCATGTAGAAGTTGAAGCCATCCGGATTACGGGAATCCTGTTGTGTGCGCTCCGATTCGGTGACGTCATGCCACTTCTCCGACGTCTCCCCGCAGTTGCTGCAGGTCAATTTGAAGAAAAACGCGTAATCTTCATGCGCCTCGAGCTTATCAATATTCTCGAGCGTAGCCGAAATTTGCAGGCCCACACGAACCATTCTGGCAACAAATAAATCCAAAATGCAGAGTTGTATCGCTCAGCTCCGATGTGGTTCAATTGAACGGTTCCTCGAAATGAACTAAATCTCAGTGTCAACAGCCAATTCTTGCTCTCCGAACTCATTCTGAACGAACTCTCCTCTTGCCGGCCGAACTCTCACTGGCTCGTTTAGCTGAGTTCGGTTCTCAGCAGGCCCCAAAATAAAATAAAATAACCCTGCAAACATTTGTAGCTCCCACTGAATAATTTCAGCAAGAGCAGCAAATTTTATTTGGGAAACTTAAGTAAATTTTATGCCACTGAACCGTTCGCTCATAAAAAACTGAGCTAATGAGCGAACTGAATCAATTGAGCTACGTTAAGCAACACTGTTAAGATGGCGAGTGTTGCCAGAAGACAGACGAACAGCTGTTAGAGTTGCCAGAAACAGCTGGCAACGCTTGGCTTGTGTTGCAGCTAATTGTAAACAATTTGTGAAAATTTAGTGAAAATCGTTCTTTCAAAAAGAAAAACAATGGATCTCAATATGAAACCATCATTGGCGGCCGATGAAATGTTTTCGGAAGGCGCCGGCTACATGGATATGGAGGAGGTAACGCACAAATCGAAATGCTGCAACAAATTGCATATTATATATAAATTATTTTTTATAAATTTTAGTCTGGAAGCGCAACGGGCATGATGATGGATCATATGCCCACGCCCACAAACGATAAACACGTTCACGCCGACTTCTATAACGATTTCGACGATATCTTTGACGACGACGATAATTGGGCCAAAGTGCGCGGCGCCAACGAAAACGCCATGGAGTAGAATCATAGTTATAAAGAATAAACACTACAATTTTAAAAATATCCTTTTTTTCTACCCTGTACTCATAAAATGGCTAAACTTTGGAAGCATGTATGTAACAAGCAGATTCCTGAACAGCTCGACGAGCCAGGTCTTTCTATCTATATAAACCCGCAGATCTTGAAAACTGGAAGAGCTAGCGCAGTCATTTTTTGTATGTAGTTAGTTATATGCATTACGCAGATTAAGCTTATTTCAAATATTGCATGCCACGCCTGCTTTACGCTCTGAACGATAAAAATCTATTTAGAGCTGGATAACAAGCGCAATATTGAACACAGAAAGTTGTCATTTAGTATATATGCTCTCTACTATTATATTTAACTAATCTGAAAAGCGCATTAATATCGCTTAATAAACACGGAAGATATTGATGATTTATAATATTCGGAAAGTCCGTCAGCTCAGCAGTTGCGCCTCGTGGCGCTCCGCCTCCGTCATGGGCTCCACCACCTGCAGACAGGCGTTGGCGAACTCCACAAAAAGGGGCTCCTGCATGGCAGCCGTCATAGCCAGATTCGCGTTGTGTGCCACATCGATTTCCTGCAGCAGGGAGCGCAGATGAGGATTATGCAGCAGCTGCCGCAGCGGCTTGCTCTCAGCTGCAAATTGTAAATATAAATAATTCAGTTTTATAGATGACATTGCGCTGATCTACCCAATTGTTGCAGGCTCTTTAGGGGCACAGTGTCGTCCGTATCGAAGGGGTCGTAGAGCGTGGGCTCCTCCTCGGCAGCTGCAGGCACTTTAGGAACAGTTAACTCTTTGGCCAATTCCGCACACTGTGGCTGGTCTTTGTGCTGCTTGTAGCATGCCACAGAACAGCTGCAAGAGTTTATTTTAATTACAGTTCTTCATACAAATTTCTTTACTTACTAGGGCGCCAAGCACTTGCTACATTTGTATTTATTTGTTTCTTTCGCACAGCTAATGCAAGCCATTTTTCTTTAATTTTATTTTTAATAAATTTAATTTATAAATAAATTATAATTTGTAAGCAAAGTTTTGAAAACGTGCAACAACAAACAGCTGTTGTGAGTTCCAGGCCGCGACTTCTACTGACGGCGTCAACAATACCAAGCAGCCAGAGAGCGGCAGTGTTGGCATTTTAGCAGATTTATAGCTAGTTAAGATTGTTACCATTTTGCTGCCTTGGCAAGTATGTAAAAACAGCTAAATTTATATATAAATATGTGGAAAAGGTATAAATAATAGACATGCTGTCTTTACGCCAAGAAAACGTATTTATTTTGAATTTCTGTCTATTTTTAGCTTTAATTCTAACAGACTTAGCGGCGAGCGGCAAAAGTAGCAGCTCAGCAAACGAAGCAGCAACAGCAGCTCAATTACGATAGCTGCGTGTGTGTTAGTGAGAGAGCGACAGACAGAAAAAGAGCAAGAGAGAGAAGGCCTCGCTGTATATCGTAAAAAAATCACCATGCTTGGCAAGTGCGCCTCTTACAAGCGTTGCCAACTTGATTCAAACAGTTCGTTTGTAAACTACGGCAACGCTGCTTAAATTTAGCAGGTTGTTGTCTCTGCTAAATGAATGAGATTTAACCACAGTTGCAACTGCAAGAGTTATGCCAACGAGAGTTCGGCCGGTAAGAGTGCGGCCATCGAGAGTAGGGCCAACGAGGATTGAGCCAGCGAGAGTTGGACCAGTAAAAGTAAGACAGCAACAGCAGCGAGAGTAAGGCAGCGAGAGCTCGGCTAGCGACAGTTTGGCCAGCAAGAGTTGGGTAAGCGAGAGTTGGTCTAGCAAGAGAAAGATTGGTCAGTGAGAGTTCGGCCGGTGAAAGTTCGGCCAGTGAGAGTTCGGCCATTGGGAGTAGGGCCGCCGAGAGTCGGACCAGTAAGAGTAAGGCAGCAAGAGTTAGGCAGCGAGAGTTAGGCCAGCGAGGGTAGCAAGAGTTGTGCAGTGAGAGTTCGGCCAGCAAGAGTTCAGCCATCGGGAGTAGGGTCGGCGAGAGTTAGACCAGTAAGAGTAAGGCAGCAAGAGTTAGGCGGCAAGAGTTAGGCAGCGAGAGTTCGGCTAGTGAGAGTTGTGCCAGCGAGAGTTTGGCCAGAGAGAGAGAGTTAACCAAGCGAGAGTTGGGCAATCGAGAGTTGGGCAATCGAGAGTTGGGCCAGTGTGAGTTTGGCCATCGGGAGTAGGGCCGGCGAGAGTCGGTCCAGTAAGAGTAAGGTAGCAAGAGTTAGGCAGCTAGAGTTGGGCCAGCGAGGGTAGCAAGAGTTGTGCAGTGAGAGTTCGGCCAGCAAGAGTTCAGCCATCGGGAGTAGGGTCGGCGAGAGTTAGACCAGTAAGAGTAAGGCAGCAAGAGTTAGGCGGCAAGAGTTAAGGTGCGAGAGTTCGGCCAGTGAGAGTTGGGCCAGCAAGAGTTGGGCAGTGAGAGCTTGGCCATAGGGAGTAGGGCCGGCGAGAGTTGGACCAGTAAGAGTAAGGCAGCAAGAGTTAGGCAGCGAGAGTTCGGGCAGTGAGAGTGGTGCCTAAGAGAGTTCGGCCAGTGAGAGTGCAATAACACTCGACTTCTTCCAGCACAGCCACTTAAACACCCACCACACGTCTTAACCACTTGACCCCAGGCACAACACTGCGATTAGCAGCACAGCAGCAGCCGTATTTATAGTGCTTGACGGCTGCGCTGTCGCTCTCTCCTCATTGGATCCCGCCGAAAAGAGAGAGCGACAGAAGCCACCCACCACGGCTGCTGGCTGCTGGCTGCGGCGCTCTCTCCATGCATACGCACAGGCAGCGCTCGACCCCTCTCCCATCTGCTCTCTCTTGCTGGCTCTCCAAGCAAGCGCAAATGACTGCACATTGCGTGTGTGTGTGTGTGTGTGTGTGTGTGTGTGTGTGTTCAACTGATAACAGATCGGAATAAGAGTTGAAACGGGATTGTGGCGTGATTGCTTCTTATGTAAGGCAGTAATTCAATGATTATGGATTGAGGATTTAACCACAGTTTGGCCAACGAGAGTTGGGCAAGCGATGGTAGTGAGAGTTGGAAACCCACCACACTGCGGCCTGTGGCCTGCAGCAGGTTGTTGTCTCTGCTAAATGTTCGTTGCTTAGATTTCCGTTACGAAAAAAAACGATATTTATTTGTATTTAAAAATTAATTTAGTGTTGATTTATTTACTTTTAATGCTTTGCATGTCAGCGCCGAAAGTTGTTTAATTTTGATTGGAAATATGTATATATGTGTGTAAAAAGCGATTTTCGGGTGTCATGTTAAAATAAAAAATAAACTTCTATAAAAAAAAAACAATGGCAAGACATGTTAAAATATATCGCGTGGCTGAATGAAAACAAACAATTGGTTTATCAAGCAGCGTGGCCAATAGATATGGCAAATATATATGGTTTGTTCAGGGGGCAATCTTGAATAACATTGGTAACCACAACAATTGCTGGCCATAAAAAGTAGTTCTTAATTCAAAGTTTTTGCCGATATGTATGCAATTCGCATATAATTAAAAAAAACAGCAACAACGCCAACTTTATAACAATATTATATAAAATACAGCAAAAAAATTGACAACAGCCAAGTGGAAAAAAATAAAAAAAAAATAAAAAAAAATGGCAATCAAATGACGGTCGGCGTGTCCACAAATTGCAAACACATCCTGCACACGAAACGGACTCTTGGCCACTGCTATCAACACACAAGGCCAAAACACACACACACACACTCACACACACACACACACACACACACACACACACACACACACTCACACGCACACAGAGAGAAAGAGAAATATACAAAACTTAGTACAGTTATTGTTCAGCAAAAACAACGTACACAAAACATTGGTGGCAATAAATGACTCCAATGACTGACTGACTGACTGACTCTGCCACTCGTGGGGCAGAGGGGGCAGCGGGTCACGGTGCGGGCAAGTGCAGGCAGTTTAAGCCATATTTTGGGCACAATACACTGCAAAAAACGGCACAATTAAAAAACATGTTTAAATATGCTAATATTATATGCTAAACGAAATATTTTCTATAAAAACCAAATATAAAACATATAAAACATGCATAATGCATAATAAAATATAAAAAATTTTAATTAAATTTAAAAACAATATATAAATAAATTAATTATTCATATTAAGCATAGACCTCAAATAAATCATTATTATTATTATCTTATCCATAGTAAACTATATTTTAACTCAATTTTTTTGTTTACAGATTATCGTTTACTTATAATTAAATTTAGTTCTTTAATTTAATTGAAGAAATCTCTGTCTGAATTGACATTATATAAGTTATTTTACTTTAAATGAAGCATAGCCAAAAATGTGTTTTATTTATTTATTTTTTTTAAGTTCTGTACCCATTGATAACTTTACATACTTTAATTTTAATTTGATTTGATTTAATTTTAGTTTTGTTATGATTAATTATAATCTATAACTTAATTGTTCTTTGATAACTGATAATAGCCGACATTAAAATAAATAAATATTTATTTTATACAGTGTGCAGCCAGCTAAATACAAAATAAATAAATATTTAAATTTATTTCAAATTGATTTATTAATTTTTTTCAGTGCAGCACATGCATTTGTTGTTTTCTTTGTTAACAATTGCAATGCACAAAAAGATGCCAGCAAACCGAAAGGTGGGCTGGGGAGAGGGGTTGGTTTGTTAAAAGGGTTGGGGGGGCAGGGGTTTGGGGTAACATGATGGCGCCTCTGCCGCTTCCGCTTTTCGTGCAGCACAAGCGCGATAATTGCCAGCGTTATCCGCTCGGCCTGCCAGTCAACTAGGCGCTGGGATTGGGATAGGGATTGGGATAGGGATAGGGATTGGGATTGGAATTGGGACTGTGCTCTCGTTCTCGCCTAGCCTACTCCGGCGGAGACTGAAGCAGAAGGAGATGGAGAGAGGGAAGGAAGGGGTAGAGAGGGAGAACCTGAGCCGGTGTCGGTGCCTTCGTGTGACTCGCCTACTTTTGATTTACAACATTCGTGCAACAGCAACAAAATTTCGGTGTATGTATCGCAGCAATAACAAAAGAAACAACAACAAAGCCAAAAACGAAGAACGGCAAAAAAGGAAAACGCTGAAAACGGACAACAAATGCAAACAACAAGAGGAAGAAGCGCAAAAAAGGCGGCACACGCTAGCAACTACAGCTGCAATTGGAGCTGGAAAACAGTTAAGAGCGGCAGGGGGAGTGGCATGGGGCAGGGGGCAGGGGGCAGTTGCAGGTAGCCAGCTGCAGGTGTCGTTCGTTAGTAGTTTTCACCGTTTTTCTTCTTTTCTTTTTTTTTTTTGTTGCTCTGCCAGGCAAAAGCCAAAAGCGATATAAATAGATAGCAGCACTTTTCGCCTTACCTCACTTCTTACGCCCCTCTTCCGCTTCTCCTTTGCTGCTCTTTAACACCGTTTCTTTTGCCTTTTGTAGGTGGCGCCCTCTGCCGGTTGGGGGCGTGCTGTGGCAATTGCTAGATTGACAGATCATGCAAACATAATGGCAGCATTTTGTGCATATTATAAATATTAAATTACATTCAACAAACTGGCATTTAATATGCCTCCAATAACAATAAATAATCATAGAAAAAATCAAAACAATAGACACAACCTGAACTAGTTTTTGTTTCTTTTTTATGGCGCCATCTATTGGCAGCTGTAAACATGACAAGCGCTGCTCAAACTAAATATTGGGAGAAATAAAATAAATTAAAAAACACTTTACTCAATTTAAATGTTGCTTGAATGTTATGCTTAAATATGCAATTTATAAATATTAAATAATATGCTTTCTATAGCCATAAATAATTATAACATAAACAAAAGACACTAAATAAAATAGTTTTTCTTTTATTTTTTAGCGCCATCTATTGGGCAAAAGAGAAACAATGCATATTTTAGCTTTCCATTATTTTGCATGCTTTCTTTTAGCGACAGAGAACAATAGAAATCGAGTGGTTTATCGATATATAGGTATATAAAATTAGTTATCGAACGGTACTAAATTTAAACTCATGCTTTAGCACTTTAGTTTAACATAAATATTACACTTAAATTCAAAAGACTAATTCCATAAAAATATGCAGTAAATGCCAAAGCGCACTTTAACAAGCGCTACACAGCGAGAAAAAAGAGTGAGTGGCGCAGCAGCAAAAAAAAAAAAATCAAAAAAATGAAGTGAATTGGGGGCAAATCTAGTGGTTCATAATTTATAACGCAATCACGTGCCGCACTTCCCCGGCTCCGGCATCCTGTATGCTCTGTGTGCTGTGTTCGTGGCAAAAGGCGCCGAAAATATGAATACATATATGAATAGAGAGCGACTAAATAATTTGGAAATGATTTACAATATTGCACAGGCTGCCAGGCTGGCAGGCTGGCAAAAAGGAAAGCCAGGCAAACTTGTCGGCATTGTTCATAAATCTAACGGCATGACGAAAAGATGCACTGCTGAGCGTAGCAACAGAGAGTTTCCAAATCCAAAAAAAACTTATGCAAAGCAAAGAAAAGTACTAAAAATGTAGGCACTGCAGGCTTGATATGATGCATGACTGCCAAGTGGCGATAGACATGACCAGCAATCAACAGCCAGAGGCAAGCAAAACGATGGGAAATCCTTTGAGGGGTAAAGAGATTGACGCATACATTTTTGTCACATCCAAAATATGCCATATATTTATGTCCCGCTGCGTCAATTCAGTTTAGATGCGCCTAATCTAGTGGCAAATATGATCAAAAGCTCATCTCTCTGGCACATGACAGCGCTACGCTCTCCGCTCTCCAACTCTCCGCTCTCCACTCTCCACTCCTGTCTCTCTTTCGTTGTGTTGCGATAATTGCAATGGCTGCCATTTCAATTTGCCCGCTGCCAGGCAGCTTTGATAGATGGCGAGCCCACCCGTTGTCCGTAGTCTGTTGTCCGTAGTCCGTAGTCCATTCTCCGTAGAGTACGTAGCCCTCAGTCCTTGATAATACTCTCAGTCCCTTAGTTGGTAATCCAGTAGGGCGCTGTTGTCAAACATTTCGCGCCTTGGCCATTTGTCTTTACGCTGAATGTTCTTGTTATTATTGTTCTTTGCCAATGCCCTAACTTGCAGCTTATCAATTTGGTCATGTTATTTGTCAAATAACGGAATAATCTTTTTATATGACACTGATTTGTACTATAAAAAAAATATCTAAATATTTTCCAACGTTAAGAAATATTAAAAAAAAAATACAAACTTTTATTGTTCTATTTTACATATTAATAACTTTCTGATTTACTTATAGATGTCGGTTAAATCCACGATTTTCAATGAAATTTTTATTAATATACATAGTTTAAAAGATTTTTCGATTGTCAACGATTTTATTAAATAAGTAGGAGATAAATAATGTTAAAGGGGAAGAAATATCTGTCATATTTTTATACCCTGTTTTAGATTGTTTTCAGTACATCTTGAATTGATATTAAATATTCACAATATTTAATTCTTCATGCTATTATTTTATTTATTTAATTAATTTTTAAATATTTATTTAATAACTATTTTCTTTATTATAGTACTATTTTCAAAATATTTCCGACTGTTAAACATTTTCTTAAGGAAGAAATTAAAATGGTGAAGTACTTTTGATGGATTTCTAGATTTTCCAACAAATTTCGACAAGGTTTTTATATATTTTTTTTAGTTTCTCTATCATGTTTTTTAGAGAGCATGCCAAATTCGTTTCTAAATAGATTTTTTTTAGAGCTCTTGGTTATTTTGTTTGGCCATGCGGCGCCTTAATTAAAAAGCTGCACGCCGTTTTACAGTTTTCAGTTGTGTTTGAAACCGTTTGGACAATGCCAGGGCGGCAAAGTGGCGAAATTAGTTGGGGATGGAGAGGGGGTGTGAGGGTTGGGGTGCTTCAAATACCGGCAGTAGTTGTATTTATGACTTGGCACGCAGCACAGCATGATTTACAGTTTATTGAGACAGAGGCGAAACAAAAGGCGAGAGCCAAGAATTAGCCGCAATGCCTCATCAATCATAATGCCCGGCCAGAGCTAACACTGAGCACTGAGCAGTGAACTCAGCTCAACTGAAGCGAACTGAGAGATCTATCTGCTACCTTTTTAGCCTGGTAATCCTTTTTAGTCCTTGGCACTTGGGCACTTATGACTCGACTGGCTTTATGGCCATATTATGCTTAATAAAGCCACACTTGTTGTTCTTGCTGTTGCTGCGTTTTTTGCCCACTCTCTTTTTATCTATGCATCGGTTTCGCCAGTTTTATCTGCGAATCGCGTCATAATGGAGCAGAGCAGCCATTGAAGCTCCGGAGCACTCAATGGAGCAGCAACAGAGGCAACGGAGGCAACAGAGGCGACTCCTGGAGCCGCCGCGTGATTTATGTGATTACTTCAATGCGGCGGCGTTGCGCCAACAAAAAAATAAAAATGAAAAAAATTTATATAGAAGAAAAATCGACAAAAAAAGATGTATAAAAATATATGTATATATAATAAAAAGAACAAATAAAAGAATCATGCATAGAAGCCATGGCCATTGAGACAACGTCCAATATTTTCAACATTTAAGTGTGAAATAATAAACTGGGCGAAAAGTCCATAAAATGGCCGTTGACTGCAAACATTTTGCGGCCGAATCGTTCCAAAAAATTGTCGTAACTGTCTTCCGCCCCCTTCATTTTTATTCTCGGTCATTGGCAATAAATAAGTAAATATGCATAAATATTATGTTGCCTTATTTGCAATTAACACTTGCTTGGCGAGTTTACAGAGATTTTTATGGCCATCTTATTTACCAAGCATATTGGCGAATATTTTAATTGCAATATTTATAATTAAGTTCATCTTTATTATGCTCTATAGTCTACCATTAGCTTCTGCAATTTTAAAGTTAATAAGTGTTATCGATACTTGATTATTGGCTTTCGGTTATCGGTCAGAGCGATTATCTTACGATATATTGGACTTGGAATTTATTAACAATGCGCAGAGCTGTTTTAATTAATTAATTAAACATGTTTAATGACAATTTATTAACATGCGCTGAGGCTACATTTTTATACCTTTTATTAACGCTGAAAAGCGGGCTACGTTTTTTTTTGTTGCGGCTAATGAGCTTGATTTCAATTTGAATTTAAAGCGCGGTGTATTTTTTATGGAACCTGAATGAACTACGTAGAGTTCAAGCAAATATATGTGCCGTTTATATATATAAACTTTTAACTTTTATATATATACATTTTTTGCCGCAGTGATACAAAATCATTTGCGCCCATTGGGCATAAGTCCGGCGGCTTTTACGGGTTTGCTGTGGCAAATTGAAACACTCGCAAGTCGTTTTCAATGCGTGGTTGCCACTGACACTGCTGCCTGCTGCCTGCCACTTGCCACTTGCCACTTGCCACTGGCAGTGGCACTTATGCAGTCCACTCATTCATGAATGCATTTTACATGCCAGGCTGCAGTCTCGCGTGTGAGGTGGCGAGCAGTGGCAGAGAGAGGGGGGGGGGGGGGAGGTGAGGGGTCTGAAGCAATTTAACAGCATTTACAGTAACACGTGTAATTATTTCATGAGATTTATCTGCAGCAGCATTTGCCGGCCACAAGCTGCCGTTGCTGGCGTTGCTGCCACAGCCCCGTTGCACTTTGGTAAATGCGACAAAAATTCCAATTGGAAGCGTCGAGCAACCGCAGCGCAAACAAAAGTATGCCCCGGCCAAGTTGAAGCAGCCAGGGTGGCTGGGGCATGCCACAAGTGACCACAGGGCAGTGGCATGCATAAAACAGAGCATCTTACGGCAACTTCTCTGCCGTTACGGCCACTGATAAGCTGCCACGCGACGCACATTCTGTTTGTTGTTGCTGTTGTTGTTGCTGCTGTTGTTGCAACAGCAGCAGACTGTCAGTTTTGTGCCTGCCACGCGCATTCGTGCGTCAACTTACAAGGCACATACACACTCACACACACACACAGACAATGCAGCAAAAGCAGCGCCATCTGTTGTGCTTTATTTGCGTTAAAATGATTGGATGCACGTCATATCTGTGACGGCTGCCCCCTCGCCCTGCTGCCCTCTCGGACTTTGCCAGCTCGTAAATTCTTTTGCACGGCCAGCGATAGGCTGCTGCTGTTGTGGCAGGCATTTCCAGGTGCTTTATGGTCCTTGCCGCGTGCGGCTGTTGCATATTTAATATGCAAAGCCATGGTCCCAGCCTCCACGCTAGAACAACTTGCAGACGCTGCAACAGCCACAGCTCAAAAAACAAAAAACAAAAAAAAGAAATACAAGCAAAAAGTAAAACAAAAACAAAATAGATACAAAAGAGACATGGCACCAAAATGTTGCATGCCTCGAGTCCAGTCCAATGCGGCTCGCCAGTGTGTTATCAGTTTTTGGGTAAGCGCCGCTCCCTCTCTCCCCTCCCTGCCTACCTGCCTCCTTGCCTCTCTGGCTATGCCTCACTATCCACATATGCATATGTATATTTGTGTATATGTATATTGCTTTCTATATATGAGGCAGATATGCATTTGTTGTTGTGGCAGGTTGCTGGCTGCTGCCTCGCCTTTCACAAACAGCTCGTGCGTTGACAAAACTACACTGAGAGATATATATTTTTATTATATTTATATTTATTTGTATGTCGACTGTGAACAGTCAATTTAGAGATATTAAAATTAAAAATTAAAATTAAGCATTACACAATTAAAATAAAATAAGTAAAATAAAATTAAAGAAAATATAAAAGGTAATATAAAATATAAAAAATATAAATCATAAAATATAAAAATATAATGTATAAAAAATATAAAATATAAAAATAAAATATATTTAATATATTTTGTGTTGGCATATAGAGCAATCAAGAGCTTAAACTTTGAAATTAACTACTTTAAAACAGTGATATAATAATTATGTTTTTTAATTATTATAATAATTTAATTTTGATATAATATACTGTTTTTCAAAATGCGTTAAACTTAAACTCTAACAATTGAATTAATTACTACCTTCTTAATTATTTATAAATAATATGATTATTTTCATTTTTCCTTGACATATTTATTTTATTTTTATTTAATTAATGAAGTATGAATTTTTAGCCTTTTAAATTAAGTTAATGTTACTAAATTTCGCATGCAGTTAGAGTTACAAACTATGTCAAGTTTGCAGTTTCTTGAACTGCTGCGTCTTTGCAGAAAAATTGGGCGAATGTAAATTATGGCTAACTCGGGAATTACACTTGTAATTTTGTGATTTATTTGAGTTGCGCCTTTTTTCTGGCATTTTTCTGGCTTTTTTTCTGGCAGTGCATTATGCATGCTGAGGTGGCTCATCAAAGCGATGCTTGGCACGCGTTGGCTGGCAACTGGGCTCATCTTCTAAGCCTAGGCCAACAAGTTGGGCATCTGTAACTGTCAGCTTGCAGCTGGGCGTGGCGCTATCTGCTCAACTAGGTATCTGCCTAGCAGGTGGACGGATGGGACAGCCAGGAGAGAGACAGGAGACAAGAGACGAGAGACGAGAGCACAGCATGTCACCAAAAAGCCGAGACCTCAGCATACATTTCAGGCCTCAGCCTGCCCCTGGTTCTATCTCCGTGCTGGCGTTGTAATGCCCGGGAGGATTTTCAATTTTACTGCATCATAAATTAAATTACCTCTTTCGATGTGCAATGTGCGAGACCAGGGCCCATATTTCGTTTTTCGGGTACCGGCTACATTTTATGACCGCAAAAGAAACGCAACAAGAAAATGCCCAGAGACAGGGACAAAGCGAGAGAGAGAGAAACAGAGAGAGAGAGAGATGGAGAGAAAGAGCGAGCTCAGACCTTTTGACTTTGCCAAAAACTGCCAAAGGTATGCGCAAAAATGCACAAAATAGACAGCGGATAGATGCGAGGGGCAGGGGCAGGGGCAGGGGGCTAAAGCAATTCCCAAACTGCAGCAGAAATGTACAACAAGCGCCGCGGACAACGAGAGCGACGAGCACTAAAAATGCAACATTACGTATACGCAGTGGTGCACCGCCAAAAAAGCCAAACAACCGCACAATACCCTCTCTCCCTGCCCTCTGCCTCTCTCTCCTTTGCACTCTTAACATTAACCTCAATCCACCTAACCGCTCATTTTCCACACACATTCGATGCTCAGCGGCTTCTAATGAAATCAGTAATGTACCAAAAGTCTCTTTTATTTTTACAGCGCTTTGGTTATTTGTGCTCTGCATATCGCCTGGGTAGGGTATACTAGGTTTATGCCAATTTAGGCAAATAATAGACAATGAAATGGTTTTATTTTCGCTGCTTATTTGTTGTAGTTTGTAGAGGTTCTAGCTTATGTTTAGTATGTCATAATACTCCCGACTACAGTCTGCCAAGTTTTGTCGTTTTTATACCCTGTATTTATAAAATGGGTGTGAGCAGGGTAGTATAAACTTTTGATAATTTATGTAACAGGCGGAAGAAGACGCATTAGACGTAATATATTGTATGATATTGATCAGGTTAATTTCAGTCCATATCTCAGTACTTCTATTCGTTTATATGAACCCATCTATCTCAGGAACTATACAATCTAGAGCTACTAAATTTGGAATATAGCTAGATATATATCATTCGCTAATATAGTTAAATAAATATGTTGAATGCCACACCCACTTCGCCCACAAATCAATAAAAACCCCATAACCTTTAGAATTTTATACGTAGAAGCTGCAATATAAATCGAAATATAAGTGCGGTCGACAGCGTCCGACTGTTACGTGCTTACCAGATTTTTTTGTATTAGCTAAAATATCACGTAGTTGCATTCAACGTATCATTTCATTTGTTTTTTCTGCGGCTGCGTTGGCTCTTTTGCCGTAGCGCTGGCAAAACTTTACACAGGAGTCCATTAAATTTTGCCAGCTTTGATTTCGAATGGGCAAAAACACACACAAAAAGCGACCGAGAGAATGAGTTTGAACAAAAAACAAAAAACAACAAAAAAATAAAGCCAAACAGTCGCGACTAATTTATGTAATTTGGCTAAGAGGCAAAATGTTGCGTCTCTTGACCAGCGAACAAAAAAAATACATCCCATCAATTGGCGCACATCCATAACGTACGAACCGATAGAGGCAGAGGGGGGTGAGAGCGAGGGAGGGGAGAGGGAAGAGCAGAGTTTTTGGGTCTGGCCAATAATGTTAGCAATTCTGTACGCCGGCGGCATGCTGATGAACCAAGTGGCAGCTCCACCATTGTGGCCATAATTAAAATTACCTCGTTTACCTGTCACAGCTGTGTGTGTGCGGTTGTGTGTGTGCATGTGTGCATGTGTGTGTGTTGCTGTTTTTGCGGTTTTGTTGTTGACGTATTTTTGGTTTATTGCCTTTGCATTGCGGATGTGTTCAAATTACACACACACACATGGAAACACCTGCGCCTTGGGGAAAAGACTCTAAACTTGTCTAACATCTGGCCTCTGCCAAATTGTTATGGCCCAACTCCCAAAACACTCCAATCGCCGCTCTAATGGGAGCACATGGCTTGCAGTTTTTGGCCAACACGCAGTGCTCAGTTTTTCATTTTTCATTTTTCATATTTGATTCGTTGTTTTTCTTTTTGCTCTTTTAAGTCTCGTCTTTTATCTTTCGCCTCATTTTATTGCCATCTATTTTATTATCTTGTCCTCCTTTGTTTGATGAAATATGATTGAGTTTTGAAGTTTATCCAACTCTGAGCCAGAATGCCGCAGTCATTTGACTGTTTGTAGAATAAAAGCCAAGTTAAGGCGATGCATTTAAGACAATATTTTAAGTTATTGCCTTGTTTCTTATGCGTGTATTTTGTAAGCCATTTCTATGCATGATTAAAATAGAAGCGTTTATGATTATAATTAATAGTGCAGAAAACTGCAATTTTAATTATATTTAAACTTTAATTTTTGGCTTTAAAATATGAATTTTTTTTTCCAAATTCATCCATATTTGGTTTCTTATGTATTATTTTCCATTGCAAATCATTTAGAACCAAACTTAGCCTAATATAAATTATTTGGCCCTTAGTAAGGTTTAAATAATTGGAATAAGCCAATAAAACAATAATTTATTTAATTAAAATTTAATTTTTAATTTTTGGCTATATAATCTAAATTGTTTATCAATTTTGGTTTTGTATGCATTATTTTCCATTATGTTCCATCAGTCCAATCATTTTGGACCAAAATTAGAACCAAATTAGGTTTAAATTAATCACTCCAATATTTTAGGACCAAAATTAAAACCAAATTAGGTTTAAATTAATAGAATCAACGCGTAAAAAGTTAATTTAATTTTGATTCTGGGCTCTAAAATTTTTATTTTTTGAACAATTTTTAAATTTTAATGGTTACGGAGTTTAAGAATCTGGAACTCTGGAATTTTGTCATAACTTATTTTGATAACCCCAAACATAACTCGTAAATCATTTTGATTTTAATATGTGTCTGCAACCAAGATGCGTTGCAAATTATAGAATGCACTAAAAAGCAGACAATAGAAATATGTTTGCCGCTCAACAGTCCAAATGGGGCCGAGTAGATTCAACAATTTGTGGCAGTCGAGGTGCAGGTGCAGGTGCAGTTATTTTGATAGCCCATTGCGTACGAAGGCGTAAATATTTTTCATATTTTTTATTTTTTTTTGCTCATGTAGAAATTTTGTCACCAGTTTTTGCTATCAGTTTTTCGTGTTTGGGGTTTTCTTTTTGGAGTTTGGGGCAACAAACCAAATCGTGAGAGGCTCTTGCAAATGCCATGCAGCTAAACGATTTACTGGCTACGAAAAGTGGCAAGGGCGAGAGCAGGCAAGGGGTGCGGTTAAGCAAGAGAGGGGGATGGGAGTGGGGAGGGGAGGGGAGGCTCAGCCAAGTCTTGCCAACAGCTGTGGTTGCTCTCCATATTGTTATTGTTGCTGTTGCTCGTGCGCTTCGTTCGGTTCGTTTTTGTGCAGTGCGTCGCAAGGGCCATCCCGTCCGTCCGTCCGTCCTCCCGTTCGTGCCCCCGTTCGTCCCCCCCTTCGACCATACGTCTGTCCGTCCGTCAGTCCGCACGTCCGTCCGTCGCAGCTGCAGCTACTACTATTTGCAACAAAATGGAATGGAATATGGGTCAAAGTGCAGTTGAATGTCCTGAACATCCGCAATGCTGTAGTTTGACTTTTTCCACAATGTGTGTGTTTGGTGTGTGTGTATGTGTATGTGTATGTGTGTGTGCTATCTGTGTCTGTGTGTTTGTTGGTATGCAAGGGAATTGCATTCAGGAATATTTTACGTTTTACGTTACATTTACCATGTGAGCTCTATGGTTGCATGTATTAGTCAGCTGGTGTGTGTGTGTGTGTGTGTGCGTGTTTGTTTGTGTGTGTGTGTCTGGACTTTACGTTACTTATTCCCCAATTTTTTTTTATTCTCTGCTGCCTGGGATTTTGCGATTTGGCAGCTCTCGGCAAAAGTTGCCCGTGGGCCTCTGTCGGCTGAGTCTGAGCCCCGATCTGTCTGGATCGTTAGCAGCTAAGCTCTACTGTATGTGCATATACTTAGCTACATTTATAACATACACACACACACACACACATGCATACATACATATGCCCAAGCATTTTTCTTACTATTAAGGCAGTACAAATTTGATTTGATCTTATTTTATTTGTAATCGCATTTTGTATTTATTTTTGTCTTTTGGACAATTGTCGTCGCATATTACGTGCCGTTACGCCTACTTGGCCACGCCCAATTTGATTTGGCATTTGCAACATTCGGAATTGGCCTTCAATTAGTGTTTTGGGCCTGTACTTTAAGCACAAACAGACACACGGACAGACAGACAGGCACAAACAATTTTGTTTTCTTGGCCAACAAATTGCCAGCGACATGTGCTGCAAATGTGGCTGCAACTTGGGCAATCAGGCAAGAGACAAGCATAACAACTCGTTTTTGTTTTATACCCTGCAAATATTGAAAAGTGATATAGAGGTGTTTCAGACTTGGAGTTGTTATGTTAAAATAGTTGATGATAGCTTATGGAGTAAATGCATTGAATAATTAAAAATTTATAAAAAAAAAGTAAAAAACCATAAGTAAAAAATTGTATTTAAAATTACTCTTTTAAATAAAACAATGTTGTTTTTTTTTTTTAGAAATATTACGTTGTTTTTTTTACAGCTAAATTTTAGACATTTTAAATTTATAAATTTTGTTTACTATGTTAACAATTTTCAGCTGAAAACACTGTGAAAAATAAAAGACTTTTCTGTTCTACTAGCAAACCCTTGGAGTTTACAGGATATTTTTGGTGTTTGCACTCAACTTGGCTGTATCTAAAGCTGTTTTCCTTATTGGCCTTTGATCAAATATCAAGCTACAAATTAGCCAAGACTTTGGGACTAGACTGACGCCAGTTGGCCTCGCTCTCTGTACGCCGTACTTCGTACGTCTAATTTCAAAGTTTTACTGGGTAATTTTAAAGATTTGTGTGCCGCAATCCATTAGCGATAGCAAAGACAGCGTACATCGTGCATCGTCCATCGTATATTCCACATTGTGGAACCATGAACTGTAAACTCTTGCGTTATATACCGTTATATACCGTTGCTTGACAGACAGACGCTTTTGGCCATTGGCCGCTTTTGTCGGCTGTTTAAATGCGCCCATAAATAAGACCATAAATGAATAGTTGTCCTATAAAGGACCTGACGCTGACTCTGAGTCTCTCTCAGTCCTCCGGCCGTGCTTTGAAATTGCCGTGCGCTATGCTGAACAAACAAGAGCATAAATTTTAAACCCCCCTCTCCACCCTTCCGAAACTGCGCCTCAGCTACACTGCAATATGTCGCCTGTAATGCGGCTTCTTATAACGCCCCCAACCCGGCACCCCTTTGGCAAGCTGTCATTTGTCATTGACTGAAATGAAGTGCGTCAATGGATCGCTCTATGGCACTTCCAATGGCATAATGGAGTGCCCGGCATCGGGCTTGATAACCGCCATTGACAGCGCTTTGATCATGCAATGAACTGCTTTATACGCCAGCTGAGCTCATTTTGTGGTACATCCAATTAAATTTAATAGAATAAATAAAAAAGAGATTTCACTGAGAAAACCATTAAATAACAAGTATATTAAGTAGCTTGAATAAAATAAGAAATATGTATAAACACGCGTTACTGTCCCACGTTGGGCGCCATTCCGTTATATATGGGGCTTCCTTTTATTAGAAAATAAAGAAAACCCATTAAGAATATAATAAAATAACAAATGTTTGACAAAAACAAAATAATTAATATATGGCGCCCAAAGTAGATTTAAATAGTCACTTGATTTTACTTTAATATAATATTTATTTAAAAACCTACTGCCACAAATTTATAAATTATACTTATGTAATTTATTTTAATTATTATTTAATTTTTATAGTCAATATTCGGCCTTATAAAAGTATAATAATTGCGTATATATTCGTTGGTTTTTCCTTTATTTAAGTTGCGTTTCATTAAGCGCTCGACTAAAGCAATTCCAAGTGGCAATTGAAAACTTGACTTGAATCTATTAATGTTGCATGCAACTTCAACGCAACTTTCCGCACTCTGACAAAAAGTTGCTGAGTTCAGGGATTTTTCTTTTGTTCTCTTACTTTTTGTTCTATTTCTTTGCTGCATTTGCCATAGTTCGTGTTTGGTCAGTTGATGCCCTTCGAGCGCATATGTTGCAGATTAAAAGTCGATTTAGCTGAGGGTTAAGCATGGACCAAGGGAGGTGAGAGAGAGGGAGAGAGAGAGAGTGAGAGAGGGGGGTGGTGCGTTGCATTCATGTGACTGAGTAAGATTTATGTGGCAAAGGGTTAAGCGCTGGCAGCCAATTAAAAGTGAGTCAATGAAAGCCAAGACGAAGAAGGTCTTCTGCACATTACGCATACGCCATGTGACACCAGCAAGAAAAATGAAGAAGACAAGTCGACAAGCGGACAAGTGGAAGAGTGGACAACTGTCAACAAGTTTTGTGTGTTTTCTTGCATACCCTGTAATTCTGCATAATGGGTAAATAAGTGGGAAACTGAAAATAGAAAAAGCATAAGAAAAGCTGTATTTATTAGAACTGTTTGTCCTGACTGAGCCTTGATGGCATAAGCTGCAAGATCAGAAAAAAATCTCTTAAATATCTACAGAATTTGATTAATAAGAAACAATAAAAATCAAATCTTATATAAGTAAAAACCCCTATTTTAAATGAAATTATCGCATAGTTTATGTTAAATAAAATTAATAATTTATATTACCGATTTTTCTTCTAAAACACAGTCCAGCAGTTACGACTGTAGGCTGCCCGTTTGGTTTAGCAAAAGCTTAGCAAAAGTGAGGGGCATGGGGCAGCCTCAAGCGGCTTATGGCAGTTACTTGGCACCTTTTAGGCAGCTTATGGGAAGCCAAGTAGCTGCCACCAGCGATGGACGCTGCACTTTAAACCTTGAGCTCTGAGTAATTGCGCGAGAAAAATGCGCAAATTGAGCGCAGCAGCAGCAACAGCAGTAGCAGCAGCAAAGGCGGGCCGCTCTCCCCCTGTCCCCACAAATAAGGGCCACAGTGAAGCCGGGCTAAAGAGAACCCCCAACGCCTGCTCTTTGGCTTTGCCACGGGCATAACTTGCAGCGCCCGTGTGTTTACTTTGCCAGTTGCAAGGCGGAGAGCAAGCTGCAAGTTGCAAGTTGCGTTTTGCGTGCGAAAAGTTTTACTTACGACTTGTGCATAAATGCAGACATCTTACCGCATGCCACAGCTAAAAGATTGGCATGTAAAATATGCTAAAAGCATGCCATTTGATCAGTGGGTAACAGCGAAAACAGCAGCGGCAGCAGCAGCAGCAGCAGCAGCAGTAGACTGAGAATCAGAGTTGTCAATTTTTCCTTGAGAAAATAAAGCTCAAAAAAATATAAAAAAATGCCAGAGAACAGCTACACGTACACTTAGGTAACTGCATTAAAAAAAAGATATTTTAAGCAAATATCGCTAAAAATAATCACAACAGGGCTATAATTATTTCCTATATTAAAATGAATTTTGTAAAGCTTAAGAAAACGATAAAAAAAAGCTGATTTATTTTTCAAAAAGCTGAAACTCGGGCATTCCACGGTTATAAAAGTTTTGTAGCAAATGCGCTTCAAATACAACTAGATCTGGCGGGAAAATTGCGAATTTGGCAACAATGCTGAGAATAAATAGGGTAAGAAGACAGCTAGGGCAGGAGAAAGAGCGGAATGACAGAGTGAGAGAGAGATAGAGAGAGAGAGGAAGGGGAGTACAGGCGTCGCTTTGTCGCGTTGTCAGATTTGTCGAAGAATGCACGCGGAGTCGTGCTTGAAATGCAACGCTTGCCACATTTTGTGGCTGCCTGGCTGCACTGCTTAAGTGGCAACATGTGGCAGCGTATTAACAATAAATATAACGACAGGGAAGTGCGGCGTAATGCATCAAAATAAGTAGTTGCCAGATTGTTTAAGGCGGGCACAGAGCTGTCATCATATTTGACTTTTAATTTAAATCAATTTGAATTTATGCATTAAAAAATTGTGTATTCATTTTCTTTGTTTATTGGACTTGGTTAATATTAAATAAATAACTACAAAAAAAAAAACTAAATAGTCAGTGATATAAATCATTATATATATTAAATTTAAACCTAAATTATTTTGCAACTTTAATATAAATTTTTGTATTATATTTATTAAATTTCTTTGTCGACTGCATTTAGTTCACATTAAATAAATAAACAATTGAAAAAGTGATTAAATTCATAGTTAAATAAATATAAAATTAACAATTATAATATACAAATAATATAATAAGCAATTAAATATAAATTTTCTGCCTCTGTATATCCTCTTCTTTTCTACTCTTCCTCTCTCTCTTCCTCTTAGTTACAATTTTAATTTGGTATTGTTTACATGCAGTTGGCTGAAAGCAATGCGCCAAAATCTAATTTGCCAATAAAATTCCTTTGTTAATTTTTTGTTGTTGGCCAAAAAAGTTCACAAGTTGCAAGTTGCAAGTTGCAAGCTGCAATGTATACTTTGGGGCAGGCACTCGATAACGCCTAAATAGAGGCTGAAGTAACTGAGACGCAAAGCGAAAAACTTTAAAACCAAGTAAACTATTTATAAATTGTGCAAAACTTGCAGCAACAACGCAGGCATGCAGCGTGGGGCAGGGATGAAGTGTGGCAGAGGAGATGGGTTAAATGTTGCAAGTGCAAGTTGCCAAGTTGTTGCTGCGGCAGAGCGGCAATTCGTTTAAGCCGCTTTACAGTCCGGCAATTTATGCGCCAGGGCCAATAAGAAAGAACAAGCGAAAGACTGGATGAATTAGGGAATGACTAATAGATACCCATTAAATATGCATATCTTGTTGAAAAATAAATTATTCAAAAATATATAGTAAGAAAAGCATTAAATAATACTTCATTTGGTTATATTTTTTGGCTTAAATTAAATCTACTGTAGTCAAAGCTTTAGCCTGGCATTGCAGGGTATTCAAGTGCTAAAACTCTATATGTATTTTATGTAGTTCAAATGAAACAATTAGCAGGTTTTGTAGGGTATCAAAGTGCGTTTACTATAAAATTTCTATGGAATAAGAGGCAACTAAACAAGCTGCAAATATTTATAGTTTTATGAAAACAAAATTAGGTTTATGACACATGCTGCCATCACACCCTTTTTCTATATGTTCCAGGGTATTTCTATAAGCAAAATAAACTTTAGCTTTAAACTATGCAATGTGGCTGCCTCAAGGCATTTGCCACTGCCCAATTTTTGGTGGCAGTAAATGCGTTTTTGGCAAGCGGCATCGATGACGCCCAAAACTTGGGGCGCTAAATGCTGGCTCCAGGCGCGTGTGCCACAAAACAAAAAAAAAGAAGCCAGCAAAAAACGAAAAAAATGGCAACTTAAGTGGCTTATGCGTTGGCCAACACCAACAACAAGAACAACAACAACAACTACAACAACAACTCAATGTGGCATAAAGCATAAAAATGTCTGAAGTGCGTTGTGCATGGAAAAATAATGGGGCAAACGCTTGTGGAGCGTCAGCAAGTCTACGGCCACAGAGTCCTTGGAACTTAAGCCGGAACTGAAGTTACTGACGGAACTGCTAGCCAACGCCTTGTGTCTTTGTGTCGCTGTGTCTGGTGGCATGTGCCACACGCAGCACGCCAATCAATCAAGTATTAAGCAACAAAAAAAAATATAAAAAAACACAAAAAAAAAGGGCAAGAAAAACTCAAACATCGATGAGCTCATAGCATAAATTCTTATAAGGCAGAAAGTCACATGCATGCACTGAGAGAAAACCAGGGTATTTCAAATATATCATACATACACAGCAAGTAGGTTTTGATATACGTTTATTATTAATATTAATATATTCTACAATAAATTCCACTTAAATATTAAATTAAGCAACTTTTGAAAAATTTTTATTTGTTTTGTAATTTATTTGACATATTTTTGTAAGTGTATTAACGGACATATTGCGTAGCAGCAACTCTGCTTCGTGTGTGATAATTAGCTGCATACTGAGCACTAAGTCCTGTGTCGCATGTGTCGTGTCCTGTGTCCTGTGTCCCGTATCCCGTATCCCGTGTTGCCTCTCCTACGTGCCCCTTCTGCTACAGAGCCCCTTCATTAGGCCTCCTGCTTAGCCTCAGCCTCAGCCTCAACTGGAGCCTCGTCCTAGCAGCATCGTGCATAGTTAATCGTTGTGCTATAGTAATTACTTAAGCATTAACCATTGTTGCCACACTTGAGCGCTTCCGTGGCGCCTCTCTTGTTGCCACTTCGTCCCTTTCGCTCTCTCCCTCTCTCTCTCTCTCTCTCTGTCTAACTCGCTCTGTACTCTGGTTTCGCTTGCCTGACAGTTCAGTGCCTTCCACTTCCGGTTTGCTCTGGCTTAATTAGGTTTTCGGGCTGGCTGTGGCGCCACTTTGCCACTAGCCTTGTTTGCCAGGCTTGCGTCGGGGCTGGTGCCGCGTGTGGCACTTGCCACTTGCCGCTTGCCGCTCCTGACCATCGTCACATCATTATTTATGATCGAAAACGCGTTTTGGCTTGCGGTTTTGCACTAAGGTTACAGATTTGTTGTGCAACCAACCAGGCATTAAAACCAATTGATTTATGGCTAATACGATGCTTGCAACTAGGCTCACAGCTCATGCCACCACTGCCACTGCCATTGCCATCGGTTTGTGCCTCTTTAAGTACATTACCTGCCTTTGGGCTGCCTTCGAAATAACTGCTGCCTTTTAATTCTAGCTTATTTTAAATTAAAAAAGCTAAAAAGCTAACGTTAATATATTAAGCATTTTATTTTAAGGCTGTTCATTTTAGAAAAAAATTTATTTGAATTGTTTCAAGTTTTTTTGTATTAAAAATTTAATTTTAATAGTCATATTTTTAGCATACTTTATTCAACTGCATAACTTTTGTTATATACTTTGACTATAATGTATAAAATCGTTTCAGTTTTAGCTTTGATAAAAAATTGTTATAATATTTGTTCGGTCTGGTTCTTGACTTTCATGAAGATCTAACTGAATAAATACTTCTGACTTTAGAAAAAATTGACTTTAAATTATGTATTCTGAATTTCTAATTATTCTAATAAAAAAAGCTTTCATCTACGTTTACAGATTACCTATTACCTCATGAAGAGCTTAGCTGCTGTGTCGATTGTCTGAGCACAAAGCGAAGAAAATTCAACTGGAAATTCAATTAAAATATTAATCAAGAAATTTCATGAATATTAAAAAATGTATATTAATATGCCAAGTGGCGGGAAATTCTTTCAATTGAGCGTCAAGCTGGGCTTTATGCACACGCTGATTGATACGACAGAGAAAGAGAAAGAGGAGAGCAGCAGAGACAGTTTGTAGTTACAGTCAAGTGCTGCAGTTAACGAAGAGTCACACACACACACACACACACACACACACACACTTAAAATGCCAGCAGCTATAATTGTTACTCAGGTGACAGATTTGCTGAATGGAAATGGCAGCGTAGAAACGAGAGAACGAGCGTTGTCAACGATATCTAGGCGGAGAGCAAGGCAAAACCGTAGCCCAAACAAGTCAGGGCCTGACAATCTCGGCCAAAGCCACAATGAGAGACGAGATGAGTTGACAGAGAGGGAGAGGGAGAGAGAGAGAGAGAGAGAGAGAGAGAGAGAGGGAGAGAGGGAGAGAGAGAGGATGTGAGACGTCAGACAAATTATCACGTTACAGTCGAGTGCGTGAGGCGTGAGGCAACTAACGTGCCATATGCCACTGCCACTGCCACTGCCACATGCCACATGCCACTGCCACAGCGTCTGTCGCTGTCTTGCAAGTTGTCGCCATGTGTCGCCTGCTCGTGCAATGTGCAATCCAGGAAATGACAACGGCAACTGCATTGGCAACGGCAAAAGTCAATTTGCGCACTCCGGGGCTCCGCCTGAGTATGCTGATATGTTAAGTGTATGTGTTATGTGTGTGTGAGTGTGAGTGTGTGTGTGTGTGAGTGTGTGTGTGTGTGTGAGAGAGTGTACACTTGTCGCTGGTTACCGCAAAATGATAACTCTGCACATTGCCATTGCTAGAGATGTTTCAGCCTGCGCTTCACGCTGCTTCTCAATCTGCCTCCCTCCCTTTTGCTCTATCTTGCCCCTCAGCCGTGGCGCCTCTGCTTTATTATCTGCTTAAACATTGAGCTTGGGCCTCAGCTGTACACAGCCTTTATTTGCCGTTGATTGACACACCGTAGGCTATCGGCGCTTAATTGCATTTCGCTCAATGATAACATAATTTAAAAGGAAAACCGGAAACGCGAGTCCGCCATTGCATGCACCAACGGAACCAGGTAAACCAGACACACACACACACACACACAGACATTGTTCAAGTCATCTATCTGGTCAGGCATGCATTGATTTACGATTTCTTTCACCTGAACGTGGCTTTAACTTGGGCTCACGCTGCGTATGCGTAATGCGTATGCAGTATTCCGTATTCCGTTTGCCAGCAAATCGATACGATTTCAGTTGGTGTACGCTTTATTCAGTCCAATAAAACTGCAATACAACAGACTAAGCTTCGGCTAAGCACTTGTTTTAGAAACAATGCTTGAGGTTAATACAATAAACTAGTAAATGACACTGAGTGGTTTGAACATGGATAAAAGGCTAATAAACTCAACGCCAATAAACTCAAAAATAGATTTAAATAGAGCTTCTTCCAATTTCTCTTTACAGTATATCGGATTTTTAGAATTTTTCCACATTTATATACATTTTATTTAAACAATAAATAGTCTCCCAATTTTATTTTATTTTAAACTTAAATTTTAGTTATTTTGCGACATATTTATTAATTATTGAAATATGAAAAGGCGCTGTATAATTAAATTTTTCCTTAATTTAACCAGTTTTTAAATTCGATATTTTACGTATTTCACAACTATTCGTTTAACTAAAGCAAACCAGATTGTAACCGCTTTGAAAATCATTTCAAAAGCACATCTTTAATCTGAAAACTAACCGTTTCATTACTATTTGATGTTGCCTAACCGTTTCGTCTATTTTGACAACCGTTTGGCAATTTCAAAAACTATTTAAAACACATTTTATAACTGTGTCGTTATTACGTTTGCCGTTTGCACTATCAAATTGGTTATTCCATTTTTTGCACTCATTAGACTTGTAATTTCATCAAATTTTTACGACGCTCTAAATAAAACGGATTTTTTAATTGAGCCGCTGCAAAACAATGCTGGGAACGCCCAAAAAGGCAATACACACAGGCATAAATATTTTACGAGATAATCTGCCTTGGATTTTTGGCCTGATTTTAATGACCAAAAACTAAAACTGCAATTGGTAAAACGATTTGCTCGCCAATTTCATTTGATAGCGCTGCAGTTGGCACCATATCTCTGCTGTTTCCCTCTCCCACTCTTCCTCTCTATCTCTCTCTCCCTTTGTGCTTCCTCTCTCTGTCAGCTTGTCTCTGGTTTAAAACTAAACGCGCTTAGCGCGGCATGGCACCAATCACGGCTTGCCACCATCAATTAAGTGTCAACGCGGCAACAACAACAACAGCAGCAACAATTGTAATAAAAGTTGACAACATTTTTGTTGCATGCAACGATCAAAATACAACAACAACAACAACAACGCCAAACAGAAACTTTTCTTCTCTTGTTTTTGCGATTTTTATATTTGTGCAAAAATTTTTAATTTGCCCAGTCTTTGGCTGTTAGCTCTCTGCCTTCTCTGGCCAAAACTCCTGACTGATTCAGCTATAAACACCAAACTCCCTTTGTTTTACTGCTCGCATACTCTTCTGAAAGGTTTTCCGCATTTTCTTCCGCATTTTGTGGCTCGATGACTTATTATTATTTAAATATATCAAATTAAACAAAATACAAAAATTTATTCAATTAAAAACGTCAATTTAATCTAAAATATTTATAAATAAAATAATAAATTAATCAAAGAGCAAAACTTAGTAAAAATTAAAATAAAAGAAAATTGAAAAATGTTTTTAAAATAATAAATATATGTTTTAATAATAAACAATGTTTTGAAAAAGTTGCGATGGTCTGTAAATTTCTGAATATAAAGCTTAGAAAATTTTAGAATACATAGAAATTGGTGCTCTTAAAGCTATATATTTTGTAGGGTATATATTTTATATTAATTCCCAGCTGTAAATTCCTGTTTATATTTTACTTGATGTTGTGTTATTTTGTGTCATTCCGGAATTGTTTTATTTGTTGTTGAAAGCCATAAAAAGAATTAAACAAAGCGGCCTGTCATCATCTTTGATTGTCTGTCTCCCTGTCTGTCTGTCTGTCTGTGCCAGTATAGGTTTGTCTATCACTCCATCAGTTCAACTGTCCCCCTGTCTCTCTGTCTGTCTGTCCTGCCAGCTGTCCGTTTGTTTGTCTGTTTGCCTGGCATAGGCATAAGTAAACAATTGATGGAACAAAAGTCGCAAACTGTGAAACTGTCAGCGAGTTCTCTGACAGCAGAAGCAGCAGCAACAGCAGCAGCAGCAGCAATTGAACTGACAATTCCACGACTTGCACAGACTTGTCCAGACATGTTCGACTATGCAAATTTAATGCCTGCCATATTCTATAGTCAGTTTTTGCTCTTTGGTGGGTGCCACGCTGCAAGCAGACGACGTCCTTGCCGCGTGTCGCTGTCATTACTTAACGACAGTCATTAATGTGGCTAATAGAGGTGGGCGCCCGTAGGGGGCGGAGTAGGGGCTGGCGGTCATAACACAGCAGCAACAACAGTAACAACTAGCCAAAAACAACAGCGAAATTAGCATAATCAATTTGTGCGGCGCTGCGCCTTCGTCTCGCTTGATAAATCGTTGCGGCAAGTGCCTACAATAGGAGGTGGCAGGGGCTAAGGTGGAGGGGAATTGAAAAAGAGAGAGTGTGTAGTGGAGAGAGTAGCAGAGAAGGGGGAGAAACGGAAGAAAGTTTTAAAGAAATTGAATAAAATATTTATTATAATTAAAATCTGTAAAATAAGGCGCAAATCTATATATAATCTAGCTACAAAATCATCTGTAAATCAATTTTATTTTTTTTACTTAATACCCGTAAATAAATAAAAATCAAAAATAACGAATAAAAATTATTGGTTTGCCCGTTAAAATATTGTTTACATAATCTAAATATAAAAGAATCAGTAAATCAATGTTATTCTTTACTTATTATATAAATTATTATTTAATAATTATTAATTTATAAATAAAAAAAGGAATATAAATTATTTTTCGATTCGTTAAAATGTTGTTCTTAAATAAAACTAACAGCTTAAGCTATTTGTTATTATATAATATTCGTTATAATCAGCTGTATTGATTTTAAATCTTAACTTTGCTTAAACTTGAATTTTGTAACTCATTAATATTGTATTTTATAAAAAATACCTTGTTTACTAAATTTAGTTGGCATTTAAATAAATGAATAAGAATAAATAAATTGATATTAAAAATTGCAAAAAATATCAGGTTAAGATTTTCGTTTACAAATGCTGAAGCAGCGAAAAGTAAAGGCTTGACAATTGAGCACAGAACAGAAGAGTAAACGCAATACGACACGCAACGAACAAGGAGAAGGAGAGAAGTGCAAAGGGCACAAGGGAGCAAAAGGGGCCAAGCGAAACACAATGGAATTAGCCGTAACAGAAGGCATGGCAGCAGTTGAAGTAGAAGTAGAAGCAGAGACAGAAGTTGAAGCAGAAATATGAAACAGAATCAGACTGAAACAGAAGCAGGTGCTGGGCCAATCAAGAAGACATTTTATTTCTTATATCTTTTTTTTTTTGCGATCTTTTTTTTCTTTTTTTTAGGCTAATGGCGAACGCAAAAAAGTCGCATCTTAACGCCTGATTGGGCAGCGTTAGCGTGCCTGGGCCTACAACTGGAGCGAGGCGACTTTGCTGTGTTTGTTGTCGCAAGTTGTTGTTTTTGTTGTTGTGTCCTGCTGGCGACCCACTTAGCGCTGCAGATACGCCGAAACAATTTTTGCATGCAGCAGGCTGCAGTTATACACTGCCGCTTGCCTCTGCTGGTTGCAAGTTGCTGTTGTTGTTGCACGTTGTTATTGCTGGGGCATTTGCGTGGCGCATGTCGCACGTAGAGGCGCAATATTTAGCGGCAAGGACTCGAAGGCAGCACTCACTTGTAAGGCACAAGGCGAAATGTTTGCTTCCATGTTGCTTTGGCAGTTTTTAGTGCATCTGCAGCACATAACTAAAAAGAAGCCAAAAGCAACTAACAAAAGCAACAAGCAAAACAACAACAACAACAACAGCAGGCCAAAGTTGTTGTAGGCCCAGGCTCAGCAGTCGTGTTGTCTGTTAGCCTGGCCCATAAACTGGCCAACAGTCATAGTTCGAGTTGTGCCGTTACACAACTGTCGACTCTGCCCTCTTTTATTTGTGCACTTTTCGCCTCTTTTTGTTTTCGTGCAAATTTATTGCATTTGCCTTTTGATTGGCTACTTTAACAAACGAATAAAACACACAGGATAAGGCCCAGGAAGTTCCTTTGGCATATAGACTAACAGATGCCCTTTAAAAAAATATTATAACATAATGAAATTCACATTTTAATTTAATAATTTATTTAAGTAATGAATTTATTCTTATAAGTCGTGTTTAATTTATTTCATCATTTATTTATCAATAAATTAATTTGTATATAGTTGATCCATAAATAGAATTTATCAAATTTGATAGAGTAATATATAAATTATAATTAATTATAATTATAATTAGTTAGTTGGTAACCTTTTCTATGTTCTACATTTATTTCAAGGGTATCTAAAGACTGCTTTTGAATGAAGCTTAGCGGCATTTTAAAGTCTGTTTTCGCCTGACACTTTGCACATGAAAAATGCAGATATAAAGTGGGCAAAAAGATAGTGAAGAGAGAGGCAACAAAGCGACTTTATTTGCATAAATAACAAATATCGCTCATACGCCGCATTGTCGGGGCAACTGATGCTGCTGTTGCTGTTGTTGCTGCTGCTGCTGCTGTTGCTGTGGCTGTTGCTAAAGTGGCATACAACAAAAATTATGATAAATCGTGCGTGGCGATGCGACGCCGTAAAGTATGCTATGGAGTTTTGATACATTTTGGCAGAGAACAAGCGAAACGAACGCGATAATTCGAAATTTAAAATTGCACTGCAAACAATTTATATCAGAGACAGAATTTAGCTAGCTCTCTGACGCTCTGCTCTTTCGTCATATGTCTTGGCCACTCACGCCAGATACGCTGTTTTCTAGCTAGATTTGGTTGTTTTTGAAAAGCATTTGCTAAAAAAATTGCGAGAGTGCGGAAAGCCAGAATTTTGGCTTTTTGTCAGCTGTTTCATTAAATTATACATAATTCACAATAAAATATGGAACAATTATAGGTCTGTTGTCATAATATTTATTTGTGTTTTTCCTTTAAAATAATTTTTTCTCAAAAAAATTGGCAGCACTGTTTCTGGCCATTTATGAAGCTTTTTGCGGCTTGCGCGTTGCCTACTTTCAGGCGCGACAAGACAAATTGAGCTGAAAAGTAAACAGCAAACTGCTCGCTAATTGCAAAAAGCCAAAGCGAGGCAGATGCTGAGCAAATAGAAAGAGATAGATAGCAGAGGCAACGAGTGCAATTGTCACGTGAAAAATTGCAAGTCATTTGAAAAGTGGCCGCGTGACAAAGTTTTTAATAAATGAAACTTTTGTTTTTGATACCTCAACACTGTCTCTCTCGCCGTCTCTTATTTTGTTTCTCTCCCTCTCTCTCTTTCTCTGAATGACCACAGTTAACCGCAAAACACATTTTTTCAGTCAGTTGTACTGACAGAACAACAATAAAACAAATGCTCAAATTGCCCAAAAAGCTTAAACAAGCTGCCAATATTTTGTCTCTATTTCTTCGCCCAATACTCCCCTCTCTCTCTCCATCTTCTCGCTTCGTTTTGCCATTGTCGTTACTTACATTTTATTGGGTTTTACTCTGCAATGTTTCTACGTAATTCCCAAAAATTCTTTTATTTATTTTTCAGCCCTTTTTCGTACTTGTTTTAGGTTGTATTTTTGTTATTTTAACGAGTGCGAAAATATATAAAAACGCATTTATGTCTCTTTTCATGTTTATTGTCGCACATAAAGCAGCGGAAAAACCAAACAGAAGCCAAACAAAATCAAACTAAACTAAATTCACTATATATTTTTACGGTCCAACTGGCAGCTTTAAATTCTATTAAAATCGTGGCTGGGTTTTCCTTTGCAGCAGATGGACAAAAAACGCTTACGACAACAAGAAGCGAACTGCAAAAAGCAGGCGACATGCATGCCACATCAAACAATAGCAACAAGAATTGCAAACAAGCCAAGAAAACGCCAGTCGGGTGTGCTCAACAGGCAGTAGGCCTATAGCCAAAATGCATTACTGCTTGAGTTTTATTTTAGAGTATTATCAATAAATACAAACTAATAATTAAATTTGTAATTTATTTATTAAATATTTAAATTTAACAAGTTCAGAGAAATTATTTTATAGTTCAATAAATTGTATCTTAAAGAATGTAATTTATTTATTGGTTATGCAACTTTTATAGACTTCAATAATTTTTTTGTGTTTAAATAAATAGTTTATTTTATTGTTTTATTAATATTTAAAATATTGCTTTAATTAGCTGTATTTAATTTGCCATTGCTTACAGGGTATCGCAAGCTGTCCTTGGCTAACTACATTTAACAACATTTAACAACCCTTGCCTGATATCTCCTCCCCCCTATTGTTATATAGCTCCTCTTTTGCCTATACTAAAAACGATGTCGACTTTTGTGCGCGCGTTGACAAAAAATCGCTTAAACGCAGGCCAAGGCACGTTTGCTAAACAATTGCTGTGGGTAAACTTCATTAGAATGCTTCAACAACAAGTATAACAACAGCAACAGCAGCAACAGCAACAACAACAAAATGGCAGTAGCAGCTGTGGCAAGGATTCAGCCAAGTGACATACAAGTCCAGCGTGTGCTACGTTTCCATCGCAAACAGAAAAAAAAAGCAAAAAAAAAGAGCTGAAAATTCAAAACGGCACACTGCAAAAAATAAACGAGCACAAAACACACTCGAAAAGCACTGAAAAAAATTAATATTATAACAAGCCAAGTACGCAAAATGGCAGCCGAAAACGCTGCTGGGCATTTATGGTGTGATTCCCCTACTTCATTTGCGCCTTTCTCTTTCTTTACCCTTCCGTCCTCTTTCCCCTAGTATTTTGAGCTTTCTCTTCCGCTCTGCTTTCTCCTGCTCTATCAACTAACGCTGCTGCTTTCCTCACGCCTTTCTCCGGCCTTTCTGCTATTCCTTTGTATTCCCCTCAACCCCCTCAACTTTCAATGGCCACTTCCTTTTGCCCATTCTCTGCGTTTCTTCTCCTTCTCCTGCTCTTTCTCCTACCTTTCGCTCCCTTCTATAAACAACAACCGAAAAAGAAATGACATTTGTGCTAAAGTTTTGCTTGTTGTTTGTTTTTACTGCCTCCTGTTGTTGTTGTTGCTGGTTGACCAACGCGAATTGCTCGCGAATTTTAATTAGTGCACCCTTTTTCCTAGTGTGGGGCAGGGGGAGCGGGGACAGGGCCAAGGGCAGCGGTAAGTGAGGGCTCTTTAACAGCGCTGGGCAAAGCGCAAAAGGCCGCCAAGCAGGCGACATCTGTGACCCAGACTAAAGCTGTGTGTGTGAGAGAGTGTGTGTGTGTAAAAGAGAAAAAGAGAGAGAGAGAGAGAGAGAGAGAGATAGAATGTGTGTGTGTGTGTTTTTGGCTCGCAACAAGCAAACAATTAAAAGTTTTTAACCTTAATGCGGATATGTTTGTTAAATTGCCAAAAAACAACAGCAGGGCAGTCCAAACAGTGTTTGTGACAAACGAAACACAAACAAAAAAAAAAAAACAGCCAACAAATACCCTGCATAATTTTTTTTAAACCAATTATATAAAATAAATAAAATTTATCTTATAAATAAAATACAATAAAAAATAAACTTGTCAATTTCGTTATATTAAATTCTGGCTGAACTTCAATTAATATTAATATTTATATTTTTAAATATGAATAATAATGATAATGCTAATATTTCCGTGTCAATCTAGCTTCTGTTTGTCTAAACATTAAGCTGTAGTTTGGCATAGGCTGCAGCGTAATAATTTACAGGGTATGCACTGCTAATATGTAGTCGAGTTTTGAGGCGCAAACAAATTTAATCAAGTCTTGCGACAATTCTTAAACCAACTGACAGCGGTTGAAAATAATGCAAACAAAATGCCAGCTGAAGGAAAATGTGAAAATGAATTACAGCAAATATGCTGCCGACAAGACAGAGATGGACAGAGAGCGAGAGAGAGAGAGGCAGAGCGATGTGGCAAGTGATGCTGCCTGCAGTTGCAACCACAAATTAACCAAACCACTGAGTGGTGCGTTGACTTTTGCTGCAGTTATTCAAAAAGTTAATCACTTCACATAAAAAGTAGGCAACGTGCAACACAGCAGAGGCAGCAGGGTGAAGAGCAGGCAGAGGCGTGGCACACACACACACACACACAGACACACATGCTGTGGCAGTCAATAACTGAACCACAAAAATTATGTGCAAAATTGACCGAAAATTGCAATTGCTGCAGTTGCAGTTGCTTTTTGTATTAAATGCGGCAGGGGCGGAGGCGGGGCGTGGCAGCTTATGCAGCTCAATTGTGTTTGACAATTGATGGTTTTGCATGCTGCCCAGCAAAGGGCGTGGCATATACAGACACACACACATGTGTATAAAAAGCTTATGCTGCAATTGTTTGGCGGTTTTCCATGAAAATTGCAAATAAATCGAAACAAAATTTCGATAATTAAAGCCAATTAGGCAAGATGTTGCAAGCATGGCAACCGCAGCATTAATTAAAGAAATTCCAAGCTCAGAACAAAGGATGAAGACTGAAAACACTTGATTCAGCTTCAGCTGAGCGGAAATGGATAAATAAGTGCATTTAGCGAATTAAATTGTTAAGAATTACTTTGGAGTATCTGAAGAAACATTTGTAATTATAATAATTATAGTTTTTAAATTTATAAAATTAACTAAAATATATAAAATTACAGACTTATCAATCATCAAAATAGTAAAGCAATTATTTATATATTTCAAAAAATTTATTGTATTGTAATATCAAATTATATAGATTAATATATAAATAGACAAATAAAAAATTGAGAAACAAATTAATAGTAATGATGATAATTTATTTCTAAGATATATTGATAATAAATAATTTATTAGCAACAGTTATTATATTGTTATTATATAATTTCATAACTGAATATGTTTACACAAATTTTTATTTTATATTTCTATTTAAAATAGCTATAATTTCCAGCTAAATAAAGCCAAACTGCCAACGCTTGCTGCATATTTTGATTTTGGGAAAAAGCCAAACGCATTTGCTTATGAAAAGCATTTTCCAACTGAGCTGAACATTATGTCACAATGAACAGCAAACACACACACACACACAATCCCCACTCACACACACACACACACACACACAAATATGGCTAAACAATTGTCTCGGCTGAAAGTCGAGAGCCTGAAACTAAATGCAATTACTGAAACTGTAGCTAAAGTTGTTGTTGCACCCAGAGGATGCGCAAATGTTGCAACAGCCCAAGCTAACTGCAACCAGATGGGATGGTGGTAGGAAGATGGGGAGGGGGGAGGCAGAGTGGCAGCAACAGCAGCAAATAAACATATCAAAATTGCATATTGTTTTAATTGTTTTGTTACCAGGTTTCAGGTTATTTGATGCCAAGACTAGAGATTAACGCATTTACACTGCAAATCCTGACAGTTGCTGCTAGCACGCACCACACACACAAACACACACAGGCATATATATCTATACTCACACATATACACCACATACATACACACACTCTGCATGCATTTTGCATTTTGGCCCTAAACAGGCATAAATTCTCTGCAAGGCCAAAATCTAAACTTGTTTTTCGTGCCGGTGTGATGGAGAGGGGGGGAGAGTAGTGTATATGTGTGTGTGTGTGTGTGTGTTGCTGTCTATTATGCATGTGTGTGTGCAGTATTTGCACGTGTATTTAATGCTGCTGTGGCCTTTGGGAGATTTTGACTTGACTGCATGTTAAACAATTATGCATATTAAACGTTTTTGCTTGAGTCTTATTAGGCTTAGCTCTGTTCCACTTACTCCCCTTCTCTCTCTCTCTGTCTCTTTTTCATTTTCCAACTTGCTTTATCTCCGTAGTACTTCGGCTCTTCCTTTTAGCTCTTGAAAACTCTATCTATGCTTATATCTATGCTTTATTCTGCTCTCTCGATCGCTTACTTGTTTCGGGTCCAATTCTTCTGCTTCATAATCAGCTTCTTCATCTTTAACTTCCTGTCTCTTTCAATTATTAATTATTTCTTGTTTTCTTTACTGTGTCGCTCCTGCCACAAATCTTTCTAGATCTCCTGGTTTTCTTCATTTCTTCTGTATCGATCGCTTGCTTGCGTCATATTCAATTCTTCTGCTTCTTATTCTACTTTTTCTTCTTAGCCTTGTCTGTTCAAATCTCAATCTCTTCCTTTCTTCTCTATCAACTGCTTCTTTTATATTAAATTCTTCAGTTTTTCCTTCGTTTTCTTCCCCTTTGCATTCTCTGTGTCTTTCTTTATATTGCACTATTGCGACAAATCTTTCTCCATCTCTCTGCTTCTCTCACCGTCGCTGGCTTCACAACTTCACAACATTTATCTATTTGACCTTCTCTTTCCACTTCTTCAACTGCCTCTTTGTCTTTAGAACTCTTTCTAGCATTGCTCTCTCTTTCGCACTCTCTCCCCTGCTCTTTCCCTCCACCAGCTCTCTCTGCAGCTTAAAGTAGCTGCCTGCCACTTTAAGTTCGACCGACAATCGTAAAAACAAAAGCCATAAAATGCACATAAAAAACCCAACCAAAGCACGGCCGCCAAACCATTTTGGCGCTGTTGATTTATATACCCTGTAAATTGAGCAAGGCATACATTATTCTAAATGTAAAGTATATTAGCTATGTGCCTTAACACGTTAAGAATTTTGAAAGTTGTTCAGTTTTATGATTTTCCTATTGTTCGGAATCTTTCCTTTATTAACTTTTTTTTTTTCATATTTCCGGGAGCAATAAAATTCTAAATATTCACAAATGATTATCTTTTTAAAATATAATTAAATTATTTAATATTAAATTTTGAATGATAAATTAAATGCAGAAATAGGGGACAATTAATAAAATTGCTAAACAAAAACATTTGAAAATCGTTCTCTTTGTTAAATTAACGTTGATCGAAATAAAAAATGGCGTCAAATGTAAAGAAAGATCTCGTTGTAATTCCTAGAGTATTTCTAATTCGTTGTAGCCTCTGCACTTTGAATGCATATTGTTCTTTTGATTTTTAGTATATGTTCAGCATTCGCCACTTGACTTGACTCCTTGTCCGGCCGTACCGTTATTATGGCGTCCATTTTGTTGGTGTTGCTATTGTTGTTGCTGTTGTTCTCCATCTTCTTTTTGTTTCTTTGGGGCTCGTTGCAATTGAAAATTTATTTTGTGTGCTCATTTTGCACCTAATTTTGCGCAAAGTCCAAAGTCCAGCAGAAAGGAAATGAGTCGCAAAAGGAATAAAAATCTATATAAAAAGCCAAAGAAAAAGTAACCCCCCCTGCCGGACACTCCACGCCCTTCCTCGCCCCTTCTGCCAAAACTTACAAAGTCATTTTCATTTTGCCACATCGTAAAAATGTTTTTTCTTGCGCCGTAAGTGTGTGTGTTGTGAGTGTGTGTGTGTTTTGTTGTGCCATTCTCATCATTGGGCTGTACTTGTGCTTAACCCTCTCGCCCCCTTGCCCCCTCGTTCCCCTCTCTCTCCTGCTGGTTGGCCATGTTATATATTTATTTTAGATTTATTGTAATGTCCAGCAAAAAGATTGCCCAACTGGCTGGCAAAACCTTGCCCTTAGCGCCCCGCCCCCTCCCGGCCTTTCGGCCCCTGCGACACACACGCATTTGGTATGCAGCTTGCGTTTTGAGGCCTGTCAGAACATGGCCTCTGCCTCCCTCCCTCTCCCCCTGCCCCTACCTCACTGGCACACTGGACATGGGCTGCGGCTTTCATACGCCCATTGCACAGTGTCTCTCTTTCTCCCTGTCTCTCTCTCTCTCTCTTTCTCCCTGTCCGCCTCTCCCTTACGCTGTCTCTTTCTCGCCCTGCCACTTTTGGCCATATTGAAAGTAATGTTTACGTTTCCGTTTCCGGTTTAAGTCCATGTCAAGCCATTCAGCCAGAACGTTTGTATTTCATTTTAAATTTGCTTCCAGCACCAGAAAAAAACACCAACAACTACAACAACAACAATCACATTTGTTGTCATTTTTTAGTGTAGTTATTTTTGAGGTATATGTGTATATGTAAGCGTCCTGTTATACCCTGTAAATTAAGCCATTTTATAAAAAAAAGGTTCCATTTATTTTATGTATGATTTTTTTATATTTGCCAAAGTTTTTTGATAATTTTCGGAATAGGTAAGCACACAGAAGAATAAATTATTTTAGAATATTAGAATTTTTTTTTTTAGATTTCTATATATTATTCTTACTTATTTCTAGATTTGTTTTAAATAAAATTGCAAATTCCTCAATTGATTTTTATTCCATATAATTTGAGTTGATATTGTTTTATGTTTTTGTAGAATCTTTTTCACACTCAATATTTAAAAAAAATTTTTTTTCGTACAGGGTATTTGTAAGCTTATCATAAGCACAGCTTATAAATAATCCTTTTCCTTGCGCTTTTAGCTCCATTTTGGTAGCTCTGTTGCTTTGGCTGATTGCGAAAATGCACAAAATGCAATTTGATTATGGCCAAACTTTTGCCTTTGTCTCAGATCAGCAAAAAAAAAACAAAAATAAAAAACGGAAAGAAAAACCCTGAACCGCAATCCCTTTACCCGCCAGTTCATTAGCCTAAAGACTTGCATCATCTTAGAGGCTTTGTCAAGCCATCATTCCGTCATTTTAGCACTCTATCAGTTGCAGTTGGCTCTGTGTGCTTTCAAGTAATTAGAAAAATGCTGAGGATAACCCGACATAACAAAAAGGGAGCAAAACAACGAATATTCCACATACGCCGCATATGCCAAGTGTCAGTCGGAGTGGGCGTTTTTTTTTTATTTTCGGGGGAGGCGTGGCCCGTTAGCCAGTGGCGCATAACAAAATTGCGCATTTAGCGAAAATGCAAAAGTGCAAATACGAACATCCGCTTCCGTTGCATCACTAGCCCTGATACCGTTAGGTGCAAGAGTCAGAGAAAGGCGTCTGATAGAGTGAGAGAGAGAGAGAGGGGAAGGGAAGGAAAGAGTATTACGATTTCCCCTCGGCTACTGTTTGGCTAAGTGCCGCGCGCCCGCTGTCGCTTACCAACACTGTTTTGAGAACTGCTGACGACCTGCAGAAAAATTCAAAAGCACCAAGAGCGAATAAAATTTATATTTTGTGCTTTTCTACAATTCTTAATATAACAAAACATTTTTTTATTCTCCAAAAATTGGTTTTAAATATTATTTATTTTATTTATGGTTTATTATGGAAAAACTTTTTATTAATCTATTAAATACTTGTTACATTTCAGCGTCATTGCAACTTGAATTTTAATTATTTTAATTATTAATTTTTTTTTACAATATTTTAAGGAATAATTTTTAAGAATTAAAGGATTATTAATCTTTAAAACTTATTAAATCTTAGCTTCCATTATTAATTAAATAATTATTTGAATTTAATTAATATGAATAAACTTTTATCTAAATGGTTTTATTTTTATGCTCGATGTGGCAACCCTGCATATTTGTTTTCTCTCTCCCTCTCTCTCTGTCTTGCGCTCTCGCCCTGTCTCTTTCACTGTTGATTTTTACGAGTCTCTGCCGCCCAGCACATTTGCTTCGTTTTGGGCTCATGTATTTTTATTTTGGACATGTGCCAACAAAATTTGACATATGAACTGCAGCCGCCAAAAAAAAAACATCCCATCACCCCCTCTGACCAACCACCACCGCACGCCCACCAGGCTGCCACGCCCCTTAGCCTAGGGTTTCATCATGAGAGCGAACCGCAAAAGAAATCGCACTGCATTATTATCAACTTCAATTTTGTTGTCGACATGGCGCTGGGCTACACAAATCAGCCAAGAACCCTTGCCCCCGCCCCTGCCCCACCACCGTCCAACCCGCCTACCCTTTAAAAAAGAAGAAGAACCTGCGCTGCATACGCGATGTGCCACAGGACACAACAACAAAAGCCACAAAATTGAAATTACATGTTTTACTTATAAGTTTGGTACGCCAAAAGGCGCATGCGAAACAAAAAGCGCAACGTGCAGTGGCGTAGGGGGTGCAGGGGGTCAACTTTGTGAGTGTGTGTGTGTGTGTGTGGGTGGCTCATTAATTTGCCAAAAGCCAAAAGGCAGATAAGCAGCGGCAAAAAAAGGATTGAACTGCCAAATGTGGGTTGCAACATGGTTTAAATATGCTGCAACAGGGGCTGGAGAAATAGGGGGCTGGAGGGGGGCACCCACAGCGTGCGTATGCAAAGCGTATATATAGATATGACCACGACTGTTTGTCGTGCAACCGCAGCTCAGGCAGATAAAATCCAATATGGCGCCAATTTTCTCACGTCTGACATTTAATTAACACAACAATGTGGAGCAGAACGCCACAGCGCAAGCAAGAAGCGGAAGAGTGGGACGCAACTGACAGTTGGGCAGGGACAGAAGTTCTGTCCCTGGGGGAGGGGCAACAAAAAAGAGAAGAAGAAGCAGCAGCAGCAGCAGCAGCGTATATGCTGCGGTAAATGTTGTCATTATAAAATGTGAATTATGTTCAAAAGTTTTGCCTGCGTTTTTTTCAGCAACTATTCGAGAGTCTCTCGACTGTCTCCCTCTCTCTCTCTCTTCCTCTCTCTTTCTGTCTCTCTCTACGCATTGTTTGGCTCTTTGTCTGTATGGCTTATAAGCGTGGTTTATGAAGATTGAGCCAAGCAACGGCAAAGTTCGTTTGGCTATAGGACAAGCATAAAACGCTGGCAAAAACATGCTCCAAAATAACTGCATATTAAAAGATGTTTTATTTTTTACGCTTCTTTCAAAATATATAATTTTATATTTATTTCTTTTTTATTGGTGAATTGATTTTACTTTTTATTGAATTAATTTAATGTCACATTAGGTTATTAATTCCAATTGAATTTTACTTTGCAAGATAGTTGGATGATGTAGGATATATAAACGGGGTGGTATAGAACGGTATGGGAAAAGATTTTAAAGTGAAAGACAGGCGGTTGTATCGGAAATCGATATTGCCGAAAGCTTACGTTGTTTCAATTTCAATATTTATCGAAAAGTAATTAAATAGATCGGAAGTGAAAGTTATCAAAGCCCCGGAATGGATGAGACGGGGCTAACTTTTTATTTCCGCAGGGATACGACTGAACTCTATTTTTCCTTCCCTTCCCATTTTCAATTAAGAGTTCCATCTTATCAGAAATTAATTGAATAAATTATACGGGAAATTTAAAAATATTCTTGCAACCGTTGAGACTGTTAATTATTTGCTTATTAGGAGGCGCACGCGGGAAATCCGTACTTCCAATCTTCAGTTGAAAGATCCGGATTGTTGGAAGATGGCAGTTAGTAAATTGCAGACTAATTAACAGTCTTTTTGCTTGCCTTTTTTGTAGATTTTTGCAAATGGCGCTGACGTCACTAGAGCGGCAGACAGCCAGAGAGAGCGAGAAGGAGAGAGGGGGAAATGAGAGAGAGAGAGACAGAGCGCAGCTTAAGCCGAGCTGGCGTGCCAATAAGGCAAGCGTCTATTTTTAGATCATTGAGCAAAAAAGGCAAAAGCAAAACTAGCAAAGCCAAAGCCGCAGAGCGCGTGGAAGAGAGCAGGGGGAGCGGTGGGGAGCGGAGAGAGAGCGAGAGACAGCTAAGCCAGGCTACTTAACGGGAGAAGGCGTCTAACGTTAACTGTAATTCCAACAGCTTTAGCCGCAAAAATACAAAAAAAACAGCAGACGGGCAAACAAGTGCAGTTAAACGAGTTAAATATGCGAAGAGAGCAGCGAAGACGCAGACGCCGAGGAAGACGTAGACGAAGACGCTGAGAAGAAACAAAGAATTCAAGTGCAAACGGCAAATAAATCAAATGACAAACAGAAAGCGCAACGCTGCGCCGCTGCCGACGTCGCGACGTCGCTGCCGCTACTGCGCAAATATTTGCTTAACAGTTACAGAAAAAGAGAGAGAGCATGGCTTAACGCTCTCTGCAAATGCACATCGCTCTCTCTCCGCTGCTTTGCCGATCTCTTGCAGTCACTGCTGACGAGTTCGCTTTTTTCTCACCAGATCGAGCAGTTTTTGTAGAGTATTTTCTGAAAAATGTATGAAACTGCGGAAATTCGGATTTTTTTTAAACAATTTATTATAATAATAATATAATTTAAAATAATTTATCCTTTCTGAATTTTTACAAAATTTATACAGAAACAATTCCCATTATTTTAATTGATATTTATCTAACTATTTAACTAATACTAAATAATCACTTTACTGTCTCCTGTGTTTTTTTTTTTAATGTCTAAAGCATTTTTTGTGCTCTTTCAAGCGTTGCCAATTTATCAGGTTTCAGGATGTTATTTCTCTTAACACACATAATTGGATAAATTTATTATTTATCTTAAATTATACTGATTATATTTTTCGGATTTATTTTTATGTATTTAGATGTTAGGTTTTTGTAACTAATTGAATCTATTTTGTGTATATTTTATACCAAAAATCTAACCTTTTCTGGCAACACTTATTGTTCGAAAAAAGATCTGGCAACACTGTTTGCAGTTGATCTCGCTGCACTGCCATAAAAACTGCGTCAGTGTGTCAAGTTCGTTTTGTGGTCGTTCGAAGAGGGAGAGAGAGAGAGAGAGAGAGAGAGAGCGCAACTGCAAAGAGAGCGCGTGCTAAGAGATCATTGCCATTTGCTCTCTTGCTGCTGTTGTTGTTCTTCTTTTGCTTGTCGTTGTAATAAAAACATTTTTTTTTATTACGCGCTCTTTTGCTTTTGATCTCTTCGACGGCGCCACTTGAGGCAAAGGTAAATGAACTTCCGGTTGAATGGGAATGCCATAAATGTCGTCTTTCTCATACGAAAAGCAAAATACAAATATTTATGATTACGGCGTGTGTGTGTTTGTGTTTCCATATAATTGGTTTATTCGCACAAATAGTTTTCAAGTAGTTGAAAACTCCAAGTACGCACGAGTATCTGGTTTCTCTCTTTACGCCGTATATTCTCCGTTGTTTATTGTTGTTTGGGGTGCAAAATTAGAGGAAGCAAAACACGTTGTCATAGTTGTCATCCATATGTGTATTTATTTTTATTTATTTATATCTCTAAGCGTCGCAGCTGAGACAGTGGAGAGTATTTATTTTTGAGAGAGCTTTTTCCATAGGGTGATTCCCCCAAAGCCGAAGCTTTGACTTTGCACCTGTGAAAATTAATACAAAATACGTCGATCTATTAGCATATTACACAAATATTTACCTTCAAGTTGTAAGTAAGTAAGTTGCTTTTAGTTTTATTTAAATAATAAATCTAAATAAATAATAATGATTAATGAAATATAATTGAATTAAATAAACTTACAATAAACTAAATGCTAAATGTTTTAAATGCATTAATTAAGTCAGTAAATATCAAATTTAATAATTAATTAATAACTTCTTAAACTTCTTCACCGTTTTTTGAAGTGTACAATATTTATTTTATGGAATTCTTGGCAAAACTTTCTGAGTTTTAGCCTCTGTTTATTTTTACTGGCAAAAAAACTGCGCAAATTTAATTTTGCCTTTGTTGTAGTTTGACAATAATAACAAAGGGAAGCAACAACAATTGGCCAAATTATATACATAAACATGTGTAATACACATGAAAGCAGAAAGAAATAGTGAAAGAAAATAAAGCTGAGCTATGCAAACTTTTGGTATTCAATATCAGGCAAATATGCTTGAAAATTATTGAACAAAATAGAGAAAAATTGGATAGATTTGTTTGTGTTTTCTATATTTATACCCTGTGCCCATTGAAAAATGGGAAAACAGGGTTAATAACTTTGTCAGAATGTATGTAACAGGCAGAAGGAGGCGTGGCAGACCCCACAAAGTATATATATTCTTGATCAGGGAGACGAGCTGAGTCGATTTAGCGATGTCCGTCTGTCTGTCCGTCTGTCCGTCTGTCCGTCTGTCCGTCTGTTTGGATGAACGCGTCGATCTCAGCAACTACAAAAGCTAGAGATGCCGTTTTGGTTGCTATAGATGGGTAGTTATCTTACGCATATCAAGTTTATTTCGAAAATTGGATGCCACGCCCCCTTGCCGCCCAAAAATCAATAAAACCCAAACAACCTCGTGTTTTTTAACATAAAAAGTTGAATAACAAGTGTAATATTAAACATAGAAAGTTGTTATTTGGAACATAAGCTCTCTTGTATTATATTTAACTATCCTGAAAAGGCGCATTGAAATCGGTTAAGAAACACAGGAGATATAAGCTTCACAATAGTTGAACTTAGAAGTTCAGAAACAAGCGTAATAGTAATCATAGAATGTTGTTATTGTTGAATATATATTCTCTTATATTATATTTAACTGTCCTGAAAAGCGCATTGAAATCGGTTAATAAACAAAGGAGATATAAGCGCCGTAATACTGCATGCACACGCCGTAGCAGCTCAGCCGCCTTACGCTTGGAAATAGTGTGCGAGCGAGATGGCGATACCAAGCACGCTGCTGGGCAATTATGCGATTGTGAGAACATTTGAACATACAAAGTTAAATAGCAAGCGTAATATTGAACATAGAATGTTGTTATTTGGAACAAAAGCTCTCTTCTATTATATTTAACTATCTTGAAAAGCGCATTAAAATCGGTTAATAAACACAAAATATAAATAAATTCAATTATATGTAAAATATTTAAATACATATTATACTGTATTTGCGAGCGCGCAGCGCGAGCTTTGGCACAGGGTATAAGACAGTCGGGCCCGTCCGACTGATCTGCTCCGCCCATTCTGGTTTTTAACAATGATAATGATAGCTTTTTTATGGGGAATTCCCGCTGTTAAGCGGAGAGAAAGAGAGTAAAGTAGGTAATAAAAATTGCAACTGTTCGGAGCTTATATTATACTAATTATCTATTGCTAAAAATAGTTTATAAACGTATATTACACTACAGTTAACTGTATAATAGTTTGTATAGGCAATATCATCTTAAAATTTTGCAATTTAAAGGTTAGACAGACATCTAAGAATATGAAGGATTTATGTCAAAGAAATGCTGGAACTTTTAGTGTATCTATTTATTAACTAATTGGCTGAAACAGTCTGGCTTTGGCTGAGATTAGCGATATATTAGAGACATATTTGTCATTTGTGTGTAGTTTTTATGCTGCTTTCTAATGCAACATTACGGGATAAAGTGTGTGAGAGGGAGAGTGAGAGAGGCAGAGAGAGAGAGAGAGAGAGAGAGAAACAAACAAACGCTTTAAACAACTGCAAGCAAAGCGAATGAAAGCTTACCAACAATCTCTCCCCCTCAGAGACTCGCGAGACGCAACAGGAGGCGGCACAATGGACAGTTGTTGCTTGTTGCAACAATGTTGCAACTAATGGCTGTGCAACAACCTTGCGACTGAGGATGCAACTGATCGTCATGATGATGGCAATCATTATGATGCCGATCAGCTCGATCCGTTGGCCAGACATATTGAGACCAATTAGTGGCTCGAAAATCCGCTTTGCGGCAAACGGAACTGAGCAGCGTCTAACTGTTCAGCTGTTGCTGTTGCTGTTGCTGTTGTTGCATGCCCCAAGCGCTGCTTGCATGGAATGCTGCACGCGACAAGCAAACACAGCTAAGACGCCGACGCCGACGCCAACGTCGACGTCGATGCTGGCGTTAGACAGCAGCAGCAGCAGAGACTAGGCAGACGATCGTGCGGCCTACTTTCTCCACATTCCGAAATTCAAGTCAGAGACTTGGCGAGTCCTCAACCGCTGCACCACTTGCCACTTGCCACTTGCCGCTCGCTCGCGACTTTGTTGTGCAGCCAGCGCAGCAGCAGCAGCAGCAGCAACAATAAGAACAGCAACAACAACAGCCGGCAAACTAGACAAACCACCAGCCACATGAAGGAAGTGAATGCAACCATAGCTTCTAGCCAGCTACAGTGACAACAGACTAAGTAGAGCTTTAGCTTATTTTATGTAAGCAACAGCTTTCAAGGTTTGCAAGATGCAGCTTTAAGCTGCGATTGAAGTTGACCAATGCACAAATGCTACATTTATTTACCTTTTTAATAAATTTAAAATATTAAATAGCATTTAAGAGCTTTAAAGCTAAGACCGAGCTTCGGACTAATCAAAGCTTGAGTGCAATAATTAAAAAGTCTTACAGAAAAACAGAGCTTTCAGTATTTTAGCATAGCAGTTAAAGAGAATTTCAAACGGTTTGAAGTCTTGACAGAAAAACAGAGCTTTATGCTGAAAGTTCTCTATGAAGTCTATTTTGATTAGGGATCGCAAATAATATTATTCAAATGTTATTTAATTAATTTATATTTTTTATTAAAGATATGTATTCCTAATGCTACAAGTATACAAACTTATAAACTACATTAGTCATTAAAACTTATTCAAATATTCACACTATTCGCTTTTAATCGGGAAGAAAAAAATTAAATACTTTGTCCATTTATAGCTACAACTGATATTGAAATCTTCAGTCTGTTTTCGAGTTATCCATGAATTAATAAAAAAATGTTCTTAGCGGTCGACCGTTCGTTGGTCGAACTCTCGCTGGCCGAACTCTTGCCGCCTAGCTCTAGCATTTGGAGTGTTCACTGTGCTCTGCTGCCAAATTAACGCCGACGAGGCGTGCCACTTAACACTTGAAGTTGAAGTTGCAGGCAAACGTTGCTTTTTTTATTCGTATTCTTTCTTATCTGAAAAATATTTGTTGTTTGTTTTTTTTGGGGTTTTGGTGCCGCTTGGTCAGCCAAACGATGCAGTCGCAGACGACGCGCCGACGCCGACGCCAGAAGTCAGCGTCTTCGTCGTAGGCGTCGCCATCAGTTGGCCTGTGTCCAGCTGTCCAGTTAGGCTGAGCTTTTTACCGTTCTAGCTGCGATTGCATAAGCGTCTCAGCTGTTTGTCTCGCTGCTGACGTCGGCGTCGGCGTCGCTGCTTTTGAGTATGAATGAATGCGCAGTCGCGACGGCGTTGACGTCGCTGCTGATTCGCTGAATGAATCGCATTTAAATGCGGCCCTTGTGCGCGCTCCCCGCCTCCCTCCCCGCCCTCTCTCTTGCTCTCCTCTTGCTCTTCTCTTGCTCCTATCTTCGTTGTTTGATTTGAAAGTGTGGCAATCTAATTTCGCTCACAGTTGCTGTTGTTGCTGTTGTTGTTGTTGTTGCCACGCACCGTTTCGCACTTTTAGGTTATTTACCTGTTGGAACATGGCTAAGAGAAAAAAAAAATAAGAAACACTAAACTGTTTGGACCTAACTGTTATTCTAGCTGCTGTTCGACTCGAGCCTCATGTCCAAAAATAGCCAAATGATTTATGTGGCAGCAGCAGCTTGCGCGTGTCTCGCATCATTGCCACAGCAACAACAACAACAACAGCAACAACAGCAACAACTTTACTTAAAGCCAAGAGTTAACTTCCATCAAAAGCTCGGGTCATGGACAGTTTATTTTTAGATAATTCCCATTCATAAATAAATTAAATAAAATGTCTTGTTAAGAAGTTGAAGAAAACGGTTCAAAGAAAAGTGAAAAATGAGCCCAAAACAGAGAGACAAATAGCGAGGGGCAGAATGCCAGAGGAAGCGAATAAGAGGAAGAGAAATAAGTAAAGACGAATCTGAGAGCAAGCGAACTAAAGAAGCTGGTAAAGGCAAAATGTAAGCAAAGCAGGCGAGAAAGGATAGACAAAGAAGAGAGAAAAGGTTGTGGTATATCAGCAATAAAAGAAAGAAAGGAAGCAAAGTGAATAAGAAAACGAAAAAACAAAGAGAAAGATGCGTTAAATTTAAAATAATTTAGAATTATATAAATAAATTTAAAAATTAGAATAAATATTTGTCTTATTTTTAGAAACTTCTGCCTAATTGAATAACAAGATGGGTTTATAATTCGTGGCTTTAAGAACAAGCTGATTAGGCAATCAAGAAGCTTGTAATCCAGCTTGCATCTTTATGCGGTAACTATGCCGTAATTAAATGCCCTCTAACTGCATAATGAGCATAATGAAACTACCCCTGCCACTTGCAGGGTATATGCCAAAGTCGGCCACTTGAATTTCTATGGGCACTTGAGTTCAGAGAGCTTTTTTTGACCATTCCCAAATGCCGTTGCACGTTGAATTTCCTAATTGAATTTCCTGTTGCTTTTGCTCTTGTTTTTGCCAGCAGAAACTTCAGCTGCTACAAGGCAATTTCTCCAAATCTCTGGGGAGTGTGAGATAGAGAAAGAAAGTCAGAGAGAGAAAGAGAGAGAGAGAGAGAGAGGGAGAGAGAGAGAGCGTAGCCAGTTGTTGATTCTTGGCAGTTGATTTATATTTATTTTTTCTTGCTGTTTGTCTATGACAAGCCCAAAAATAAATAAATGCAAAATTAAATACCAGAAAGAAGTTTTGCCGTATCGCAACAAATTGATTTATTAATTGGCCAACTTGACAAGTTGTGTTTGTTGTTGTTGTTGTTGTTGCATTTGGTATTGGTAAAAATACTTCTCATCATAAGCTTGGGGAATTTCTTGGCTCTGTGCTCTGAGAAAATCAAATTAATTTCGATTCGTTTCGTTTTTGTGCAGATGGATTCCTTGTGGACTTGCCAAAGAGAGCTTTAAGCATGAATTGATTTTACGCTCTCCAGGCATGTCAAAATGGCCAAAATGGCAAAATGGCAACATTGCAGATTTGGCTAATTGTTTTATTGCGTATACGCACTGTGGTGCCTGCAAATGCTGCAGCTGCTCGTTGAGCTGTCAATTCCTGTGGGGCATTATCTACACAAGCCGCCTGACTTCTTGGCCAATTTCGTTTAGTGGCTCACAGAATTTCGTTGCAATATGCATGAGATTGCTCTTAAAAATTTAAGTAAATAGACATGAAAAGATAAGCTTTAAATTAAACATCTTAGATCATGAATTTTAATACTTGAATAAAGATGATTTTTATTATTTTTGTAGTTTCATAAATTATTAAATTAATCGGTAAATCATATGCATATATAAACTAAGGTTTATTTAAAAAAATTTTATTGAATGTAATTTTTGAAAATATAATTAAACTATGCAAATGGAGAATCATATATTATCCATTAATTTTATAATTTCTTTATTTTAAATTATAAATGAATAATTATATATTATCCATTTCCTTTACAATTTCTTTGTTTTAAATTAAAAACTGTTTGATCTAGCGCGTAGCGCGAGCTGTGATTGGGAGTAGAGTATACATACAGTTGAAGTTTTTTTTGTTAATTGTTTTTAAATTGAACAAAAATATATATATTTGATGTTTTCTGGGTTTTTGTTTGGCTTTACTTATGGCCGCTTTGTGATTATTCTGCCATTTGGCCAGTAATAAAAGTAAACGCAAATGAATCATTCACAGCCCAAATTATGAAATATAAATTAAAGTATTAAAACATTATTTATTTTGGCGTTGCCTCTGCTGCTGTTGTTGTTGTTGTTGTTGCCTCAACTGGCTCTGTTTTGGCTGCATTGGCCACTCAGCATAATTAGCGGCAATTTACTGGCGACTTTTGGTGGCAGTGGCAAGCAGAATTTATGGCAGTTTTTAAGGACATTCGTCACGGGCAGAGCAGCAAAGACGAACATAGGTGGAGAGAGAGAGAGGGGGGGGCGATGCCTCTTGGAGTCGTGGTGGAAAATTGAATTCAACTTAAGCTGCAAACAGTTTGTGGCAATTTGTTGACCAAATCATTCATAATGCAAAAGCGTAACGCTGTGGCATGCCGCATGTGGCACATGGCTATCTGCTTTAGCATTTTTGCCTTAGCTGCTGCCAATTGACATGCTACCTGCCCCAAAGTGGCAGGATGTCCTCTAGTTGCTGCTGCTGCCGCTGTTATTCATCCTAAGCCGCAGAACTTCGCTGACGCTGGGTAAAAATTCATTGAATTTCAAATGCGACTCTTGTGTCCTGGGTCCCGGCCACGCCCCTGGCCGCCGCTCGTCCCTTTTGTCAGCTCGTCAATTGGACAGCGCCACGTTGGTCACTTCAATTTGCATTGATATTCGTGTGGCAGTCCAAGTCCTGGCCAATTCATGATTCATTGCAGCACAAAAGAGAAAACGGAAAAGCAGAAAAACCCAAACTTGCAACAGCCTCAGCAGTTGGCTTAAATTTAACTCTTGCAACTGCCACACGGCATTTGCTACACACTTGACGACAAACTCTGACGACAGCGCGTCAAGTGCGAAGGCTCAACACAATTTTCACAGCAACAACAATAACACCATGACAACAACAACAACACAACAACAATTAATTATTTTCAAGCCTGCGGCTGAATTTCAACACATCAAAGTTAATTGAAGGCAAACTTTTTCGCTTTTTCACCTTTTTGTTGCCCTGGCAACAGGCACCAAAGTGTTGTGAGGTATACGGAATTTCAGCTAAGCAAGGCTACACTGTTAAAAATATTTTAGAAATTATAGAAGTTTAATTTAAATTGATTTTAATTTTAATTAATTTTATTTTTAATGTCATTTACTTTCAAAACTGCTATTAAAATATAATACAAAATCAAATAATATATTTCATAATAATTTAAAACCCTTTTGCTTAAATCAAGTTTAATTCAAATCAATTTTGATATTTATTAAATGCAAGTAAATAATAAAAATCTTTTCAACATTACAAAATTTAATAAAATATTTAAGAATATCAACGAATTTTTGCACTTAGTATAGTTTAATTTTCAGTGTATTCCTTGCCGAATTCCAGCTGTATATTCTGCAGTTTTCCAGGGTATCTGGCCAGCGCAACATTGCAGCTCTCAGCTCTCATTTCGAGTTGTTTGCTCTGAGCTCGTTTTGAGTGCTGAGAGGTGTTGAGAGTATCTCTTTGCTCGCAGCCTACGCCCGCTAACTACCTCCGCCCACACGCCCCTTCCCCTTCCTCATCTCTCCCCTGCTGCTCTCCACACCTTTTGGAGCTTAGCGTAACGCCTTGACTCCCACTCGCAGTGTAGGAACTTTGGGTTAGGCAAGTGTGTGTGCTGTGTTGAAATATTGCACGTTACGTATACGCAGCGTAGTCCCATCACATGTCTAAGAGGACAACGCAGCAGGTGATGAAGACTAATGATGTTACCGATGCTGCATGCAAAGAGAGGCGGAGGGCCTGATGTACGCCTGCAAGAGACATTCCTAAGTACAGGGTATCTACTAGTTAGACACAGCAGACTGCTTGCCTCTCAGCTCATACTAACTAGTCTAATTTATGGCTATTGGCTTTGGCGCTCAGCTGTGTTAGTGACCTCATTCGCCGAGTGTTAATGCCACAAAATGTGGCGCTTTAATCAAGGTGCCACAAGTTGCAACTGCTTGCCATGCATCATCTTGGAGCAAACAAATATTTAAGTGGAATCTATGTGAAGACGCAGATATTTTTGAAATATGATTGCAACAAATGGTGGCAGAGTAACGAAGATGTTGCATGTGTCCTGTGCGCCCTGTGGCATTCAATAATTTAAGCTCGCAGCAGTCACTTGTTAACAATTAAAGTCAAGAGTCTTGCAACCTTTGCCAACGACAAACGACAATAAATAAAACATGCAGAAACTCGGCGAAATATGAAACTATATATGGCCAAAGCAAGATGGAGACAGGAAACAGGAAACGGGAAACGGGAGACACAAACTCCTTGGCTCCTGCAGCCCCTCCTGCCCCTCGAGCCAGCCTTGTTGCCACTTGTTTTGTATTATGAGCGATGATGATGCCTGTTGCCTGTTGCCAGCTGCCAGCTACTTTTGCTTTGCCAACTCCTGCCGGCCTTTCTCGCTTTTCCCATCAGTTTTCTTTTGGCCCGGCTCGTTGACAGCGTTAAGTTGAATTGTTTATTTGACTTTTAGTTGTTCGCCGTGCTGAAAAGCGACACAGCCTCCAAGCGGCATAAATTTAATGCTGCGCTTTTTTCAATACCCTGCAAAGAAGTGAACAAATAATAAGTATAAATAGGGAATTTACCTTAAAAAATAATAATAGAATTCGGGGAAAATAAATAAAATAGGTTTTTCTATTTACTTAATTATTATATATAATATTTAAATATTATTTCAAATAAAATAATTAATTATGCATATAATTTAAGAATAAACAAATAAAATAAATTATGCATCCAAGTCTGCCTGAAAATTTGCTACTAAAAGCAATTAAATCTAGCTTGTTTTAAGTTGCAACAAAACGACTTTCAATGGCTGCAATTTACAGGGTATTTTTCCATTTGTTATATTTTCAATTTGCCTGCTTTTGGTCTGCTTGAGCCGAGTTCAAAATTCAAAGAGTTGCGTCAACTTTTCGTATTTCGTCGTGCTGCATTCTTTGCTTTCCTTGGCTTTTCCTCAGGCTGCTCATACACAATATGCAAAAACATTTTCCCAAGGCAAACTTAACTCGCGTTCTAGGATATAACCTCTAGTACTTTGTTCCCTTCCTGCTTTCCCTCCCATTTTCCCTTCCTGCTAGCTGTCTCAAGGCAACTGTTGCTCATGGTAACAAGTCTCTGTGATATTTTATCACGTTTTATCCCAGCAAATTAATTGTAGATTACAGCTGACTTTAATACGGTTTCATTTATTTATTAAATGTATATTTCTTTTAAATATTTTTTATTTTATTTTATTTTAATTGGATAAATTTATGCATAATTTTTTGACACATTAATTAAATGTTTTTAATGCAATTAAATATTTAGTGCAGCTTTGCAGTTACGGCTGCAATTGAAATTAATTAAAAGCCAAACTTTGCAGCTGTCAAAAATGAGTTAAAAGCAGCTAGAACCGATAACTGAAAAGGCAGCAAAAGGAAAATGGAAAATGAACTTAGAACTTGAGCTGGGAAAAAGGAAAAGCGTTTGACTTAATGACAGCACAGTTAGCCGTAATGCCAATGCCAAAATACCAGAGCTGACAGGTGTCATACGCAACTTTGTTGTGCAAGTGTGTGTGTGTGTGTGTGTGTGTGTGTGTGTCTGTATATGTGTGTGTGTTTAAATGTGTGTTGCTTAGCAGCGAAACGTAGACGTCGCTAATTGAAAAAGTGCTATACGGCGTGCAACGTGACGTATACTTAATCTTTTTGAAAACAAACGCATACAAAGCCAAGTATGGGCGTTTGCTCGCTCTGCCTCTCTCTCTCTCTCTCTCTCTCTCACTTCGCCTCTCTCTCTCTCTCTCTCTCTCTCTGCTTTTTGGGTATATTCTTCAATGTCGAGCACATCAAATGGGTTAAAAGGCAACCACAAAACTTGACACACTCTGAGAACGTAGAAGATTCAATGCAAATATAAACAAATCAAAAGCACAACAAATGTGGTTGCTGGAGAGAGGGGGGAGGGGGGTGGCATGCATATCATGCAGCAGGGGGGAGGGGCAGGGTAAAGGGCTGTTTGTGTGCTCAGTTACTCAGCTGCTGCACTGCTTATTGTTGTTGCTGCTGCTGCTGTTGGCTTGGCTTTGAAAACGCCGCAGATCAGCAGAAAATTCTTTTTTTATTTAGCTGCCAGTTTAGCGCCAGCTGCCATAACACAGCACCAGATATACACACACAAGCAAACAAACAAACACACACACACAAACATAGCACACTCGCATGGAAATTACATTTTGCAGAGAAGAGTCGTACGCACTCGACTGCAGCCTAAACTATATTAGCAGCAGTAGAGCTGCTGCGACTTGACTTATTTTAAATTTTTAAAGCTTTTTTTTGCTTGCCAATGAAAAATCCAATAAAATGAGATAAATAATTAATCAATTAAATCAATTTTTAAAAGATTATTTTATGCAATTTGGGACATATTTTAAAATATTTTTTTAAATTTTTTAAAACTTTGAAAATTAGTTTCTATAACTATATTTTAAATTATGCTTGCTCTGAAATCTGTTAAATTATAACAACTTCTGTAGGGTATAGGAAAGGCTTGTATAAATTAATATTTGTAGCAGCATTTTAAGGGTTGGGTACGGTTACGGTTAGAATGTTACGTAGGCGTTATGTGTGGGTTTTAGAAAATGAAAATTTGCAGCAGCCAAAACAGCAGCAGCAGCAGCAGCAGCAGCAACTGTTGGCAGTAGCAAGAGGCAGCTGAGCTGAGCTGCAGCCTGATTCTGATTCTGAGCCTGGGTTGGCCGCAGAAGTGCGGCCGGCAAAAGCACTTAATCATCTTAAACCGTTGTTTGCACGGTTTGCCGCAGACGTGGCTGCCACAGGCGCACACATACATACACCGTTGTGGCACACACGTGGAGGCATTTGCTGCGTGCCACGCAGCTACAAAACAGTCCAAAAAAAAGCTGCCGAAAAAATGTTGAAAATAAAGTACAAAAATAAAAGTACTTGCAACAGTTGAAACCAATTGAACAGGCAACTTTTGCACAGCTTGTGGAGCTCTAACTAAGCACATGACAAGCACAAACATGTTGCAACATCAACTGCAGCACCTGACGCCCCCAACCACCAACTACCGCCCTCCAAACCACATTTCATAGAGTTTGCTAAAGTCGAACCGCATTTAGCGCGCGTTTAGTGGTTGCCTCCGCCCAGATTTATGCAATGAAAATATGCCACTGTCTCAGGCTGCAGCTGCCACTCAGACATGCCACATGCCACATGCCCCGAAGCTCCCGCTTTGTTTAGTAATTAAAAAATATTTGCCAGCTTATATGCAAATCAATAAAGTCTGAAAGGGACAAAGGAAAAGGTGGAGACAGAGAGTAAGAAAGAAGAGAAGGGGTGTTGGGGAAAGAGAAAGAAATAGAGAGAGAGAGAGAGAGGAGAATTTAGCTTGAATACAAAAATTTGCATTCTAAGTCTATTAAACGGAAAAGCAACTGACGAGTGACATTCTACACTGAGAAATAAATTTCAGGCTAAAAATAAACTGTAATAAATATACCAATTTACAATCTTAAAAAAAAATAATTCTATTAATTAGCAAGTTTGTCTGAAGATAAAAGAACTTGAAGAAGTTATTGTTGGGCACTTGTTAGCTATTTTCTTCTCACTTTCTGCAGTTCGTGCTTTCTCTGTTTAGTCTCCTCTGTCTCCCTTGCTCACTTGGATTGCATAATTGAAGTCAATTTGAGCGAATGACATGTCAATCAAATGGATATTGTCTGGAGTATAGACTAATGTCTGATATTGCAATTTACGCGGCTTTTTAGCCCGCCAAAACGCGCGTTGGCCGACTGCGGAGTGTCAAGCGCAACTGCTGCTCCCTGGGTCACCGAGAGAGGGAGACAGAGAGTGAGAGAGATGGAAAGACAGAGAGAGAGAGAGAGTGAGAGAGAGGGAAAGAGAGAGGCTAACAATGTTTTGGCATTGGCACTGGAGCTGGCACTTTATGCTAATGCTGCTATTAATGTGAGTGTCCCTTTCCAATAACCTTCTCTCTCTCTCTAACTCTCTAACTCTCTCTCTCTCTCTGTCTCTTTCTCTCTCTCTCCACTTCCCTGCCTCTCCCAAATTGTATATCTATGGTGTGCAATTAGCTCAATTTGTGCCATAGCCAGTTCGTCCCTGGACACCGCGTTTTGCTGGACTGCTCTGCCTTCATTTGCATCTGATCAAAGTTAATCCTTTGGCATATTATGAGTGCGTAGTGGCAGCTACGCATTCCAGTTTTTATCGCATACCCTGTAAAAATATCACACAGCGCAGAAGTTGAAGAAATCAGGCCAGAGGCAAGGAATTCCATGAAATACTAAATATAGAAATTGCATTAAAATTGTGTTTATTTTTATAAGGCAAAAATAAACTTTGCAGATTTGAAGAAGCTGCAGTCGGATGTAACCGACAGTTGAAGCCTGTTCTTTTAGGAAAATAAATTAAAGTGACAAACTAAATTTAGAAAAGTTGAATACTACTAACAATGGAAGTCTCTGTACCTTATGCTTAATTATTCTTAATTAAATCACTACTAAATAAAAATTATTTAATTTAAAAGTAATGCTTCGTCAAATTCTGCCAAATATTTATTCTAATTTCATGCTCATAATACTATTTTTTTTGGCATTTCCAGGGTATTTTACTAGTCAAGCATTGCCTCTGAAATATGAGCATTATGTTTTTTGTTAGTTTTGCATTTTTGTTGCATTTGTCGCATATCTTTTGTGCATTTTTGCGCCGTCTACATTTATTTAGATGCGTTTGAATATTTTACGCATATAGTACGCAGATATATGTATATATATATATATATATAGTATATATGTGTCTGTATAGTGACTATATTTGGACGGTCGCAGTGCGTCGCATGCGTTTAATGCAGGCTTTTAGCTTTAGTGTCGACCGTTAGCTAATAGTTAGTATGAATGAAATGAAATGAGATGATATTCCGATGGGTATTGCTCTGATTAGCGGCGGTTTTAATGTTTTAATGTTTAATTTAGGCTCTGCTGGGGCCATTAGCTGCCCATTAAATATTTCCCAAAATAAGAGTTTGAAAATAAAATTGCGAATTGCAAACATTTCGTAATAATTTCGCTTTGATTGCAAAAAATGTTGCCACGATATTTTATTTGGGTCCTGGCAATTGCTTCGTTTTGTGTTAATGGCGAATGCCAACAAATATTTTGGTGTAAATAAATTATTTGCTTTTTCTATTGTTAATTGCTGCCAACTTCTTGTCTATGGCACTTTGTTTGTGTTTTAGATTTTTTGGCAACATTATTTCTGGTTTAATTGCTTGCAATTTTCCGGACAACTCGGCTATATGCGAAAATATTTATGTATCCAAAAAAATAAATACAGATTCCAAAGCCGGAACTCAATTTAGCGATAAAATATCTAAAAATGTAGTTTGCAAAAGGGCCAATCACACACACACACACACACACACACACACACACTTGCAGGCTGATGCACTGAGAACAATATCTGCATAAAATCTAATTAAAAGTAATCGAATTAATAAAATCACAAAGTAATATTGCGTTAACAACATATTTGTATAATAGTTTGGAGATCAGGTAACTCAATTACCTTTTAATTAAGTGAAATATGTGCATTATTAATCAAATAACAAAATGGCAAACTGTCATAATCCGGCTACACTGTAATATATAGTATACCATGTTTAAAGACAATTAAATTGGAACGTGCAAAAATTAAAGATTATTTTTTTGAATAAATTTATATAAATATAAATTTATTGATAATGATTTTTGATTGTAACTAGTCATAAAATTATACAAGATATGAATATGACAATTAAATTTGTTTAATTATTTTAATCATTTTTAATTATTTATTTAATTCCTTACAAAAATAGAAGATTTCAATTTATTTTAATATAATAATAATTATGCGATATAAGTACGCCTACAATAAATTCAAATTTAACAAAGTACAAATAATAAAAATTAATAATAAGTTTCGGATAATTAAACTGGAACATACAAATGGTAAATGTATTAGTATTCGATTAATTGGTATATCGATAAATTGAAATATTATACAATAAGCATAGAATATTGAAAATAAAACAAAATTTTAATATTATTTGTTGCCACTTTTGTGGGCTATTAAATGTTGCCATTTGACGTCAATGTTGCTTCAATTTATAAAACTGAATTCAGCTGTCAATTGCTGCGATTTAAAGCATATGTTGAGCTATTTTCGCGCAGTGTAATAAATATTTGCATATTTTTGGTCGAATATCGAATATTTCGAATTTTTGGCATATGAAAATTGTGCGCGTGGTTAGGTTAAAAGGCGACATGTGTGCGAAATTGTCAAAGTGTGCATTAGATGAGAGTGTGTAGGTGTGTGTGTGTGAAGGTGTAGGTGTGTGTGTGTGTAGGTGTTGGCCTATGTGTTTGTCATTGTGCCTAAATTTAATAACAATTTGGAGTGTAAAGTTTTTGGCAAGTCTGAAATTTGGTTTGTAATTTAATTGTTGTTGTCTGGCGCGGCGTGGCGTGTGGGGAGGTGCAGGGGCACGATGCGTGTTGCATGCCACAAAATTAAAGCCAAACTGAGTAGAAAACAGGCGAATAAAATGGCTCATGAAATTGGCAACAGCTTGAAATGTCGGAGGCTAATTAAATATAGTATTTGCATGCCAATTGCAGACGAAAGCAGCGAAGGGGGGGACCGAGGGGAGACCGAGGAGAGACCGAGAGTCTCTGCTGTTAAGGAGCTAATAATAATAATGAAAAGTCAGTGCCGGGCATAAACTAAGCAGCGAAGAGGAAGCACAGCGGAATAGCCGAAAACTCCTGCTCAAATAATGATGAGAAAAGGGCCCGCAGGAGCTGAGCAAAAAGGACAAGTGGCGTCATAAAATTTGCCCCAGCTCCGCGAGGTTCTCGCTTTTTTTATACCTTGTTAGTAGCAGGGAAATGGGTAAAAAGAGGGCTAATAAATTTGGAAGAATATATAAATATATATATTTCTTCTTAGAAATATATAAAATTTATTATTTTAATTGAAATTGGTTTATAAACACAGAATTTATTTAGCAAAATATATGTATGTTTTAAATTAGATTTCAAATACACGTTGCAGTCGGTTGCTTGCGACTGATCTGCTCTGTTCATTCTGGTTTTTGTTTGAAGTTAGATGGGGAAGGGGAGGGGGGTCGAGCGATAAATCTAATAATGCGACGAGAGGCCAAGTCAAGCGGCAGCTTCTTCTACGCTGTGCGCCGCATGGAAAACGCGTCGCGCGGCAGCGTCGCCAGCGCCGCCAGCGCCGTCAGCAGCGTCAGCTGGCGTTCAGACTCACGCAACTGACCTGCCCCACACGTGCCCGAAGCAAAACAAGCAAACAACAAAGAGCACGCATTTGCAGGCGCTCTTAAATCCTGCGCTCGGTAGCCCCAAAGTCTTCGGCTGCCCGAAGCGTAGCGCACTCTTAAATCCTGCAGACTTCGGCTAAGAGCACGCAGTCGAAGGCGCTCTTAACCTCTGCGCTCAGCAACAACACCCCCAGCAGTTTTTTTTTTCGCTTTTTTCGCTGTGGGCAGCGCTGCTCTGAGCTCTGCCGAGCGGATGCAGTGTAAAATGCCGGCTAAATTGCAGCTTTCCGTTTACTTCCGCTGTCTCGGCCGCTGCCCGCTGCTTTTAATAAAACCAACACTTATTTAATTATTAATATTAGTTGTAAAACGTTATGATTACGTATTATTAACATAATTTAATTGATATGTTAATTTGTTAAGCTTTGCATGCGTGGGAATTCCTTGCTGTAACTGCAAAGCAAAGGCGTCGCAGTCGCCGTCGCTGTCGCCGTCGCAGTCGCTGACTTGTTGATGAGCAACGCTGCTGCCCGCAGCGCACGAAGCGCGTCAAGTGCGCAGCCAAGCGCAGTCGGCTCACGACACGACACGACTGGACACGAGAGCGCAACTACGAAGCAGTGCTGACAGAAATTTGTTCTCTAAAGCGGCTAACATTGGAAAATATAGCTGCTATAAATGGCTAAAAAATAATTAATTAATTTAATTAACTTAACAAAAAATTAAAAATTAATAAAAAGGATCAATAACAATCTATATTATTTTTTCAAATATTATTATTATTGTTTATATTATTTTGGACAAACATAAAAAAAAAAGTTTTGATAATGGGTACTGTAAGGATAATAATTATTAAACCTGGTTCCATAAAATTGAAGCCCACATAAACATAAGAGAAAAGCATGATATAACAAATAATCTTAAATTTAATTTAAAAAATAAAAATTATATGTAAAATTTTTTTAAAATTTTTTTTGAAAAATATTTTAATACTATGGAAATTTGAATGATGAATTAAATGAATGAATTAAAAATTAATTAAAAACCGACAAAAACCGAATGGCTAAAAGATGCTAATTAAAACTTGAAATGTTTTAATTTGTAGCTAATAGAATTTTTAAAAAATATATGGCTAACCAGCTCATTAAATTGACTAAATGTAGCCACAAAATGGCTAAGCTGGCAGCACTGCCACGAAGAGCGCGCGTCTAGGCTCTCTCGGTTTGCGTGTTTCTTTTGAGTGCAGGCAGCAACAACGACACGACGATAACGACAACGACGACGACGACGACGACGACGCTGACGCTGACGGCGGCGCCTGGTGCAAAGTTTACTATGCCAATGCACTCAACGACGCGTCCTCGTCGCTGTCTGGCGCCCAGCGCTCGGCCCCACACCCCTGAGCAAATGCAGCGGCAGCGGCAGCGTCTCGCAGAGTGCCGACGCAGCAAGAGAGAGCGCGCGCTCTCTCTCTCTAGCATTGATTGGCATTTGCTGTTGTTTGGTGCTGCTGCTGCTGCTGCTGCGGCCACCTTCACCTTCAGCAGCTGCGTCGCGCCGTCGGCAGCGCAGTCGCCGCCGCTGCACTTGACTGCGCTGCGCTGCGCCCAGGTCGCTCGTAATGCAGTTCTCGTTGGGCAAGTCCCCAACGTTCAGTCGAAACGCAACGTTCGCCAGCTGCGGTTGCCCAGCGGCGACATCTGCAGTATTTTATTGGCAACTACAGCAGCAGAGGCAGAGGCAAAAGCAGAGGCGGCAGCGGCAGCAGAGCGAACAGCAGCAGCGGCGGCAGCAGCAGTCGGCAGTCATCAGCAGCAGCAGCAGCAGCAGCAGAATCAGTTGAGTTTGGCTGCTCAGCCGCAACGGTCGACAGTTGCTCAGAGCAGGCCGCAGAAATTGTTTGCAGTGTATCAAGTAATTGCGAAAGCGTTGCGCATACGCACTGTCTAACGGTACACACAAACACACACACACAGCGATATAGCCGACATTCCAACACATATCAGGCAAACAGACAGACATTCGTCAAACTAATGCCAAGTCAGCAGAAAGAGAAACGAGAGCGAGAGAGAGAGCGAGAGAGAGAGAGAGATTTCCGTGAAATCCGTTTAAAATTCTCAACGAAATTCTCAAGTGATCAGCAGAATTCGCGTGGCTCGGCGAGTGCAAAGCAAACAAAACAAATCCAGCTAATAATGAAATTCATATACTATATATCTCTATATATATATCTTTATATATATACCGACAACTGTGAACTCGAATGTTGAACGTGAAATGCGATGCGCCGTAATCAATTCGCCGTAAACCCAAGCAGCTCGCGTTCTAAACAAATATTTGTAATAAAACCCTCCCAAGTGAACGAAGATATTGCCCGAAACCCAAACCGTTAAGGCCCCCAGGCGAAAGCAGAAACAGGTAAGTTTGCCATCCAATAATATCTTCAGAATACTATATACAAATCAATTAAACAAATAACAAATGATCTTTGACACTCAATTCAATAAATATACAAGAAACTTACATTTATTTACACAATTTAATTCGGAATTTAGAATAAATATATCTACAAGAAATTGGCATTTATTTGCACAAAATAAATGGAATTTAGAAGAAATATATCTACTTACAAGAAATTGGCATTTCTTTGATCAATTTAAATGGAATTTAGAATTAGAAAACGGCGTTTAATAATCGGAGTTTTTTATATTATTGAGAATTATTTAGATATACAAAACTTACTCTTACTTGTTGCCATAAAATAAATAAAAATAATTTAAATTCGATTAGCGCGATGTTCAAATCGTAACAAACTGGAAAACAAACTCAGTGAACTTCAGTAAAAAACACTTTTTATACATACCTAATAAAGACATAAAATTTCATTTAGTCAAAGAACATTAAAATATCATTAAATTTTATTAAGTCTTACAATACAACTTTTCAGTTTATTCAAAATAGTCGAAATATGAGTAAATAGAATATAAGATAGTAATATAATACATATATGGCAATAGTATGCTGTATATCTATTAAAATAGATAGCAATACAAATACTGCATTTTTAAAATTGTTGTAAAACTGAAGATAACTTATATCTTAATATTGCAAATAAGAAACTTTTTAAGCATTTTATATTATTAAGCTTTACACTTGATTATTTTGAACTTTAAACACAACTATAGTGTTACCAAACTATATATTATAAAATAATACTGAATACCAACAAAGTTTAAATGTTCGTAATATATAATATTAACATACTTTTAATACCAGCTCAGTCAGAACAAATATCCTACATTGTATGTAGATACATATTCTATTAAATTATTTTCTTTTGTAAGTTATATTTATTAATCTTTATCTATATCTTATCAATATAAATATGATTAAATATTAAATATATTATTAAATACTAAATATATTATTAAATATTGAATATTATTTTATTCATTTCCCAAAGTTTACTTTGTTTGATTTTATTTTGATTTAGATATAAATTATTCCGAATTTCCTCTTAGATATATTTATTATCACAATATAAACTATTATATTTATTATTCTTAATCTGCCTTATGACAGTTAACAAATTTTATATTGAACGTTAAGATCTTTATTCTCAATTCGTGGCTCTTCTCCGTACTTCTTGGCATATTCTCATGCGATTCGTGGCGAATTCGCTGAAAGTTTTCTATGCAAATTCCATCGGGTTGCAGATTCTAATCTCTGGGTTATGCCATGAGGAATGCCAGCTGGTCAATAACCAGCTGCAAATGGGTTTTATGCCCCATCACGGCTCCATTGTGAATGACTTTCGATAAATGCTGTTAAATAGTTGGGAACTTGAAAATTTACAACTTTCCGTTCAGTTTTTCCAGTGTGACCATGAATTGGCACAATCTGTGAGCGCAAACTAAGCGCAAGTTTTTGCTGCTCTTTCGGCTTATCAGTTGGGCAGAAGGGGCAGTGTTAGTTGTGTAGGGGAAGGGGAAGGGGTAAGGGAATGCTTATCAGTGACAGGCGTTGCAAGCCAAATAATGACAATATCATTTGGCGCGCATTTCTATGTCATGATGCCTCTTCTCCCCTCTCCTCTCCGCTTCTCTCTTCTCTGCTCTTGCTCAATTGCCTAAACTTATAAGCAAATTAGCTTGCCAACTGCCCTAATAACAGAGTCTCTAGAGCAGAGGGGGGGCGCGGGGCGGAGGCTGTAATGGGGGTTACCTGTGTGGAGGGGGCGTTAACCAGCCGAGCGAACTTCTAAGCGCTTTAGCCGACGCCACCGCCGACTGCGCAAACCTTTATCGCCACAAGCGGTTCTCACATTTGTCATGGAACAGCAGCAGCAGCAGCAGCAGCAGAAGTAGAAAAAAACAACAGAAAAAACGATGTAGAAAAGCAGCTGAAAATAAAAGAATCATAATAAAGAAAAGTGGCCGCAAAGAGTGCTTAAAAAATGGAAATAGATGAGTGTGCCAGGCAGCCAGAGAGGTTGTAGAGGGTGGCCGGGGGGGATCAGGTGAACTAGCCAAAAAACTAGTTGTTGGCCAAGACGAAAGCGGCGTGCGAGCAGCAGCCAAAGTAAGAGAAAAAAGTAAAGAATTTCTACTTATAACGAGTTTTTATTACAAACGCGCGAAAGCGGCGCACAAACAAACCCAAAAAAAAAAAATAAAAATACAAAAAATACAGAAAAAGGCAGAAAACAGTATACCGTACAACGAAAATGTATTAAAAAAATAAGTAAAAATTGTAAAAATGGTAAAAATGGTGAAAATGGGCAACGGGCAGAAGTATGTAGTTGTTATGGGCAGGGGGAGAGGGGGAGAGCAGCGGCAGCGACGTCGACGTCAACAGCGCTCTAACAAAATTCCAAAAGGAGTGCCTGAGCCGAAGGGAACTGAATGAAACCACGGCCAGAGCTGAAGTTAGAGCAGTTAAGGGGATGGTGAAGGGGAGGGGGACGGGGTGGGAGAGTGCACATAAAAAGTAACAGCATTTTTGCCTAGCAGACAACTGCACAGACAGTCAGAGGGGGAGGGCGGCGGCGAGAGCGGGAGAGGGAGGCAGAGACAGTTAGACGAAGGCAGATGAAGACGAAGACTGCGAAAGCATGAAGCAACATTATTCAAAAGAAAGCCAAGTTAAGGCATGCCATATAAATAGCAAGAGAGTGAGCAGAGGCAGCGGCAGCGGCAGCGGCAGCGGCAGCAGCGCCAACTGCATGGGCAGCGCAGCTGAGCGAGGCGCAGTTACAGCAACAACAACAAAAGCGCAGCAGCGGCAGCGCAGTCAGCCGAGGCAGCAGCAAAAGCAACAACAAGAGCATTTAGCACATGCCGACATTCTTTCATTCGTACAACGACCTCGACTTTGATTTGCAGCCAAAGAATTTGCAAGAGAGAGAGACAGCGCGAGAGAGAGAGAGAGAGAGCGCGCACAGACGAACAAACGAAAGCAAAGAGCACGACGCCAAAGAGCAGAGCCCCAACGTGAGAGGGAGCGCCTCGTTGAGCAAACGGCCTCTAGACGACCTACACGCGTGAGCAGCACACCGAACGAGAGCGCCAGCAGCGAAGGCACGAAGCCGCGCTCGCGTCATGTCGTGTTTTTGCATTCGTGTCGTGTCGTGACTGCGCTGCTGCCGTCGCTGTCGCTGCTCATTACTCTGCTTGCTCGTCGCCTCGCCAACTTCAGTCATTCGTGCTGCGCGTCTCGTCAGTGCCGGTCGCAGTTCGCACGTTAGCAGCAGAGTTGCGTTTTTTGGCAACAAAACTTTACTTCAATTGTCAGACAGACAGACACAAACACAGACGCACGCTAGACGGTGCTAAGCAAGAGACAAAGGCAAAGACAAAGCAGTGCTAACAGTTTGTGCTAAAAGTGTAGACAGAGACAGCAATACAAATAAATGAAACAAACAAAATACAGGGTATAAAAAACAACAACAAAAAACAAAAAAAAAACTCAAAAAGCCGACGCCTGTCTGTGCCAAAAGTCGCCAAAAAGTTAACGACGACAGCGCGTTGCTCACTCAATATACAATATAAAATAAAAAAAAAAATAAAAAAAAGAATGCTTGACTATCGCAGACACCAACACACATGCAGAGAGAGAGGCCAGACAACTCACACACACACACGGCCAAGCGTACTAAGTGTGTGTGTGTGTGTGCCAGCAGTGTTGCCAGAACTAGCTAGATTTGCAAAATAAAATATTACAAAAAAAAGCTTAAAAAAATGCATAAAAATAAGTAATAAAATTAAAAGCAAATGTTATATTACATTTAATAAAATATATTTAAATATTTATTTAAATTTGCGCTAAATTGGCAACGCTGCTGAGCTACAGTTATCAAAATGCGAACGCCGCCGGCCTGTCAACTTGTCCAGACAAGAGATAGCAGAGATGGCGATGCAGAGGCAGAGACAGAGAGAGAGAGAGCGAGAGAGTGCAAGATGGCGAAGGCAGAAGAGCAGGCGTTGGAGTGGCTTGTATTTATAGCTGTGTGTGTGCTTCTGTCTGTGTGTGTGTGTGTGTGTGTGTGTGTAATTCATATGTGCAATGTTTGTGCGACTTTAGCGACTCGTAGTATATCAGCTAACCGGATGTTGATTTGTTGTTGGCCTGCAACAGCAAACCGCAACAAACAAGCGCAACAACAAGCAACATGGCCATATTATGTGGCAGCCATCTTAACGGACATCTTGTGTCATGAACGCAGTGAAATAGCCACGTCCTTTCAACATCAAAGCGCATCAAATGAAAAGAAAAAAAGTCATGCCAAATGATGGCTGAGATAAAAGAGCCGAGAATACAGCATAGAACTTGCTCTGGCCATGCTGATATACATATGTGTGTATGTATGTATGTTTATACATTTATACATTCTAAAGCCAAACAAGCGCTGAGATCATGGTCAACTTCAGAAGTTGTAGGTAAGCTAATGTCAATGTATTTAAATGCTGCTATACATGAAGCATAAAATTATAAAATATTTATAGAATTATATCAGAAAATATATATAAAATATTACAAATATATTATTAAAATAATATTTAACAGTAAATTCTCTGATTTTATAAAAGCTAGCTTAATATTATCAAATATTAAAATTGAATTAAACTAATTTCAGTTTTCAAGCTAATTTTTTTTCCAATTATATATTATTTAATCAAATAATCTAGGCAAAAATATTTGTCATAATATAATATATATAATATAATATAATAATAAAATATATAAAGTTGGTTAAAAATGGCATATGCCAAAGAAATTAAGTAAATTAACTAAATTTATGCAAAAATTCGGCTGAAATTTGATCTAAGAATGCAGAATGCCAATAACTTAAACATGTTTTAGCCAAAGAATTTCTAAAAAAAAAATCGCTTAAGAATTCCCCTGCATAAAAACTTAATTAATAAACGTAAAAACTTGCATACTATTTATTATTTTCATAGTTGATAATTTTAATGAGAAATATTTCCTGGAATGCCGTCATAAAAATGCTTATAATTTTCATAGTTTTCTTCTTTTTTTAAGAGATAGAGAGACAGAGAGAGAGAGAGAGAGAGAGAGAGAGAGATAGAGTTTAATTGCAGTCTTAATTGCAGTTGAAGCGCATAAATTTCTAAAAAACACCTAAAGCCATTATCAGCACGTCGATTTAACTGGCAATCCACATAAAGTTGAGACAGTTTAACGTGCACTTCCCATAGATCTGCATATAGCCGGAAAAAAGGGGGCACGTCAGGTGGCCATTTGCCTCCTCCCCCCACCCTTCTTTCACCTCTTTCACCTGGCTGCCGTTAGGCGAGACGTGCCCCAAAAGCGTGCTAATAAAACATTTAATTAAAACATTAAGCGGCAACGTCGACAGCGACGTCGACGTCGACGTCACATAATTAAACTGTAGCACCTGAACGACCAGTTGGAGAACAGTTTGTGTGTCTGTCATCACACACACACACACATACAGCAAGATAAATGTACGTCTGTGTGTGTGTGCATAAATATACAGTTATAGAGCCCCGAAAGGCTGTCGACAATTGTAGTAAAAGTTTATCGCCCGCATTAAAAAACCATGGATTAAAATTCTACTTCAAATAAGAGACGAAAAAAACCTAAAAAATAACCACAAAAAGAATAAACTAAGTACGTTTGCTGCAGTCGTGTGTGCTCGACGGCTTAAAGAGCTGCAAACTACAGCAGCTTAGGGCTAGAAATTGTAAACTTTAAGCTCTTAAGGCAGATTTTTGTGTATCTACAGTTGAAGAAAATTAAACTCGAAGCTTTTACAAAATAAAGCGCTTAAATAAAGCTTTTTTTTATAGAATTTTAAATGCATAATTAATAATATTTAAATAATAATTCAATAGCCAAATGAAAAACGCTTTTAAATGTGGACTTTCATGTACCCTTTGCCATTGTAAATTCTCTTTATGCAATTACGAAAGAACTTGATTTTTCTCTCAGTGCAGTTTTAGGCTTTGATCATCTATTTGCACAGTGTTAGCATACCCTTTGTGGCATTTTCCGCTGGTATATGATGTGAAAAAAGAACATTTATTCGGCATGTTTTCTTTCTAACATTTTGCTGGAATTTTTTTGGTTGTTTTTCTATGTGCGGCACCCACATTTTGTCGCTTCCCATGCCCCTTTTGGTTGCAATAAAGATAAGAGCAGTGTTAGCTGTACCTGCATTGCCATTTGCTCTTTCTCTCTCTCTTTCTCTTCGCCGGATCTACGGATCTCTCTTCAAGTGTTGGTTAACAAATGCTGTCCACTAATTGCAGCGCCAAACATTTCTCGGATGGCTCGACAATTTCGTTGGGTGCCATTAAGGGGCGGCTCGCTGTAGGGAGTTGGAGGAGGGGGGTGAGGGGTTTAGGTGGCAAAAAGTCAGACAGACATGCAGACAATTTTCATATAAAATGCATGAGCACGAAACCAATTGAATAGCCAAAAATAGAGGGACAGAAACAGGCAATGGAACTGAGAATTGGAACTGCCACTCTGCTAGAGCAGAAGGAGGGAGGGGTAGGGAGGGGGGCGCTTAACTGTCGAGTGACGGTAGAAAAAAGCATACAGAGCCAGTCCAAATTACTCGACAAACTTATAGATACAAGATACCATGGAGCCACTGACGATGACGAGCATAAAAAAAGGGCATAGAAGCAGAGAAGTTGGAGCCGGGGTTTGGAGAACGAATTTGAAACAGGCGAAATTTGCACGAAAAATTAAAAAACAGACAAAAAAGCGGCAGTAGAGAAACAACAGCAACAGCGAGGACAAAAGTGGGTCGAGTGAGGGGTGGAGGGTTGAGGGGAGAGGCGAAAGGCAATCGAATGGAAGCGGCAAAGTTTTCGAATTAATTTATTGATACTGCGATAAGGAAATGGAAATGCCATGCGATAGCATAGCAGGGAAGTGGATTGGATATTGAATACAGTCTACAGTCTACAGTCTATAGGCAGCTGAAATTGAAGTTTGTGAAAAAGTTGCAGCTTAATCAAAATCGGGGCGCAACATTTAAAAGTCAAAATGAAAGAGCAGCGCCATAAAAATGATTTGTGATGTGTTGAGCAGTGTAAAACAGAGCAGGAGCAGCGGGGCAAGTGACACGACAGTGGGGTGGGTCAGAGAGAGAGAGAGAGAAAAAAAGACAGTAGAAAGTTAAAAGTTGTTACACAGGGCGTATGAGTCATCGGACATTGCTCATACGCAGCGTTGACAACAGCTGGCATTGGCATAAATATGAATTTCTGTGCATATTTTGATGCTCGGCGTTTATCTTGTGATATTTACTTATGCAAAACGCCAAGAAACAACAAGTAAACAGCGCTTTGTATCTGATTAAAAAAGCGTGCAGGAAAGCAGACGGAATGCTGCATATCTAAACATAAATAAAATGATAAAGAAAACCTGCCTTGAAGCACTTTAAGCTTCGATTAAACAGCAGCATAAATCAATTGTAAGCTGCCAACTAAAGTTAACTGTGGCAGATAATATTTCATGACTAATCCCTGAAACAACGAAACAATTGAGCTGCTGTCGATTCCCCAGCGGCGCTTGTCAATTAAATTGCATTTAGCCGGTCCGAAAGTGCAGAAAACTATAAACTAAATCTTGTTATTTATGAAACGAGAGAGAGAGAGAGAGAGAGGGAGAGCAAACAGAGCCTGGCATTCGAGTTGTACCAAAAATCATGTAAAATAGTTATATATCAATATTTTATTAGGCTAGCTTACGGAATTGCACAATAAATTGCAGCCGTTGCGAGCTTGGCTAAAAAGCAAAACAAGCACCATAAATAAATACATAGAGCAGCCATTACAAACAGCTACAGATACAGATACAGATACAGACACAACTACAACTACAGATACAACAGTTACTGCCAAAAAGCAAGCAACATGAATGGCACAATAAATAAAACCAAGCGCCGTTTTAAAACAAATCAAAAAAATAAAACATATATTGAGAGGCAAAAAATAAAAGCCAAACAACAAAACACAACACGAAACACTAAACAAAACAAAGCAAAAAACACAAAAAACAGAAAAAAGCACAAAAAACGAGCGCATAAATATAAAAAGCGAAATAAAATTTGCATTTTTTGTTGTTTAAAGCATCGCATCGGCAACAGCAGCAGCAGCAGCAGCGGCAACAGACTGTGGAATATGGAGAAATGCGCCAAAGTCAAAGTCAGAACGACATGTTATCGAACAGCTATTGAACACACACACAGATACACACAACTACACACAGATACATACAGATACACACTCATAGTAATAGCATCATTGGCGATAAAGACCTGGATTGAGATTGAGAGCTGCTCTTTACTTATGTGCATATATTTTTGGGGCATCTGAAGCATATGATGTATATAGGTTTTTTATACAACTCATAGCTGGCATAACTGTTTATAATTAAGCTTGTATTTGTGCTTAGATACCTTGGTAGTCATCACATAAATTGGTTTCTACAGCAGCTGCTACTTTTGGTAGCACTTGTTAAATTTAGCTAAAATTGGTAATAAAAAAATTCATAGAAATTTAATAGAATTTAAACTCCATTCACCAAAATTTCTATTATAATAAATAATAAATAATATAATATAATTGCATTCAAATATTTATTAAATTATAAAAATTCTGCCATAAAAAATTAATTTATATACTTAATTTATATACTTAAATATTTTTGCCTAGTCTAGCAGATTCTTTAAATCTTCTTAGTACATCCCCAAATTATAAAATAAAATGCGCCTTTGCTAACTTAATTATGCCCAGCATTCTAGAGCTGTTTAAAAAGAATAAAATGTGGCATTTGAAGATAAATTTAGCGATGACGCTGCCACAAATTGTTGCAGCAATTTGTTAAACTCCACACGTACTTAGAGCCAAGAACAGCAGCATCCGCAGCAGCAGCAGCTGTCAAGTTTACGATGTTGAAACTGTCTCTGGCATGGCTAAAATGTTGTATGTGTTTCTGGCCACATTAGGCATCGTTGGGGCAGCTGTAATGGCTGTAATAGTTGTAGCATAGTTTGAGGCGTTTCAAAAAGCCACTTAACATGCAGCAGCATTTTATACTTTATGCTCCATTTTTTATTTTTATTTTCCATTTCATTTTATTTGATGCTATTTACTAAGCACTAAACTACTTCAAAGTGCCAGCGGCAATGCACAGTGGTTCAAATTGTAACAAAAAATCTAAAAAAATAATTATTATAAATTTTGAATATATTTTCTATAGCTTTATCGGTGCAAACTAATTAAATTTTAATTTTTCCGATTAATAATAATAACTTGAATATTTGGCAACCACTGTGCAATGCCGCGCTGAGTTGAGCATGGCTATTTTCATGGGCATTACGTCAACGCAGTGAGCGATACAAATGCGAGTACTCGCTTTTTAGATACGCAGATACATAGATACATATGTATCTATGCAGGCAGAGACCCACATGTTTGGCGTACGCCTTTGCATATTGCGAATTCGCAATTCGCGATACATAAAAACGGCTGTAAACAAATACAAATAGAGAGACATATAGAGAGAAAGAGATAGAGAGGGGGAGAGAGACGGGGAAATAGAGAGAAAGAGAGCGAGCACTGCAAACAAAACATAAACAGACAAACTGAAAGCAAACGTTGAGCGATGACGACAACAAGCAAAAGTTTTTGCACCTCTCCCCACTTCATTCCCCCCTGTCCCCCTCTCCCCCTTGGCAGCAACAGCTTGTCAACATTTAGCGCGTGTGGGCGTGGACGTGGGCGTTTTGTTTTAATATGCAGCGTATGCTGCCTAAAATATTATCTGCTCTCTCTCTCTACTGGTTTTTTTTTCTTTTTTTTTTTTACTGTTTTTACGGTAAATGTTGTCACTTGTCACACCCACATTCACTCGCTACCAGGATTCTAAAATAAAACCAACAAGCCTGACTTTGTTTTTATTTTTATTTCTATTTTTTTAACAGCTGCATACGAGGGTTAAGTAGCATGCCAACAAACAAAATGCTTTCAAAGTGCTTTGAAAGTTGCAAAAAATAGCATAAATGAACGGAAAAAGGTTTCGCTTAGTTTGGATATTTAATTGAAATGGGAATTTCAGCTTAACTCTATAGTATGGAATTTATATGGAAAACTGTTTAGAAAATTAGCTGAAAACGCTTGAATTTTAGCTTAAATATTTCGCATAAATTTGCTACATTTTCTATTAGTTGAAAATTAAATTTCAATTATATATCAGCTCTTATTTAAACATTTATTATATGCAACTTCAATTGGCGTTTATATTTATTTAATTATTTTTATTAATCTAAAGTTTTTGTGAATATAATTTTTAGCTTAAATAATTGTTACCGAAAGCTTACAATTTGTTATTGTGTTTAATTAAGTTTTATTTCAATTCTTATTTTGCTTTTTATTGAACTTACATTTAATTTTAATTTATTTTTTTTGTAATGTTTTATTATTATTATTATTAATATTATTTTAATTATAACGTCTACATCTTGGGCTAAGTTTTCTTTTAGCTTGGTAATCATTTATTTGAACTTTGCAAAGTTTGCAGAGGATTAGCAAATAGTTTTTCAGCCGTTGGGCCAAGTTTGGGCTTTTATTTATTTATTTATTTATTTAATGTCAACTAAATACAGTCGACAGTGTAAAAGTTACAAAAAAAGTTACATGGTAAAAATTCTTTAAAAATTAATAAGTAGAACTGGGGATGAAAATAAAAGAAAATAAAATGAGATAAAATAGGCCCAGCATTTGCTGCAAGGATGAGGGAAAACCCAGAAAAACCCTATCAGGCCGGAATTAGTGGTTAACTGGTTAGACTGTGGTACTGATTACGTTGTGTTAGAAAATTTAAAATAGATGATTTAATGGTGTAAATGTGAGATTCCGAATCAAATACTTGATAGAGACGATTATAATCAGTACAAAGTAATCGGAAAGGTTCATGCAGAGAAAAGTTAGTACTACAAAAATTTAAAGCCAATGGAGTAAAATATCGGGTTGGGCGCTGCGGTATGGATAAACTAATTCGGCTCAATAAAGTGGGTGAGTCAATTTCACCACGCAGCAACCGAACCACAAATACAACATTCAACATGGTACGGCGATTAGTAAGCGAAGCAAGATTAATTAAGAGAAGTCTACTACTATAGGGAGGCGAAATCAATACCCGAAACCCAGTTAAGTCCACGGTGAGCGAAGAGAAGAAATTTCTTTTGTACAGATTCAATTCTATCCTGATGTACAGAATATTGTGGCGACCAAACACAAGATCCGTATTCCAGAATAGGCCTATTTTTTAACAGCTGCATAGGAGGGTTAAGTAGCATGCCAACAAACAAAATGCTTTCAAAGTGCTTTGAAAGTTGCAAAAAATAGCATAAATGAACGGAAAAAGGTTTCGCTTAGTTTGGATATTTAATTGAAATGGGAATTTTAGTTAAACTCTATAGTATGGAATATATATGGAAAACTGTTTAGAAAATTAGCTGAAAACGCTTGAATTTTAGCTTAAATATTTCGCATAAATTTGCTGCATTTTCTATTAGTTGAAAATTAAATTTCAATTATATATCAGCTATTATTTAAACATTTATTATTTGCAACTTCAATTGGCGTTTATATTTATTTAATTATTTTTATTAATCTAAAGTTTTTGTGAATATAATTTTTAGCTTAAATAATTGTTACTTAAAGCCTTAAAATTATTATTGTGTTAGGTTTGAATTCAATTCTTTTTTCGCTTTTTAATGAACTTGTATTTTATTTTAATTTATTTTCTTGATTAATTTATATTATTATTATTATTTTTATTATTACATCTTGGGCGTAAATGACAATTTAATTTATTGCAGTTAAGTTTTCTTTTAGCTTGGTAATCATTTATTTGAACTTTGCAAAGTTTGCAGAGAATTAGCAAATAGTTTTTCAGTCGTTGGGCCAAGTTTGGGCTTGGGTTTGAAGTTCTGCTTAGGTAGATTTCAAATTAGTTTAATGTGGCACGTTGGCCTGCAAATAAAAATACGTTTAAAATGGCTGGGGGCAGCAACAATAAGAACAACGAGCGTGGCCATAAAAGCAACAGCAGCCACACCTGTCGCCTGCTGGAAATGATGTGCCTGTTGCTCCTGTTTCCCCTTTCCCCACTCCCCTCTCTCTCCTCGCAGTCGTCATGCTCTCTCTGGGTTTTAATGTGGCCACATAAATTTAGCAAATCAAAAACGCGTTTTATGGTTCTTGCTGATGTGTTCCGTCTGTCTTGCTCACTCTTTATCTCTCTCGCTCTTTCTCTTCATCTTTCCCTCTCTCTCTTTCTTTGTCTGTTTGTCTTGCCATCTGTTTTGTCTGTCTTGTGACTTTGTGTCCGAAACGTTGAAGTTTTGCGGCCAGCTTGGTGTAATGAAATTTATTGCATTTACAAGCATATAACAAAACGCGCAGCGCGCTCTCACGTAGCAGTAGTTGCGCCTCTCTTGCCCCACTTGCCACACTTGCCACATTTGCCTCACTTGCCACACTCTGCTTGGCTGTGGCAATTCCCAGCAGCCACATAAAAGCGCGTTTCACGTCCTGCCAAATTGAGGCAGACTCAGCGGCGCCAACCCGCCACTCCCCCCTCTCTCGTTGCCACGCGTTGCTGCCACAACTAGTTGCAAGATTGATGGTCCGTTGAATTGTTCGTTCAGCTACTGTCCAGCAGTCAGCAGTTGCAGCCACAACTCGCACTTTGCCTGCAACTTACAATATGAATTACTCATTGCTCATTTTTAGCAGCAATTTATTGTTATTGTTGTTGCTGCCACTGTGGCTGCTGTAAGCTTTTTTTCTGTCTTTCTCTCGCTGCATATTTCTCTTTGCAATCTGGCATAGTTTTTTCTGTCGTTGTTTAGCTTAAAAATGCACCAAGGACAGCCAAAAATAATGTGCTAATTCTATAAATGAGAATTCACATATAAAAATTAGTAAAATAAATCTAAAAACTATTTTAAAATTAGAATTAGAATTGTGAGATTTTAAAGCTTAATTTTATGCAGAAAATATCTAGTTATTTCTCTCTGTGCATATGCTTTAAAGCTGCTGCTTAGGCTGAGCTCTTAGTTCTCATGGCGCAGCAATTACAACTAATGCGGCAACTGCGTGTTTTGCTGCAAACATGGCTGACATCATTAGGCCGTAACTAACACACACACACACACACACATGCAGTCGCCTTTGCTGGGCTACTTCCGTTTGGCCCCAGCTTAATTTCCTGCAGAAAGAGCTCAGGGGTAACACATGGCGTATGTGTAATCAAGTGAATTCTACACACACTCTCGCAGTCGCTGCTTAATCACTGAAACTGCCATTTTTCATCAAAGTAATTACCACAACGACGCTGAATTTCTCATTCTCAGTGCCACGCCTAATACCGCCCCCCTCCCTGCCCACTGGCAACACCCAACGCTGACTGCGTTCATGGTGTGTGTATTGTCCAGCTAAATTAAATCATTTGATATGCATTAAAATTTTATGCGCCTTTTTTATTTGACAGCATATCAAAATGCCCCCTTCCTGTCACGCCCACAGACTACGCCTCTGTTGATTTTATTTGCTGGTGTTTTCGTATTTGCTTTGTATTTGTTGTTTGTTTTGCCCTGACTTGGCACAATTTTTCGTTGCCTACTTTTGTGCGCTTTCTGCATATTTTCCATATGAATTTTTTATTTAAATCCCCCGCCCCAGCGCCAAATAAAAAGCAAAGAAATGCTGCTAAAAGTTTTGCTAGAAAATTTATGAGCCTCGGCGATAGAAAATTAATATTTGCAAATATTTTTGAAGGGAAGCGCAGGAGTGGGCGTGGTTAAAGCTATGTGTCAGCAGGTAGCTTGTAATATTTAGACTCTTTTTATTTTGCATACGCCAGCGCTAAATCGATCGAATTTAGCCATGAATGAATGAATTTGTTTAATAGTTGCAAAATGCATAATTTAAAGCTCAGCATAGTAGTTTAATTTAAATTAATTTAAATTATTTTGCATTAGTTTAATAAATAAGAATTAAGAATTATATTATAAATCGATGAACAGAAATACAGCCACAACTCATAAATTAAATTATTGATAAATTCTCGGAAAATCCCCAACAGTGAATTGAGTATTTCATAATGCTGTCGAGCACACTCGACTCAGCTGCTCGCCCTTGCCATATTTTCCCGCTGTGCCAAAAGGTATTAACGGGCCAAAAAGTTCAATTTGGCTGGCACAACAACTGAGCAGCGTACCAAACGCAACTGATTGCCAAAAATATGTATGTGCCACGCCCAGTTACGCCCCAGACCTGCACCTGCAACTGCCCCAGTTGCCTCTGCCCCTCTGTAACTCTCTCTCTGTCTCTCTCTCTCTCTCTCTCATTTTCTGAAAGCACTGCCAATTGGCGTTGTTCAAAAAAAGGGCCTTCAAAAGGGCCGCTGCCAGCTGACCTGTGCTACCTTGCCACAAACAGGCAAAGCTGGGCTGCCTGCCAGGCGTTGCACGTTGTTTTTTTTCCTGGTTGGGTTGCACAGCACAGCACAGCAGAGCAAACACAATGGTCTCTCTATTTCGCTCTGTCTTTGTTTGTCTCTCTGTTCTTTTGGCTCGCTGCTGCTTGTCATAATTTTTAAGTGACCCAAGCGCCGCATGTGGCCGCATGTGCAGCCTTGCCACAGGCCACATGCCACATGCCCCTGCCGCTGCCTGGCCACCCACTAAATGATTTATGTAAGCTGCAGCATAATTTGTTTTAGCCAAGCAACTCGGCAAAAAGGCCAACCGCAAAAAGCTCCACTGCAAAATGTTGTGTGTGTCTTGGCTCTTTTTATACCCTGTAGTTTAAGTAAAAAAGGGTCTATTAATTATGCAGAAATGGAAAATGTGTAGAATGTATGTAGTTAATGATATTCTGCACCGTTGCAGTAAATTAAGCTGAGATCGAATAAGAAACAGCGAAGATATACATTAGACAATTACAGTACAGGGCCAGCTGCTGTCAGTTACGTCCGACTGTAGTCTTCCTGATCTACTTCGTCCTTGCTGGTTTTCATTTGTATTTACTCAGTGCTGCTTCAACATGAAGCTTTCGGTTTAGGTTTGCGTTTGAGTTTCAGTTTCGGTTTATTTGCCAACAGAATCTCGCTCTCAATTTGTGTATCTGAGTTCAAAGGTCAAAGTAATTAACATTCTGCGCCTCGCAGCTGTTTATTAATTGTGGGTAATAACAACAGCAACGGCAACTCAATTAACCTAGCAAATATCCTGCAGTTATTCTGCAGTTATCCTTGAGCCGAATTAAACTCAATAATTCAGTGCGTAATTTCTGTAACAAAAGCACAGCATTTATTTATGCAAACCCATCGAATTTAAGAAAATCTCATAATAATCTTTTAACATAAATATTAAATTATTTAAATTAATTTAAATTTATAACAAATTCTTGTAATAAACTTAAGGCAGCCTAAAAGCATGCTACATTTTTTACCATTTTAAAATTTAAATATGAATCGTACTATATTTTGTAAATTTTGTAGCAAAATAAAATATTCATTGTATATATGCATGTATATATTTTTTTTGTGGCAAGGCAATGTTGGCAGCAGCTGTCGTGTTTTCTTTATTTGCAAGCAAACAACAAAAGCGACACAAGACAACAAACAGAAGTGAAAGAAGACAACAACGAGACGCAGACATTTGGACAGACATTTAGCCCGATACATGCAGCAGCAGCAGCAGTGGCAGAGGCAGAGGCAGAGGCAGAGGCAGCCAGTAGGGTGCATTGTTTTGCTGCTGTGTTGCAAGTAGAGAGAATGCAACGCTCGCTGTGCTTAACAAGTCGCCGCATAGACAATGCGGCAAGTTTTGCTTTAGCTTCAGCTACAGCTTCCACTCGTGCTCCCACTGTTTGTCTTCTTGCTGTCTTTTCTCTTTCCCTTTCTCTCTCTCTCTTCTATCTATTACAAGTGCAAGGCGAGTCTCCCACACACCCACACACACATATGCATTCACAGAGAACTTTGCGTGTAGTTGTGCGGTTGTAGTTTTTTGTGTACAGCATGCGGTTTGCATACCCTGTAAAATCTGGGCATTAAGGTGCGAATGAAGCTGTGCAAATAAATAAATAAATAGATTTAATAAACCATATAATATTTAAATTGGTTTATTAATTGAATTGTTTAATAAATAATTATATTATTGATTACTATTATTATTTGTGATTTATTCTTTTTTGATATCATTCTGTTTAAATACTGAAGATATCAGCAGACTTTAATCACTTATTATAGAGCCTATAATATAGTCTTATATAGAGCCTTAGCAGATGTTTCTAAGCTTACTTCTCTTAGCTCTTAGCTTCTAATGGGTATTGAGCTTGTCTCAACCCACAATTGTTTCTCTCTGCTCGTAACTCTCAGCTCTTGCAGCTAACTGTGCATTTGCAAGTTGTAGTTTTTGTTGTAGTACACCTCTCCCTCTGTCCGTTTGTCCAACCGTCTGTCTCTCTGTCCCCCACTGGCGGCAAGCATGTAGTTTTTATAGACTCCGCACTTGTCGCAGTCCATTGTCTTGACAAGGATGTGCATGGAGGAGCGGAGATAGACAGCAGACAGCAGACAGCAGACACAGGACAACTTGGTTAGGAGCTGTGCGATGTGTCGTCTGCTGCTGTTCCTTTTAGTTACTGTTTTCATGGTCCAACTGTTTTGTATTCCGCCGCACTGCCCCGCCCACTGGCAGGTCGCCCTTTTGTTGAGCAGGTGTTTTGGTTTAGTTGGAACAATGAGCATAAAGAGCCAAAGAAAAAGACAACATTACCTTTAAATGTGCGCTGGCAGAGTGGGAGAATGGAAGAATGGCAGAAGAAAGCAGAAAGAAAGTTTTTAAGCATATTATGAAACTTAAATGCGACATAATTTGCTTGGTTACCCAGCCCAGCAGCTAAGCCTGCTTAGAAGCTTAGAATATCTTTAATATATATAACTTATAGTTATATATATTCATATATATAACTCCATACAACAGTTACAGTTTTTAGTTGCTTTCAGTTCAGAGTTCTGCAAGTCTTCGAGTTCTCAGAGTCGCAGTGGGAGGCTCTGATTGCGGTTGACAGCTGCGAGAGCTGCGTGTGGCAGTTGAAACTGGACAAAACTCTGTGGCAACATGGCCTTAAAGCATGGCTGTCACACCACTGCTGCTGTCACTTTTTGTCACCTTTAAAGCCACAAAAATTGTGAGCAAGATACGCTGTAAAAAAGCCAGATGTGCAGCAACATATAGGTATATGATTTATTCTGCCGTGTGGGGATTTAGCTGGGGTTTACATATCAGATTATAAAGCATGCGAAGCGCATCGCATTGAGTTTTAGTTCTAAAAGATTCTAGACTCTATAATACATCAAACTAAATTTAAAACAAAATTAAAAAAAAATTAATAATATAAATATATACTTAATATTAATATCATTGAGAAATCTAGTTTTCTTTTTGTTAAGGAATTTCTTTTTTTTTATACTAATTTTTATTAATTAAAACCTTTTCTTCTCTTTTCAGAATTCATGCAACTTGCTTGAAATGAAGCTAATACTGCATCACTTTGAGGTAAGTTTTTTTTTAGAGTGTAGCTTAAAAACAAATTAACACACCTCTCTCCCCTGCTGCTAATGTTTTTGGGGCAGCGTAATTCGCATGCCTTTGCTATTTACAGGATATAAAAAATACTTAGTCCACTGTCACTGACTATTAGAGATAGCTACTGCCACGCCCCTTCCCCTTCCCTTCGCTGCTGCTGCCCCTGCGTGTCGCCTGTCACATGCTTGACGTATATGACGCTGCATGCGAGCTGACAGCAAGCCTCACGGGCAGCCTCCCCCTCTGCCCCATGCTGCTGCTTAAGTCTCTGTGGCAGCCTTTAATTGCTAACGGTTTGTTGCGTGAGAGAGCAGCATAGAGAGAGCGAGAGAGAGAGAGAGAGAGGGAGAGAGAGCAAGAGAAGTTGCCGCATCCTGTCTCTGATGCTCTGGTCTCTGGTCGATTCAGTGTCTCGCTCCTAATGAGGTCATTGCTTGACAATTGCATTTGCCATGCAACATTTGCAACATTTGCAACTTGTGATTCGCATTCGCATTCGTATTGCTCATTCGCATCGTCATTCGTTGTCATTTTGTTGCTGCTCTTGTTGTCATTCTGCCCATTTTTCATTCTGCATTGCGCGTTGCTTTCATTTCCGTTTCCTGCCCGGCTTCATTTTGTGGTTGTCATTAGGCGCAACGCCCTTCCCCCCACCCCTCACCACCACACCCTCCCATTTCATTTAATTTTAGTTCATTTTAACTGTCTTTTGTCTTTTGTTTTTTGCTGCGTTCGGCATCTTTTGCCGCTGCGTCGCTTTCATTAATTTTCGTCCCCCCTATATGGAAGAGTGAAGGGGGAGGGGTGCAGGGACTTCGACATAATTTATGCGACAAGGCGTGCGAGAGATAAATTTCTGTCGTTTGCCATTTTTCGCTTGCGTTCGTATTTGGTCTAAATAAATTAAAGCCAGCCAAGGAGCCAGGCGCTCCCTACAAACTATACCAGCTACACAGACGTGCTCTGGGCTTTTCTCTGCGCCTCTTGCTATTTGCGGCCTGTTGATTAATGCGCGTGTTTAATTGCAGCACAACAGTGCAACAATGCGCCCAAAAATGTAGGCTTTAAAAAACAGAAGCAGAAACAGCAACAGCAACAACAGTCAACAAACTGCGACTGACGGCAATGCCTGACTTGCAGTTACCCTGCTTGCTGTTGAGGTTCTTTTAAGAGCATTAAGCTTTTAAATTCTGTTGCAAATGCAGCTTGAGTATACCCCATGCGCTTGGCGCTTTAATGAGCATAAAATATTAAGGCAGACACCTGAGCGTATGCGTAATATGCCCGTGCTTTAAATGTGAGCTGCATATGAAATGTGTGTGGCAAGTGCGAGTGTGTGCGTGTGTGTTGCATGAGCGTGCTAATTTACAACACACACACTGACAAAGAAAGAGACAGACAGACAGAGAAAGATACAGCGAGACAGAGAGACACGTATGGCACTTTGGCATTTGGCGATGCTACAACTTCAGCTTCAGAGCTGTGACATGTCTCATGTAAAATGGCACTTTCGTGCGTTTGTTAATTAAAAGTACAGCTCGCAGAGCGAAAACGAGTCAGAGAATGAGAATGAGAAAGAGACAGAGACAGAGACAGAGACAGAGAGAGAGAGAGAGAGAGAGAGAGAGAGAGAGAGAGAGAGAGAGAGAGAGAGAGAGAGAGAGAAGTGTGAAAAGGCGAGGGTGCAGTGCGCCGATGCGTTTTCGAGGTAAACCATAAATAATGAATGAAATTAACAACGCAGTGGCTGAGCTGAAGAGCGTGACACTCGCTTTATGTAAGTGTATGTGTGAGCATATGTATATGTGTGAGTTGATGTGTGTGTATTAGTGTGCACATGTCATAAGTATTACGTTGCCTGCAACTGTCTGCTGCAGCTGCCGCAGTTGCTTGAGTTTTCTTTAATTTCATGTTAGTTTTATTTCATTATTATTACGAAAATGTTGATTTAATGCACAGCCTTATGATAGTTATAAATTGTGTTGTTATTTATGAATATGTTGGCCGTAAATATAAATTATATTTGTTTAAACTTCACACTCGGCTGCCATAATTCACAAATTTAAATGTTGAAAGCCGGTGATTTATGCTTTCGCTTCGGAGTTTGCAAGGCAACAGAAGAAATCATTGGGGGTCAGAAAAAAGTATGTAAAACATGAGCATAGAATTATGGGTTTAAGCGGACAGTATGACAGTTTCTTCTAAATTAAATATATTATTTATTATATACAATAATTTACGATTTTAACTTTAATTAAATTTAAAAAATTATATATTCTTTTGTACAAATTTTGATTATTAATTGTTGATAAATTATTATAGCTTGTATCTTATTTCAAAGTAATAATAAATTTGTACTGTTAAAATAAATTGGAGCATTTTAGTGCAAACTTTGAGCAGTTTATTTTCAATAATTTACTGCCAATTATAATAAATTTATTATTTATAGTTAAGATTTGCTATAAATTGCAATTTATACGCGATTTCCTCAAGAATTTTCAATTTGCTTGTAGCAAGTTTTACTGACAAACTTTCCTGGAATTCATCTCAACAATTCCCACTAAAGCAAACTAGATCTGCTTATGTATCTTTGACTTGGCAACCTAATTGCAGTTAGTTTGAGAGCTGAGGTTACTAGAGAAGTTCCAGTTTCTCGGAACTAACAGAAGCGTACTAAAGTATAAAGTATAATCATATAAATTAGGAATTTAGCTGATGTCAGCTCACGTAGCTGTTTCCGGGCTTAACGCGTATTTAAATTGCTCAGCTTTCTTAAGTGGCAATAAAAGTGTTGTTGTTCGTGCGTATTGCAAGATATTAAAAGAGGGTTATACGCCCACTTCCATGTCCTCTTCAGGCCCCCCCTACGCTCTACGCTTTCCTCTTTCTGCCCCTCTCCGCTTGTGCATTTCCGCATGAGTGCGAGGCAAACAAAGCGCATAAACGACGCATTGAGTTATCAAAAGAAATTGCCGGGAAGCCAAGTCCTGGCTGTATGTATGTAGGGGAAGTATGGTGGAAGGAAGGGAGGGAGGGAGCAGCTCCTTGCCGCTTTCAGTGACAGGCGTCAGAGCAGACACATTATTTATGGCGTGCAATTACTCAGCTCAAGTGGGAGGTGGAAATAAAGAGAGAAAGGGAGATACTGGTTGAGAGAGAGAGGGGGCTGAAGTGGCAGAGAAATTGCAGCAGTTGCACGCATAATTTGCTTAGAGAGATTGCTATCGAGACGAAGAGAAGAAGAGGGTGAGTACGTCGGCTACTTGCAACAAAAACTTGGCTTGCCACTTGCCACATAATTCAGCAAAATGTTGAGAAAATTCCTCTTTGGCGAAAAGCGCACGCTCTATAAAAATATTCATTTATTTTGTTGGCATCAGCACAACTACAGCAATTAACAAGGCTCCAACACACACACACACACACACACACACACAGATACAGTGTGTGGTCAGCTGGTCAGTTGGTCAGCAGCTTGGCAAGTTGCTTATCTCCGGCTGACTGCATTTTCATATAATAAACAAATTTGTTATGGGCAAAAACTGGTAGGAGCAGCAAATAAAGATAAAACAGTGCTGAGCAAGCGACAGTCGAGTGTGCTCGACTAGCAGTTGCTCCACATCAGCAAGCAGTGCAGGGGTATTATTTACTGGAAAACAAGAAGTTTTACCAAGCAAAGAGAATATAATTATGGAGCAATAAAAACTGTGCAAGCATTTTCTAGAATTATTTTCTAGAAAAATAAAGGTTAAACTTAATAATTTTGAAGACAAGATGAGTCATAATTAGTTCTGATAAGAAATTTATAGCTATTCAAGCAGTGCAAGCGGAAAAAGCAGATCAAGCTGTTCTCTCCCTCTACACCTATTTAAATTTTATTAAACTTTTCTGTTATTATTAAATATATTTTCAATAATACAGGCCGTATAAAATTAGTGAAAAAAACGATTAAAAGCTATTCAAGCAGTGCAAAATTTTCAAGCAGTGCAAACTGTTCAAGCAGTGCAATCGGTTCTCCTATGCTTAAATCAATGTATTTAATTAGATTTATTTATCATTTAGCTATATTGCAGCTGATATATTTTAATTATATACAAAACTAAGTTCAATAGCGCTACTTAAACCAGCCTATCTACCCTAGCTACCAACTACTGGGTATACACTCGTGCTGACCAAATTCTGCTGTGGTTTCTGCTGTTTGCTCGAGTCCCAAAACTAATGTGCGTTGCACTGGAAGACAATGCCAGCCACATTAAGCATTTTATAGGCGCCCCCTTTTTTTTGGGCAGAGGGGGGCTGCTACGCCTCTGGCTGCTTTACAGTTGAGCAAGCAAGGCAATTATTTATGAATATTTTTTGTTGTTTCGGACTGTGGCTGCGACCGTTTCTTCTTCTTCTGGGGGCTCTTCATCAAGGCGCTTTATAAAGGCGAACAAGTTGCACAATTAAATAAGCGCACAAGTTGAAAGTTGTTATTGGACTCTGATATTACGTATTATTCTGATATTACGTATTTCAATTCAACATTGACCAAAAATATTTTGTACAGCGCTGCAGAATGCCGCTACGTGGCAGGACATTAAAGGACACAGGGCACCAGCTGCCACGCCATGCATTTTATAGCCGCAAAACAATAGGGCCAAAAAGGCAGGCCTGTTCCGTTGTGTTTGGGCCACACACGTCGTGACTTTGGCCCAAAGTAGTTTTCATTGTTTTCTTTTTTGCCTGGTTTTACTTTTTTTTTCTTTTTTGGCTTTTTTTTTGGATTTGTCTGGACGTCTGTTTTGTGTTGTGGCCACAAGCAACAAGGACTTCTAATTAGCACACTGTCAGCCATTGGTCAGGCCACGAGCAGCAGTTGACTACAGCAGCGGAGGACAATGACGACAAATGTGCTTAAATGGCCAAGTTAGTCGACCCGTTAAAAACTGCTCGACAAAACCTAAGCACAAACGGAAGCGGCAATGGCAAATGGCGAATGGTGAATGGCAAATGGCGTTTGCTAGATGGTAGATGGTAAAACGCGACTACAAGAATAGGCCAAAGAGACTAAAACGTGGCTTAATGTGGCCAAAGGACATTATATTACATTTGTTGCTGTCAGTCGGAACTACTATTCGCATACATACAAATCTATATATGTAAACTGCATATGTCTTGGTCCGACAAACCACCAACTGTAGCCACTGTGCACAGTGGACGACAAAAGTTTGCTACGAATTAAAGTTAAAGGTAGTCTGTGTGTATTGGAAGTTTATAGTTGCTTTCCTCGACATTGCATTTGTCACATTCGTAGCCATTTTGCGCTTTCTTATCATTGGTTTTAATATCAGCTTAAAGCAAAATACGTTAACTTTATTTAAGCATTTATGTTCTTTCAGTTTTCTAAATAACTTGCATATTTTTAAGTATTTTTTAACGAACTTTTCTTTTGATTTAAATCGATAAAATTAAATTAAATTTTCTCTTTAATATCAGTTGTAAGATAACTACGCTAACCTCATTTAAGATATAATTTCCTTTGGCTCTTCAAAAGGGCCAAGCTTGACATATTTGCCAGTTATCTGATTTCGGCTGTGTTAAGCTGCTCAAATAGCTTCAGCTGACAGTTTTTGACTTCCTTTTAAAGGCGACCACAACATGCATACACTACAAAAAATATAAAAAAGCAAACGGCGAAAAAGAGAAACAAACAAGAAGCATAACAAATATGGGTATAAACTGATGTGTGGCATTGTTGGCACAGTTGTCGTATTGTGCTAGAAAAATTGGAGCTGTGTTTGCTGCAGTTTAGCAGTTTTTATTTTCATTTTGATTGCCTAAGTGAGTTTTCTTTGGGTTTTATTTTCATTCAACTGTGCGGCAAATGTATGCAACACATTTCGTATGCAATGGCCGCAGCAAATCCGCACGAAACGCCAAAAAGCTGAGGGTCGAAACGGCACTGTATGTGGTGGGAGGAGGGGAAAGGGGAGAGGATGGGGTTGGCTTGCCACTTCCGTGCTGGTTGGACGGAAATGGCGGCGTCAGGTCGCCAGACCAACAACAACAGCAACAATAACAACGACACCAGAGCCAAAAACTGTAATCCGAAGCGCCGCCAGAAACACATGCAGAGTTGGCCAATTGAATAAGCAAGAGAGAGCGTGTGTGTGTGTATGTGAGAGTATGTGTGTGTGTGTGTGTGAGTGTGACTCTGCTTTCAAGTGCCGCCACTCAACTAGCACTTATTGCATGCGACAAAGGACAAACGACAGCAGCAGCAGCAGAGGCAGAGTCAGAGAGGGAGCAGAGGCAGCAGAGGGGGATCAGAGGCAGAGAGGCAGCAGAGGCAGCAGAAAGGGCAGTGGCAGAGAGGGAGCAGAGGCAGAAGCTTCAGCTCCACAGTTGCAGGCTGTGCCGGATGCGGTCGCAGCTTTTTGTCGTTTTCAATTTTAATTTTTTCCCTTTTTTTGGTTTCATTTACTATGCTTTTTTTTTGGCTTTTTTTTTGCTGTGTAGTGTGGTAGTCATTGCCACAGAGTCGGCGGCAAGTTGCAACAACACACTTTAAGCAGTTAGCGCGATGACCATCATTGGCATATCATGTGGCGCCAGTGCACTGCGAGAAAACAAAATAGAATTTCCCAGGTCATTGTCAGCTGCAAAGCATGGCTGTTTTTATTCATTTACTAGAATTTATTTAATCTATAGAAACTAAATATAATAAAAAAAAATAAATACAAAATAAATAAATAAAAATTATCTGAAGAAGATTCGAATATTGAAAATTTATATTACATTTAATTTTATATATATATATATATATTATACTTGTCTTCTAAAACAAATTAATAAGTATTAAAACAAAGTCCAATTAAATTTGATTGTAAGTAATATTTATTAACTAGAAAAAAAGTCAAAAGTATATGCATTTTATTGCAACTAACACTTGCCATATGTTTTCTTGCAGTGTAGAGGTATAACTGCTGTTCTAGCCACGCCTTTTGCCTTTGGCATCTGGTCATTTGCTGCACATGGCGCGAATGTGAATTGCGGAATGTGAAATGCGAAATATGTGCAGAGAGCAAGCGAGACATTACAAAAACCCAATCTCTCTATCTCTCTCGCTCTCTTTCTCCTTCTCTCTCTCTTTCTTTCTCCTTCTCTCTCTCTCCATGAAAAAGAGTGTGAGAGCATGTCACGTAATTGTTAAAGCAAATGGCACAAGCAGCACTTGAAAATGGCGCACATAACGTATACGTAATATTCGCATTACGTATACGCAGCATATGCCGCTGCAGTCATGCCTAAGCGGAGCAAGATTACTGCAGTTACAGCTGCAGCCAGAGCCAGAGCCAAAGCCAAAGCTCTTGCCAGAGCCTCACCTGGTTTGCAGTTATTATGGGCCATAACCATAACTGTTATCTGATTTCTTGTGCTATTTTTTGTGCACTGCCTGCCCCAAAAAAAAACTATAGCAGGGTAGTAGAAAAACGTTGTCTGTCGTCTTCCTTTGGGCATTTGCCTTCCCATCCCTTTTTTTTGCTCATAATTTAATATTTACAAAGTGGAGCACGGAAAACTGCAAAATAATAAAACGAAATTACCAGAGAGCCAGTGCGAAAAACTGGCAAGTGGGCAAGGGGAAGAAGGGGAGGGCCGAGTTTGCTGCAGACAAAAAAGTCAAGCGAATCTGTGCGCTGCATTAAAAAACGCTTAGAGCAGCAACTTTTGTCGCCTGCCTGGCGACTGTCGCCTCCTGGTCAGCAACAGTAGGAGCAGCAGGAGCAGCAGTAGGTTCTGCCTGTTGGGCCGCATTGTTCATTGACAGAACTTCGTGTTGTTTTTTTTTTGTATGTTTTTTGTATACCCTGTGTTTTTTTGCTGTGCTCTTTTTGCAAGGGCTGCTCTCTGTCGTGCATTTCTGAAATTTGTTTGTTTTTAATTAATTGCACGCGGCGACGCTGAAGTTAACTCTGTGCCTTCGACGACTCTCCCCCTCACTCTCTCCTCACAGCTCTCTCCTCTTACTGGGCGGCGTATGTGTGGGCGTGGCTGCGTGTTGTAGAGTGATTAAGTCGAATGGTCACTGAGCTGTGGACTTGAATAGCATGCCAGGATTTTAGATAAGACTGCTGCCGCTCTCTGCGCCCTCCCGCCCCCCTGCTCCCTTTGCCCAAGCGTACAATGCGTGCTCTGCTGGGCGTGGCTTGTTAGCACAGTGTCGCCTCAAAGTATGCCATAAAAAATGTTCACAGCCTGCAGAAAAAAAAAGAAATGCAGACAGTCTGACAGACACGACTGAAACTGAAACTTTAATTTCGATTAATTTGTACTGCAGACATTACCAACACCAGCAAATTGTAGCTCTATGTCAGAGAGAGGGAGATGAGAAAAAGACAGAGAGAGAGGGAGAGAGAGAGAGAGAGAGTGTGTGTGTGTGTGGCAATAACCATTTCCTGTGGCATCACGAGAGAACCCTTTTGGGTTGACAGCACAATTTGCATAAATTTTAAATTTCAATTTGCCTGAAAAGTGAACTGAAATGAAATGAAAGAAAAATTATGCACACCGAGAAACGAGCAAAGTTCGACTGAAAAAAAGAACGAATAAAAATAAAAAAAAAAAGAAAATTAGCAGACAACAAAGAAAAGGCAATGAGCAAAAAAGTTGAAAGCAGAGAACAGAGCGAAGCAGAGGCTAACGCATTTTGGGGTAGATCGAAGAGCACAGAGCAGGGGCAGAGAGAGAGAGGGAGAGAGCAGCAGGGGTCAGGAAGCATGACTCTGAATTGTTGCTGCCTTTTGGCCATGGCTTGTCGCTATCTCAGTTCAACCAACTAAACATCTCTGCTCTGCAATCTCTCTCTCTCCTCCCCTCCCTCTATTGAACTGCTGTGCGTTTTGCTGTAACAAGCAGGTTCTGTTCTCTGTCTCTCTGCCTTGTGGCTCGTTTTACAAATTCTTACACATCCGCAGCATCATGCGGTGTGTGTGAGTGTGTGTGTGGGTTTGCATGTGTGTTAGCCAGATATAACGGAAGAGGAAACAACTGGCATTGGCAGCCATACGACGTTAAGGATAATCGTGATGACAGCATATTTGGCTCGGCCCAAAAACCAGACCCCCAAAAAGTCTGCGACAAGTTTAGCCTTCTCTCTCTCTCTCCTTATTTCTCTCTCTCTCTATCTGAACACCCATCTCTATCCCATATATGTGTGTGTGTGTGTGACTTGAGGACATCCTTTTTGTGTCAGTTTTGTTGTCTTTAAAACGACATTAAAATGGTCAAATGAGTTTAGAAACGGCACTTTGATCCCTTTGCCCAACTAAAAGTGCCAAAACGCAACGGAAAATATAAAAATAAATAACAGAGAAAACGAAAATGTCCCCAAATTGAACCCAATATCAAATAAATCATCTATAACACGCCTTAGTTTGAAGTTTTCACTTTATTTGATGTCAGGTGGGGCTGCGTCTAATATTTGCCCTTCCTGCAGACATTATTTCACTTGCTCTGCATTTTTTACGTCTCGCATTTTGATTAATGCGTTTTTTATGCTGATTTGTGGCGCAATCCAAAGCGTACGAGAAATCTACCAAGTTTTCTTTTATCAGCAAAAGCCGCAGCATGTGTTTGGGGGGATGAGGGGGAATGGAATAGAGCTAAGCTCCATGGCGTATTATAATACCAATTACTTATCAACATATTTCTTGGCATTTATTTCTCTTTGCAGTTGCGCCTGAGCTGACGTATCATAATTCTATATGGCATACGGTAAGTGGTAAAAAACGTATAAAATACCCCAAAGAATTTGGTTAAGCTGTAATGAAATTAATCAGATGGAATAAGGAGAAAGTAATTAAGAACAGGAGGCATGAGATAAGCTGTGTGGAGGCGCAAGAAAGGCAGAAAAAAGGTAAAGTAATATAATGAGAAGAAGAGGAGCAAGCATAGGCTTGAAGAAGTTGAGAGATAGGAAACGACTGGGATAGAAAAGAAATAATGAGAGCAAGAGAAGTTAGAAATACTGCGAGGATAAGCATTAAAGTTTGGCTAAGAAAACTGTAGCAAAAGAAACTAACCGAGAATGAAAGAAAAACTGCGATGAAAGGGAAAAAAGGTTGATTAAGAAAGCTGAGAATAAGCTATAGAGAGAAATGCTGATTAGAAAAGAAAGCGTAAGCGAACAAGAACGCAAGAAACTGATTGGGAATGTCTGGGAATGACTGAAAAACCTGAGAATGATCTATAGAGAGAAAGAGGGAGAGAAAGACCAAATGTGAATTTAGACTGAGTATAATAAAAAGACTGAAGCAACTGCGAGCAAAGGAATTGATAATTCAGTAAGAGTCTAGCTCTCTCTGCTGACTGAGAATGTTTCTTAGACTGATATGTAAAATGAGAAAAAGGCTGCCTAAGAGAGATGTGCTTGATGGCAGTAAGTAAAGTGAGTAGACTCCAAGTGGGATTATACAAAAAGAAAGAGCAAGAGCTAGAGCAAGAGCATTGAGCGTATTATGCATAATTTTGCCATATTGATATTTACTTTCACATATTTTTGCCATGCTGTTTATTGCTGCTGTGGCAGCTTATGATAATGTGGCCCTCCCAGCTGTTCCTAGCGCATTAATAGTCGGGGGAACAGTGAGAACAGTGAGCTGGCGTTGCGTATACGCCGCGTGGTTCGGCGAAACTACACGTCACAGTGTTGTTTTCTTTGGGCCACATTAATTGAACGCTGCTTATTTATGGCTGGTAATTTAAATGCGGCCAAGTGCTTTGCGCCAAAAGGGGCGTGGCCACAGTGGCAGAGGCCATAAATTGTTAACTTTACTATTGTTATTTTTTTTTATCAGCGTGTGGAGCAAGAACATGAATAATAATGCATTGCACATTATTCCAGTGCTCATTTGCGTAGCACACACACACACACACACACACACACACGCACACGCACACACACACGCACACACACAGAGATACGCATGGCCACAATTGAAGCGGAAGTGCGCATTGTTTCCGCTTTTAATAAGGACTTTTTGTTCTGGATCCTTGGGCTTAACAACATTGCCAACTATATGAATTCAGAGCCAAGCGCCAAGAGCCAATTGCAATCGCATTATAAGCCATGGCAACAGCACTTGAACCGCCTGCCCCCCCACACCCCTCTCTGCCTGTGTTGGCCGCCATAAATTGCATTAAATTGCATTTAAATGTGTGCTGGACAGGTTAACAATGCATAAGCTCCCTTCCACACGCTGTCTCTCGCTCTTAACTCGTATAATTGATTGTAAACTGAAGTTGGTTGCAGCCAAAGTCCTTTAAGCCACTGCACTGCCAACAAATTACTATGCCATGGCTCTTAATTTCACGCTTAGCTCCGTTTCAGTTTCAGCTTCAACTTCAACTTTCACCATGCAAATTTCTCTGAAAAATTTGCAAGAAATTTGCAAATAGCGTAAAACAGCCAAGTTATGCTTATGAGCATGAAATGGCCAAAATCCAGCACAACTTCAGTTGTTGTTTTTAGCTGTAGACACGCAGGCGACGATTTTCAACATTCAACATTCAACTTACAATTTGCTTAGCCAACTTTGGTAGACTCTCTGTAAGGGAGGCGTGGCCCCACCGCCCTTTTGGCAAACTGCACGCAGCAGAAGCAAACTTTCATGTCTGCATTTGGCAGTGCTGGCTAGCGATAAAAAACCAGGTGCAAAATGAATTGTTATCGACTTGAAGATGCTCTGTAAGAAATTAACGAGTGCAGAGTTTGTTTGATTAGATAAATCGATATATATTTTCAAATTTAACTATTAAATAAAGCTTCAAAAAATTAGGTTAATTTTCAACTGGCATAAAAGTATAAAGAAATAAAATGTTATGCTTATAAGCTATTCATATATTATTGAATACAAATTAATAAATCGTAGCTATCGTAGTTATCGTAGTTATCGTTGTTATCGCACTCCTTTGCAAAGTATTCACAAGCAAAGTCCGAGCACTTCCGTTATGCAATTAACAAGCACTCGTTACTTTAGCAATCACTCTTAGCCCCCAAGTCCCTGTCGTGCCACACATGCTGACGGATTATATGCATGTATTTGTGTGTGTATGTGTGTGTGTGTGTGGGGCATATAAGTTATGGCATGCGAGTCGTCAATTAAACAAATTCTGCATGCATTAATTGTGCCGAAAAGTTTCGTTTGTGAGAGAGTGTTGGTAACAGCCATGAAATAAACTGAGCCAGTGTTGAAAAATCTCATTTGTAATGGTCGCCACGACAGCTTGGCTTGCCTGGCGTATGCTTAATATTTTTTTTAGCATACCCTGTAAATGTGCTAAACTGTGCTGTACTTTGTTGAGTCATGCTTAAGCTGTCTGTGCAGGGCGTTTGCTAGTCGAGCAGTTTGAAGTAAATCTGAATCTGGCGTTTTTTTCGTTGGTTAAATTTGGGTTGGGGTCAGCTGCAGGGAACAGTTGTAGCTGACTATGATATATGACTGTTTGGTGACTCTCTGCAGTGCCATGAGTGTGTGTGTGTGTGTGTAAGTGTGTATGTGTGTGTGTGTGGTAAGCATGTTGTGGCAACCAGCAGGAGTCTACAGCTGCTGCTACTACTGCTGCTGCTGCTGCTTAAAGCTTTTGTTAAAATGGCGCCAACTTTTGTTCATCCTACTTAATTAGCATTTTGTGCTGCTTTTGTTGCGCGCTCGGCGTCGAGTGCCAGCGCGTGTCTATCGATGCGTGCTAATTGCGCAGTCTGCCTGCCCCTCTGCCCACTCTCCTCGCTCTCCCCTCTGCCCTCGCACTTTGCTGTTCACTTGCCGAGCTTGTATTTCAATCCTTGACTGCATTAGGTGCTATCAAGTGCATTGCATGAAACTTTGCCTGCAACTTTATGCCAAGAGCTCAATGCCCACACATTCTCGCTCTCTCTCTCACGATCTCTCTCTCTCACTCTTCTCTCTCTCTCTCTCTTTCTCTCTCTCTACTCTTGCTGCTCTTCTTTAACTAGAAAATCCTTTCGAGTGCTGCCTGCATGCCTTCGCCTAGTTCTGAATGCCACAACTTGCAGTTTACTTAAGTGCCAGCCTCCACTTGTCCAGGCTGAGTGAAGTCCGAGTGCAAGTAATACGCTGTTCTCCCTCTCTCTCTCTTCTGCTCTCTCTATCTCTGTCTATTGGCTTCTAGTGTTCGACTCAAGTGCGTTGGCTGTTGCCTTGTCTCAATTGCTGCACTCTTTGGTATTAGATAGAGTTAGTTTTATAAGTATTATAAGCTAGCATTAGCAACAGCATGCTTGAGCATAAGTTTTATACCAGAATCGTTTCCTAGCATTAAAATATATAGAACATAAATTTAAATCTATTTAAAAATTTTATATAATTCCCTCTTTTATTTCTCTGAACCAATTAAATATCTTTTTAAAAATTGTATAAGGGTTTCAGCAGCTAAATTGAGAGTACTGCAGATGGTTTGTTGATGTTCACAGTTGTATCAACAAATTTGAATTCAAATATTCTTTATATTCCGTTCTTTACTGTACTGTACCCAAAAGTAAGCCCCACAAAAACCCGAATCGTTTTACCCATTAATTTGTGCCTTTTCTATGCGTTTTTCTGCTGTGGTCAATTATGATTGATTTATCAAACAGCCTAGCCTGATATACGCAATGCAGTTGCTAGGGATTGTGCTTAGTATTTTCCTTTCAATCTATTCAAAAAGTGCTGCACAATAGCAAAGTCCTGCGTAGTATTTAGATGTGACTAAAACTCCAACCGCAAAGCGAGTCGATAATAAAAAAAAACAACGTTGCTAACCCACTGACAGCACTTATCAAAACGTTCAATCAATCAATCAACTGTTGCCAGCAACTAAACTCTGCACAAAAGGCAGACAATCGAGCAAAAAAATGCGCAGGGACGAGGGGAAAAATCACTCATACGCCCATTTGTATGGGTAGAAAACACATAAAACCCACGTAAATCAGCTTAGAAGAAGCAACAATGGCTACAGCAAAAAAAACACAAATAAAATGAACGAGCAAAAAAAGGACCAGAGACTGACAAAAAAACAGAGAGGAAAAACCGTACGTAATAATCAAAATATACATGAAGTGAGCGGAAGAGAAATAGGCAAAGGACCACATTGATACAAAGCACATATGGCAGAGCAACAACATAAAAAGGAAACTCTCTCACACACACACACACACACAGACACACACATGCGAGTGACCCAAAGACCTGGGTATCCTGCCAACAGAGTACGCCGTTTTTTAGGCCGGAAAAAACAAGTCAATGACGTGGGCGAACGGCAACAAATCAGCGCAAATCACACAAACAACGGCAGCTCTTTGTGATGCTGCTGCTGGAAATTCGTTTGTCAAAATGGCATAGAAAGGAGAGGCGTGGGAGGAGGAGGAGGTGGAGCAGACGATAACAGTTTCACCTGGCTTTGACAAGAGACGAACAAGACAACAACAGAGCCTGTCACTTAGACAGCTCCGAAAAGTGGGCGAACTGCAGTGCAGCTCGTTAGACAACTTGACATGTCTAATAAAGCAATTTAGCCGAAAAACGCTACAAAAAATCATACAAAATGAAGTAGGCAAAGGCTCTGAAACGAGACGCCATCTTGCATATGCATACATTAAACGTACTTCAAGCATGTTCGCAAATTCGCAGATACTTTGTATACTCCGTAACCATTAAATGGGTGAAAACCGGGCTATTAACTTTGAGCGAATGTATGTAACAGGCATTGTTAATCAGAATGGCAGTATGGCATTATATTTACCGATTCTGAAAAGTTATTGAAGAACAGATATGGCAGACTTTCGTCACAAAAAAGTAAGAAGCAGCATTGCTGCTGAGCTTCGTATAGCATTATTTAAATATTTTGAAATTTTATATGAATGATAGAATACAGAGTATGTACAATCGGTTGCATCCGACTTTTCTGCTGCGCCCGTTCTGATTCCACATCGTTGTGGATTGCGGCAAATATTTGCATATGATGTCTATATGCAAATGGCAGACAGAACGCAGAACGCAGTTTCCTCTACGTGCCTGCATTAACATATCAATCATTTCAAGAGCCTCGCTTGCCACGCCCCTACGCCCCTGCCTGGCTGCCTCCTTAGGCGCTATGCAAACATTTAGTTAATCTTCAGTTGAGTTTTGCAGCGCAGTCTCTTTGCTTTTCATCAATTCGCTGGCTGCAGATAAATTTGCCAGTGTAATTGGCATATTGTCATGTTGCCCGGGCAACATAAATTGCAACAATTTAAACAAATAAATTAATGGCCACAACTTGCAGCTAACAATTGTCAGCGATATCAACTTGCTTGGGCCATAATTTAAGCCACAGACACACGCACAACATTGTCAACATTTTGTAATTGTTGTGCTGATTGTTTAATTGTGGCCATTTTGTGTGCATTTCCGACATTTTGGCCATACGCCCCAAACAATGGATGCCTTGAATAGGCCAAATGAATACCCTGTAAAAAAAAACAATTTAAATTTATTGATATATAAATTAATAAAATCTATTTTTTTTACAAATCAAAATATTTTTATATATTTTATCAATTATTTAATCACATATTTTCTCAATCAATTTATAAATAAAATTTAGATAGATTTTATTTTAAATTGTTTGCACATTTAACAATCGGTATGTTCAATGCGCATTAGCAACGCTTTGAAATTTGTTTATTTAATTTAATTGCATTGTATTTTATGTATTTATTCAATCCACTTATAAATTAGCCCGACAATTCCATCAGCAACAACTTAAATCATATGCAATTTATGATTTATTTAAATTCGATTTTCCAACATTTTTTTCTCGCCACAATTTGGCCACAATTTAAATTGACTTTTTACAGTTTCGTTTTGCAAACAATTGACGTGCATATTTTAAGCATTTTTATATATATGTATCACACGTTACATATTTACATATTTGCTGGTCGAATTAAATAAATATACATATTATAATACGCATATCATTGTGATGGGCGTTATTATGAAATTTGCATAATTCACAATTGGCAAAATATTTTTATTATTGCCATGATTAAAGGGCAAAACTTATTAATTACTTGAATGCAAACAAATTAAATGCGAATTATGCCTGGTTAGTTCATCGTCAACATGGCGTATGATTTATATTTATTTTATTTATTTTTTGTGCACCATTTTTTATGTGCATAGTATTTACATGTTGGTCCCGCATATTCGCATGTGGTTTTGTCTATAGCCGAATGCCTTTGTCAGAGCGTCCAGGGTCCAATGTCCTGTGTGGGCTCATAAAACTTTTAATGTGACTATTAAAAAGCCACTGAAAGTGCACTTTAATTGCATGCTATTAGAATTTATTGACAGTTAATAACAACAGCTGGCAGTTGGTTGGTTTTTTAATTTATACGCTGCTTGGTTTAGTAATTTTATTTATTTATTTTATTTGTCGAGTTAATAAATCATAACAATGAGACTGAAAAGTTATAAGAATATTACTTTATTACTAAAATTTGGAGTGTTTTATGTCTGGCATTAAAGCTTGCAATTTATTGTGGTTCAATAGTCCAATACTAATAATAATTCTATTAATATTAATGAGTGAAACACTTCCAAACACTCAGCACTGATGTCATTTCATTTGAGCTGAACAAATATTTGTGCAATGATTTCAGCCATTAAATGTGTCTGACCAAATTACCTTATTGCGTCATGTATCGTCTACCTAAATGTAAACAAGAAACAAGTTTCCAGCGTGTTCAAGTTTCAACTATGCTCTGTTTCAGATTTCTTTTTACGGCTGCTGTAGACAAAGTCTACGGTGATTACCAATTAGAGGCAAGTAGATGGGAAGCAAGGCGGGGAAGTGAGGAGTGAGAAGAGAGAAGAGTCTGAGAGTGAGAAACTGACGCCCATTGATATTTAGACAGAGTCAGTTTACATTTACACTCGGCTGAGATTGGTTCACTACGCTGTAATTTAATGAATATGTAATCTAAAGAGCCAGAAAAAAAACTGAGCAGAAGAAAGCTGTACAAAATAACTGAAATCGTTAGCCGCATAAATTTGGAGCACCCCTCGTGGCATACACACACAGAGAACAAAGAAATATCATTATCATTGTCTGTTCATCTTTCGCTCTTTCCATCCAACATTGCGTTATTTTGCTGTCTCTGGCTGATATTCCTCTGCACTTGGCACTTGGCAGCTGTTTTCCTGCGGGTGCTTCAAATGCCCAAAAACGCAGAGAGAAAAAACCAATGGCAATGGCAAAAAAAAAAAAGCAGAAAAATGTTAGACAGATATTTCGACGTGCCAATCTCGCTAAACTTTTGACGCTCCAACTCCAACTCCAACTCTAGCCCTGCCCAATGCCATTTGCTTGTAATTGACACGCTGCTTGGGGAGGTAGTTCACCAACGATACCCTGTAAATGTTTATGAAGCTAAACGGGCATAGCTGCCAAATAGAAACAATGTTTTTAAACTTATTTTGTACTGACTGACAGTCCAAAAGACAAAAGTTAAAAGGCTACAAAGAAACAAGCATAAATTGAGAACATATAAGAATAATATTATTATAATAATAACAACTTCATCAAATAAAAATAAAATAAATAAAGTTATTACACAGATTTAGCATCTAATCTTAAATAAAATAGTTTATTTATTTGATTTTGTTTATAAACTTTTTCTTTAATAAACAACAGAAACATTAACAGAAGACTATTATATAGGATAACTCTTAGTTGGCCTTTGCTTGAGCTTTATTAGTTTTTTATTTCTTCTTCTGGTAATTGCTGCAAAATAATTTGATTATTAACTTCTGGTGTGGCGAATTTAAATATTAATTGAAAAGCCCGCCATGAACACAGAGCTCATTTCAGACAACGGCACTTTGGGAGCGGCAAGATGGCGTTGTATACTTCAGGGGCTATTCAAAATGGTGGTGGAAAGTGGCAAAGTTTCGGAGGGAACGAGTCGGAGTTGCTTGTTAATCAATTAGTCGAAAGGCTGATGTTGCATTTAAATGCTGTTTTGTGTCTTGTGTCTTGTGTTTTATGTTTTATGTTTCTTGCAGCCAAGATTTATGCGGCTCATAAATGTCAAATGCACACACTCTCATCTCAGCACACCTGGTGACATATGTATAAGTATAATATGCCATGTGTGTGTATATTTCATGCAGTGCAAAAGGACTACAATTAATCTTGATAATGTCAGCTTACAAACTGTTTGACTTCTGTTGTTGGATAAGGGGTTAACAGAGAGAGGGGGGCAGCATGTTATCCATCACCTGCAGCAACTGTGGGAATTGAGACAAGTGCAGCCAGTGTGTGGACGGACAATGTAGGACATTTCTAATAAAATATTTCATGCAAAATTTACAGCATGAAAAAGCCAGTGGCAAAAACTGTAAAGAAACCATATGTCAATTGCAGCACTGTAGGCAGGAGGCGAGGGTGAGAGTAGGAGGGGAAGAGTAGGTGGGAGACAAGCAAAAACTTGAATGCTCGGGCTGATGTTCTCTGCGCTGCTCCAGCTTCTGCTTTGGGCATACACAATGACATGTCAAGTGCAAAATGCAAAAACATACACACACACAACTGTAACATAGCAGGGGGTAGACAGTGAAGGAGAGATAGAGAGAGAGAGCAGAGAGAGAGAGAGAGCAACGTCGCGTCGTTTGCTTGGGCTTCCTTTTGCTGTCGACTTTGCTGCACCTACAACTTCCGGCCTTTGTTGAAATAACCATAAAATCAAGATAAGTTATTGGATTTGCTGGACAGGAAGTATAGGGCATAAGCACTCCTTACCTCCCTACCTCCCTACCTTCCTACCTCCCCACCTCCCTACCGCTTCTGCTTCTTCCCCACCCGCTGGCTGTCCATCTGTGCCATGTCCTTGCGCTTGTCCTTTGTGTCGTAGATTAATTGCTTTCTCTCTTTTTTTTTGTGTGTATTTTTTGCGCTCTGCAGTCAACATTTTTGTGTAATATAAATACTATTTTTCTCGGTTTTTATATTATTATTTTTTGTATTATTTGTATTATTATTTTATTTTGCTTGTGGTTATATTTTTTGTGTATTTTTTGTTTATTTTTTTGCCTGCTGTTTGTTGTGCAAAAGTTCACAGAGCAATTGCCCGAGTCTGAGGCATTTTCTTTGTATAAATAGTTGGCGTTGTCGTTGTCCTTGTTGTTGTCGCGCACAATGCTCAGCTTAGCGCCTCTGCCACGAGCAACCCAGCCCCTCTGTTCCTCCCTCCCGCTCCACTGCCCGGCGCACAATCAGTTTTCGCACTTGGCCCGCACTTCATGGCAACTGGAGCTGGAACCTTGTGCTTTTGCCGCACTAATGCGATTAAGCCGCTTGTTGTGGCTGTCAACGCGTTGACTGGCTGACTGTGCCCCATTTGCCCCTCTTTGCCCCCTTCTTGCCATGACTCTACGCCTCTCATTCTTCTCGTGTCCTTACCTACAACTGGGCTAGCCCGAGTCGGCAAGCTGCTTTTGTAATTCACTTAAGTGTGGCATTTTGGCCTGCGGTAAACGTTCGCCATTGTGCCACCCGCTGCTGCCATGCCCTCCGTCCCCTGTGCCACGCTTCTTTTACTACTGATCTCCTTAGCATACGCTCTGGGCAGTTGCACAATGATTGTCGCCAGAGCTTTACCTTTTGACTACGGCTCTATACACACATCTATATATAAATGTCTGGCTAAGAGCTTTGCTTTAATCATAAATTTCATTTGGCTGAAGTGCCCCGTGCCCCGTGCCCCCTGCTTCGTGCCCCATTCGATTCTTTTCTGCACTCCGCTCGGCTGTCAACTGGTCTTTAACCCGACTAACTACAATTTATGATGACATTATGGCGTGCTACTGTTAACTGTAATCAGATAGCAAAGCCAAAGCCAAGTCACAGTTACAGTTATAGTTACAGTTACCGTTAACATGCCGAAAGTTCTATTAACTAACTGCCAGCAGAAGAAGTTGAAGAAGCCAAGTGTCACAGTTCGACACGCCTTACATTAGGTATATACCCTGTAATTGTTGCATGAAAATAAATTCATTTCTCATAAACTTAGTTGAGGAATTTTATTCAATAGTTTCTGAAATTAAAAATAATTATCTATCTACATTATCGAGTTCTGTTTACCAGAGATTTATCATCTAGAAGCTCACAATAAATGGTCTATATTCTGCGCTTATTACAGCGTATCTGCCAGTCTGTCAGTCAGTCGTAAATATGCAGCCTTTGTGTCGCTGTGGCACACGCACAGAGCCTGCAGGCAGCGGCAGTCAGGAAATCTTTATGAGCTCACACGCTCATCAGGAAGCTACGTTGCCGGCAATCAGGCAGCCAGGCAGCCAGGGGTTAAGCACTAGGCCTGAGCGGGGCATGCAGAATGCGGGGAGGGGGGGAAGCAGAAATTGGGGGGGTTTGAGGCGTTGCCAATTGGAGTTTATTAATTTGAGGCCGTGCGTGTTGAGTGCGCCAGTTGAGTCGAGGTATTTACAATTGTTGTAAATATTTCCTTTATTATTGTAATTATATTTATGGCTGCGAGGAATGCGGCATGCGGCATGTGGAATGTGGAATGTGCAGCAACTCGGTCTATGTATGCGAGGGGCAGAGGGGCGGGCGATTGGGGGTGCGGCACTGCTGACATGCTCATGACAATGTTGCGTGTCACTGTGGCAACAAGGCGATTGCCAGTTGATGTTCTTGTTGCCATTGCTGTTGACTCTTTGTCGCTGCTTAAAGCGCATTAGCAGCATATTTAAATGATTTTTTTATTGTGCGGCTAGGATAAAAAACAACCCCTGGGGATCCCTTGCCAGCTGCCACAATTGGCCAAATATTTTCATAAGCATTTTTTTATTGCTACAACTGATTTGTATTGAGGGGGAAAAACGCAACAGACACGCTAGCAAAATTTCAATATTTTTAGAAAAACAAGTAATACAAATTAGACTTAATTTTAAATATTTTGAGAATATTTTGTTTAATACTATGGATTATTATTTATAAATTATAAATATTTGATTAATTATTTAAAAAATTTATGATATTTTTAACTTATTATTATTTATTTTAAAGCCTTGCATCTAACGGTAATACAAACAATAATATATTTCATATTTATAAACGACTTTTATGCCTTTTAAGCACCTATTCCCAACCTACGCAGGAAACATTTGTTGAATATTTTATTAGCCTTTTATTATATTACTTTTTATTGCATTACAAGGCATTAACAGCATTGCCAAGTGCCTGCTATTAGGGGGTTAAATGGTTCCACAAAATTAGCCTAAATATTTTATTAGCATACATTTTTTTGCTATTCTCTGAATGTAGGCAAATTTTTGAGGCACTTGTCAAGTTAGGCCATTTGCATTAAATCTCTCCCTGCACACAGCACAGCTTTCTCAGCTTGACTCTAACTGTTATTTATGTTATTCTGTGTTATTTCAGCTTGTTTACTTTTGGCCGGCAAGAGCACGGAAAATTTATGCCAAGTGCCTGGGGATGCGCTGGAGCACATACTTCCGGCATGACACGGCTGACTTGACTTGACTCCGAGAACTCTCAGTTCTCTCAACACAACTCTCAACTTGACTTGGAACTTGAATATGCTAGTGACGAACTGAAAAGTGAGAAGAGAAGGAGAAAGAGATAGGGAGAGCAGGAGCCGCCTGCTCATGTCTCAGGTAATTATGCATATTTAAGCAGTTTTGTCTACAACAGTTTTGCGAGCCTAAAAGCGTCCTTTCAACTGAATTATTTATGCAAACGGAGACTGAGCAGGGTACCGAGCATATTACCTCAAGTTTCTGCTTAGGCAAAAAGGGCGGCCATCGCATCGTATACGTAATGCGTTTAAAGGTTCCCCACTAAAATATACATACGCATGCCTATGTATATAATTGTGTATCTTGGTGGGCATATTAATAGAGGTCTATGCCTATAATTGGCCGCCTAAAAGCATGCTATATGTTGCGCCTTCAAATTAATGCCACACTATTAATGCTAATGTTCAGGCATCCCTATATCGCTCCATTACTTCATCAGTCTCTACATTTGTCATTTTGGCGTGGCAGTTTACTCTTTGTATACCCAGCAATTGCTCTCGATAGAGTATGCTAACGTTGTTAAAAAACTTTAATTAAATATGATGCATGGTATACAAAATGTATTTTGAAATGAAATAAAATTCAAGTGAATTTTTTTAAACAAAATGCGATGTAAAGAAATAAATCCATTATAAATTCGGCTACATTCGATTTAAAATATCTTATATTATTTTTTCTTTTCTTTTTACAAATAAATAAAAGGCAGTTTTTTTGTAAATTAAATTTGGCACTTGGGCAATAAATTATAAACTATGTCAACCGCCTACGATGCAGGTTAAGCTCTGGCCCCAGGGCATCTGCAAGTCGGGTCAGCCTGCCTTTGAGTCTTTCTCTCTTAGGCTCTTTCGGTCACACTTGATCTGCTGCAATGTGATTGAGTTTCATTTCACACAAATACATAGAGCGAAACACATACAAACTCACACACACACCGACACCTACAGGCACACACACACTTGAATACATAGCTTTGCTTTCAGCTTAATTGTTTTGCAACTAAACATCAGAGCCAAATGCCTTTCATCATTTCAATTCGCCTTGGCGAATGGGAAATTGTTGTTGGCGTTGCCGGGCAGGCAAAGTCGTGTCTAAGTAGCTTTTGTGCAAATGAAAAGCGGAAAAATGAACGGAAAGCGAATGGAAAAACGAAGTAAAAAATCTGTAGCATACTTCCAGGGTGGGTGAAATCAAAAGCAGCTGCCGCTTGTGTTCTGTGTAGGGGAGGGGGTGTTTTAGGGGAGTGGGATGTGAATGGGAGGCATGGCTGCCTTTTGCCACACGACTCTTTAGACTTGCTGCTGGTGCTGCCTTTGCCAGCTAATTAAAATGTATTTAAATGCGTTTGTCGCCTCGTCGCCTCGCCAGCTGAAAATCGGGTTTGTAATTTATGCGGTTTTAATAGAATTTCAACGCAAACAACAAATTGGTTTACTTAGGACGGACTGGGACAACGGCCCACAAAAATTAATGTTTGCAGACAAAAGCCATGTCGGAAATTAGCATAGTTTTGGGCACAACTAAAGCCAAAAAACGCCAGAAAACCTAGCGTAAAAAAAAAACTTTTTCCATGTTTTTGCCAATTTCCCGTGGCACGATTTACGGCTCGAGAAAATGAAGCCAACAATCGGGAAAAAAGTTGTGGCACAAGTTTAAAGCCGCCTTAATTTATTGATTTGGGTCAGTTTGTGGAGCGTAATGTTGGCAAGGGTATTTTGGTATTTAGGGGCGTAGGCCCAGTGGGCGTTACACCGTGTAAATTTATATGTTTGGCCTAAATGGCAATCAAAGGCTTAACACAAAGGGCTCTAGCCCAGTCTTCCCTAACACAAAATGTTCACTTAATTGAACTTTGAACTGCTGCGATGAATCCAAAATGGTTTCGAATTCGATTCCAATTGGATATCGTGTTAGATAGAGTATTGGCTTGTCTATCTCTGAATGTGTGTGTGTGTGTATGTGTGTGTTTTGTTGCGGGTTACGAATGTTGCCTGAGTGCTTTCTGAGTGAAATTCAAATAGTTTCACCCGGCCAGAACCGGCGACTAAATAAACGTTTCAGGCCATTTCCCCTTAAGTAAATGCCCTCTAAAAAGCTGATCTGTCATTTTGTGTGCCAGCTCATGGTTGTTGTTGTTGCCGCTGTTGTCTGTTTGTTGTGTTTCCTTTTTTGTTGATAAATATGCGCACAAACCAAAAACAAACACATAAATCACATAGCGTTGTGGTAGGCGTAGAACATTGTTTTGCACAGCGAGAAAATTCGGAAAGAAGCGAAAATTAAATTTATATAAAATGCTTAAAAGATGTACAATAAATTCTACTTGAATTTGTGCCCTTTAATTTAGCAATTATGATGTTAATTTAAAAAATATATATATATATTAATATAAAAATATTAAATATAATAAAATCTATTTTACTTTTACTTCCTTTCATTATATTATCATATCTAAAAATAATCAGAAAACAATTTAAAATTTGTCTCTTAGTCTTGTTCGATGATAATATATTTAATTTTAACATTACAATACTATACATTAAAATGACAAATTTCTGCAAGTGTAACTCGCTAAACAAGTTGCCTAAAACAACAACATGGCCAAGAGTCCAGCTAAAGTTGAGCTGACGTGGCTTAAAGCTGCACTCGATGGCCTTTGCGGCCAAGCTGCGTGGGTACAGTTGCTACACCTGCAGCTAGCATTGCTTGTTGATAATAAATTTGTAGTTGTTTTTATTAAATTTGGTTGTCAGTACACTCCCTTGGCTTACATCGATTTGCCCATGGCCAGAAACCAGAAAACGTAACAAAATGCCAAAAATTGTGAAATGCCCCCAAAAACCAAAATCCAAAGTGCATTCTGTCAGTCAGCAAACAATGCAAGCAGCATGTGTGTGTGTGTGTGTGTGTGTGTGTGTGAGCGTATGAGTGTGTGTGTGTGTGCCAAAAGCCAAATGAAAATTGGCCAGCAGAGTCAAGCAGCCAGAAGCTGCAGCTTGTGCAGCTTGCATTCCTCATACGCCCCATGCGCCCAGTGTGTGCCTGGCAACCGCAAGCGGCCAAAATTTATGCCAATATTTGCATTCAATGCCCGAAAAATAAACCGTAAAATGCTGCAGCAGAGTTGTGCTAAGGGAGAGGAGATTGAGCCAGAGAAGAGAGAGAGAGAAAGGCCGTAATGTGTGTTTGGGAAGAGGCTCAAAATTTCATATTTATGATAGCAGCAGCAGCCAAGAAAGAGCAGGCAGCAGCAGGAAAGAGAGGGAAGTGGGGTGCAGCTGGTGTGAATGTGTGCATTGACTGCAATAATTCAATTGCACACCTACGCAATTTACTGGCGCCACAACAACAACAACATTCAGAATGTCTGCAGCAGATCAGTCGCACGCGCCCGACTGTAGAATTCCCTATATTTGAAATATAATTTACATATATTTTCAACATTTTCTTCTTACTTATGTTCGTACTATTTTTTAATGGATTATTTGTTTCTTCAATAACTTTTGTGTTTATTGACCGATTTAGCTGCGCTTTACTACATTCACTATATTTATTTTGTAAGAAGACAAATTGGAGTAAAGGGAGAGCTACTCTAGCTCTTCTATTTACCGAAATCGACAAATTCATACAGACGCGTAGGGAAAAGAAACAGATCGTCGACCTGATGAAGAATAAATATGGTTAATGGGCTCTGCCACGCCTTCTTCTGCGCTTTACTTACATTCTCCCAAAGTTATTATCCCTGTTTTTAGCCAATTTCAATGGGTATAGGGTGTAACAACTGGCAGAGCGCAATCAGCTTGCATCCTATTGGAATATTGAAATATCGCATCGACTTGGCTCTCTGGTCAGCAGCGTTGGGGAAAACGTTTAAAGCGCTTCGACGCACACACACATACAATTTGAAGAGCCAGCTCACACCATAAACATGGTCAGCATTTAGCATATTTCATAAGTTTTAGCAGCTACAGGCTCCATAGGACAGACAAGTTCGGGCATTTCGATTCGATTTGCAAAGTTTCAGTTTCGGTTTTGCAGAGGAGTTGGGCATAATTGGATTTGTTTAGCTGTCAATATTATGTCAGAAGTCGACATCAGAGTTTGACACATGACTGCAAGTGTGTGTGTGTGTTTTATGCATGTGTGTGTGTGTGAGCAGACAGACAGGCGAGCAGCAGATAGACAACCCGATAGCAAAATATACATACATACATATACCCGAAAGATAGATAGCGGCACTCAGAAATTGACAAAACCCAACAGCGGCAAGACGCCCAGCAGACACAGGAGCATGGAAAATATAAATATTTAAACTATATTCTGCATAGGGCACAAAAGCACACCCTGTAAAAAGCACAATAATTATGAAATAAAAATAAATAATAACAAAATAATATTGCAATTTTTGTAAAAATTTAAGTACAATTAAACTTCATGTTAAATTACAATTAAACTTTATATTAAATTAATTTTCAAGCCATTAAATTGTTATTAAAATATGTAGATTCCTTTTTGCTATAATATGCATTAAATATTCTGAAAATTTAATTGTTTAATTTATAAAGTTAGTTAAATATTACTTAAATTATTTCTATATTTTATAAAATATTTTAAATATTTCTAAAATTGATTCTTTTATTTAATAAAACTAATTAACTATTCCTAAAATTAATTTATTTATTTGATATGCTTTATTAGCTATTAATTTCTTCCCTTCTTGCTTTTGTTAATATTTTGCATACCCTCTATAAAAATATTTGCTTCATTGGGTTCTCTGGTTAATATTCGCCAAGTCAAGTGAATGATTCCAAATGTTGACAGTCGCATGACGCCTTGCAGGGCGCAAAGAATCAAAGCAAGCGGGGGGAAATCAAGGAAAAGGGTTTTTCCCCTGCCAAAAGCAGCTGCAATTGACAGCAAATTGGTGTTTTGTAATGCTGATAAAAGGTGCCAAAGCCGAGCGGAAATGACTAGAATGAGCATAAGGGGAAGCGGAAAGTGGGTGAATGGCGGCGGGGGGAGTGTAAGCAAACACTTGGCATGCAGTAACAAACATATTTTCAATGTCCTTTGTATGTGCTTGGCGAATTTTATAGCTGATGCAAGCAATTTGCCAGCCAAAGCAGCTCAAGCAGCCCCTAGCAACGTGTGTGGGTGTGATGGTGAGTGGGTGTGTGTATGAGTGTGTGAGTGTGTGTGTGTGTATACTCTTGCCTTGGCAAACAGCTCGTAATACTATTAGTCTTCATATCAATTACCCTAGCTGTCTCTTCTCAGTTTTCCCTTTGTCTCATTTGCTGCAGTGCGCAACCTTAGCAAACATTGCGCATACGTCATGTTGTCTTTCTGCGTGTTGCGTACACATACATATATATTTAACTTACGGCTCTGGCCAAACACTAGAGCCCTAAACCAAAATTAAAACAAGTGCAGGCTGTCAGTGGAGCTGCTCATTAGCCACCCACACAGCCTTCCCTCTCTCTCCTCTCCTCAGCCACCAACACCCGCCACACACACACAAATATACAGGCATATGGTATATGCATAATGCCTGATTTACATATGGCTCAGCGGAGAGTTTTAATAAAGTATTTGCTCACTCGAGTGCAAGCACAACAAATGCCAACTCACAAGAGTTGCCTTCATAAATTTTCTGACCGACTACAAGATACTAATTAATAGGAAAACAAATATTAGCTATTATTTAAATAAATAAGCAGCAAATAATATAAATGCAAAATATTTACGACTTTATTTTTATTTACAACAAGCAATAAATTGATAAATAAAATATTCGTATATAAAATTCGTTACAAACATTTTGTTTTAGTTTATTTAATTTTACGTGAAATAAGATTTACAGCAATATTTAATAATGTTGTTATATAAAATTCATTAACTAGAGATTTTTATGTTGAGTTGATATTTGAGATAAGAGCAATATTAAATAAATATAATACAATATAAAGTAAATAATTTAAATAAATAAAATAAAGTATATAACATATGTATATTAAAAACCCTTTTTGAAGACTTTTGATGCTCTGGCTTTTCAGTTTAATTTTAGATGTATTTATGTTCTTTAAACATGATAAATACATAAATATATATTAAAAACAATTGAATAAGCTTTAGCTCTATTCGATTTCGAGCAGTTTCAACTCAATTTAGTGCTTTACTGGCGCTTGCAGAAGTTGATTCTATTAGCCAGAGTCAAAAGCCTGCATAAATTTGCATAGCTTTATGAAGCAGCATTTTGTGCAATTTATGAGCACAGGGTATACGAGCAACTGCCAAGACAGAATGCCAAAAAATAGAGCTATCAGAAGAGAGAGAGAGATAGGGGAGAGGGAGAGAGCAAGAGCTGTAGTTGACTTTTGTAATCAGCTGCAGACAAGTGCAAGTTGTGCGCTGACGTTGATGGGTGTGTGGCAAATGCTCTCTAGCCAGCGAGCGAGCAAGAGCATGTGTGTGGTGGTGAGCAGAAGAGGAAGAGACGGGGGCAGAGGGCATGTGTAGGATGCAGGCTGAGTTGCAAGCTGAGCTAAGTGGCTGACTTGGCACTGGCATAATTTACATATGCCAAACAGGCGAGGGAGCCCGAGGAGCAGCCATGAGAGCATTGTTTGTCAGTTGTACCTGCAAAAATGCAAGCTACGAGCCACAGAGCTGGCTGAGGTTTATTTATATGAGTGATTAGCCAACGACACTGGAGAGGGAGAGAGGGGGAGCGGGGCTGGTGGGGCTGAGGGGCAGGTACTTGCTCATCTCGAGCTGCCTGCAGCTTGGCTTTGTTTATTTATTAGTGCAAGGTGTTGTTTTATGTGTGTGTGTGTGTGCGCTCTGCCTGTCAGGATTGTCTGCTGTCTGTTGTCTGTTTGTGGCAGGCAAATATAAATAGCAGCAAGAGCAACTTGCACGTGCCACACAGCCTGAGCTGCAACATTTAGCCTTTAAAATGGCAGCAGAGAAAATTCTTTGCCTTCGCTTCGCTTTAAGCTGCCTGCCACGCCCAGTATCAGCTGCTGGTGGCACGCTAATGCTGCCTGTCAATATTTGAGTTTATTTGCTTGCAACAGCAGCTTGTGTCGCCTGCCGCTTGCCACTTGCCACTTGAGATTTGCTTTCTGCAAATGTTGCACGTTGCACGCTGCACACGTCGCAGCTGCCTGGTAATTGAGTTGGAAAAATGTTGTTGACGCCCTGCTCCAGCGAACATGCTCTGCGACAATTGCAGGCAACATCATGCTGCGCCCCCCCCTCCTCACCCTGTCGCTGCCCCTTGCCACTTGCCACAGCCCATCGATGCTGGCTCTCTGCCCCTCTCCGCTCGCTCTATGCATATTATTACGTGAATTCTTTTTCGTTTGTTGCAAATTTCTCTCGCGCTTTCGGGCTTTCAGTCCGTGGCATCATTTCTCTTCTATTTCTTTTCATTCCTGCTCTTTTTTGTGATTGTTGTTGCACGGCTGCTGGCTGGAAACATGTGCGCAAACATTTAAATCAATTGTGCCCCGCATGGTGTCCCTCTGGGAGGTGTCAGCAGTAAGGGGGCCTTTTACAATTGCAATTGTTATGCAAAATACGAGCACGCGCTCAAATCAAGCAACAAAATGTGCTCGCAATTGACACACGGCTCTACAATTTTATTTATTTCAATTCAATCAAAAAAATACACGACTGAAGTCACAAAAAAAATTGTCTGCCATAAAAAACAGACAGTTTAACAACAGCAGCAGGAGACGACAAAAATGGGATGGAAATAAAATTAGCATGGGCTTAAAGTGTTTTAAGATATAATAGTTTAGGTTGCTTTTTAAATAAAATTCAAATAAATTAGTAAATACAATTAGAAGAAAATTTAATATATTTATTTCATTTTATTTTATTAAATTTTCTAAGAGAATTCTTTTGTTCCTAATTGTAAGTAAAATAGAGGCCCGAAAAATTAGAAACACTACATATAAATTCAATTCTATAAAAGTATTTAAATTAAAATGAAAATAAAATTAAAAGAATATGTTTTTAAATTATATATATTAAATTAAATAACTGACAATTCTATAAAATATTTTTTTTTTCTCTATTATTTCAGTCCACGGTTGAACATCAATTCGAGTGTGTTTCTCTACAAAAACTCAACAAAAACTCATCATTGTCAATAGAGCTCACAACGACAAGGTAAACCCCAATCCCTAAAAAGAAATGTCTACAAACCATTATCGAAATTCCAGCAAATAAGTAGCGGAAATAACAAGCAGGTTGCATTGATTTTTCTTTGGGTTGTGGTGCTTAGATTTAGCTATGTAAATTGTTGTTTAATAATAGATTCCATAGGCCATACAAACCGCCTAGTTAAGCAATAGTTTTCCCATTTTTCCATTTTTCCATTTTCAATTTCAATTCTGTGGCGATTTAAATTTAAAGCCTTCTGTCGTCGCAATGCTCCGACTACTGCCATGGCATTTGCCCTGCTAAAATTGCATAAACTTTTCTATTTTTCCCCGTTGTCGTTGTTGTTGTTGCTGTTGTTTGTTTGGCTGCAAGCAAAGGAAAACCGAGAAAATGAGCGAGGGAGGGAGGCAAGTTTTGTGTGCGCATTTTGAATGCCAAAGCAAGCCGTACTCTACGCCATACTCTCCGCCGTACTCTCCGCCGTGCTCGCTGTCCGCAAGGTGCAGCGCTTCTCACACAGAGCCCCGAAGGTCGCGCTGCAGTTGCAACCTGACATGGCATTATACAAGGCTCGTTCTAGATACTGTATCCAGTATTACGAGTGGTTGCCATAGGCTGTGCACAAACGGAAAAATGGAAAAACAGCCCCGGGCCGCAAAAGAAATAACTTTTCGACTGAGCCAAAAGCAACGGCAAAGTCACAGCACTTGTAAGCCAATCAGGTGGAAAAGAAAATGTACATTTGCCACAGCTTGTGGCAAGCAAGGCAGACATACTTCCTACTAACCGTATATATAGATACTTTTTATGCAAATGCCGAGTGAAGAGTATGGCCATAAAAAACCAGCAATAGACCCCTCATAGGCTTACTTGCGAGCTGAGCTTATTAAATTATATTATTACACGTGCTCATAATTGTGTTCTCGTTGTCAAGCACGTAAATAATTAAGTTAATTATCTAATTTATGAAAAGACTTGATGAGTAAATGAGTTACAGTTTAGCTGCTGTGAAGCCTGAAAAATAAATGCAGAATTATTATCTAAACTAAACAAATTAATAACTGTACATTTTATTACTTAAAATAAAATATTTTTCATTTAAATTATAATGCATTTGAGACCTTTTTAGAAATGCGAAATTAATTTATTTTATTAGTTGCAATTTTATTATAAACTGTTTTGCAAGCACAAAACTCAAGAGCATAAAACTAATTTAACATGGTGCAAACTTTGCCTGAACTGTTTTTACGCTTTGTTGCAGCTCAAGCACTCGCTACTGCAGCATACTCTCTCACACATACACGCACACTCGACTTCAGTTAATATTATAATTAGTTTTTAGCCGCAATCAAAATTTAATTAGCGGTCTTGAAATGCAAGAAAACTAATTGCCCCATGCGTGAGGCTGTTAAATTAGTTTCCAGTTCAGCATTTGCCTTTTTCAGGCCATGTTTTGCAGTTTAAGCGGATTTCTAGACTGGTCAATGATGGCAGGGAAGGAGAGAGGAAGAAGAGAAAAGAAGAGAGAGAAGGGGGTTTAATGGCTAAAACACATTTGTAGTGCAGACTAATTGAGCCTAAAGAGTAAAAAGTCTCATTAGAGATGCACCAGGTGTCGTTAGAAGTTGTCGAGTTGCTGCCTCTAATCAGCTGGTTGCAAGTGGCAAGTGGCAAGTTGTCTGTGTGTGTGTGTGTGTGTGTGTGTGAGTTACTTGAAACTGCGTAGGAAAAGTTGTTGCTCATAAAGCTGAAGCAAAATGAAGGCGCAGCAAAATACTTTTTGGGCAAAGTTGCCAACCGCACGACAATGCAATAAAAGTAAACGACTCTCGTTGTGGCAAGTAGCAAGTAGCAAGCAGCAGCAAGCAGGAGGCAACTTGCCATTTGCAACATGCGCAAACAATTGAGCAACTCATTGAAGAAGAAAATCAAAATGCAGTGATAGAAAGCAATTGAATAGGGAGTCAAATATGCGGCAAAGGCAAAGACAAAGCAAAAACTTTATCCTGCAACGCGACATGTTGCAAGTTTGTATATACATATATATATATGTACGACTTGTATATTGAATGTTTATTTGCATGCAATGAGCAAGTTTCAACTTTGGCTGCACTTTTAAAATGGGTCGGCAGCATGGGGTTAAAGCGAACGACGTTCTTAATAATCATAAAAAAGCCACAACAGCTAAAAAACTGCGTAACAAAGTTAACTGCAACTTTGCCCTGCCACGCACAAAACTTTCCGCACGAATTTGCTGCAAGCTTACGTGCGTGGCAGCTTTTAAAGCTTCCCCCAGCAAAATGGCTGCCTGCTGATTAAAGCACGGCTTAACTGTCAGCTTGCCGCCTCTTTCAGATACTTTAAACTAATCGATAAGTCTTAACACACACACACGCACACAGATATGCTGAAACTGCTACACTTGGTGGCGCCTTTAGCCACAATTCAATTGCCACACTCGCGATGACTGCAAATTATGGCCAAAGCAGCCTGTATGCAGACGATAATTTTATGCGCCCAATCAAATCTGTAGCTGGGATTTATACATTGTCTAATACGCCGGAGATTTGCCCGTGTTTTTGTCAAACTTAATTTGGGCCTTAAGTGCTTGAAGCTCGTTAAGCTCGCTGGCTGTAGGGCTTAATAGATTTGAGCTTGAACAAAATGGTGTACAATTCAAATTAAAATTTCAAATAGCAGAAGCTGGAAGAGATTTCTGCCTGAGCATCGAAATATTATATATATTATAATATATATCTATTTATTATTTTAAAAATAGTACTGGTTTAATAATTGTATATCTTTTTAATTTTTTTTTAATCAACTTATATTTAAAGTGATTTATAACCAGATTATAAATGCAGATAATACATTTTTTTAAATTTTCCTATGAATGATTATGCTAAATAATTAAATAATTACGCGTCGCATAGCTGCTACAGCTTAAAATAAATTTAATTTCAAACTTAATACACACAAAAAATAAATAAAAATTTGCGCGATATGGCAACACTTGTTGGAGTTGTAACTGTATTAATTGCTCTGCTCGCTGCTCATGTATATTACGCATACGACGCGGGGTGAGAGCAAAGAAAATAAAGTAAAACAAAATATGTTAAGCAAAAATTAAAAAAAAAAAACAAAAGAAAAGAGAGAAGGAAAGAGAGAGAGAAAGAGAGGGTAAGAGAGAGTGAAAGAGCGATGGAGTGAAATTGTGTACAAAGGCTAAAAAGTGCAGAGAGGCGCAAAAATGTCAACAGTAATTTTTAATTAAGATTTGTTTTCGTTTTTTCATATTAGAGCAGAGGCAGACACACACACACAACACACACCCAACATACAAACACACACACACACATATGTATATATGTATATGCAAGGCCCAAACACACAAAGTAGGAGTTAATTTGAATTTTATAGCAAGTCAAGTTGTTGTAATTTAAGCGTCTGAGGCGTTATGCAGCACATGTTGCCCCAAAGTGGGCGTGGCACTTGCTGCATTGTAACTAAGTACACATGTAGTGGGCGTATGTCAGTGTGTGCGTGGGCGTGTTGTGTGTGTGTGTGCAATGTGTGTTTTACGCTATTTTTTAGCAATTCCTTTGCAGCTGCAACAGCGCAGAGCATGCCTCAATGCACAGAGAGAGAAACACAGCAAGATGGGAAATGAGTGTGAGAGAGAAAGAGAAACGGCCAGAGCGTGTCAGCGACGCCGAGACAGACAAAGAGACGGACGGACAGAGCGACAGACTCGCATGAACTTTGCATTAAGCTGAGGACTCCAAATACAGAAAATAAAAAACTAGCAAAAAATCAAAGTAAGAAACTTTTTCAATTTCTTCAGCTGCATTTTAAGAGGCAGCGCCTGCCCCTTCCCCTACCCATACCCCAGCACATTCCTGCAGTGCTGTTGCATGCAATGTTTGTGCTTGCTGCCTGCTACAAGTTAATCTGCCCCATAGACTCAGCTTGCTAACGGTCTGAGGATGCACAGGGAAGCGAGAAAACTGCCTGCAGTTTGCCTGCCATGGCAGTTCATTTCCTCTTGCTACAGATTTTCCACAAGTTTTTCCGCCTGCATCTTGCTACTTTCCTTTTTCATTTTCTTGATTTTCTTTAGTTTTGCTTCTTTTTTTTCTACTACTATAAAAGTTCTAATTTCGTTACATACTCAGCACAAATTACACATGTAATGCATATGTAAGCTACGCCTAACCCCCCCTCAGCAGGCCCCCTCGCCTCTCCTGGCTGCAATTTATTAAGAATTTCCCCCGTGGCATTTGCCAGCTCAGTTACAAGCTCAAGTTTATCGCAGTTGCCAATAAAGGCCAAGTTTATGCAGTGCAATTAAGCTAAGCTTGGCCAAGGAAAAAGAACTCTATGGAAATGCCAGAGAAATGTTGTCTTGGCGAGAAAATTGTGCAAATTGCATAGTTTTGCTTGCTGCTGCTGCTGCTGCTGCTGGTGCCACATAAACTACCAGCCTGGAATGTGGCATAAACTGCGATTACTTATTAAATTATTGTATGCGAAAAGTTTGCAATCTCTGGCATACTTTGCTCTGGCTCCGGCTCTGGCAATTATTTCATTATGTGTAAAAGCCAACTTAAACAAAACGCTGCCACGCCCCCCACTGCCCCACTGCCCCGCAACTGTGTCTGCTGCCAGCCTAAATGAGATGCACTCGACATTTTTGTCGCCCGAAAAGTTTGCACAACATTCCTCATTGCTCTCCGCTTCTCTTGTCTTCGCTGTCAAATAGGGCCAAAAGATAGGGAGTTGGCTGTTCATTGTTATTAACATAATTGCATAAAGTTGCAGTCTAAGTGCAGAGCCGGGCTAAGACATTTGCTGTAGACAACGCTAAGCATTTAATACCATTTATTTGGCTTTGCCTCTACCTCAGTTGCAGAGTCTTTGTTTCAGCCTCATTTTGGCAGAATTTTTTAGTTCTTGCTGCTGACATTGCCTACTTTTAGGCACTGCTCAGTTTTAATTATTGTCGCTGCCACGTGCCGCACTTTTTCAGCTCAATTAATTTGATATGCAACTACGCTCCCACTCTCTTTCTCTCTGTCTCGCTTGCTGTTTACTTTGCCCTACGCTCTGCAGCCATTTTCTTCTTCATAGGTCAACGCTGCGTATACGCATCATTAAATGCGTCGCACAAAGCGAGCCGCACGCAAATTAAACTGCCATATAATTTTCCCAACACCCTTGCAGGGACACGCCCCCCACACAACAACAGAAACAACAACCAGCAAAGTTTTCTTTAGCTGCAAAGCACAGCAAAAAACGCAAATAAGAAGAGTCATGTTCTAGCATGTTTTGTTCAACTTTAAGTTACCCCACAACTTGGACAGAATTTTAATTTATCTAGAATAAAAATTAAATGAAAATTTGAATTTTTTCGATATCCAATAATTTAACTTTCTTTAAATCATTAATTTATGTATACTTTAGATAAACTTTTAGACTTAGATAATTTGCTAAATCAGCTAACGTAAAAATGTAATTCATTTATTTAATTTAGTATTATAAGAAAAAACATTAGATTAATTTTTAATTTTAATATTGTATAATGTTTTATATATATTTTTTTAAATATACATAAAATGTTTTTAGAGTTTGTTAGTTACATTTGATAAAGAAACTTTCAGTTTTTCCCCTTAGCTCTCTCTTTTGTATACCCGAAATGTTTTCCTACGTTTTCTAGGGTATTTTAATGTGTATGCTTTGTGTTATTTGCATTTTTTGCTTGCTTCCTCTATTTCTTTAGACCTGCGGCAGCTTTTTGTGCCGTTCCAAGCGATTTGCCAGTCGGATGTAAGTGATTATAAATAAGAGATTTTGCCGTTGCCTTTGTGACCCACACACACACACACACACTCTCACACCCTCTCTCTCACACACACACACAGCTGCGTAATTCTAATGCGTGTTGACTTCATCAAATTTCAATGCTTGGCCGCTCGCTTATTCAGTTGATCGAAGCAGCAAAGCAGTAGGAGTCTAGGGGCGAGAGATGGGCGTGGCAGATGGCCATGGGCTGAAGTATCTTAACATTCATTGATTGCGTCAAATGGGCCGCTAAATGTGCTTTTGAAGTTGGCACAAAGGAAAGGAGGAAAGGCCGCTGCATTGTTTATGCTGCTTTTGACCCCAACGCTGACCATGACAAAGCGCAACGGAAGCGGAAATGTCCGCAACGTTGAGCCGCAGAGCCGCCGCTTGATTTATTATCGCTCATATCGATGGGGCGTGACCAGAAATAGCTGAAGCAGTGCCAGCAAGCAGCAACTGCATTCACACGCACTCACTAGCATATTCACTAGGTATTCACACTATGTTTTAAATGCTCGTCGCTGGAGACTCTGAGCTACAGTTGTTGCTGCTGCATGTGGCACGCATATCAAACATGGCCTCCATCCGGCTACGCCTAAAATTATGCCTCATTCATTGAGCAAACTTGCCACAAAACTTATGTTTAACTTGCACAGAGTCAATAGCCTGCAGCACAATGGCAATAATAATGGGAAACAATTTAGCTTTCATGTGAATATATGAATACTACAGTGGGCTGAAACTCTCAGTAATAAATTGTGAATAAATACATAACCTCACATTCGGCCATTTTTTATTAAAATTCAATGCCAATAATACTATTAATTTAACAATTAAATGACTAAAATTCAGAGAGTTTCCCTATCAGAAATCGGAATTTCCTATATAGCATATTACACATTCAATAAAACCTTTCAATCTGTGCTATTTTCTGTGATGTGTTTATCAGCTGATCTATCAAAAATCTATGCTCGGAAATCCGTGTAAAAAGCAAATAGAAGAAGCTTTGTCAATTTTGTCGCATGTGGCAATAATTCAGCGCCGAAAATCAATCATTGACATCAATCACGGAGGCGTTTGCAATTGTTTGCTTTGAAATGGGTAATGGGCGTGGTCAAACGTGTAGGCGGATTACAAAACGTGATAGACACATGGTATTAAAATTATTGACAGCGACAATTTATTATCAATTTCAATAGGATATCAAATAAAACGAAGCGCAGCCAACAACACATGACAAACACTTAAATCAATTGCAAAATACAATGAGGCCAAAGGAATGCCAGCAGAGAGGAAGAGAGAGAGAGAGAGAGAGCATTGATGAATTTGGAAAACAATTAGAATTTCAAATGAACTAACTTTATATATGTAGGTATCGGTAATAGGGGTGGTCCGGATAGGGCAAGGGGCCAAGGGTTAAGCGGTTGGCGCAGGTGAGGTGGCAACTCTGCCACTTTTAACAGCCCAACAAATTCATTGCATATTTTATGAGCTTAAAACCAAAATGAGCGTGTGTTAGGTGTGTATGCGTGTGTGTGTGTTAGGTGTGTGTGTTAGGTGTGTGTGTTAGGTGTGTGGGCAACAGTGCTGCCAACTGCTTACCAAAAAGCTAGAACTAGTCAGAAACAGGCAAGAGCATTGAAAAAATGCCAGAAATCTATGAGCCTTAAGAAATATAAATATATAATTTAAGTTCGTAAAAAACATAGATAAATTAATAAAATATCATATTTAATTTCAATTGCTTGATTAGATGATACAACTGTTTGATAATGATTATACACCATTATTGTTTATATTATTATTTTATTTCATAGAAGAAGGGTTGTAGTAAAATATTTACATATGTTTAAAATTGAATAATTTTTTATAATTTTAAATAAAATACAAAATTTATCCGAAAAGGGCTTAACGTAAAAGAAAATAATAAAGATGTCCGTACAGGAGCAGTTTCAATTTTTTACAGCTCGAAAACAAAACAGTTCTATCCGCAAAATGGCCAAGTTGTCAGCTCTGGTGTTCACAACACGCAATTTAAATTTGTAATGCTTTAGCTATTGCCATTGCTGTTTGCCTGTTGCTGATTTGTTTGCAATTGCAACTGTGATTTGGCCCAAATTGTCGCGTAAATGCAAACAGTTTGTGTCTCGCTGTTGTTTGGCTTTAAAGCTGCGTCGCCCGCTCATAAATAACAGAAATCACATTAATTTCAAACGCATTTCGCAGAGCTGGCGAAAATGCATTTTAAATTAAAATTACAAGTTATAACGCGTGCCCATTATAAGGCTATAAGGACACAGAGTCCAAAGAGTCCACCAGCAGCTGGCTGAGTGCCAAAATAGCCAGACAGATGGACAGACAGACGAAGAGAAGAGCAGACAGTTTGTTGTTGCCATAAATAATAAATATTGTGTGCGCATACAATTATGGCAGACTGTACACACACGCACATTATTATTGTTTGGCCAATTTCGGTGCGTTTTTGTTGCTTTTGCATTTTTCCTGCGAAATTGGCCAGGTGCAAAAGTCTAAAAACAATTAAATGATTAATGCACATTTTCTGCCGGTAATAAGCACAAATTTTTACGATATTTCTGTTCAAGCAAGCGGCAAGTTATGCATACATTAAGCCCTAATTAAACAGGCTATTTGACGGAAATATACCCTTTATGCCCTTTACAGTAGCAATGCCGGAAATATACCCTTTATTCCCTTTACAGTAGCAAAGCCAAGTAACCCCAAAGGATAACAGAAAAATCCTTTATAAAAAGTCTATTTTTAGATTCGACTTTTTATCCCAAAATTTATTTAAAAATTATAAATACAAATTTTGTTGTGACTCATATTTTGAAAATATAATTTTTTCTCAATTTGAAATACTTCGAAAAGCCTGAAAATTATTTTTAAACATTTTTACGGACTACCCATAATATTTTTAATTTACTTGAAGTCAGGTAATGCAACACAGCAAAGCTGTAATAAAATAGCTCACCCCGGGGGAATTTATTAATGTAAAGCTCTCGCTGCCTTACTTTAGAAGGGACAACTCTATTCGTATTTATAGGCATAAATCAGGCATTTTATTTAGTTGCTCAATAAATAGGAAAAGCCCGCATTCAATTATAGTTTAACTGCAATAAATGCCATAAACAAGTAGATTATGTTAATAAGCTTATCAGTGGAAGAATAAAAGTGCTGAATGGCTTTTATAAATGGACGTACTTGATATCTCGCGCTCAATTGAACTCGTGGTGTTTGTGCCTGTGACAGACACGCAGATAATCGATAGACCATCGACAATCGAATGGTATTTTTTAATGCAAATGATGTGAAATGGCGGCCATAGAAACTGTCAATTGATTGATCAAATGCGCTTTGATTGATTTTTAATTAAAATTACATATTTATTTGCAATTTAATTACATCGATTGGCAGCAACCGCAAATATTTAACTAATTTCCGTTATTCTATAAATATAATGTGTGCGTTCGTTTATGTTATTTTATTGCAGAGCCAAGACGAGAGGCAGCCCTCAAATATTATGCAGCAATAATAATAATAATCAGCTGCGTCAGGCTGCCACGCTTGCCCCGCTCTTGCCACTCGTGCCACATGCTGCCCTCCAGGGACGCATAAAGATGCCCCACGTACGACGCCGGGTAAGTTGAAGAGCGTTGCCAGAACTTCTCTGTTTGCCCCGAAAGTTGTGTGATTTGCTTTGATTTGGCCAGGCACGCATTATTGACGAGCCGTGGGGCATGCCCCGGCCCCAAAAGCAAACAGTTAAAGCCACAGTTGAAGATACTTTTGCCGCAGTCAGTCATTAATTTCAATTTTGCCCAGCTTCATGTGATTGAAGGGTTTGCCCAGCTCCTGCTCGGGCTGCTGCTCCTGCGCCTCTTGCCTCCACAGAGACAAAAATTATTTATTTACAGGCAGCCGTTGCTCTGTGGCAGGGCAGCTTCTCTGCTTGCCACGTGATGTCCTGTGGCAGGCAGGCTTGCAGTCATATCGTTACGCATTTTGTCTGGCGCAAATAAACAATAAATTAAATTGCCACATTTGATTGCCAGCGTGCACCGTAACGCCAGTTTTTGATATGCCCCATGTGGCATGCGTCAGTTGCCTAAATGACTAAATGTATGGCCATACATAATGCAGCAAGCAAACAAAGAGAGCGAGAGAGAAGAGGCATAAATTTACTTCCTCTTCTTACGCTGCTGCCTTTCCTTCAACGATCATTATAACGCATTTATATCGCCATATTTCTCAAGCAACAAAAAAGAAGCAAAATGGCAACTGCAATTCAAATTCAAATTCGAATTCGAACTCGAATGTCTACTTCAAAATTTCCAACCTGGCAGCCCGGGCACTTGGACAGAAGGAGCAGCAAGATTTATGGAGCGTAAGGACATTTTTCATGTTTGCAAAATGCAAACGCACAAAACGTGCATTGAAAACACATTTAGAGCGACAGAGCGGGAGGAAATTCAATAAAGCATTACGTAATATTGCCAACTCACACACACACACACATGCACACATAGCGGCATACATGTCGTATAAGTAATGCAAGGCTTGGGCCATGTGAGTGCAATAATTTACAACATTTTAATCGAATTAGAGACCAGACAGAGACACAGCTACGCTCCGAGCGGGGAATAGAGAAAGAGAGAGCACAGAGAGAGAGAGAGAGAGAGAGAGAAGAGGGACAGAGCAGGATGCAGCGAGACAGCGCTGGGCCGCTTGAGTGAGCGGCCAAAAAGTAAAATGCATTTCAAGTGTTGCACAGCGGGAAGGGGCAGGGCAGTTGGCGCAAGTGCCAGCAGCTAAAGCACAAGACAAAAAAGAAATTATAAAAAAAACACACACATACAAACAACAAACACACACACACACACACATGCGAGACGACGCTAAAAAAGCAGCAGCAAAGCGTTGAGAATTTTATTTTTGAACATGTGCCAACAAATGTATTGTTGTAATTGTTGTAATTGTGCTTATTGTTGCCGTTGTTGCTATCCTTGCTGCTGTCGTAACTTTTGGCTCGCCAAACTTGCTTCACATGCTTGAAAAATGCTGCTAAACTCTTTAAACGCTGTGTTTATTCAAGTTTACCCAACTAGATATTACATATACTATTGAAGCTGTTAAAAAAGAGCGCTAAAAAAGCTATTTTCCAATTTAGGCACTCTTAGATAAGAACTTGCTAAATTGGCAGTCTTTGGTCTGAATTCCACTTAATTTCGATAAACTGATTCTGCTGGAAAATTAAATTTCCAGCAACTTTTGATTAAAAATAATTTATTACACTGAAGCAATTGCTGTTTATTTCAATATGATTTGTCAAATTCCCTTTCAACTTTAATTAACTCAAGATTCAACTTAAATTCGTTAAAAAGCTTTTACAACTCAACAGAAAGCTGAGACTCCACGGCTAAACTACAGAACCTCAACTAATTTCCCTCGTCATTAACAACTTTTTGAGTCTAATTTGCATTGTAAATATTTAACACTATAAAATCAAGCTGAAGCTGGAAACGTGCCGCAAGTTTTAAAACTCAAAGCCCCAGAGAGCCGCAGCGCATAAGTTAGAAATGAGCAAGAAGCGAGAGCAGAAGAAATCGCTGGCGAAAAGTACGTGAAATGTCATAAATTCCGGGCAATAAATTTCTATTTGTTTTCATTTTTTTGCCAGTTTTATTTGGTGCAGCGATTGCGGCAGTTATGCTGCTCGTTATATGCTACTTCTGGTTGCATCCACTCGTTGGCTTATATTGTGTTTTGCCACAAACTGTGGCAGCCAAGGCAGCAAAAATCCGCAAAATGTGTTGCAAATAGTATAATATAAAATGTCAGTTTTTGCCAAGAAACAAATAGTACAAAAAAACAAATGAAAAAAACAAAGAAAAAACCACAAAAATAACTGCCAGCAACTGGCGACCATTTATTATTATAATATTATTAAGTATACGCCAAGTATGCCGCATATTTCATTCGTCTGACATTTAGTAACATTTATTGGGCAACTGCACGAAACCAAATCAAGTAAATTCTACTAAAAAGCGGCAAACTTATTTATGCTCTTATCTCACTTTGCTGAATATCCTGCACTTTAGATTCATGCCAAAATCTTTTTTTTTATGAATAAGTATAATGCGCTAAAGGGACGACTGGAAATGGAGGCATTGATATATTGACTTGGCTTTAGGCAGCTGCCACCTATGCTCATTATATGTCAAACGCTTGTATGTAGTGTGTCTGGCGCTTAGCGGATTTTCTGACAGCCGAGTGGCAGCAACAGACGTCCCCAGCCCCATCCCCCTGCTCCTCGCGCTGTCAAACCAATCAGTTGTAATGTGTCTCATGTCGCGAGCAACTGTATCTAACTCGTGCTACATCGATTTTTTATGGCCTTTGACGCGCCTAAGACAAAAGTTATTAGCACACAGTTGACATTAAGTGACAGCAGCGGGAGCCTAGGGCTTAGGCCATGGCGCACAGTGGGCCATGGCAGCTGTCGATGCATGCAATTTAAATAGCCCTTGCGAGTGCCACATTTGCCTAAGCTTAGACCATGAAGCGAAGCAACAATAACAAATGAGAAAGAAGAATTTTAATTTAACTCAATCAGCTATCGATGAAAAGAAAACTGGCAAAAACTAAAGCATACCTTCAAGCGCGTATATTAAAAAGTCCTGACAAAAACTATAGCCTACTTCCAAGCACCTGCTTTCAATCGTATCAATATTGGCAAGGGTTTTTTTTAATTAATTAAATTTAAATGGCGTAAAATTCTGCAAATATAAGTAGATATGCATAATTTCTAAAGCTTATTATAAAAAAAAATATGATTATTATAATTTTGTAAGCTGGAAACCTCCAATTAGACGCCATTTCAATGCAGTTCTGCTTGTTTCTACAGCTTTAATGCTTGTAGCGAGCAGCTAATCAGCATCTCTGCCAGAATTCTCAGGTTGAACATTTGTGGCATATGCCAGCCCTGAAAAAAGGAGAGCAACAAGGATAAGGGAAAAAGGCTAAATTACATTTTCAGCTTGTGCCTTGTGAATGTTGCAAATGACATGCAAACGTTGCATTATGAATGTTATTATAAAATCTAGCCAAACACACACACACACACACACACACACAAAGTATACACACACACACACTCAGGCAATGCACTATTTGTATGCATTTAAACGACTCTATTTACCACAAAATGGCTGCACAGGAACAACAATAACATCAGCAGCTGCAACAACTGTGTGGCATGCGCTGGCATGGAGCCTCGCGTGGGGTGGAGGGAAGGGGAGGTGCGGATCACGGGGCTTGGGGCATGCAACATGCCAACAAACAATGCACGATAATAATAATGATACTAACAACAACAACAGCAGCAACAGTAACAACAACAACAACTATAACTGCAGCTGCAGCAGCAAAAGGTTTTAAAAAGCCAAGCGCTGTAAGGACTAACAATAAAATCAGGCTGGCAATTTCTAGTGGGTGTGCTAGTATGTGTGTGTGTGTGCATGCGTGTGTGCGTGCTTGCGAGTGTGTGTGTGTGCACTTTACAGCTATTTAAAATTTAAATAATAGCGAAAAACCGCACGAAATAATAATAAATCATAGGAAATATATGCTTTCCCGCTGCCTTCCACTCCGCTCTCTCTCCCTTTTGCACTCAAGTATGCCATTGTGTGTGTGAGTGTGTGTGTTTGTGTGTATGTGTGTTTGCAACGCGTGTGTTGATTTAATAGTCGCGGTCACAGGCATTATGGCATGTTCATGATTGCCAAACCTCTCCCGCTCGCCAAAAAAATACGTGACCAACTCTGGCCAGAACCTTTCTCTCTCTCTCTCCACCTCCCACTCTTTCTCTCTTGCTCTCGCTCTGCCTGCAGCCATTATATGTTACGCTGTCGGCTTTTTGCTGCTGCTTTTTCATATGTAAATTCGCTTTTAGCGTTATATTTCGCATATGCGCAGTTTTTCATTATTTATTGTGTATTTAAACAGATTACGAATACGCCACGTCTGCCACTGTATTAGTGTGCCTGTGCCTGTTTGTGTGTGTGTGTGCTGTGTGGCACACCTAAAAACGTATATTGTGCCTTCGTTTTGGTTAAGATTACAGCTGATGACGGTCGCAAATTGAAAGTTGAACAGGTGAGAAAACGTTACGCAATCTGTGGCAGATGTTGGAGTCCAGGGAAAGCAACAGCTGTAACTGCAATAACTGTAATAATTTTTAAGGATTTCCCAGAGCAAAACGTGAGCAGCCACTGTAAACAGTACAAATTTGTAAAACTCAGAGCAGCAGCCATAAAACTTTATAAAACTTATTGGCAGTCCAAGCAAATGCTAGTTTTTGAGTTTATTGAAAGGATTTTCGTCTTGGTCAAAACTTTATAGATTGATTTAATACTTTATGAAATGTTTGCGGAAATAATATAAATATTTAAAAAAAAAATACATTTTATTTTATTATTTTTGGTAGTTATGTAGAAAGAAATAAGCTACAAGTAACTTAATTAAATTAAAAAGTTCAGCCTTGCTTGGAAATAATTACAGAACGTAAAAAATTTGGTTATTGTTATTTTAATTTAATTATTTATTTTTTCCATATCTGTATTATAAAAGCATAAAATTATTTTGAGTAGCATTTAACTCAAATTTGTAGTTCTGTTAGTTATTAAAATTAAGTAGCAAATTTAAATAGTTTTTATAAACTTTTGCAAGTTGCCTTTTCATAATCTTCTTAATTGCTGTAATTAGTTGCAACTTGTAAATTGCAAAAATATCTAAAATATATGCCACACAAATTTACAGCATTTTCTAATGAATTTTCATTTAATTTGTATATGAATTTGCATTTTCATTTGAATTTGAATTTGAATTTGAATTTATGTAAGCCGCAACAATGCCAAAAATGCCATATGAAAAACTAAACAAAAGCAGCTGAAAATGTTAAACGCAAACACGGACAGAGAGGGACACACATGGAACTACAGCTGAAATGTTGCATGCAGCGCAGACATTTGGTAGCTTCAACGTTCTGCTCTTGTGCATAAATACAATGGCAGCAGAAGACAGAGACAGCAGCAGAGACAGAGACAACGACACGTGAATAAAGTAGAATAAAATGCAATGCAAAACTCGAAATGGCAACAGAAAAAAAAGCTGAAACCAAATAAAAATAAGGCGCAAAACTGAGATGGCAGCTGCAGAGTTTGGGACAGGCAGTCAGTCAGCCACTTTGGCGTATACGTAATATATACAACATGTATATATTTTTGGCAGTAACTAGAGGTGCAGCAGCAGCAGCAGCAGCAGCAGTAACAGCTATGGGCTACGTGCCAGTGCACAGTGGGCTGGCTCGCTAAAAAACTGGCATAGGTTTGTTTAATAAAGTTGCAGACTTGTAATTTGGCACAATTGATGAAATTAATAAATAAAACTCCCCAAATATAATAATTAAATTAATTTTTTTTAATTATTAATATTGACAAAAATTTTTTTATCAATTCCAATTCATACTCTGGTACTCAAAATACATTATTTTTAGTGGTTTTATATTTTCAATCGTTTTCAACTCTATTATCTAATTTTTGAAAAATTTTCAATTAAAATTTTAGGGTTGCTCAAATATCGATATTTTTATCAATTACTAAATTTCATAAAATTTTATAATTTTTGCCAATTTTTTGTCAATTCAAACCACAGTGCTGTAGAAGCCAAACGAGCTACACGAAGGCAGGCGCAAGATGTAGGTAAACGGTATTAATGGAAAGCACACCAAGACACAGCTAACACACACACACACACACACATACACTCGTAGCACTCATGGCCTTAAGGCTCAGCAGTTGGCAAGCGTTACAGAAATTGCTGCAATGCGACTTTTTCGTTTGGTTCTTCTTTTTGCTTGAGCTTGAGCTTAGGATTTTGGCTTTGGCTTTTGTCGTTACATGCACGTGCACTAACTGCTGCCTCTTTCCCTCCCTCCTTCTCTCTCTCTCTGCCTCTCTCCCTCTCGCTCTAAATAACTGTTTTGTAGTCAAATATTGCAGCCGAAATCACGCCAGGCCAAAGCAAAAATAAATTGAAGACACTCGAAAAGTTTGCGGCGCCTGTTGCAGGCCTAAATGCCTTGCAGCAAATTTCAGCTACGGCCTGATTGAGCCTAACTTAGCCCGGCCCCCTTGACCCCCTTTGGCCCACAACTAGCCAAATGCCCGGCAGCTCTCTCAGCTCTCTCCGCTCTCTCCGCTTTCTCCCTACTCTCCTTACTCATGCCTTCTGCTATCTTTGACTGTGGGCTCTTGAGTCGCATCATCAACACATCGTGTACGTGACTTTGCCAACAAAAATTAACAATTTCATTAGTGGGCTAACGGTACTTGCCGCTCGGCAGGGATCAGCCCAAAAGGATAAGGCTTGACGTAGTGTCAGCACAAAAAAAAAACAACAACTATAACAACAACAAAGAGAACTCGCAAACTGAAAGAAGTGCAAAGCACAAAAAAAAAACACGAAAAAAATGGCTGCCACTTATCAAACAGACGCCACACACATAGACACTTCCTCTTCCTGTTTGCAGTTGTGTGTGTGTCAAAACTAACGAACCGCGTCGTCATACAAGCCTCCCCTCCCTCTCTCCATTCCCCTCTCCACTTACTGCAGTCATTTACAATACGGCTAAAAAGCGCTGCGTGCTGTACGTGCATCAAGTGTGCTTCAAATGCACTTCATTGCCTCCGACGACACACACACCCAAAGAGCCTGCTAGTGTGTGTGTGTGTGTGTGTCTGGTACAAAGTAAATGAAATCGCATAAGAGGCACACACACACCAAAAGGAAAGAACACATAAAAAAACGGTAGAGAAAAGTGTGTTAGAAAAGCCCCAGACAGACATCAAAAAGCGCTGCCTCAGTTGCCGACAAAATCACGCAGAGCAGCAGAGCAGAGAGAGAGAGAGAGTGAGAGAGAGGGGAGAGAAGAGAGAGAGAGAAGAGAGATGCATACGTAGTGCTTGAGTGCATAGACCGACAATCAATTGCCTAAAGTAGTTTAGCTAAAAAGAGCTGAAAAAACAAGCCAACTATAAGCTTAGCACAGCAGCAAAAGGGCTTACAGCAGACTGACAAATTTAATAAAATAAAATAATTATATAATATAATTTTATAAAATAATGAGATAATATATAAGGTAATATAGTTTTAATTCATGTCAACTAAAATCTTATTTAAAATTTCCCCCCAATAAAAAAATGCTCTCTAAGCCACTGTTGTCGCCTTAGTTTCGCCTAATGAAAAACTCACACGAGTTGCATTTTTTTTTTGTCACTTTCAATTTGTGCATTTGTGTGTGTGCTTGTCGCAATCCACAGGCAATCCACAGAAATCCCACTTGGCATCCACTTGGCATGCACTTGGCTTCCACGGCGCTCAACATTTCGATTTATTTGACTTATCGAGGGACAACCGTACGGAGAGCAGCGACAAGTCTCAGCTTATCCAAAGAGCACATAACGTGTCTCAAAAGGGACGCATTGCAGTCATATTACCCACCCTGCCACTCCCTTCTCCTCTCCCCCACACATTCCCTCTGTCTCTCGGTCTCCCAGTCTCTTGTGTGTGCTGAGCATTCAGCTAAATCTGTCAAATGGCAAACACAAAATACAAACACAAATACAAATACAAATAAAAGTGAAAAACAAAGTACAAAGCGAAAGTAAATAATAAAATCAACTTGAAAAATTTCGTTAGCCTGCGCTCTTGTAATGTGCTTCAAATTGATTTTCCTTTTGCTGTTTTCTTCGTTTTCTCTTCAGCTGCTCGAAGAACAAAGCGCAGACAACGCGCACGGGGCTTCCACATAACCTGCGGGTAAATATTTGGTCAAAAACAAAAAAATAACATCAGGAAAATACAAGCACGGCGACCCTCTAAACGGCAGGTGTCGAAATTCTGTTTGCACAGCCCTCAAGCGATTTCAAGCAGGTGAAAACAGTTTAAGTTAAATCTTTAAAAGCCATTTACTAAATAAGCTTCTTTTAAATACAAAAAAATATTAGATTAAATATTAAAAATTCTAAATAAAATACTGCATTAGTTTAAGATAAATTATTTGGCAACTACAGACTATTAAAAAATCTATTAAATTGGCTTTTATTTTGTTTTATGCTCAATTTATTTATTTATTCTGTTTTCAAAACGTATTGAGGTATTAATTTTTTAAAGTTTAATAGTTTAATAAATTTTTATTTTATTTTCAATTATCTGCCAACTCTTACTTTTTAGAAAGCATTTAATTTTTAGCAGTAAAATATAGTTGAATTTAGTCATTTTATAAACTTTTGTTTCTTTTCAAAATGATCTGCCAACGAATACTTTTCCAAAAAACACTTAATTTTTTTTTTTAAGTTTATTTTTATTTACTAATTTAATACATTTATATTTATTTTACCTCAAAATATACCTATTAATTTGTGAGCTATGAAAGTATATCCATTTAAATTAGGCCAATAAATTCAGCTCTATTTCCATTTATTGCAAGTGAATTGGAAATTTAGCAAGAAATTTCCATGCAGACTAATCCCTGGCTGTCATTGTTGTTCCAAATATCTAACGGAAAGATTTAAAACCTGCATCGAGTAAATCTGTATACCTCAACCCAAAGCAAAAAAATGGAAGAAAAAAAAATTGGAATGAATTTGCGCAATGATTCATGGCGAATATTCACTTATGGCTTAAGTGAATATTGTAGCTGGCCACAAAAAAAGCAGCAAGAAGGAGAGGCAGATGGGGAGTGAGAGGGACAGCGAAACTGTTACGCTAAATCAATAAAAGTTTCAATGGCTTAATACCCGAACCAATGCGCCGGAAAGCATCGCGTTGCAGCCTCTACGCCGTATTCCATATTCCGTATTCCGTACTCCCTGCTCCGTGCTGCTGTCGATGATGGCATTGGCGACAGACGCTAAGTCGCTAAGCTCCTGAAAATATGCCGATATCTTTGGCTCTTATTCTGGTATATTTTTGGTTTTTTTTTTTATTGTATTTTTCTGGTATTTTTTGCATTTTATTTGGGTAGTTTTATTGACTTACTTTTCGAGTGGCAGCGCTAAAAGTTTTGCAATAGTTTGGGAAGTTTGTTTTTTTTTTTGGCTATTCTTCTGCTATTATTTGGCGTACAGTCTGCACTCGCTAGAGAGTTTTTCTGGCAGTTATTCTTAACAAGCATACAATTTATATACATATAACTATTTCACGATTACAAATGAGATTTATTTGCCATTTCCGGTGCTAACATTAGCGGAAGTGCAGCTACCAACTCGAGTGTGCGACCATAAAAATGTCAAAAAAATAAAAATAAAAAATACAAATAAAAATAAAAGCGAGAGAGAGAGAGAGAGAAAGAAGAAGAGTGTTGCAGTTGCTGCATTTTTGTCGCATTAACCAAATGTTTTCTTCTGCTCCTTTTTCGCCATTTTTTCTAGGCACTTGTCAACGCAAATGGCGCCGCCGAAGGACGCCTAATGTGCTTTTGATAGGCGCCAGTTTACGAACAGTGGAGAAGAAGCAGAGGGAGGAACAGAGGAGGGAACAGAGGATGGAACATTTGCTTGTCCAGTGCAGCAGCCATTGATAAATTATCATGTGGACACATCAAAGTTCGGCCTCTCGTCAGGTGCAACAAATGATGCTCCAAATAAAAACTAAACCAAAAAAAAAAAAACAAATTCAAAAAAAAAACAAAACAAAATCCCTTTAATCCCTTATGCGATGTCTTTTGTTGCTGTGCATTTGCAATATTGATGGTACGGTGCGACCGGATGATGGTTCACAACGACCGTGCAATTTTTTCAACTGGTCGGTGGGACTTTCGTCCGTTTGTAACGCCATTTGTCAACGATTTATCATTCGCCATTGCCATTGCCATCGCCATCGCCATCGCCATCGCCCGATTATTTATGAATGGCTCTAATGAAGCGCCGGGTTTTGGCCTATTTGCCATTTATTATGTCTATCGATTACAGTGCCAATTAATAACGCATTAATTGAAACCAATGCTAATGTGCACACGATGTGTTTTCAATTTGTCTGTCAATAAAGAACCGATAAAAATCAATGTTGTACTGATTTTTTGTTATTTTTTGCTTTTCTTGCAGCTAGTTTTCTTACAGATGAAAATAACGATTACAGATGGAAAAACTGGCTGAAATTACAGGAAATCATCTACAAATTTAATACGCTATATATTTTTATTTATTATATTTAATATATATTTTTTCGGAATGATCCATAACAGAGATCACTGCTGCTAATATTTGATTTTTCTGGATCGACACCAGAACTGAATACACGGGCTGAGTCGATTTCGTTTTGGCTGGATACCAGGCGAACAGAACTGGATAGCAAGCCTATTGTAAAATAAATTAGCCTGGTTTCAAACCAAGCATGTTGTAAAATAAATTAGCCTGGTTTCAAACCAAGTCCTTGCTTACAATCAGTATATAAAATATAGCATACTTTCAGGCTGCCGCTCATATTTGATTTTTCTGCAGAAGCCTGAAAGCAGGCTACATTTTTCACACAGGCTGCAGCCAGACCTTGCTATCCAGTTCTGTTCGCCTGGTATCCAGCCAAAACGAAATCGACTCAGCCCGTGTATTCAGTTCTGGTGTCGATCCAAGCTGACGTCCACTGTTAAACGTGCGCTGAGCGGCTAACAGCCTTCTGTTAATAACATGCCTTGAATGAATTATGCCTTTTATGGAAATAAAATTAATTTAAAACAAAATAAAACTTGTTTAATAATTTTTTTTATTTTAATAAAAGCTAAAATTTATAGCGAAATATATAATTGGTAACATGATAAAACATAAAGTGCTAAATTACACAAAAATACAACTGAAACTAAGTATGATTAAAAAAAATCGTATCGAATTTTTGCATAATGTAAAATAAGATTTTGTGTTAATTTTTTTTGTTTTTGGTGTTTTGCAGAAATTAAACAAATGCATTTAAAATATAGTGAAATCGTTGTAATAAAATATATAAAACGTATATCGAGATATATCAGAGATATATAAACCAAACCACTACATTTCATGCGCGCAAAAAACAATTTTGTGTAAATGCCAAAATAAAAGTACCGCTAAAGCTTAAGTAAGCTTTATGAGCTTTTGATCATATGTTTGTCGTAGTGTTGGCTTACCGAAAAAAATATTAAATTAAAATTCTAATAAACCGATTGCTTTAAATTAACAATTATGTGATTCGTGTCTTGAGACATCCTTAGGTATTAGAGGGTTAATTATAAAAATCCCAACAAATAAAATAAAATCAACTTTTGTAGTTCGTTTGTTTTTGGTGTTTTCTTTTATTAAATTGTATTTAATAATTACATATTTGGAAACAACTAATAATATCGTTCGTAATTGTTATTTATAACTGTAGCAAAATGATTCAACAACTGACGTTTAACGAAAACAAAACCTTTGACTTCTTGAAATTTTCTGCATTTTCTGCATTTTCTTGATGTAGAAATAAAATCAAAATATAACAAACAAACTTTGCGATGGCTTAGCGTAAACAATAAACATTTGGATAATGATTAAGAGCTGCAGGGATTATCAGATTATTATCATTATAATAATAATTGTAGTTGTAGTTGTAATTGTAATTATACATTGACTAAGCTGACAAATGTTTGAATGTTGTATTGTCAATAAAATTCGGCTGTTTAATAACATTTAAACAGCATTTTAACATGCAGTAAAATTAGATAAATTTGCAGTTAAGTATATAAATAATTTGACTATTGACTAGGGATAAATTTGTAATTGCTTCGCTATGAATTCGCTAATATATATATTTGGAATATACGGTATAAGAGCAGCAGTATAAGAGCAATGCAGCTGCTGTTGCGTTGTGGTACAATAAATAAACAAATTTTCAAATGGATAAAGCATTTTCTTTTTCTTTTCGCATGAAAATTGCACTGGGCGTCTACTTAGCATTAATGCAGATTAAATTATATCAAAATTCATTTTATTTCCTGCTCGCGCTCTCTTTGTTTGTTTGTGCGAGAGGTGCTGTGAGGGAGGGAGGCGTAGCGAGATTCAATTCGCCGCTTGGCTCACGTATAAGTAGTAGTATAAGTGGTGCGAAGGCCGGCTAAACTTATCTACAGCTGGTTCTAAACTAGACTACAAACGAGTTTCTTCGATTGGCAAGACAAACAAAATTTTTGTTTTGTTTAATTGTTAACTAGGGAGAGAGCAGGCGAGAGCGGGGCGAGGGGATTAACTACGACATATAAAGCTCCACGCAGTTGTTGCTCACAATGGGCGTGGCATTGGCAGCGCCCGTTTGGCTGCCAGTTTTCAGCGTTGGCGTCGCTGCCGTCGCATGGTTCGTGTCCACGCTAAGCAGCGTTTGTGACGTTGGCGTTGGCGTTGACGTCGGCGCAGGCGACGCCGATAACTGCGGCTGCGGCTGCGGCAGCGACTGCGACGTTGGCGGCGTTACGCACTGAGCAGGCGCAGCAACTGCTGGCGTAACCGCTAACTGCGACTGCGACGGCGACGGCGCAGCCTGAACTGCGGATTTGTTGTTGTTGTTGTTGTTATTCTGCTGTTGTTGCATTTGCTGTTGTTGTTGCTTTGCTGCGGGCACGAAGGGCACGGCGTTCTTGCTGGGCGTGAGTATCAGGCCGGCGTTGTGTGGCGACAGCGGCGACGGCGGAAAAAAGTCCAACGGATACTGCAAGCAAAATATAAGAGTTTATAATTTATAAGATCTTGCAAGAGTATAAGAGTATTTGCCTGCTTAAGGCTGTGAAACTTTACTGCCTTGGAAATTTTCCAACTTGATTTTAAACACGCCGAATTGTAGATAGGCAGCGGATGCGTCGGACACAACCGACCGGCAAGTGTTTTTCTATGTATGGTCTAAAAATTTTATATTTTTTAAGGGGTAAAACATAAAATTTTAGCAAAAATTAAAAAAAAAAATTTTTTTTATGAAAAAATTTTAATTTTTGACTTAAATGTTCAAAAAAACACCACACCGCTTGAAAATCTGGTGAGTTTTGGTAAAGTTATGCGCATTCAAAGTTAAACAAAAATGGATTTTTTTTCTCCCATGATACCTACTTATATTGGCACTAAGATCTACATTTTTCAAATTCCGTCATGTTCGTTTTTATAGGGGTTGGGGGTACAGGTATACTCTAATTGTTCCCAATATGTACGCACGGACGGACGGATAATACTAAAGATTAGCTGAAAATTGCGGTCTAGCAAAAACCAAGGATCTATTTTCGACGTTTCCAAGAGAGCAAAGCAGATGCAAGATTGTATGGGTTATTTACCAGGGCTGGATGCTGATGCGAGGGCGAATGGGCGCCCGGCTGGCTGTAGTAGGTCGTGGGCGACACGGGCGGGCTGGGGTAGGGCCAGTAGACGAGGGGCGGCGGATAGAACGGCGAGGCGTGGTGGTGATGATGATGATGGGCATGCGCGTGGGCGTGAGCATGGGCGTGCGTGTGGGCGTGGTGGCCGCGAGGCGTGGCCAGGAGCGGGGTGTGTGGCGGCGGTGGAGGCGGGGCGCCATAGGCCGGAAACGGGGCGCCAAAGTGAGCACCCAGTACTGTGGCACCTGTGGAGCGAAAGAGAGCACAAAGCAGAGAGAAAGAAAAATGCAACATTTTAGGTTAAATTCGTATCGTTGGAGTCTAGGTTTAGGCTAAATATAATCAAAATAAAAAGTATAAGAGTCAGTGTTGTGAGTATGGATATTTATCAAAAGAGAAAAGATAAAGATTAGTATTATTCGCTATATCTTGAACACACTCCAGACGAAGCAGTGACACACAAATAAAAATAAAAAATCAAAAAAAAATATATATAAGTTGAAGAGACGGAACGGAACAAGAGACTTAGGAAGGGTTAGTATATATTTTTAATCGTTAATGTTAGGATTAGTTAAATTAGTTTAGTCACAGCTGAACTAGGCTATAAATTAAGTATTATTAATGGGGTTTTTACGAGCTGCTTTATAGCTTAGTTCCACTGTAAACGCAGGTAGAATCGTATTCAAAAACACTCACCGTTTAGACATTTGCAAATAATGGTAGAGGAGACATTGATTTGATAATTGAAAATCGTATTTATATGGCATGTAGTTATCGGTATTTATATATAATATTATATTATATAGTATAGAGTATGTATATTTACCACTTTACCCAGAGACCATGAATACATTTGTTTTTGCGCACACAGTATACTTAAAACATGTTTTATCCCAACTTTGTTTTTGTTTAATCCAAGCACCAACCAGCCTTCAAAAAGTCACAAATCATTTTATGGGTTTTTTTTTGTCTTATTTTGTGTTTTATGCGTAACCAAAAAAGAGATAAATTTACGAAACAAGTACAAACAAAAACACACACACAGAGAATAGCGAGAGAGCTGCGGACCACGACGACGGCGTATGAGCGGAGATAGAGAGAGAAATTGTTATCGTTATCGTTATCGTTATCGTACATACATATACAGTTAGGTCTAACAGTACTGAACCAACCAAGCTCCTCAAGCAGAGGATGCTCTATTAATCTATATCCTTGGTTTTTAATTTGCAGTTGTTGTTGTTACGTACAAGATGCGAGTGTCTATAGCGCTAGTTGGGAGTATTACGGTATTACTAACTCAGAGATTCCACCTAAGCGACGTTACAGAGTTGCCAGATGCACACACAAAGAGAAATAAATTTGCCAAGAGTTCGATTCCAATATTCTTTGGCAACTCGTAACGCCAGAGAGAGCAGATGCGCCTGAAAATACGTATAAAGCTAGACCCAAGCCCAGTACCCGAGTTACAAATACTCTTATACAAGTCTGTATAAGCTGAGACCCAAGTGAGAGATGGAGAAGTTAGGGAGAGGCAGATAAACAAAAAGTTAGTACTGGTAGGGAAGGTAAGTGGAAAGGGACAACGATTTTTGAAAATATCTTGTAATATTTGTAGTTAGAATTGTTTAGGATACTTCAGGAATAATTGAATTTATAGAATGAAATATTTTAAAATTAATATAAATTATTACAGAACAACAGAAGGATATATTATAGAGTATATAGAAACTTCGGATAAAGAGGATAAAGGTAAAGCGTAGGAAGGAAAGACGAAAGATCGCAAATAATTTAGGTATATAGCGATATATGGTATGCATAAGATATTATTAAATAATGTATAAGTTTATTGAAGTATAAAATTGTAATAAATGTAGAGACAAACTCGAATTAACTATATTGCAATATCAAAGATTTCAATTTGTTATCGATAAATTGCGGTGTGCGTTATCAACTAATTAAGTTAAACCATTTGATTAAGATTAATTATAATTGTTTTTGTTTTGTTTTGTTTTGTATATATATATTGTTTTAAGTTTTTAAGTGGCTGCTTATGAGTTTTTGTATGGAAGCCATAGATTGTATTAAATATATATAATGTTGTTGTCGGTGCATTGCATTTATGCCAGAAGAACATATAGAGTACTAAATAAAACCCATGGTAAACCACTCGATTATAATCGATTATGAACTAAATCTAGGTATGTATGGTATATATGTATGTATATATAAAAGTATTATGCTAAGCTATGAAAATCTTTCCCATGCTTTCCAGATACACACAATTCGTGTATGTCTTTTAGAATGAAGCGCAAAACTGTTTGTTAGACGCAGAAGAGGAGTTAGAATCCGTGATTAGGGGAAGAAGAAGTAGAAGATTCCGCTCTCAGCTCTGCACGCTAAACAATATATAGTTTAAGATCCAGGTAGGGTTTACAGTCGGTTCAAGTTATAGTTATACTAGTTGTAGTTAAGAACGTATACAAAATGACAGACAGAGACTATAGACTAGGCATATAACTTATGTGGAGCATATAACCCAATATAAACCATAACCAAATCACGAACGTACAAATGAACTTAAGCAAAATTTTGCACTTATCTTCGATCAGAGTAGAAGTGAGAGAAAAGAGCGCGTAAGGAGTAATAAAATATAGGTACAGTTTTCAACTATAAACTAAAATTAGTGATGACAGAGAACACACAATATATATAGCTAAAAAAAAATAGTGTTGTAGTGTTGGTAAACGTACAATGGAGCAACTAGCTTCCCAATTTGCGACTAACACCAGTTACGCACACTTATATATAGTAGATATACATAAAAACGATATTCTCTCTATACGATATTCAATCAAATTCAATATCAATGGAGTGTTAGAGCTGCCAGCCTGCCACAGTGAGCATTGCGCTGCAAACTAACCTCAAAATGAGATCAGTGATCGCCAAAGACGCAACTGTACAGACGGGACAGCGAGGAGAGACATAGGAAAAGTTTTCTAAGGCTTACAATAGTAAAAAACAATTATTAATTTTTAAAAAGTGTTGCCAACCAAAATTTTACAAGTTGTACGACTTACAGAGCTAAGGTTTCATTTGAAATTCCATTATTATGAGTAATTATATTAATATTAATATTATGATTATTATTATTATTATTAATAATATAGATAGATGTATGCTAAAAATTTTGTAGCTTTTCCAGCGAATTTTCGTTGCACATTTTCAGTTTTCGTAACGCTTGAGCCAACACCTGACGCCCTTCAGCCAACGAGTGTGTGTGTGTGTTGGAATGTGTGTGTGTGTGTGCCTTAGCTTAAATATTAAATTATAGATTGCACTTGTTAAGGGCGTGGCACACACACACACGTCGGACATACACATACAAACAGAGAGAGAGGCAGAGAAAGGCCCTCGAGCCACACTCGCTGCCTGAAGAGCATTAGCCTCTGTTGTTGTTGTTGTTGTAATAGCGCCATAACTGACACACACACACACACATATATATACCACACACACATACACAGACACATAGCATTTAGTTAGGAATCAGGCATTTTATGCATTTTTAGTTGACAAGAGAGAAAGGTGTTTAAGACATATTTTTGTTAGCTGGCCCGGGTGTGTGAGTGTGTGTGTGTGATTGTGTGTGTGTGTGTGAGCAGTGCGTGCGTGCGTGTGTGTATGTATATGTGTGCAGCGCATAAGTATATGTAAATGCTTAGACCTTAGACAAAATGCTTAAAATTAATGCTTTTCGCTTTAGTTTACGTCTTAAAAAAACTACAAAGATTTTTGCTATGTATAAAAAATATTTGCATAAAAAACTAATTGTTATGTGTGTTTGTGTGTGTGTGTCTATATGCATGAATTGCCAAAATGAGCCAGATTATACGATATATATAGCGTATATATATAAATGCCACACAACGCGCCTTGCAAACATCTGCGCCTGGGAATGTTGATTGAAGTGCTTGGAGTGCAGCTCATCAGTCATGATTGATTATTGCATATCGAAATCAGCAAGCAAGAGAAAAACTCATCGATATTGATGCTGATTGATTCGATAATAAAGATGATAAAGGGTTGCCAAGCTAAGCTTGATTGAATTAAGGCTTATTGGATTGTCTATGTTTGCTTGATCAAGCCTGGGAATGTAGCTTGAAGTATTTGGAGTGCAACTTAGCAGTTGAAAAAAACCGAAAGCAGCACAATGAGAACTTAGTTATAGAAAAATGCATCAATGTTGCTGATGATTGATGCTTGAGGTGCTTGACACCAGATTGAATCAATGATTGAATGCTATTTTGAATGCTATTTCTAAGAAATGTTTGATATTGATTGTTGAGCAATCCTCAGCGATTGTCAGCTATGTTTGAAAATATTGCTGTTAGCTTGATCGATTGTAAATATTGCTGTTAGCTCGATCAAGCTTGATTGATTTGATTGACATTTGATATGCAACAGCAAATAATTTGAGCTATGGAAAGTCAAGCAATTGTTACAGGTTGTTGAGCATTCGTCATCAATAGTTGCAGACTTATTTGATTGTCAGTTTATGGATTTGTCTGTCAGATTGATCAAGCTTAATTGAAGCTGCAATCTAGAGGCTCGGATTGTAGTAGGAGTAGACGCTGCTGGGCGGTCGCTGCGTCAGCGCCCGCTTCGCGTTGCCCGCCGAGGCCGCCGCCCCAGTGGCGTCCTGCTGGAAGGCGTTCTCGTAGGAGCGCTTCATGGGGTGCGATTGCAGGACATTGGCGCCAGAGGGCGCTGCTGCGACGGCGGGCACGCCGCCGCCAGCTGAGGGCGGGGCGGGAGCGGCGCCTGCGAACTGATAGCCGCCGGCATAGCCGAACTGAAAGGGCTGCATGTAGGAGGGGCGCTGCATGAAGACGAACTGCGGCTGAGCGGACATGGCAGCGGCGGCGGCGGCAGCGGCAGCCGGATGTTGCATGTACAGCGGATGCGGCTGCAACATGGCGGCATTGGCATACAGCTGCTGCTGCTGCTGCTGGTGCTGTTGCTGCTGATGCTGCTGCTGCTGCTGCTCGGCGGCCACAGCAGCAGCCTGCTGCCTGGCAATCAGACTCTGCTGGGCAATGAACTGCGCCTGCTGCTGGGCGAGCAGCGCAGGATTAGCGGCAGCCACGGCGGCGGCGGAGCTGCCAGGCAGCTGCAGATTGAACGGATAGCCGGCCGTGGGGGAGGCGGACATGGCGCCCAGGGAGGAGTGCGCGGACATGCCAGCTGCAGCTGGGGCAGACATGAATCCCGCCAACCCTCCCGCTGCCTGGGCATGCGAATTGGCGCCCAGCATCGCAGCGGCGGCGGCAGCGGCCGGAGATGTTTGCAACGCGTGATGCGCGGCTGCAGCGGCGGCGGCGGCGGCAGCGGCCGCAGCGGCGTGTGTGTGTGCGTGCGCATGCGTGTGTGTGTGTGTGTGCGGCACGGCGCCGTGTGTGTGTGGGTGTGAGCTGATACCCTGTGCGCCGTTGGACGCCGGCGGCGGTGGCGGTTGAGCTAACATACCCGGTGAGAGCAGCGACGGCTGCTTGCCCGCAGCGGCCGCGGCTGCGGCGGCGGCGGCTGCAGCGGCAGCCAAATGGGCGTGGGCGCCGGGATGTCCCGCGGTGGGCACGGGAGAGGCCAGGCCGCCATTGAGCACGTGGTTCATGTCGTCGCCGGAGCACTGGAACACCTCAATGTAGCGCATCTTCTCGCAGAAGACCATGAACTGATTATGCTTGCGCTGAGCGCACAGTCTGGCCGAGTCCTCCGAGTCCATTTGGATGAAGGCCTCGCCGCTGGGTTGACCCTGTGGAGAGCAGATAATATAATATGTAAAATAATATAATCGATAACATCGATATTTTGAATATAATTGTATTTATTTATATCGATTCAATCGTAGCGATTTGCATCAATATAATTGATCGGATTTATATCGATAGAACCGAATCGATTTAAGAGTACTTACTCTGGCATTGATGACCATGTGGACGCCCTGGTAGATGATGTGCTTGGCGAACTCGTCGAGGAAGTGCAGGATGTGCTCCACCATGGCTTCGTAGGGCAATCCGCGGAGGCGTATGCAGTTCTTGGTGGTGCCGGAGGTGATGAGATGCTGTGGGGGAGCATGGGTAAGATGGGATGGGCACAGGTTAGCGTGGCTAGCACTTGAGAGCGAAGTCAACGGATTCAGATTGACATTGAGATTGAGATTGAGGGCATGGCCACCAGCAGCGGCAGCGGCACCCACCTGCGGCAGCAACGGCAACTGCATGGTGGGCAACTGTCCAATCAACGGCGGTTGGCTGTGGTTATTCGACTCGTAGTTCTTGGGGTCCATCGAGCGATTCAGCACCTGCTGCACCTCCGCCGTCGTCGAGCGGAACAGCTCAATGTAGCGCTGTCCAATCGATTCCCGATGCCTGCCCAGCGCATTCGAGGAGTCGCTCTCATTGGCGAACAGCACAAAGGCGTCTCCCGTGGCCCGTCCGTCGGGCTTCTTCACAAAGAGCACGCCATCGGTGCCATCCAGCACATGGCAAGGCGCCTGTTCGCCTGTGGTAAAGAAATCCAGCTGATGAGGAAGAGAGATTGGAAATTAGAGATAAGAATATACGAGGATGAAGTCTGTGTAACACCCAGGAGGGGTCGTGGTAGTATTCTTGATTAGGACAACGAGCTGATTCGATATAGCCATGTCCGTCTGTCTGTCTGTCTGTCTGTCCGTATAAAAACCTTGATCTCGGAAACTACAAGAGCTATTTAAAAGCTACAGAATTGTCATTTGGTTGAGAAACAGCGAAGATATGTAACAGACAATATTCCCGACTGGTCAGAAGGGTGTGGAGTGGCTTGTGAATAGCTTGCCTCTATTTGGCAGGAAGGGACATTACAGAGTAGAGGGTCTACTGCTGTCGGTTACGTTCAACAGTAGCTTTTCATCCGACTAAACTGCCCTGTCCTTATTGTTTGTAATGACGATAAGTGAAATAAAATAAAATAAAAGCACTTACCACTTGCCTGGCTGTGCAATCGTAGGGCAATCCTCGCATGCGTATGATCACCTGAGCGCCCTTGGAGAGAAAGGCCTGCGCCTCGTTGGAGGCGCCGCCGGCAATGGCCACAAAGTCCTCGCCGGTTGCCCTGTAGACCTCGATGTAGCGCGGTCCGATGTGATGCTTGTGCCGCTTCAGCGCCATGTCGCGATGCTCCTGGGACACAAAGCGTATCAAAGCCTCACCGTTGCGCCTGCCTAGAGGCGACAGACAAAGAGCAACGCCGCCTCTGCAGAGGGAAAAGGGGAAGAGAAAGAGAACAGCAGGCAAAAGCAGCACAGAGATGAGTTAAGTGCATCAGCAATAGACAAAACAATACAAAGCATAAATATAAACACTCGGAGAAAGAGGGAGAGAGAGAAATAGGGAGAGAGATAGAGAGAAATACTCTACATTCCATCGATCCGTAATCTGCCGCTGACCCCCGCCTGAACTGCCAGCTAAGATAAGCTGACTTTCCACGCTTATCAATGGGTTACGGCAGACTCAGCGCGACAAGTGAGAACAGAGAAAGAGAGAGAGAGAGGGGAGAAAGAGAGAGTTGTCGTCTTCTACTCACTTGGCTACGTTGAGACCGCGAAAGAATTTGGCTATGTCCTGATCGCTGCTCTGCCAGGGCAAACCACGGGCTCTCACAATGCAATTGCCGTCGACTTCGTCGTCAATTGAGCTGCAAATAAAATATAAGGAAAATTTTAGGAAATTACAAACATTTAAACTATAAAATAAATAAATAATTATAACACACATATTGCATTTAGTTTAAGTTTGAAATTGCATTCTGCAGTGCGATTTCATTGCACCCATTAGGCGCCTTCACTCAGCAAAAAGTCGAGCATGAAAGCAAAATTAAACTAATTATAAGTTTCAGAGAATTGTACCTGACGGTTTCCATTTAGTATTTATTTATAATTATTATTATTTATGTACATTTATTATACTCCATATTTATATATATATATATTTTTTATCTCACACAGCAATAATAAAAACTTTAAGAAATGGCTTTAATTATATGTTAATTATATTGTACTTAAACGGAGTAATATTTTATTCACATTAAGTAAAAAATAAGCTGGTTGTTTAATTGTCTTTTAATTGCCCAACATTTTTATACCCTGTACACATAAAATGGGCAATTATAATATATTTGCAAGTCTCTCTTTAGGTCTGCCAACTCAGAGCAAAAGTCTACAGAAACATAAGATATTCGAATTTGATATGGATATTGGGCGATGGGTTTGATGATGACAAATTTTGCTTTACGGTTTTTGTTTTGAGTGTATTTATTCTGGAAAAGTGAAATTGTATCTTCCGCAAAGTTATGTTACTTCAAATGAATCACATCAAACTCTACTCAAATTCTGCGCACATTACCTTTTGTCTCTTTGTCCCTATTTCTCTCCCTCTCCTTAGCGACTGTCGCGCTTTTTCTCACTTCGTCTAGGCTCTTTAAGGGGCTCTCTCATAGAGATTTTTTTTTAAATATATACGTTTGTCTGTATATATTGTAGACTATTTTAGTTGCTTCAAGTCACGTTTCGATTTTCAAGAACATAAAACATATTTCTGCTGACCTAACGAAAAGCTGTAAATGCCAAATGCTTACACATACTAATATACAAAGTGTTATATTATATATATTTATATATATATAAATAAACGTCGCCAATTTGGTTGGGCTTGGCTTGTTGCAGCTTTGGCTTTACCTTTAGCTTAATTGGAAATCTGAGCAGTGATTTTTTAATGGCCACAGTTGTTCTGGAGTTTAACCGAACTTCTCCTGCTATGACACACTTATTTGTTCACACACACACACAAATATACATATATATATATATGTAAATATGTAGATTCGAGACCGGCGATAGCGATAAGAATATGCACAGTTCTGTTCATGCGCTCGTTCGATGAGCTGGGAATTTCCAATAAGGCTTTGATCTGTGCTCAATCTCGATCTTCTCGCCGTCTACGAGTTCTTATCGCGTCCCGATCCAATCGTTGACTAACGACAGCCGACAACACAGAAAGCAACGGAGCGCACACCGATCGTGGCGCTTCCAATGAATTTCCAGTCGCTTCCAGTCTGAGCATGCTTACTTTTTGAGCGGATTTTGGGTTAAGACGCACTCGAAATAGTGCAGACCTTGACAGAATTGGAACACTGCAGCCGAGCGTGCAAAGAGAGAGCATAAAAACTCTCAAGAGAATTTCAGACAGAGAGCGTGAGCGTGTGGGAGAGTGTGAGTATTTACAGAGAGAGTCCATTCTCTGACTCAAGCGAGTGCACGTACGCTTCAGTCTCACCGTTGAGCGCGGCTTATCAGCTGCAGTCTACTTTCTTATCAGTGAATCTGCTCATCAGCTAAGGTTCACGATTTGTAACAACAGTCGAGAGGGAAACTGCAACTGAGTCATAGATAACGCAGCCTATTGCGTTATTAATGTAATCTTTATTGACTAATTGGACTAACCCTTTTATTTTCAAACCAGATTAACTTTTACTTTAAATTGCATTTGTATTTTCTATATTGTAGGCATAAATATTTAGTTCGACTTACCAAATGCCAGGTTCCAGTGTTAGGTTGACGAGCTCATTTGCCTCAAATTTATGACCTACAAAATATTGGCAAAATTAATATAAATCCTGCAACTCCAAGTTCTCTTTCTGTGCAACTCACCCGCTTGTAGCAATGTTTGAATCACAGTGACCATATCGCGAGATTCGCGTATATAAAAGTCATTATCCTCCACAGAAGTGGCATTGAGCTCTACGAGTTGAAAGAGAGAAAGTGTAAGAAATGGGAATATAGAGTAATAATTTTGTATATACACACCTTTTAGCATTTCACCAATGGACTGCGGCAGGGGCAGCGAAGGTGATTGCAACATCTTCTTGATGTCCTTCACGGGCACCAGGGCAAGTGACAGATCCCCGGACTTATAGCGCTGGAACTCCTTGCGCAGATCGCTGAATTTGTTGTAATAGGCAGGCAACTCAATGTCCTTGGCACAGGCCTCCCGATGCAGGCATTGGCGCAGTGGCAGCTGGCCATCTGTGATCATTTTGATCTCCGTATCCAGGAGAGATAGAGAGCGTAAATAGGCATCGAACTGCAAGGGAGAGATAAGAAAACAAATGAAGAATTTAGGGCATAAAAACCTATCAAATGAACTAAAATTCTACACAACATGGTATTTATTTACTTTACTATTATAATTATTAATAATTTTAGCAAAATTTATTCCTTGAGTGTAGTATAATAAAGTCATTCCAAATAGAACTTTGACACCATAAATAATATGGATTCCCCGACACACAATGAGAAGTTGAACTATATCTAATCAGGGCAAGAAAAAAAATCTAAAAATATAGTTTAATCATGATTTAGCATAACTAAACACAGAACTTCTGGGGCTATGTCAAGGCAGCACGGTAGACCCAGATTAAATTGATTATAACAAGAACAGAACAAAGCTCAAAGGCCAAGTCCAACCGGGTTTGATCATGGTTTTGGGATTAATCTTCATGCAAATTGATTAGATATTATTTCTAGTTTATAACAAAAGCCACAATGCCATGGCAATTTGTTTAAACCCGTTTGGAATCTGTAGCTGTTACTGTTGCTGTTTCCATTGCAGTTGGCTTTTAGCAATTATTTTCAATTAAATAGTAAAAATAAAACAAAAGTTCCAACAACAGCGAAACGAATTTGCCAAGTTTACACATTTGTGCACTGTCATCGTGAGTAAATATATAATGCGGTCTATTAGAGTCTGATGTTTAGGCCCTTTCGGTTGAGAGACCCCAATGGTGTGCACTTTTTTTTCAAGTATTCGCTGCCTGCCCCTTGACAAATATTTGTTAGGGCAATGCGAAATGTAACTAATAGCCATTTATTAGCCAAACAATATTGACCAAACAAATTAGTATTTTTTTTTTTTTTGTATTTTATTAGTATTCGCTTTGCGACATTACGTCACGAAATCGTTTATGGATCTGACAAAAGATGCACTTCTCTATAAGCAGATAATACGACGCCTAATTGGCATAGCATAGCCTAATGATCTGGGTACAGAGTACAAGAAAGATCACCTCAATGCACTTTAGTTAAGCGCTGAATTATTACAGAATTTACAGAATTACACAGTTCACAGAGGAGATCACATACCATTAATAATATATATAATTATTAATACAGCTCTCAGTCTCTCCCTTTCAGTCTCTCTCTCTCTCTATCTCTCAAGCTCTCTTTCAGTTTGCGTATGCGATGCGATCTTGCTGGCTTTTATCTTTCCATAACATCTATACGGTTCTACATGGGCATTTACAACGTGTGTTCTCGCTGATATTTCCGTAACAACCTCAAGAACCCCAACTCAGGGAGAGCAGAGGCTTGTCGACATGCTCAAGTAGCGCCTGTGTTATCAGACCTTCGATAAGATTGCACGTTTCAAGAAAATGCTCCAGAGACAGCAACCGAATGTGCAATGCTCGGTGACTTGACAGTGTCAAAAATGTCATCATTAGCCAATAAAAATGTATTTACGGCTTTATCTATAAGATCTATGGATCGTTTGTGATCGCTCTATTAACTAATAGAACGTGTTTGCAATAACAAAGTCTAGACGCAGTGACTTGGCCCGTTTTGTGCTTATAATTAATATAATAATATACTGAAATTGTTGAACTAAATATGTCACCTGCTCTCATTTAACTAAACTAGAATTTTCCATCATTTTCTTAGGAAAATTTCCTTATACTCAATCAGCTTTAGCAGAAACTGGATTATCAAACGAAAATATATGGGGCAAAAGTAATCTTATCTCAAATTGTTTAGTCAACTCCCACGCTCGATAAGCCGTTACACTCATTCTCCCTCTCTCTATTTCTCTCTCCCGCTCTCTTTCTCCCATTTTCACTTACCTCTTCGATTGCCTCTGTGAGGGGCTTTCCAGCAGCCTGAGCCTCGGCAATGGGCAGTATGAGTTCGCTACTATTTTCCAGTGTTGTTAAACTGATGCCATTCGTAGTGTTATTGCCGCTATTTGTCGAATTTGTGATGTTATTTGCTGTATTATTACTATTGTGGTTGTTATTATTATTGTTGCTATTGTTGTTATTGTTGTTAGTAGTATTAGAGCTATTATCGCCGGTATAGCCAATGGCCAGGGGAGCTGGCGAACAGGCCGTGTTGTTGGTAGCATTCGAGTTATCCGATGAGGTCGATATGGAGCGATCCTTGATGAAATAGCCATCGGGTCGTACGAGTATTTGTTTGGTGCCAATAATCTAATCGAGAGAAGTAAATAAAAATCAACAAAATTGTAAATCTCAATTAAATCAAATTATGACAATAATTATTCAAAACTTATTTATCACTACGTAATAGGTCGAATTTATTAATCATGCTACCACCTTACGCGCGATAAGAATACTTCACGCCATAAAAAAAACTAATCTCAAGCATGAATCGGTTATAACTATTATCTATAGATAACATAAAACCCTCAATGTTAATATTTTCCACCGGAGGCCTACGAAATTCAGCTAAAACTTGGAACCTGGGATCTCTGGGTCAAATACTTTAATACAAATGTGATTCACATTCGAGTATTTTCCATATTGAGGAGTGTTTGCGTCAGCGGATATGTGTTTGGAATTGTGAATAGACAAATAAATTGTGAATTGGAATCGGAATGGAAATTGGAAATTGGAAATGGGGGAATCGAGTAAGTAAAAAACTGCAGGTAGCTTGACTCTATGCTAATGCCATGTTATCATACGAACGACAACAAGGAGGAAGGTGAAATTGAAAAAAACTATATATATATATATAGTTAGACAGTCTGTTTTCGGAATTCGTATTACTGATTTCTGACTTCTGATGCCATCGATTTGCATAGCTTTTGAATATATTGACAATGCCTGCGCGTATGTACTCCATATACACCAGTATTTCTTCTCTGTATGAAATATTTATGAGACGCGATATGTTAAATTCAAACAAAATGAAAATAAATAGAAAACACGCTGCCTGGGGGTTTCTGGGGTTAAGCCAAGCGCTAATTATGCGCAAACGACCCAAAACCGACGACCCATAATCTAAAGGAGAGAGAGTGAAAAATTCATAGACGAGTGTAAAGTATTGGAGAATTTAGATCAAACAATCGTCGTTGGTATATGCATTAACCCATTGAAAACCAGTATATTAATGTAATTGCCTATTAGACGTTAGACGATAGCCGATAGCCGATTTGATAGCCCCAGTTTCTAGATCAATGAAAACGTGCCCGACTTAAAAACTGATACAATTCCAATTCCAGTTCTCAGTCGAAGCTCTTGGTCTCTCTCAGCGTGAAAATCAAATTAATTTTCTTGCATACCGATTGAAAATGCAATTTATATATTATTATATACAGGCTTCGATTGAACTCCTATCACATTCTCTGTCTGCCTGTCTCTCTGCCTCTCTCCTCTCTGTTAACCAATGTTAATTAACTTTAATTGTTGCCATACGAGTCATAACTAGCCTGTAATTAACATGTCAATAATTACGCTGAGAGTCTATATGTGTACGATCTGTCAATGGGGGCAATTTGATTTTGCAAGAGATCTATAACACTTGGCAGAAAGCGAGAGAGCCGATAGACACGAAAGGAAGTCCCGCTCGGAAGGAAACTCTTGACAGATACTTTGTTTTTAGAAAGCCAACAATTTCAGCTGTCAATTGAGTTCAACAAACTGGCCAATAATTTAAGCAAGCTTTGGCTAATGGAAAATGTGTTAGATGATTCGCAAACAAGTTGCGAGAAGATCGCTTGAGAAAACGCTGGAATTGCCCAAAGAAATTGATGGGAATCTCTGTAATGATGCGACGACGAAGCCTCTGATTGACGGTTGAATAATATTGGCAAAGAAAGTGAAAATCAGGTTAATTTACCCCCTTAAATACCAATGATCATTCTTTATCTAACAATTTGGCATTTTTCAGATATTTTTATGCGAGTTTTACTGGATTTCATGAATTTCTTAAAATCAAATCAAATGAATTTGAAGGTGTATGCGCTGCAGTTATATTTGAATTCTAATCAGGAACACATAGATTGTGACAGAATTGTGGGCTTGATGTGAATTGCGCTCCATTTGGCACGTTAATTGCAAACGCAACAAAATCAAGAAATTATATATATATTAAAAATCAAAATAGTCATGTCAATGCCATAGACGGACAGACCGACCAGACGGACGGACAGACAGCCAGATAAACGGACAAAGCCCAATTATAATTTTAGGCAATGCTACCCACTGACAGCTCTTTACCAAGCGATAAATAATCTATGGTATATGGTCTGGGTTTCAACTATTTGAAAGTAGATTTCATATACGTATTTATTTTAGTTATAGTTGGGGTCGGTTAATCTAAGCCTTATGGCTATTTCATAAGCCATTAAAAGTAAAGCGTTGTGGTTAGTTCACAGCCATTTACCGTTGCGGCTCAGTGCGTTTGGCTTCAGCTCAGCTTGGCCAAATACCCTGTAAAAAGTGGGCGCATCACAGCAATTATTACATTCTCTTTTCTATTTTTAGTTTCTAACCAAGTTACCTAAATCGTTTCAGAAGTTATGGGCAGCAGCAACTCCCCTAAACAGCTGCAAAACTGTAGTTAGGGTATCTATCGAGTCAAGCAATAAATAAAAACTTCTTCTATTATTTTTATGGCACACAAATCACAGCACCGACGACACCTATAGGGCGGTTGGAGTCGAGATCAAATGAGCCTAGCCCACAAATAAATACATCGATTAGGCAATTGTTCGCAGCTCAAATAAAATATATTTATTTAATTAGTAGCTTATTATTAGTTGGTCAGTCTGTCTATTTATGGAAAGTTGGCGATTTACGTTGCCAACCACTTGACTTTCTTCTGCGACATAAATTAAAGTATATCCCGGTATTAATATGCTGCTAAATATACAAAAGGCGAGTATTTGCATAAAATTCGCAACAGATAAATTCAAATAAATAATACTACAAATTGAATGTTTATATATTTGGCAAAGTCTTATACAATGCTCGTCGCTGGCTGAAACCAGACAAAAGCTGAAAACTTGTTTGACCTATCGAACTGTCGACACGGTGCAGAAGGTCCAAACATTTTAATTAAATCTAATCAACTCGGGGACTCACCGCAGACAGAGACAGAGACAGAGAGAGAGAGAGAGAAAGAAAGAGCGAAACAACTGGAGATTAGCATAATAAGAGCCAAACTCCATAATTCAGGCCAAACATTTTGCGAAAGTCAATTCGAATTCAAATTTGCCTCGCTTGTAGTTGTGGCAGTAGCTACTACCATTTAGTAAATTAATCATAATTTGGCCAAAAGCGTGAAACTTTAATGGGTCTCCCAATAAGACCACGTAACTGCCGCCCCCCTGGGGTGGAACTCTCCATGTGGGTTTGTATACTTTGTGCACTTGTGTGTGTGGCTGCATTCAATGTCAGTGTGACCCTGCCATTAAAAAGCACTTACTGTCATCCACTCGGAGAATCAAACTGCATTCACTAAACTATTGCGTGTTTCTCAAAGCTTATGAAAACAAAAACGAACCAAAACTGAGATTAGACGAAAAGTGAGCACGATTTTTGCCTTAGGTTATGTCAACCTTAGCCCCATGCAAAGTCTCTCTAATAGTATACGTACTACATATGTAAGTATATCTCCAAAGTTGCGTTTTTTTGCTCTCCTCAATGCGTCACGCAGTTCATAACTGACGGGGGAGTTCAGAGGCCAGAGGGAGGCGCTTTTCCTACGTAACGTCAGGCAACAAGTATTTAGTAAATAGTATTGCGCATATTGAATTTATTGACCAAAAACCAAGACGTCTGTCTGTCCAGATTGTTGGTAAGCAAACAATACGAATTGTGAAAAACCAGTGGAAAACATGCTGGGAAATGCCAAAGTTAAAGTCAACAAAGAGCATAGATATTTTCAAATATATTTACAATGCTTTAACTTTAATATATAAATAATAAACTCTCATATTTTAGATAGTTTTACGAGTTTTCAATTGCTCAAAATTCGACTAATAAAATAGTGAAATAAAAAAATTACTTTATATTGAAAACCAAGCATAATAGATTATCTATCACCTTATACTTTCAAATTCCATTTGAACTCTGTTCTAGACATACCTGAAATGCCTACAATATTTTGAGAATGTCAAAGTAATTATTGCATTTCTAATAATTTAGATGCTCAGCTATTAAAATACTTGGAGTAAATTCTACATTTGTTATTGTCCAATTTTCGAATTCATTTAAAAACTGCAGCATTTAGAAAAGTCAATACACGTGCGGAGCCAAGTCTAAATATAGTTTGGGATATGTTTGTAAGTACGCAGTATATTTGTAGATCTTTAGCAATACATGACGACGCTTAAGTCATTTTCAAACAATTAGTGTCAATCGCTTGGCAAACTCAAAATATGCAAATACAACAACTGGCTATACCTATTTCTATAGCATCCAGATAAGGCATACGCCTTTCTTTCTAGAACTGTTGACAGCCCACACTGGACGTTCAAGATGATTGCATATGTTTGCTTTTTACAGGGTATATGCGAGGCAAGTTCTTTATAGCATTCGAGCGAATCAAAGGCGAGCTGCTTTCACTCTATTTGTTGTTGTAGCATAATCAAAAGCTCAGCCTATAGTACGCTGTGTATCTTAATTAAGCTTCGGGCTGAACGCACAAAATGGCGTCAGTCGGAGGGCGGCGCTTGAGCACCCTCTAAAGAGTGCCCTCTTGACGTGGGGTAGCTTGGACTCACCTGTCCTGTGGATACTTCGAGCAGCACGTAGACAAGCAGAATGATTTCCTTCTCATCAGAGCCGAGACCAGGTCCATTCTGGCCACATGTGGCAATATAGAGGGATACAACGTGCTCAGGTACCTGCATTCTGATGCGTCTCTATGAGCTTTATCCAAATATTGGTAATAAAATTGATTAGTTTGCTAATTGCTATCGATTTCTTAGATGATTGCGGCTGATGTAATTATGAATACATTATGAGTTGTCGGCACTGCATTCTATGGCTGTAATTCCATTGGTAATACCTGCAAAAAAAGAAAGAGAGAGGAAGAGTTAGACATGAGTGTGAATTGCAAAATATATTTCCAATTTTATCACCTGAAAATTAATGCAAAATTAAAGGGGGAAAAGTCAAGCAGTTCGAATTGGCAAAGCGACAAATGCAACACCTTCAGTTGCCAATTGGAAATTTTCGTATAATTTTTTCTTTCTGCCAACTGCAACGTTGCCAATTTTCTGTGTTAAAGCGCAATGTTGTCAATTTTCAATTTTCACATGGCAGTTTAACTCGCATTAAAGAGGTCAGATTGAAATTATTAACCTGTGCGACAATTTGAGATTTAAATTGAAATTGAAATTTTACTTACGTATCTCAGACCAACATCCGAGACCGTAACCCCTCTAGACAAATGGACAAAGTCAAAGCAAAAGGCGAATGTGGCGAATGACGGCGACAGCGAAAATTAAAGTGCAGTTTTATGAGCATTTTTAATGTGAAAAGTTTTACTTTTAATGAAAGCAGCAGACAGCATCATACTATGCCCGACTGACTGACTGACTGGCTGACTGACTGACTGACTGACGAATTGACAAACAGGCGAGTGGCAAAGGTCGCCGGCGCGCATGGGTTAATCGAGGTGCTCAGAGGCGCTCAGAAACATGTCGCAATCGCTGAATCGCTGCTTCTTGTTGTAATTAAAATTTAAAATAATGCAAAAAACAAAAGCAAAATAAATAAAACACAACGAAAGTCAAAGTCTTTTGTAATTAAGACGCTATTTAACAGTTTGTGACAATTTCTCATGTCGGAAATTTTTAGCTCTTTAACTTTTAACTCTTAGCTTTTTCCTTTCATTATTTTTGGAGCATTGCTATTGTTTTTATGCACGTCTCTCTGATGACTCCACGCTTGTTTAATAACTCATATTGTTTAGCCAAGACTCTGCTTCTTCACGTTTCTTTGGACGTTTCCGCTATATACTCCAGTGGAAATGGCTCTTGGTTTTTGTAGCATCATGCATTATGTGGCAATGTTAATGAGTATTTGCTCTTCGAGGCTTGTGCAATTTATGTAGTTCGCTCTTTTTTGCCCCCCTCTATCCATCCGTTAGAGCCCAGGGGAAGATGGCTTTGTGATGGCATGTGTGTGAATTATCGAGTTCCCAGAGCGAACAGAACTCCATTCGAAACTACAAAAAAAAACATTATGTTGCCTCTTAAACTTTGAGCTTTGAAATAAGGAACTGTGTGTTCGGAAATGATAAAGGTTAAGTGACGATTAAACATCCACTTAGTGCCCTTCTACACCTGAAGCTTCAGCCTAATGCGCTTTGCCTTATGTGCTAACATTATGCTAGATTAGGCGTTAAAATATCCGAAAACATGCTCATAATACTGCCCAGTTATTGCTGTTTACGACCTCCCTCATAAATCAATATTTATGGAAATTTAAACCGACAATGATGGCATTTAATGATCATGTCTAAATAATGTGGACTACTCTTCATTGGTCTAGGTGTTGTTATGGAGCTATAGTTTCGGACAACCGTTAGACTCTTGCGTTGCGTACCATAAATTTAAATGAATTTCACTTTCGTTTCACACTTGAAACTTGCTGGGGCCTAACAGTGGTATATACTCCATATAGAGTACTAAAAAAAACTCTAATAAAATTACAAAGTTTTCACTGTAACCGTTGCGAGGTGACGCCGCAATAAATCTCACTATTTTCAGTCGAATTTCTCATTAATGAATAACGGCAGATCTCAGTGGGCCAATTAGAACGGGAAGAAAGAAACTTGGAAGCAGAGACACAAAAACACAACTTCATTAAACAAAAAACACAAACACAACACAGAAACTGAGAAACGGTGAGGTTACGCTTACGGTTGTTCCAAAGACAAAGAAAACCAAATTAAAAACTCAAACTCTAGTATAAATTAGTGATAGCTGCAAGAAATCTGTAAGAAATTGTTGATTATTTTTTCTTAAGCGCTGTACCTAAAGAAGTACAATAGGGTCTATTAAGCTTGTGTGTTTGATAAGTCTCTGTATCTCTGCGTTTGGATCTTTATTTGAATTTCTTTATCCTGGAAATTTTAAATTCCTTTTATAGAGGTTTGAGTACTATGTCCCAAGGGTAGTTTGATTCTTTATTTAATATATTTTTTTGTCAATTTTATATCAGTTAAATTTCTAGTTTTCTGAAACCATTAGATCTAGAGATGCATTTCCAGCTCTATTTGAAATACATCTCAAAAACTCTCAACATTTCTATTCTATAAATTTATTAAATCGGAAGAAAAGTTGGGATATTAATCCTGCGGAAAATACTGGCTAAAAGCATATGGTTTTCTATTTAGAAATTCCTCTCAACATTTCTCTGTCTGCAAGTCTCTCGTTGTCGGTTGCATCCGACTGCAGCGCTTTCGACTGGTTTTTATACCCTGTGCCCATTGAAAAATGGGAAAACAGGGTTAATAACTTTGTCAGAATGTATGTAACAGGCAGAAGGAGGCGTGGCAGACCCCACAAAGTATATATATTCTTGATCAGGGAGACGAGCTGAGTCGATTTAGCGATGTCCGTCTGTCTGTCTGTCCGTCTGTCTGTCTGTCTGTCTGTCTGTATGAACGCGTCGTTCTCAGCAACTACAAAAGCTAGAGATGCCGTTTTGATTGCTATAGATAGGTAGTTATCTTACGCAGATCAAGTTTATTTCGAAAATTGGACGCCACGCCCCCTTGACGCCCAAAAATCAATAAAACCCAAACAACCTCGTGTTTTTTAACATAAAAAGTTGAATAACAAGCGTAATATTAAACATAGAAGGTTGTTATTTGGAACATAAGCTCTCTTGTATGATATTTAACTATCATGAAAAGCGCATTGAAATCGGTTAAGAAACACAGGAGATATAAGCTTCACAATAGTTGAACTTAAAAGTTCAAAAACAAGCGTAATATTAATCATAGTATGTTGTTATTGTTGAATATATATTCTCTTATATTATATTTAACTGTCCTGAAAAGCGCATTGAAATCGGTTAATAAACAAAGGAGATATAAGCGACGGAATACTGCATGCACACGCCGTTGCAGCTCAGCAACCTTACGCTTGGAAATAGTGTGCGAGCGAGATGGCGATACCAAGCACGCTGCTGGGCAATTGTGCGGTTGTGAGAACATTTGAACATACAAAGTTAAACAGCAAGCGTAATATTGAACATAGAATGTTGTTATTTGGAACAAAAGCTCTCTTCTATTATATTTAACTATCTTGAAAAGCGCATTGAAATTGGATAATAAACACAAAAGATATAAACGAAACGATGCGCGCCCATACTATTCTTTATAAATAAATTAAATTATATTTAAAATATTTTATTAAATTATATACTGTATTTGCGAGCGCGCAGCGCGAGCTTTGGCACAGGGTATAAGACAGTCGGGCCCGTCCGACTGATCTGCTCCGCCCATTCTGGTTATTCATCAAATGCATTGCGCAAATGGACGCATTGTTCCAGCCAAATGCCAAAATAACTGGAATTGCTGAGTTTCATGGAATTCGCTATTGGAAATGGAATTGGAATGGGAATTGGAATGGGAATTAGTGTCTTGTGCCGTTGGTTAATTTTTCAGTCGACAGGAAACTTTATGATTGCTGCAAATTGCACGCCACTCTGAGAAAGAGACAGCGAGAGAGAGAAATGTGCAGCTATCTCGCTCGCAAGCAACAAGTGCAATTACTGCTGCTGTTGTTGTTGTTGTTGTGATTCTGCAAACTCCGCTGCCAAAAGTTAGCATAAAAAGCACAAGACAACGAGTCCCTCTCTCTCTCTCTTGCGTTTCTCTCTCGCTTGTTGTTGCTTAAAGCGCAGCAGCATTAAACTTTGAAGCTTTGACGCTGACGCTGGCGCTGGCGTCGCTGCTGCGCTCTTTTGCGCTTGGCGCTCTGCCTCGCTCTTCGGCGCTCCTCTCTTGGCCGTGTAACTGTAAATATGTTTTCACTTTGTTATGTTTGCGCATCTGCTTGAAGCTTGAAGCTCGCTTCGTCTTTTGGACTTAGCTGTTGTTGTTGTTGCTGTTGTTGTTGTTCATTCATTGGTTCATTCACACTGCACACACATACACGCAGAGAAATACCTGTGTGTGTTTGTCACACATTTCCTAAATAACTTACAGCAACAAAGACGCGACGCCAACGCTGAAAGCTCTTTTTTCACAGTTATTCGGACTGCGCTGCAACAGGTTGTTGTTCTGCTTCTTCTTCTGCTTCTCCTTGCTGCTTCTGCTGCTTTTGATTGTCCTTTAGCTGTTTTCTCTGTTTTCTCTCTTCTGCTTCTTTAACACGTTGCACACATTGCACTTGTTGCTGTTTGTTGTTTTTGTTTTTGTTTTCGCTGCTGTCGATTTTCACAATTTTTTATTGCACTTTCTTTTTTGTTTGATTAACAATTTTACACTCTCTCACACACACACAGAGCCACGGGCAGAGCGCAGAGCGCAGCGTATTTGTTTGTGTGTGTATTTAATGCTGCTTCAGCTAGTATCGAGTATTAAGTATTAAGTTTTTTAGTTAGTTTAAGCACGACGCCGCGAGATCTTAGTACCAACAACAACAATAACAACACAGGTAGTACGTACTACAGCAGCGAAGCAGCGACGCCGACGTCGACGTCAACGTTCACGTCGCCGCACACATCCAAAGACACGGGCAGAGGCAACGGCAGAGGCAGCGGCAGAGGTAAAAACAAGTCGCTTTGCGCCGTCTTCTGCTGCCAACCACTTTGTCTATCGCTGTCTCTTTCTGCGCACATATATTTCTTTCTAGTTTTCGACTACAAGCCGTGCGTGCGTGTGTGTGTGTGTGCGTTGTGCTGGTGTGTGTGCGTGTAAGTCTGCGCGGCGACCGCGTGCGTCCGTCCGACTCCAGGTTCAAACGGCAACTGATCGCCGTCGTGGGCCACAGGTAGCCACGAAGGTAAGTGAGCTGCGCCTGCAGCTGTCTCTCTGTGTGCGTGTGCCAGTGTATGTCTGTGTGTGTGTGGGCATACCTTTGCTCTGAGAGAGAGAGCTGAAGAGCGAGAGAGAGCGCGAGCGCCAGCTCAGGTGTATGAGCCACTTAACTGACGCTGCCGCTGCCTCTGCCGCTGCTGCTGCCTCTGCCAAACAAGATTCCAGCACGCAAACGCACAACAACAACAGCAGCAATAACAATAACAATAACAATTATTGTAATAATAATAATAACAACAACAAAAGCTCTTCATACATACAAAAGTTGGCAACTCAGGCCAATAGGCCAGACACTGTTAGTTGGCAACGCGCTGCGCCTGTGCGTATGCTGCACTCAGCCAAGCAACAACAACAGCAACAAAGGCAATGAATGAATATGTAAATATGTGTAATAATATGTGTATGTGTGTGCGTATATCAAAAGAAATCTGTAGCGTTGAGCAACAACAACTCAACAGTTAACTGGCTAACATGCACAGAGTAGCAGAGAACGCAACAGAGAGAGAGAGAGCGCGCTTTCGAGAGAGCGCGAGCGCACAGCGGCAGTGTTGCCAGCTTGGGCTATTAAAGGCGAGATTTAGCATATTTGCAAATAAAAAAGCTTATAAATTGTGTAAGGAGCATATAACTAAAATATCTAGCATATTTTTAATTTTATTATTTTATTAAGCAAAATATTTAATAAGTTTTAAATATATCGGAATTTCTTTTCGTGAAAAAAAATCTTTGTTGAGATACGTAAATTAAGAAAAAAAAAATATTATAAAATAATGATTATTTGCGTTTTTATATATTTAAATTGCGTATATTTCAGCGAAATATATTTTGGCTAGTTTTAGCTTATTTTTGCTTGAAATTTAGCTTTCCTGGCAACGCTGCGCAGTGGCGTAGTCAAAACGCGCTCTGGCAGGGGTTGCTGCAGTTTTCCCACGCTGCGCAAGACAGTTACGCTCACTGAGCCATGACTCTTACGCGCTCTCTCTTTATCTCTCTCTCTCTCTCTCTGTGCTGCGCTCTCTCGCGCTCTGCAGCTCGTATACCTGCGCAAGCCGCTCGCTTGGCATGCCCCCCTCGCCAACACACCTGTACGAACGTAGTAACTGTGTATGCGAGTGTGTGTGTGTGTGCGAGAGAGTACGACGTCTATGTTGGCTCTTCTTCTTCTGGCTCTGCTTCTTGCTCAATTACCAACAGAACTGCCTACGTACCTGTTTGTGTTTGCCAAAACGCGAGTTTTGAGTTCCCACTCCATTTTGCTGGAATTCGCATTAACTGTTATGACTCTGGATAATTGCACTGCGCTCCGCAATTGTTCAATTGTGTTTGCTTATCAAAGTTTGTTTAACGTTTACTCTCTCTCCGACACTCTCTCTCTCTCCTTCTCTCCGTTTAGCTGTTCCTCTGTCTCCTCTGTCCGACCGACAGCAACAAGCGACGGCAATTGACTGACGAACGCGAAATACAAACGCGTTTTGGTCCAAAGTAAAGCGCCTATTAACGTAGTGGAGAGTGCTACCAACAGACAGAGACAGAGAGAAACAGAGAGAGAGAGAGAGAGAGAGAGAGAGGGAAGGGAAGAGCGAGAACAGAGCGAGAGAGCGCGCTGCCTACCTGAGCCCCAAGCACGCTTGCCACTTCAAAATACAAACTTGCATCAGAAACTTGCAATTAAATTTCAATTAATATTCTTTTTTTTTTTTTGAAACGTTAGAATTCTTTAAAAACTATATGTAGCGAGAGTTCGGCCATCGAGAGTTCGGCCATGGAGAGTAATGGTTTATAATTGAGCATAATAATAATAATAAACTCTTATAAATTTATTGTATAAGCAAAGACACGAACCTATCAAATATCGCATAAATATCGTAAAAAGCCGTTATAGTATAAATTGTTTTTTATATCGTTAAATTAAATTTAATAAGCAACATTTTAATGGCATTTCCGATACAGTTCATACAAACAATTGCACAAATACAAGGTTTTATAATAATTTAGCATACTGATAACTGATAACAAGGAATTTATCGCATTGACTGGGCCCAATAATCGTTTGCAAAAGGCTTCACAAAATGATTTCGTTTTTGAAGCTGCGACTGAGCTCCTTGTGCGGCAAGACGATGCTGTTCAGCAGGATTTTCTCAGCGGGAATTTGCACAAAGCAACCTGGGAGAGAAAGAGGGAAGAAAGAGAGAGTGTGTAATAAAATTATATAAATTAATTGGTAATCATGAATTAGACAAGTTTTCAGCCATGCAGGTTTGAGCAGCAGCTAAATACAGACGGTATCGTAATTGCAAACAGAGACACGAACCCAAAGAAGTTCGATTAGTTTCAGCTAAAGAAATAGAGCTATAGAGAATAAAATTACAAAAAATCATATATAAATCTGATAATAAAAAAAATGTATAAATAAATAAAGGATAGTAAAATTAAGGATAAACTAACTTCATAAGAAATCGTTATAATTAGAATTAAAAACTAAAGATAGTAAAATTAAGGATAAACTAACTTCATAAGGAATCGTTATAATTAGAATTAAAAAAATAAAGGATAGTAAAATTAAGGATAAACTAACTTCTTAAGAAATCGTTATAATTAGAATTCTAAGAGCAACCAGCTAATGTAACTGTATGAACTCCCATAAGAAAAGAAACCCCCTAAATGAAATGAAGAGGATTGGGAGGACGCACCCAGAATGGTGATGGAGGGATTCAGTTTGCCCTCGTTGTTGAAGAGCGGCGGATTCTCCATCTTGGCGAAGGGTTTATTCGGATCCGGATCGCTGGGCGTGCCCTCGACGCGCGTCCAGGCGCCGATGCTGCAGCCGCGTCCGACTATCGAGTGGAGGACCAGCGTGTGATCCTTGATCTGCGCCTGCTCCAGCACAATGGACTCGCGTATTCTGACGCCTGGGCCGATGATGACGCCGGGTCCAATGGCCACATTAGGGCCAAGCTGAGGGAAGGGAGAAACTGTTATTATTATCTGCGGATTCAATAGGAGATTAGCTGACTTACCACGGCCGAATGATGCACTGTGGCACTGGGATGCACGTAGACGTCCGGGTAGACGGTGCAGATTAGATTACCGTCCCCCTCGCCCCGCTTGCAACCGACGTTGGCCAGACGCTCGGGATGCGTGCGCTTGTAGAGCGCCAGGTAGTGGCGATTGGCATAGATGGCGGAGCCGGCGGTCTTCAGCTGTGACCACCAGTTGGGCACGGGCATGGCGTAGAGCTTGTCGGTGCCGGCGAGGGGCGTGAGCAGCTCCTGCTCCCACTTGATGTGCCCCTGCTCCTTGCCGTTGCCATTCCCATTGCCATTGCTGTAGCTGAGGCAGCTATACTCCTCGCCCTTGGCGTGAAAGATCTGCGCCAGCTTGGTGAAGATGTCCAGCGAGCAGACGTAGACGCCGCAGTTGATGAACGTGGACACGTAGGAGCTGGGCTTCTCCACGTAGTGGGAGACGGCGCCGCTGCCGCGATCGAATACGAGGCAGCCGTAGTGCAGCGACTGCTGGCGTGTCGCCTCCGTGCTCATGATGGTCACCAGCGCGCTCGCCGGCCGCTCGCTATGGAAGCTGTACAGCTCCTGCAGCGGAAAGTCCGCGCAGACGTCGCCGTTGAGCACGAAGAAGGCGCGCGGATTGCCGGCGCGTATCTGATCGCGAAAGTGGTACATGCCCCCAGCCGTGCCCAGCGAGGTGAACTCCTGCAGATATCTGGAGAGGAATACAGATTATAGACTATATCTAAAGACCACGTCAGCTGCCCACCTGATGTTGATGTTGCTGCTGCTGTACAGCGCCTGCATATCGCCCACGAATCCCTCCATCTGCGTCTGCGGATAGAAGCCGATGATCAGGATCTCGCGCAGCTCCTTCAGCTGCACGCACGCCTCGATGTGATGCGCTATCAACGGCCGCCCGGCTACTGGGAACAGCGGCTTGGGCGTGTCCAGCGACAGGGGGCGGAAGCGGGTGCCCTTCTGCGGTCCTCCGATCAGTATTACGGCCTTCAGCATTTTTGGGCTCTGCGGTTGTCAATGCACATCCGCTTGTGACTAAATTCTGCTGTTTTCGCTTATCTATCTAATGGGTTTTGATAGCAGTTTTTTTTTTCTTTTTTTGTGTTTACGTTGACAGCGGCGACTATCGATAGGCGGCGTTGCCAAGCAGCGCCGGCACAGCTGTTCTTAGCCACGCGTTGCCAACTGCACGAAACGGCAGGCGATAGTTGCGATTCATGCTAGCGATTATCGATGTCGTGCGATAAATTGCCAATGCGCTTGCGATGAATTCAAATTAATTATTATTTTATTTAATATCAATTAAAACAGTTTGCAAAACAAGAAAATATACGTTAACTTACAGATTGGATTTATTTTATTTTAATATATATACAAATTAAATTAAATCAAATTTAGCGACAAGTTTCAATGCGCTTCACAGCTAAAAATATAATTTAAAACTCTAATTCTATCAATTGTGTTAAATTAAATAAAATGAAAATGTTTATTCTCGTTCCAAATTGGATTTTTGCGATCTTCTGATTAAAAATATTCACTTAATTATTTTCAGTGCAGCAAGTGTGTGCAATTTTATACTTTAATTTTATATAGTTGCAGTTACTCTATGGTTGCAGTTCAACTGCAAATCGATAGCTCAGCGTGGAAACGCGTGATTTGGCGATTGGGCTGCCTATCGAACAGGCGTCTATCGATTGGCTGGTAACATCCCTAATTGCAATGCGCCTCAGCCGGAATGTCGATGTAATTTTTCGCCAATAATTCTTCGATTCGCGTTGCAGCAGAGAAAATTCGGGACTCGCGATTCTCCAGAGAATTAAAGCAGCTCGGCGTGTGCTGCATTAGTGAGTGCGCTTGAGAAAGGGAGTAGGAGAGAGAGAGAGAGGGAGAGCAAGCGTCAGAGAGGGGTGGGCTGCGGCATGGCCACGGCGGAGCAGCTGGTGGTGGGGGCGCTGCAGGGGGCGGCGAGTGCGAGCTACGAGATTGTGCAGCGGGCGGAGGCGCAGCTGGCGGAGTGGGAGCAGCAGGCGGGCTTCTTTCCGCTGCTGGCCAGGCTGAGCATGCGGCTGGCGGGGCAGGCGGGCGACGACGCCGCCGCCCCCTCCACGCCCTTCTCGGAGGCGGTGAAGATACGCTGGATGGCGGCGGTGTATCTGAAGAACGGCATCGAGCGCTACTGGCGGCAGAGCTCGCGCCTGGAGCTGCCCGCGGAGCAGAAGCAACAGATACGCGACACGCTGCTGCAACATTATGTGGCAGAGGATGTGCCGCAGGTGGCGCTGCAGGTGGCGGTACTGATGAGCAAGATCGCGCGCCTCGAGCAATGGCCGGAGGTGATGCCCACGCTGATGAAGCAGCTGCAGGCCGTCTCCAGCGGCTCCTCCTCCGTCTCCTCCCCCTCGAATGCTGCACAGCAGCAACGCACGCTGCTGGTGCTGCACTACGTGATCAAGGCGTTCGCCTCGCGTCGATTGATGGCGGAGCGACGCGCCTTCGAGGAGCTGGCGTCGCAGATCTTCAGCTACATGGCCTGGGACATTTGGGCCACGCTCACCGCCCGCTTCCTGCAGCTGGTGAAGAGCGAGCGCACGCAGCCGCAGCTGGAGGCGGCACAGCAGTGTCTGGCCCGTGCCCATCTCGCCATGCGCTCCATGCGCAAGCTGCTCGTCTTTGGCTGCGGCAGCAAGGCCTACAAGTCGGCGGATCACATGAACTTCATCGAGCAGCTCTTCGAGCGCCTGCGCCAGTGTCTGGAGCTGCGCTATCAGCTGCGTCTGGAGCAGCAGCAGCAGCAGCAGCAGCAGTCGCAGCAGGGACAGGCGCAGCAGTCGCAGCTGATTGGGGATCTGGAGCGCTTCATACTGAAGATGATGAAGACGCTGAACGAGTTTCTGGAGCGGCACGCCATGTCGTTTGCCCGCTTTGTGCCCATGGCGCTGGAGTTCACCTTCCACTATGTGTTCCACGAGGGCACCGCGCTGATCTTCGATGCCGGGGAGCGCATCAACTTCAGCAACTTCGTCATACAGGCCATCAATCTGCTCAAGGGCATCATGATGAACGGCAACGATCATCTCGTGCCGACGGACGTGGCCACCAACGATCTGGAGGAGGAGCTGCTGGCCAGCTCGGCACTGAATCAGGCCAAGTTCTTCAGCGTGGAGCGCGTCACGTATCTCTGCGAGAAGATCGTGACCCATTACTTTCTGCTGACGCCCGAGGAGCTCTCGGAGTGGCAACAGGATCCCGAGAGCTACGGCCAGGACGATGGCGGCGGCGATGCCTGGAAGTATGAGCTGCGTCCCTGCGTGGAGACGCTCTACTTCACCTGCTACACGCAGCACTCGACGGTCATGATCAACGAGGTGATGAAGTTCGTGCGGCGGGCGCAGCAGATGCAGCTGACGGAATCCTCCGATCTGAAGGCCATACTGCTCAAGGACGCCATCTACAATGCGGTGGGGCAGGCGTCCTTCAACTTCTTCAACAAGCTGGACTTTGGCGCCTGGTTCACCACGCAGCTGCTCGCCGAGCTGCGCATCGATGCCCCCAACTTCCGCATCCTGCGGCGTCGCATCATCTGGCTGCTGGGCCACTGGGTGGGCGTCCAGCTGCCCCGGGAGCTGCGGCCCGTCGCCTACGAGGCCTGCCTGCATCTGCTGCGTCCCGAGGAGGACATGCCCATCCGCCTGACCTCCGCCCGCACCCTCAGCCTGCTCATCGACGACTTCGAGTTCCTCCCGGAGGCCTTTCATCCCTACTTCTGCGCCCTCTTCGACGCGCTCTTCCGGCTGCTGCGCGAGGCCGGCGCCTGCGACACCAAGATCGTCGTGCTCGGCACCATGACGCTGCTCGTGGAGAAGATGAGCGAGTACATCGAGCCGCAGGCCCTGCAGTTCATCGGCTACCTGCCGCTGCTGTGGCGGGAGAGCGAGCTCAACGAGTACAACATGCTGCGGTGCGCCATCATCAGCACCCTGGAGCAGCTGGTGCGGACCATTCGCGACGTGCCCGAGCTGATGAAGCCCTTCCTCTACAGCGTCATCGAGCAGAGCACCGATCTGCAGGTGAATAGCGGGGGAATTCCCCTTCTTTTTATACCCTGTACTTCTGTTTCTCTCTTCTGCACTTATATTTCGCTCTATTCAACTTGTGCTTCATCTTCTCAACTTCTTTCCCTTTCTGTACTTCTGTTCCCTTTTCTCAACTTCTGTTCTGTCTTTCCAACTTCTGTCCCCTCTTCTCAACTTCTGTTCCCTTTTCTCAACTTCTGTTCTTTCTTCACAACTTCTGTACTCTTTGCTAAACTTTTGTTTTTTTTTTTTTCCTTAATTTCTCTGTTCAACTTCTATTCTCTCTTTCCAACTTTTGTTCCCTCTTCTCAACTTCTGTTCCTTCTACACAACTTCTGTTCCCTCTTCACAACTGCTGTTCTCTCTTCTCAACTTCTGTTCCCTCTGTTCAACTTCTATTCTCTCTTTCCAACTTCTGTTCCCTCTTCTCAACTTCTGTTCCTTCTACACAACTTCTGTTCCCTTTTCACAACTGCTGTTCTCTCTTCTCAACTTCTGTACTCTTTGCTCAACTTCTGTTTTCTTTTTCCTCAATTTCTATTCTCTCCTTGCTCAACTTCTGTTCTCTTTGTTCCACTTCTGTTCTCTCTTCTCAACTTCTGTTTCATCCGTTAAACTTCTGTTCTTTTTTCTCAACTTCTGTTTACTCCGCTTCTGTTTTCCTGCCTCAACTTCTCTAATCTCTTCTGAATTTCTATTCCCACTCATCTCAACTGTAACTTCGGTTCGCTCTTCTCAACTTCTGTTTACTACGTTTTTGTTCTCTTGCCTCTAAACTTTTGTGAATTTCTATTCTCACTCTACTCAACTTCTTTTCTCTTTTGTAACTTCTCTGGCCTCTTCTCAACTTCTCTCTCTTTCAGCAATCCTCGCACGTTTATCTCATTGAGGACGGGCTGAATCTGTGGCTGGCGGTCATCGGCAACTCAACGGCGCTGACGCCGGAGCTGCTGGCGCTCTGCGATCACCTGCTGCCCATCATCGAGGCCTCCTCGGAGAACATGCGCACTGTGCTGCATCTCATACACGCCTACATACTGCTGGATGCGCAGGTAAGCAGCTCCACATGCCATTCAAATGCTGCCTAATGCTAATCCCGCTTCTCCTGCAGGTCTTTTTGGGCAGATATGGCGAGAGATTCGTCGCCTACTGCGTGCGCACGTTCGAGGACATACGCGCGGAGGGCATCATCGCGATGATGCGCATCTTTGAGACGTGCCTGAAGACGGACGCGACGCTGGGGCTGCGTCTGGTGCGTCCTGCGCTGCCGTTTGTCTTCCAACAGGTGTGCCTGAAGCAGGAGTACCCGATGACCATGAGCTGGTATCTGACGCTGCTGGCGCGCGTGCTGCTCATCGATCAGGCGGTGTTCATGTCCGTGGTGCAGGAGCTGCAGCAGACGGACGCACTGGCGCGCATCCTGGACGTGTGGATACAGATGTTCCCGCTGGTGGGCGACACCAATGCGGAGAAGCGCAAGCTCTTCTGCCTGGCCTTCGCCTCCATCTTCGGCAACAATGAGCTGCTCCTAGCACGCCTGCCGCACATACTGCAGCTGGTGGAGGAGACGCTGGGGGAGGTGATGGACAAGCAGTACGCGCTGACGGAGGAGGGCGAAGCGGCCGGAGAGGACAAGATGACGCCTCGCTACTACGACTCGCTGGTCATACACGACGAGCACGAACTGGAGGACTTTCAGCAGCAGCTGTACGATGATTTCCACTCGAAGACGCACCACGACGATCGCCATCGCCAGCTGGTGCTGAAGGATCCCGTCTATAAGATACCCCTAACCGATTACCTCAAGTGGCAGCTGCAGGGGCTGCAGACGCAGCTGGGCCTCGTGCGCTACGAGCAGCTGATGCTCAACGTCAGCCCCGAGGTGCTGGAGAGGATTACCATGTACATAGAGCAGACGGTGCCCAAGGCGTGTGGCATCTGTGCCATCGGGGACGACACCCAGGGGCAGCAAATAGAGCAGACGAGCATCGACTGATGACCAAGTGGATAACAATCAGCAGCAGCAGACGGAGATGGAGTTGGAGTTGGAGTTGGAGCTGGAGCGGAAGAAGGAGCCAGCAACGGAGCTGAAGCTGCCCGCGAACGCTGTGCTTCAAAAGCTTTCTACTTGCTTAAGTTATTAATGTATTTTATATTGAAATTATATATTTTTAATTGTTAAACTAAATGCTAAACTCTAATCTTTAAACTCTGTTGTGTCTAATCCACCGCTGGACGCCGCTCCATCTTGCTGCGGAGTAGATTCCTGATCGTCTCGTCCTTCTGCTGCAGCTTCTGTTGCAGCTTGTCCAGCTCCTCGGTGTTACGCGCGTGCAGGCCGCGCAGCTGCGCCTCCTTGTGCTTCAGCAGCGTCGACAGCTGCTGCACTGCATCGTAGGTCTCGCGCATCTCGGTCTGCCCCGCCTCCAGCTTCTGCGCCCACTGCAGCGTCATGCGCAGACGCGCCTTCAGCCGATCCCGCGCATGCTTCGCCTTCTCCACGCTGCGCAGCAGAGCGCCGGCCCTCAGCTTGCTCTCCGCCAGCTGCTGCTCCAGCTGCGCACGCTCCTTGCCCTGCTCCGCCTTCAGCTGCTCCAGCAGCGACCTGCATTGGATGAGCGCCTCGCTGTCGCTGGACTGCGGCTGAGGAGCAACGGGAGCAGCAACGGAAGGCGCCTCGCTCTTGAGGCTCAGCAGCTGCTGCTTGCAGCGCGCGTAGGCATCCTGCAGATGCTGCATGTCCAGCAGCAGCGTCTGATTGCGCTGCTCATAGAAGTGCATAACTTCAACGAGTTTCTCCTTCACCAGATCCGTTTTGCGCGTCTGCGCCTCCGCCCGGCTGCGGCACACGCCCAGCTGCGCCTGCAGACGCACCCGCTCCTCCGCCCAGCCGCCCAGCTCGCGACGCAGCTGCTCCTGCGACTGCAGCAGCCGCGTGTTCTCCTCCAGCGCGCGCTTCAGCTCCCCGCCGAACAGCTCAAAGTCGGCGGCGTATTGGGCCACCAGGGAGCTCTTGTCCCTCAGGGACTCGTCGTAGGCCTGCAGCAGTGGCGACAGCGCGTGCCTGGGCAGGCTGAGCATGGAGGGCAGCGTGGAGGGCGTGGCAGCCGTCCTTAGCTGCTGCTGCTGCTGCTCCTGCTGATCCTGATAGCACTCGATCTGCACATTGAGGCGAAAGACGAGCGTCTTCAGCATGTCCACATCGCCAAGCAGCTGCTGATTCTGCTGCTGCTGCTCCTGCATCTCCAGCTGCAGCTGCTGGCAGCTGGAGCACTGCGCCAGCTGCTCCAGACGCCGCTCCAGCAGGACGCAATCCTGACGCAGTTGCTCGTTCTCCTTGGCGAAGCGTTCGTTGTATTTGTGCAGCGTTTCCAGACGCTGCAGCAGCTGCTCCAGCTGCTGCTCCTTCGACTGCAGCTAGGGAAAAATGAAATTAAATAATAAATTAAAGTGGATTTTATAGCAGTTCCCCCTACCAATCCCTTGAGCGTGCGCTCCTGCTGCTGCTTCTTCTTGGCGCTGGGCTGTCGCTGCTCCACCTCCACGCTGCGTGATCTGCGGCTGAAGTTGCCGGAGATGGTCTGCAGCAGCTTGCGCTGCTGCCTGGGCAGCGTGTCCTTTTTGGACTGGCGCTGCTCCTCGGCGCTCTGGTCGAGATCCGTGATCATGATGCGGGCTGTGGCAAGCGATGCCATAAGCGTTGTTGACACTAGACGCACAGTAAACAAATAAATTCGGAGTCTCCCCGTTCGTGTTCTGGCTGGTAGGGTTGTCATGGCAGCAGGTGTTTGACCCTGTTACGGTTTTAGGGGTGGCAACCCCTCGACTTCAGCTGCCGACTTCAACCCCGTGCAGCGACGCCACTGTGCCCGCTTTCCAGCCCAAGCTAAGAGCGTGCTTTGAGAGCTTTTTGCTCTTTAAAAGCTCGCTCGATTCGGCTCTCTTTGTGGGTTTGGGAGGTGGCAAGTTGCTGCCCACCTCAGCTCGGGTTTCAGCGCCGTTTGGGGGGTCCTTGAGCGCAACAAATGCTCGTAAAACTAATGTCCAGGCGGAGCTTAAAAAACAACCAACAAACAAAACTAAAAAACACAGGAAACAAAACTTCAACTTCAGCTGCGACTCCTCGGGGCGCGTTTCTTGGGGCAGGTTGAACGGCCAACTGAAGCCTTCAGCGTATTTTTATGCACTGTGTTTTCATCTGCATTCATGATTGCTGATTGCAAGTGCAGTTTTCGTTTTTTCCGTAAATATTTCATATATTTGCCTCAGCTGGGAGCTGACCTTATTCCATTGCTGCCACCTGCCACCTGCCATCTGCCACATGCCACCTGGCCTGTATACACAGGCAACAAGTCGCGCTCGACAATTGCAACATCAATCAAACCGCAGTGGCAGCCGCGTGGCAACTCCACACTTCGCACAACTCAAGCTGAATTTCCTTATCAAGCGTGTCAGAATCCTTGAGATTTTGGTATTTTATTTGGGGTAAACCGTTAGATTAAAGAGCTAAGCGAAGTGCGCAAATTGGCTAAAGATATAAGTTAAGTTTAAGACGGTAATAAAGAGAGATATTTAGAAGAAATGGAAAAGTTATTGCACAGATAAAAACTTCTCCTTTCTGTATTTAATTTATTTTATTTTTATCAATTTAGACTGGAAAAGTCTGTCAGAGCAAACATAGTAATTAAAAAGAATTTAACAATTTGACAGTAGAAAATATTCAATATTTTCACCTTTTTGATGTTATAGCAATAATTGAATTCAAAACTCTACAGCAAAATGCCATTTCATTTGCAAGCGAAAATCCCCTAAAATTTGCCTCTGTTGATGCAACAAAAGTATGAATCGATTTCTCTTATGAAGTTGCACTTTAATCCCATTTGCATTTCATTGCCATTTGTGTGCGAAAGCAAACAATTCGTTTGAAAATCGAGCAATCAATTCAAGCCGAAAACAAGCAAGGTAACACTGGCCAAGGCTGCAGTAGAGTGCACTCTACAGATAAACTTGCACATCTCACCTAATAAAGGCAAATAGTTTGGCCAAGTTTATAATGCACTCTCCAAGCCATTTTAATGATTTGCCTTTTAGTTCAAATCTTAGAGCAGAAACATTTTTATGAGTAGATAAACTTTTTTTTAATAAAAGAAATTTATTTTTAATACCAACAGCTAAAGAGAAAAAGCACTGCAAAGTATGCTATAAATTTTATTACCATATAAAAACGTAATAAAATCATGAGTAAAATTATTGTTTTATGGTATTGTATATCATTTATATTTTTCAATTCCTGTTCCGTTTTCATAGCTGAGAACATGTTTATGAAGAGAAAAACAATTGTTTAAAAAATATATTTATTTTTTTAGCATATTTCCCTTATGATACATATATTTCAATATCAATATCAACATAGCGAACCGCTGAAAAGTATGCTATAAATGTTTACTACCAAATAAAACGTAATAAAATCATCACGGTCCGTCCTCCATCCTTACAGGATTCCCAATGGAATTATACTGTGTACCGTGGGCACATGTATAAAAACAAAAAAAAGCGAAGGAGAGGCAAAACAAAAATCATCGCTTGCTCATTATGCAAATAAAAATGTCCGCTCCTGTTGCAGTCATTAAACACAATTTTAATAGGAAAAAATCCGCTCAGTACGCGAAGCGATGGAAAATTAAATGCGCACAGTTACGGAAGTGTGTGTGTGTGAGTGTGTGAGTTTATTATGTCATTTTACGCACTTTATATAAACATTGCGCTGGTTCATTTGCCATGCTGCATATTGAAATATTCACGTCAAATTTGCATAATTGAATACCGAATGACCAACACACACATACAAGCTCATTATTGAGGCATATGCACACAGTTTACAGTAATTAACACACCACCCACAACGCATGCACCTGCCGTAAAGGCTGTTGCCGAACTCCATGGAAAATCTGCTGCAAATTGGTCGCGTTGCACGTAACAGAAGCTGCAACCACGTTGCAAGTGTGGTTTATGTTGCACGTACAGCTGATAAGGATGAGAGAGGCGGGCGCATTTTACGCATTGCCAACGGCAAATGTTTTCGCATGCAACATTTAAGCATTTCCAATTGGATTGACGGGCTGCTGCAACTAGGTGGCAACGCCACGAGCTCTGTCCGCTGCAGCTGCAGGCCAGAGTAATCGCATCACGCTGACTGCATTATCATTGTGTGTTATAGAGCAAGAGACTGCGCGTGTGTGTGTGTGTGTGATAACGAAGTTTTGTCATCTGTGAAGCGACTGGCAAAAGGTCACACATAAAAACATGAAAAAAAAAACAATTTAGAAATGCGTATTTCACAAGCTGCAGATACTCTATATTTAAAATGACGCTACTCTAGTTTGCAAATGTATTGTTGTATAATTTATATTTTATTTATTTATGTCAATTTTATTATTAATTTAAATTATATACGTAAGCTAAATTTGTATTTTGAATTCTCTGTCAACTGTTCATAGTTGACTTTAAATAAATTAAATAAATTTAGTAAACAAACTAAATTCGTTCTATAAATAATTTAAATATACCAAGGTATAAATTTAAAAAAATATTTAAAATATGTAATATTTAAGGTTTAAACCAAAGATTTCTGTGAAGCAAAATAAAAGCAAATAATTTGAATGAAATATAAAAGGCCCAGCATTTGCTGTACGGATTGGGGAATACCTAGAAAATACCCCAATCTGAACTGAGTTGCGTTAATCAGTCATAAAATGGTTTCCCCAGAATTTTTACAGAAGGTTTTTTTGAATACAGTAATCGGGAACGATACAGCTTATGTAAATATGTGAAAAAAAATATACATATCTCTTCCACTTGCTCTAATTCTGCACAAGTAATAAAATACTCTCTAATAAATTGCTCTATTCGACCGACTCAATTATATAACATTCAATCTTGCGCTGTTCTGTTTACAGGGTATCTTCAGCCATGCGCATACCTCATCGGCTGTATTAGATACTCTACCTGCCATTATCTGTCCCACGCATTATCATAACATTTACAAAATTTCTCGCATAAACTTTGTTGTGCGTTCATTTATTGTTTACAGGGTATAAGAGGCGGAGGCAGACACCGCGATACCCACCCCCGTACACTGACAGAATTTCAATTTCTTTGTCACTTTTGTTGCTCTCCTCTTCGCCTCGCTCCGTCCTCTGTTCTATGGACTCTCATCCTCCTGCCACTCTGCTGCTGCTTAATGCTCAACAAGTGTGTTTGCTGGCGAAGGGCGTTGATAAAGCTGCAATACAAACAACAACAACGATAACAACAACAACAATAACAACAACAAAGTTAGGTAAAGAAAGTAAAATCAGACTTTCCTTTTTGCTTTTTTTCTCAGCTGGTAGCTTGGTTGGTTGGCTGCGTTTGACTTTTATTCTGGGGGCACAGTCAGAGTTGTTTTTGTTTTTAACGTTTTGGATGGTGCTGCACAGTGAAACTGTGCCTAAATAAAATAATACAATAAAAATAGATTAATCAGTACAAATAACATATAAATATAATATTATAATTTGCTTAATCCGGCCATAATAAATAAATATACAAATAAATGATTAAAACATATAATAAATACAATTCTCTGTTTTATTACCCAATTCTCGAATTACATTCATATATCCATCAATTTGTTAATTTTACCATCAATTTCTTTTGGCTTTGTCCCACTGTGCTTTGCCTCTGCCTCTGTTTACTTTCGGGCAAAGTTTGTGCAAATGGCGTTTTGGCATTTAGCTGCGAAACAACAACACAAAATTGCGTCCATTTAGCGTCTGCTTATTGTCTCTACGATCCCCTTTGCGCCCACGCCTCTGCTCCCACTCCCGCCCCCTTTTGGCTTCCGCTCCTAGCCATGTGTATTTTGCGCACATTTAACAGATTATTTTGTCAACGTTCTCGTCTTAAACAGTTTAGTTTTTTGTGTACTCGCAATAGAAAAAAGCGAGCACAACAAATATCGTTTAAGTAAAATAATAAAATACAGACATTGAAGGACATCCGTGGCGCTAGGTTACAATCTAAATTCCTGTAGTAATTTATGGGCCTCTGTGTTTTGGGCACAACTTCCCCTGTCAACAATTTAAAACAACCGAAAGCCCAGCAGGACCGCTGAGGTGCTATTTGTAAATTTGTAATTTATTAAAATATTTTTGATGAGTATCTAAAATATAACTTTCAACAAATAGAAAGTTTATAAAAATATGTAAATTTATTTATTTATGTATATTGTAAAATTAAAAATAGGTGAGCTGTAGCATCAAAGCTCTTATAATTGTTTTTATATTATATACTGTATAAACGAGCGCGTAACGCGAGCTGTGTGTGGTTATAGGATATATATGCAGTCTGGCTGGTTATAAAACGATTTTCATGCGTAGGCATATTTCTATTTTCAACTTAAAGTTGCAGCTGGGTCTGGCGAGGGTATAATTTGACTTTTGCTGCGTTTGCGGCGGTTTTTCGTGTTTGCCGCCAAAAGGAATAAACAATGTCCTGGCAACTTCCTGTTTCCTCATTGCGCCTCTACGCAAATTTACAAAGCGCACACAAAAGCAGCGAAAGCGGCAAAAGGAAGCCAGCAACAACCTTTTCTCATTTCCCTTTTCGTTGCCCCATTCACACAACACACAAATACATACACATACATATATATGTATGTATATCGGGCCATATAGGCCGACTCTCACTTGTTGCTGCTGTACCGTTACCTTTTCGCAAAAAGCAATTTCATGGCATTGCTTTTAAGCATCGACATCGACAGCGAAAGCGACAGTGACAGCAACAAGCCTGGCCCCCGGTCTGATTGGCCACCTATTCCAATTTCTTGCCACTGGCAAAGCTTCTTGCTGGCCGTATTTGATTTTGACAGCAGACACGCACACTCGCACACTCTCACACACACACTCATGCACTCTAACACACACTTGTGTATTTTGTACGTAGGCTCTTCGCAGACTCTTTCGCTCCCTCCGCCATTCTCTGGCTCCATCCAGCAACCTTTGACTCTTTCAACAACTTGGCTATTGCGTTCTGTTTGTCTGTTTGGACGCATTACAAATTTTGGCCTTTATTTGGCCCGTGCTGGCCATAATCAAGAAAAAGCGCCTGCATAGGGGCATGCTAACTAAGACAAACGATTCGCCATTTTCACTGCCAAGCTGGCTAAGAAGAGAAATCATGTAATAACTGCACAAACAGCTCGATAAATAATAAAATAAATAAATTAATTTAATTAAAAATCAACAATTATTTTTTGAATCATTTTTTACTATATTAATTCAACGAACTGAACTGAACTTTCCCTGAATTTCTGAACTAAAACCTTTGAAGTTTTTAAATTTACAGCCCTGACATATACAACAAATTTAAACAGCATCATATATGTATGTAACTGCATAATAGTTTAAAAATAGTTGCCTTTGTGTGTAATTGATTTAGTGCATTTATTAGTCGGCAATTTGGCTAAAAGCCCGATGCTGTGTGTGTGACGTCAGCTGGTTTATTTACCGCCTCCGTAGCGACCTGCGATGTCTGTGTAAATAATCATACTTCAAAGGCTATAAATCGTTATTTAAATTTCATTTTTTTACATTGCTTAAAGTTTCATTTTGCCAAACATTCCAGAGTGGAGGTGGAAGTGGAAGTGGAAGTGGAAGGACGGCGAGAGTGATAGCTATGTTGGTTTGTTTGGCAATTTGCGCGCGGACATTGTGTGGGTGGGGCAGAGGAGAGGGTAGAGGATGGAGGGTGGAGGTCAGAGGGTAGAGTAAAGTATGCTTTAAAAAATGCAGCTTATTTGGTTATGAGTCCCGAGTGTGCTAGCCTCCAGCGCGAATATTTCTTTATAAACGGCAGGCATGCCTCAGGTGTGTCACGGTGTCTGTGTCTCTGTATGAGTGTGTGTGTGTATGCGTATAGGTAGTGTGTATGTTTGTAGGTGTGGGTATCTTAACCTTGTTTTCTGGCCAGCTAAAATTCCAGCATGTGTGTTGACTACACACACTCGTAAACCCATGCTAGCAGCTTGGGCTCTATAAAATGTTACTTTACTCAGCATCCCTTTTTGATCCTCTTAAGACATTACCTTCAGAAAGGGTGACGATGACGGGCTAGCTAATACGTTGGCCAGGGTCAAAGGTTAAGCATAGTTGCAATGCGCCCTTATCTTCATGCGATACAAAAGCCACGTAACCTAGGCCGAAATAGATAACAGAGTTTGCAAAATGAAATTAGAATATCATAAGCAGACAAAGCCAAATGGAATGGATTCAAGCTAAAAGTGGGAAACTGGGATTTGTTTGTTTATTTAGTGACTTTTAAATTGAAGAACTTAAAGTGAATAAAATATATCGCTTCGCTCGTACGCTATTCCCCAAAAAAATTCGAATAAAAAAAAAATATTGAAAAACTGCTGCATCGTTTGATAAACACCAAAAAAAAATCTCTTTCAGATTGATTGATTCATACTTATCCCCTACAATATATTGAAGCACTCAACTAATGAACTAAATTGTATAAATGCTTGAATTTAAAGCTTAAGCTTTTAAAGAAATCACTTGCTTAATTCATAAGCAGAGCAGTTTCCCACATAAAAATTCCACTGTTCTTTTAGCACCTGCCTGCCATAATATTGTCTCAGAATCTACTTAAAATTATACGTCTCAAAGACTCGAACGCCTTAAATGTGGTGGCTTTAATTGGATGTCTTCGTGCCTTTGTCTGTGATGAGGGCATATTAAGCTGGTCGTGTTATCCTCGCATAATCCTTGTTAAGTTCTTAATCGATTTGTGTCGTCGCCTTGTGCGAGGACCCCGATGTACGGGTGCGCCTCAACCGTCTCGAACGAACAGGCGGACGGACGGACGGATGGACGGATGGACGAACTTGACGCAGTTACTCAATTACAATTACGACACCGTAACGAGCGAGGGGAAAGGGGAATTCCGTGAATCGTCTGTCGATTGTAATCGTAGTTGTTGGTTGGTGTTTCGTATTTTCGCATTTTCACATTTTCATAAATTATTTAAAGTATGTCAATATTTGTTTTGGTTGCCAATGATGTTGTTCGGCTGAGCTCGGGCGATAACGATGAGCAGGATTTTGATAAGGCCAATGTAATGATGATGATGATGATGACGAGGTCGTTGATTAAAGGAAAGAAAGACCAAACGAGATGCCTATAGAAATTTGCTCGCTTTTCTTTATTGAACTTTAAATTAGTTTTATTTTCAACGAAGGCAAACAACAAACTTAATTGTAAGTGACAGCGAAATAAGATGAGCCAACGGAAAACCAAGAAAAGCACAAGAAAAGATGCGAATACACGCTCAGCAGATACCCTCTAAGATTTACCTAACTTTAACATAAGTTAAGACAAGATGTATATACCCCTTTGTGGCAGCTTCGTTGCTTGCCACACATAAAAAGCCGGCAACGAAATGGCCTTGCAATTTGTGTAATAACTTCGTCCCGTGGAAATAAAAAAAAAAATGATGAGATGCTGAGCTAAAAATGATAGCCGGATGCGGGCTCAGAGGCGTTGGGCATAATGAAATAAGCTCATTAAAATGATGAGCTATACGGCCAGGTGACGGTGCAGAGTTCAGACACGGGTTGCCAGGTGTGGACAATGGCCGTTGGCGAACGGCGAATGGCGATGGCGGATTCCCAACAGCGGATCCGGGACTATGGACTGATTGCCATCAATCAGCTGCGGCGCATTGTCAGCTTTAAGTTAATTATGGCTGAAACTTTTTGCACTTGATTGATTTTCTGCTTGCCTTTCGGACACACGAACTCTGCTTCAACTTCTGCTCCTGCTCCTGCTCCTGGCTGGGATGCAGTGAAGCGTCTAATCCCGGCTCTCCTTCCCCCCGGCGGGCCAGCAGCGACTGTGATTGACAACAGGCACTTAACGCGTTGTTGTGTCCTCCTAAGTGGACAGGACTTTGTCCTGCGGCGGCTGTTAATGAGCCGCAAGTGCGCAACAGCTGAGCGCTGAGGCTGCCGCATGAGTTGGCAGCGTGCCACGTGTCCAAATCCCCAAATGAAACACAGAGTCATAAAGGATTTTTTTTTGTATTTTTTGTGGCCTTGTTTTTAATGCTTACACAGACTGGAGACAGACTGAGGCTGAGAATGAAAGACAACAACAAATAGCATTTTTTATCTGTTCGCTTTACAGTTTTTTGTTTGCTTATCTGCAGACTCATCAGCATGATATCAGCATAAATTTCTATATAGATTTCTATTTTCTTTTGATTTCCATTTATTACATTGTATTTAAAACACTATGCAACATATTGTTGTTAAACATTTGATAGCTTTAGCTGCGTTAAGAAATTCTTGTTTGATTTGTTTAATTGATACATTCGCCTGAGTTTCTAATAGAGAGTAAAGCAGGTACCGAAACAGTTTCATTTGTTGCATAGTGTACACCGTGGAAAAATATATATATATACTATATATAAATATATACCTGTATAGATATTTAAATGTATATACAGCTATGCCTTTGGCTGAGGTCAGTGTGACCGAGGAAAGGTGAGCTGCGAAATGTAATTAGAGATGCGAATATCCTGTAATTAGTGAGTGAAATGTTCACTCTAATAACTTATTTGCTAATACTATTACGGCTCGTATTTATTTACGCTTATCTATCCATTCGCTTTAAATTTCCATTCGATTTTCAATTATTTTCCTTTTGTTTATATTAAGCGCGCTTTTGCCGAGCTCCAATCGCTAACAGTTTTTTCTTTCTTGCTGCTTGCTTATTATATGTAGTTTCCGATACTCGCTAACTGCTTTCGCTTATCATCAAACTTTCATTCTATATTTTACTCGCTACTTTTTGGCTGCTTTCTTTAGCTTACTCTTTGCTTTCAATCTACTTTTGTTTAGCGTTCGTTATATTTCTCGTTACTCGCTGACAGCATTCTCTTTGCTTCAAATCTGCTCTCGTTTGTTATCCATTTGTTTCACTCGCTCTAGCTAGAACTCGTTTCTTATCAAAATTCTCTCTACATTTTGGGTGCTTTCTTTGGTTTACTTTTTGCTTCCAAACTGCTCATTTATTCTTGCGTAGCCTCTCGTTGCTTTCATTATTAAACATTTCTAAAATACCTCTTTGCTAAATAACCATTCATCCCGTAACTTTTCTCAAAACATCACCTCCCTGTGGCACTGTCAACCTGCAACCTTTTAGCCGTTTGGTTGATAGCATATTACATTCTGGACAATTATTTAATTGCCTTTTGTTCAAATTGTGTTTTAATTGTTTTACGGTTTAGTTCAACATTTACGAGTACACAATAAATTCGGTGGGCATTTAGTTTGCTTTGATTTGTATTTGTATTTGATGCTCAAGCCAGTTTATGCATTTAATTTGACATCATAAAGCTGCCGCATTTTCATTTATTTATTTTAATTATTTTTGCGGGCACACGCTGCGTATGCGTGTTGCAGATTGCGTATACGCCTATTTGATTCGTTTTATATCAGGTCTGCTTTTTTAGGTTTATATGACTGTTTTAATTTCTAGTTTAATTTGTATTTTTGTTAGCTTTTTGATGTTTGTTCACGGTTCGCCATAAAACTTTGTATTTTGTGTGTATTTTGTGGGTATTTTGTGCACTTTGCGTGCGCCATAAATTAAAAGTTGAGGCAGTCGAAACTTTTGCCTCTCCTCTTATGGTATTTATTTTTTTAGCTGCAGTCGAATATGTTATGGAAGAGGCAGTGCACTTGTGTATGTGGGAGATTGTCTGGCAAATGATAAAGTGCACTCGAGAAAGCAGAGAGAGTGAAGCATAAACAAAGAGAAAGTCCTTCCGCCTGGCAGCAGCAGAAGCAGCATCAGAATCAGAGGCAGAAGCAGCTGTTGTTTTTGTTCACGTTTCAGTTTCCATTTCAATTTCAGTTTCGGAATTTCTGTTGAAGTTTTGCATATGAAAATAGAGCTCTGAGTGTGTGTTTGTGTGGGTTTTATAACTTATGTAATAAGCGTATGAGTTAAGAGGCTGTTGGGATAGTTGCGCTGTGTAAATATTTGTTATACATTTGCATCATCATCGTTTCGTCTAAAAGAGTTACATAAATATACTATATAAATTATTTCCTTCATTAATATATATATGTATATAAAGAGTTGATACTTGTCTAGATAATGTATTAAATTCATTAACTTTTTAGCATGATATTTAGTCGAGTTTAGGCTTAGTTAATAACAACAGTCAACATTTAACAGTCATTCCGATATGAGTTTTCTTTTACGATTTTGGAAGAGATTTGCTTTAGCTCGAAGTATATTCGTTATCTATAGTTTCGTAGTACTCAAAGGAGCTCTAACGTCTTTAATCGTAAATATATATAATAAATTAAGTACAGTTAGGTATATGTATAAGTAGCACACTTAAAAATTTAAACGCTTAAAACACTTTACTTAATTACGTTCTGTATTATATCTTTTATTGGAAAAATTGACAGCATTATTATTGAATCAAAAATGGCTTTAGCATTGGAACACATATAAATATACTTAATATAAAAGCGCTTGTCTGTGTGTTTGTGGGTGTGTATTTGTGTGTGTGTGTGCCACGCCCTAGTTAAGGTCTACGGACACGCGTCTGAATTGAGAGCCTTATCAGTGAGCGCTACGAGTCGAAAAGTAGGTGCGGTTCTTGAAGGCCAGACATTGATAAGTCGCTAAGTCTGGGTCTCTAACGAAACAACGTCAAACCAATCAAAACATCCGCCATAAACAAAACATAGAGCAATCGAGGGGCCTGACCACACGAGTCACATGCCACAATGTCAATGACTTTGCTTCTTTTGTTAGGAATTTAAAATAAAATCAAATGGCACAGTTCCAAGTACTTGTTATTCCCAGCTTAAGGTCAGTTAATCTCAAGATAACCCTACAGTATATGCTACAATTAAATACCTGCACAACAAACCCTATCTACCTAGTTTTAATTTATTCCCGTAATTCTAATTCATGTCCAGAATACTGTCTCTGCTACAACTCAGCCTAACTGAAACCCTCTTTCATTAACAGTCACTTGAACAAACTGTAAATAACAGCATCGAGCTAACATTAACATTAACTTTAACAGACTGTTATAACATGCTCAAAAATGTAGGAGAAACTGGAACCATCTGTTATGCTACTTAACATGATGCTAACTACTGTTAGAAGGATGTTAAATTGTTCACAGGCTGTTAACTGCATGTTAAATAGCCAAAAAAGTTGATTAAACAAAGGTTGGGCCATAAAACCTTCTTTTGTCGTGTGTTTTATAACATGTTTTGTTTCCCCCCCATCGTCACACACACCAACACACACTCACACACACAGTTAAGTATTTGCATATGGTTCTATATAGTCTGGCATATATCTATGTATGTATGTTTGTCTCTGTATATTGTACACAAAATTGGCTGTAACATATTTGCAACATTCATAATAATTTGTAGATTTTATAATACTCGTAAAAATGCTTTAAAAAGGAGAACATCAAAAACAGTTTTTTTGTCGCAAGCTGAGCATTGGCTATGTATATATAATATATATGCATGTATGTATATATTTTGGGGGCATTATATGTATATATATATACGTGTATGCATGTATATATCTTTAAACTGCTAGCAAAATATTTTTTGTATTTATTTCTGTAGCTTTTTTCGCATTTTTTGCTTGGGTCTTTGTGAGTGGGGTTTTTTTTACAGAACGTGAAGATTTTCACAGCTTTTAGATTTGGAAATGTCGCTAAGGCAAATTTTTTGTAGAATTTCCTTGGCCAGATGCAAAGATATGTGGGTACGTGAGGTTTTCATCTTCGATGAGGTAGCTTTCTTTTCGCGTGTCTCCTTCAGGCGCATCTGCAATAAGAAATGGAAGATACTTCGTCGCATGCCTTTAACAAGTTTCAATAAAATTAAATAAACTGTGCGGACTGACTCAATTTTCATTAATTAGCGAGCCACAAACCACACAAAACCAGACCACGACCGGACCCACCCACTAACCACCTCGTTCATCCACTAACCACAAATCCATTTAAGTTATTTCCTGCACAATTTTCGCATGCATCAATAAGTTGCGTGTATTTCGCACCTAAACCTAAATAACCACAAAGAACAACCCCCCACTAGGGGCCTCACAAGTCGGAACTCAAGCGTAACCATTCGGGAAGGTAAACCCCCCTTCCAACCCATTTCATTCCATCCCCTCGACTTACCTGCTTCAATATGCCAACGAGCAGTTCATCGACATTGTGCTGTATGCCGCTGGACGTCTCAATAAATTTGGCATCGCGTGAGGCGGCCAATGTTTTGCCCTCTGGAGAGAGAAAGAAAGAAAGAGAGAGAGGGAAAGATAGAGAAAGAGAGATGAAAGTGAGGGCAAAAGTGAAATATGAAATGAGGAATTGAGAAATGGGAAAACAGTGTGAGAAATGAGAATGAAATCAAGCCATCATAATTAAGTCCTGGATTTATTTTGCTTTCCCCTCTCACAGCTAGAGCAAGTAACGTGTTAAGGAAGAATATTAAAATAAAAGCAGCTAGTGTGACATTACGATTGTTCGGATATCGTTAAACAAAAATGTTGTGAATTAACGTAAGAAATCTTAAGTTGATTATTTGGAATTAAACTGACGTTATAACTTTTTCTGTAAGATAAATGTGAATTATACAGCTGAAAATTCAGTTTTAAATAATAGTAAAGTAATATTTGACTTGATATTAACTAGACATAAAATATATTCAGATTACACACTAAATAATTTATTTATTTATTGACTTGTTTGCTTTCGTGTCACGTTTTTTGTTGACACGCCGCCATCTCTGTAAACAAACCCGCAATATGCTTTTTGACTTACCTTGTGATGTGATAAGTCGGGCACGAGCCAAATCCGCTTTGTTGCCAACCAGGATGACAGCCTTATCTTTTGTGTAGTTCTCCTGCCACAGGTAATTGATAATCTCCTCAGCCACGCGAAAGGAGCTCTTGTCCACCACAGAGAAGACAACAACACAGCCATGCGGCTCGTAAGTGGATAGAGAATTCTCCACGCTCATCTCAACGCTGGGGTGATCGATGAAGACCATGTCTGATTCCTCATCGTCCAGCAGCACGCTGACCGTCTTCTCGCCGAACTCATCGTCTAAAACTCAGATCAGAATTAAACTCTATAGACAGTTAGCGGACACCCGGCGGCAATGGGTTCAACAAAGGACCATAAACACGCATAGGTTCCACATCAAAAGGACAGCTAAGCACCTACTTACTCAACTTGAGGAAGTTTCAACTTACCCAGACTCGCATCATACGTATGCATATACTCCGACGTCATAAACTGATTCACCAATGCCGTTTTGCCCACTCCAGCATCCCCCAACATGACCACACGATAACGTGCCGGCGGCGGAGGTTCTAAATTCTCCGATTCGTCCGGAGAGGCTGGCAGCGAGTCCACATTGGCATACCCAGCACCACAGCAACTGCCCTCAAAGGGGGATCTCTCGCTCGCTCGGCTATTGGTGGAGTTGACACTGGTATTGCTGCGCGATCTGCGCGAGATTATGGAGTCCCCACAGTTGACCACGTTTCCCTTGCTGATGGAGAAGTGGCGCAGACGGTAGAGATCGTCGCTGGCGCGTGGATTGTAGGGACGCTCCGGCAGTGAGCACACTCGAGGGCGAATGTGATCAGGAACTGTGGGGAAACGCTACAGTCGCATACCCTTTTTTCCACCAGAGACCTAAACACTTACCTGGCAACTCGAGAAAATTGGAAGTACGTCGTTGTCGACCCCGGTTGGAGCTCTGAAAGGCCAAGGGTCCGATATCGTCGTTCGAGAAGATGGACGTATTCGAGCAGGCGCTCTTCATGGACTCCCGGGAGCTGCGTCGACTGGCCAAATAGGCCAAACCACCCTTGGAGCTGCCACGTCGTCGTGGCTTATACTCCACAGCATCCCGCTTGGGTTTGCTGGGCTTACAGCCACTCAGCTCATGCTCCGTCTCCTTGGTTAGATCACTAGTGGACTTGCGATAGCGCAGGGAGACGACGCTATCCGAGCAAGTGCGATCCAGCGTGGAATGTGAGCTATGCAGCACCTGATAACCCGGATTCGAGGTGATGTTGATGGCGTGCCTACGCTGCCGAAATGATGGTGGCTCGGTGGTGGTGGTGGTGCCGCCATGTCCGGCATCCGTATCCGTATAGCTGAAGCTGGTGGTTGTGGTGGTCTGCGTGTGCGTCTCACCGGAATCCATGCTGAGCTGTGTGCACTCCGTGACACACGAATCCCGCTTCAAGCCGTAATAGTTACCTCCTCCTGCTGCTGCTGCTGCCACCGCATTCAGGCAATGTGCATCGATCTTGGTGATGACCGGCAGCTCCCATTCGTCTCGTCGCCGCTTGCCACTTGTTGTCGCCTGTGGCAGCTGCTCCAAAGGCGGCTGGGAACGCATGATTTTCCTCCCAGAGCCCTGGCGACGTGGCGAACTCGGCGGTTCGTAGTACAGTGAGCCCTCATCCGGTGAGATCGGCTCGTAGTACTCGAACTTCTTGCCCAACGCCGCCTGATCCAACCCAACACCAGGACTAACGGCATCGAATACAAACTTACAAGGGGACTTCGGACTTCGTGTCGTATGTCCACTTAGCAGGGAGGACGAGTCGTCAATGGAACCGGATGTGGGCGTCTGATAGTAAGAGGAGGGCGTGGATGAGCTTAGCTCGTCGCAGCTGTCGTTCGCAAAAGTTGTTGTAATCTTGGGACTACGTGGCGGCTCATAGCCTCCGTAGCCATAGCCGACGCTTCCAACCGACTGCTGTGTGGGCGTGGCGTACACAGAAGGCGGTGCCGGATGATAGGCTCTGTTTGAGTAACGAAAGTCAAGCACAGTTGAACTTTACTCACTATTATACACTGACAAAGAGTATGCCAAGTCTGCTATAAAACTTGTACACCGTTAAAAACAAGTCTGAGTACATTTAAATATTTAAATAATAAGAGAATATTTAAATTTTAATTTCATAAAGCATTTTTTTATTTTAATTAAAGTTTTCAAATTTAAATGCTGTTTTTTCGAATGTTTTCCAAAAAATATCTTAACTTTGAACTGACTTTGAATCGAATTACAATTTCAAATGAATATAGCAGCTATAGGTTTGATTAGGGTATGTGTGCTTCGACTTGTTGAATGTCTGCTGTTGCTGATGTTTGTGTTTACTCACCTGGGCGATTTGGGCGTGGCACCTTTATAGGGCAATGGATTGCTGGCCGCACGCGCTGGCGTCTTGTGGCCATGTCCATGGGCGGCATGTGGATGTCCATGTCCAGCATAGCCGGCACCACCAGCACCACCCCCACCACCCGCTGACGTCTCGCCACCATCCCAGCTGTGCTGCTGCTGTGCCATATTATCCAATGGGACTTTACTGCTGTTGCCGATGCTGATGTTGCTGAAAGTTGGACGTAACTCATGTGTAAATATCACGGGCCATTACTCAACAAACGCACACACCAACACAGACACACACATACACATAAAAACACACACACACACGCAAACAGCACATCATACATCATGCTATGGCAAATTTGCTTAAAAGGCAAACATAATTTATGGTTTTATCTGTATTTAATAATGAAATAATGAAAACTATAATAAAACAAAATTCCCATAAAATGGCTTACGGCCAGCTAAATTGTTGTGCGTGTATCTCTGTGTGCGTATGTGTGTTTGTGTGTGTTAGCAAATTGTTGGAAAATTTGCGCTCAGCCCGCTTGAAAGTTGACAGCTTAAGGTGGTTTTGTGGTTTACCCGGCCACTTTTAGCCCATTTGCCACTTGCCACTTGCCACAATTTGTTGCAGCTTTCAAATTGTCTGCCCCCGCCTTGAATGTGACGTTGCATGCAACAATCTGCCGCTTGTCTGCGTGAAAAGTTCTTGTTTGTATTGTGTTCGGCTTCAGCAACTCCCACACACACGTGGAAACTCTTACACTGAACCAAAAAAAACAACACAAATAGAAATTCCATTTTGCTGCTAGCGAAAATAAATTCAATTGAAGCATTCAGCGCTTCCTGGAAGTAAATCGCTTTAAGATTCCACATTCTTCTATTAAACTGCTGACAACTCGACAGCAAAGTCGCGGAAATAGCTGTAAATTTATTCGAAAACTCCAACAAAATACAAATAATTTATAAATTCACAAGGTATTTTATATTGATTTAAGGACATTTATTTCTATTAATAATATTATTGGGTTAATGATACTTAAACAATGATTTCGATAATTAAAATTTACTTTACTCGCCTTTTTTATCAGTGTACCGACTTAATTGAGTCTAAGTTTGCTATTCGCTGGAAAGATTTGTTCAAGTAGTTTGTTTGTCAGCAGTTTTGCAGTTGTTCAACTTAATCCGAGTCCTGTGTCTGGCTTTGACTTTGAGCCAGGTGTGCTAAGCAGTTGGATGGGGAAGCACACAGTTTGTGATAACGATACATAATTTAACTAATTACCTGGCAAATTAACTGCGTTATCGATGTATGTAGAAGGTTAAGCTGTCTAAAGTTTGTAAAAGTTGTTGTAAAAGGTTTGTGAGTGTATTTTTGCCACAATTTCAAATAAATTATTGCAAGTAAAATAACACAATTCCTTATAAGTATGAAACTTCTTTCTGCTGTTTTAATGTCACAAAGTAAAATATTTTCGTGTTTAAATTGACATTTTTCAATGCAATATTAATCAGCGTATTTGGGAAAATTATACAACTTTGCTGAACTGTCAGACTTATCGCTACTTACTCCAGTCTTAGGCAATCTGTGCGTCTATCAACTGCTGTATTAGAAGCCCACATGCCGTGTCACAACCGCAATCGCCACACTCTATCACTTCTTGGTAAAGAGCAAAATTGTTATCAGGTAATGCGAGAAAATTGTTTGTGCACTTAGCAGCTGAGGAAACTTTTATTCCAGCTGTCAGCTTGGACTTTAGTGCTGTCTATAACTTTGGCTCTGTGGATGTTTCTGTTTCTGTTCATTGAGTTGCTGTTTCTCACACTAGGCCTGTCTCTGCTGTTGTTTCTGCTGCTGTATTTGACTTTGACTTTGATTTGATTGTTGCACCAAAGACCCAAAGCAAACTATTTGTACTATATAGTTTTTACGACTGTCCTGTGAAAATAAAAGCACATCGAGGCATTGAGGGAGCTTTTAAAACGCTTCGACAGATCCAGTGTCTCATTTTTATTGTCCAGGTTCCTGGCTCCCCATTGTAGTTATCTATTGTCCCTATACAAATAACCCTGCACCCTATGGATGCTCTCCCATCCCCCTCTTCGATAACCCTGGCCACCTGTAACACCCTACGGAAGCGCACACAAGGCCTGGATACGTGTTCATATTGTAAAGCAAATAATGTGAATGCGAGCACTGAATACTCATATGTATACACATGAGTGTATTCATGTATTCAGCATGTGATACCTGTTGGTGTCTCTTGTTTATACCCCTTAAACGAATGGCCCAATGAGAGTATTAAAGCGATTGTCCTGCATATGGGAGCAGCATTAAGTTTGGGCCCGTTAAGGGAATAGAAAATTGCATAAAAACTTTGGTTAACTTTGCTATTAAACTGCCTTTAGTGAGATGGAATTGCCAGATAAACACTGATTAAACACAGCTCTTAAATGAATAATAAACCTCAGAAAATTCAGTTTTCTGTATTATTTCCAAGAATCTATCTGCAAATTTGCAGTGCCAAATTATAAATCAAATTTCGCCCAATTTGCGAGCCTTAGTAAATAGTCAAGTTGAATAATTTTATGCTAATTGGGTCCGGGCATCGGCCGCCATATTCATGGACAAACAAATTTAAATGTATTCAAATCTCAATAACAATAACAGGCTTGGCATTATGCAAAGCAAGTCAGCAGCAAAACGCTACAAGCCTCCCAATAAATCAATCAATCTGGCAAGGTCAAGCAAACGAATCTGGCAACGCCACAGCATGGACAGCTGACAGTTGACAGTTGAATGCGAAATGAGGCAAGTGAAAACTTGTTAAACTTTAATTTCATTTCATATATTGAATAAGCAAAGTTTCGGCATAAATTACAGGGTATCTGCAGGCGTAGTCTTTGCCAACAATGCCTGGGAATCACGTAACCTGGCCTGTTGCTACCGCAACCAATCATTCAGCCGGACAGACGTTACGCGGGGGAGGACAACTGTACTGAATCCTGAATAGAATAATCATAAAAATGTTGTACAAAAAAGTACGGACAACAGTTTTGGTTATGCGAAAAATCTGTGGACAACAAAATCAATAGCAAGAGGCAAATACAAAACGAACCAACTACCTAACGGAAATCCTTCCTCGCCTTGTCTGCCTGTCTGTCCTTCCGTCAATCTGTCAACTCACTGATTCAACTGGTCGCCATCGTTTCCTTTTTGGCTTTTTTGCATTTTGTATGCATGGCTAAGATATCAAAATCCCCTTTCAGTGGCTCTATGTGGGGCTTAAACCGTGCTGATGTGCATGGAATTTTGCCAAAGGGCGAAACTTTTTCAGAGCGACTGTTTTTGAAGCAGGTAAAAGGCAAAAGCAGCTTATACGGTTCAATATAATTGCTACCGCTTGCACCACGTTGAGTCAATCAGTCAATCAGGCAATCAGACATTCAGTCAATCAGTCAATAAATAACTTATGAAAATTATGCGGTCTTTTATTGTATTCGAAAGTTATGCATACATTTTGGCCATATTACCCCAGGCCAAACCATATGAAACTGATTCAATTTGCTGCTGGGATTTGTGCATGACACGGCCTGAAATAACACATGGGGAGTGGGAGGCCAAAGGATTTTCATATTTCAGGTAGTTGACAGTGTAATTTGTGCAAGTAATTCCTACACCAAGCTGTGGAAATAGTTTTCCAACACTCGGCAAAAGGTTCAAATGTCTGTGACCTGAAATGTCCCCTGCCCCGTCTGCCCAGCCATCAGAATATCGCTTGCTTTATGAGCTTTCCCTCATCATTATGAACAGTACTTTGTGTTATTAACTTGTGGCTAGACCCTAAACTTCTTTTCTATGACTACACAAACAAAAACAATCTGTACGGGTTAGCTGTAATTTATTTAAGTTAAGAAACTAAGCTAAAAGTTACTTAAACCGATGACGAATGGAATGATTATAAAAACTTAAATCAAATAATTTATATATTATCGATTGAAAATGATCCAATTAATTTAAAATAAAATAAATATATATTCAGATTTATTTCAGTGTATTTGGCTGCACAACCCTTTTAAGTAAACTTTACTTAATTACAACCCGCACCCGTTAAGCACATATTTAACACACACCCATACAAACATAATATTTTCACAGTAACCACATAATGGGATCATGCGCCGCCTGCTCCCCTTTCCTCTCCTCTTCACACCATTGACTGCTCTGCAAGTTCTTCTGACCAGCATTTGCCACACAGAATTAGCGTTTGTTGTAAAAATAAATACGCACGTATGTGTGTGTGTGTGTCTCTGAGTCTCTGTGTGTGTAGCATAAACAAGAAAAGTCCATAAAACACTTAGGATCAAACAATATAGAAGCAACGTCAAGAAAGTGTAGCCTATTTAGCAGGGCGCCCGAGGGGCAACATCGTCTCGTCTTGTCCCCTCTTGGCTTGGCGCGCCTCTGGTCAGCAAATTAGAATTCTAGGCTAAAAGTCACGTTCACAACTTAGTTATTAGACTTACTCTATGGGCACAGGCTGAGCTATGGCTACAGCCACTTGGCAAATGCCGCCCACGCCACCCTCGATCCCCTCCTGGCGCCCATCGATTTTATTGCAACACATAATTCTTGGCGTGCGCCATTTGTGCAAATCTCATGTTGATGGCATATTAAGTGAGCTGCGGCTGGTGTCGGCAGAGGGGGCAGGGGCAAAGATTGTGGCGCAGGCAATTTGCTTTTAAATGCGTCATTTGTGGGTGGCCAGAGCGCAGCGGGGTGGAGAGGGGAGGGGGGCAATGGGCAGGTGTAATTAGACGCGTCTGGCATGCTTGGAAAGTTGGGTGCGAGAATTAGCAATTAAGCGAGTGTCCTGTGCGCGCGAGACAAAATGGAGCGCAACAAGTGTAATCCCAGCAATACACACACACGCACGCATAAAGAGCGGAAGTTCGCCTGCGTGTGTGTGAGAGAGAGTTTTAGTATGTTAGCCAGGCAAAGCAGCGCATAAATCAACATGTCAAATCGCAGCTTAGCAGCAGAAAGATAGACACACACACACACACACACACACAAAGAAATAATATACAGCAGTGTGGGTAAAAATCATATTTCATGTTTACCATTTTTGTGTTTTTTGGTTGTGATTTTCTGCACAGTTGTTGCTCGTTTGTAATTTCCGTAAATCAACTTTTCTAATTGTCTTAATTGCGTTACGACACTCTTGCCCTCTCCTTCTCGTTCTTCTTCTCACTCTTTCGCTTGCTCTCTGTCTCTGTCTCACAGTGCTCTTCAACAATTAAAACAACAATACGCCACAGGCAATGCCGAAAAAAGCAGCAACAGTTTGCACAGTTACGTCTCTCTCTCGCTCTCACTCTCCCTCACTTCGTCGCTGTCTTTGTCTGTCTCGCTTGTGCTGCACTTCCGTTTCCGCTTAGCGCGCGCGTATCTGCTGCAGGTGCCGCAATTTGCCGCCCGCACTAAAATGGCCGCACCGTCAGCGTACGCAGCTCGAGCTGAACTGTGGCATGGCTTCGCGGCTCGGCTGCATTTTGTGGCAAGTCGCAACAGCAGCAAAAGCTCACCACAAAAAGCTTTCGCTTCCAGCCTGGAAGCACCCAAAGAACCTGTACAAAAGAGCAAAAGAACTTGCCAAACAAATGTTTCAAACAGTTGAAGTTTTGTTCAACTTTTAGCAGCAATTATTTTTAATTGATTAGCTTTTAAAATATTATTTTTTTGTTTCTTTTTTAAATTTATTTTTTAATATTATTCGTTTTGTGCTCGATATTTTAGCTGATTAAAGACGCAGTGTTCAATTAGTTTTTGATAAAATCATTTATATATTTTATATATTTTTGTTTTTTTTTTTTCTTTCTTTTTTGTTGTTTTCAATTTTGTCTCTTATGCTATAGTATAAACTTAAAAGTATGCTTATGTCTAGTTGCTTACAGAATAAATAGTTTGGAAGTCTGTGGCTTAAATGCTATAGAAACGACTAAGTGAAGAATTTCAGGGTTATACATGGAGTATTGGGATTATAGCTTTTGTTTCTGGGGGATAGTTAGTTGCTTATAGCTATAGATGTTTTGCATGGCGGGTAAAGATGTGTGTGTGTGTGTGTGTGTATATAGAGGGTAATAAATTCTCTGATTCTCCGACGTATTTACAAATCGGCAACACGTTCGCTCAACTTGTCGAGCTCTCCATAGATGCTGGCGGGCAAATCATTTCCCACCTGCGACTCGAAGTAGTTGCGAATATCCTTGACTTCCTGTGTCCAGAACTCCTTGGGCAGCGAGAAGAGTTGCTTCAAGTCGATCTGTTCCTGCATTCCAGCCAGGTTCAGTTCACCCTCAGCCGGAATGCGGCCAATAGCGGAGTCAGCATAGCAGGATTCGCCATTGACACGGCGGAGAACCCACTCCATGACACGAGCGTTCTCTCCGTATCCGGGCCACATGAATTTGCCCTGATCGCTCTTGCGGAACCAGTTGACATGGAAGATCTTGGGCACCTTGCCGCGCTTCTCCATGCTCAGCCAGTGGGCCACGTAGTCGCCAAAGTTGTAGCCAAAGAAGGGACGCATGGCGAAGGGATCGTGCATGATCATCTTGCCCTTGTACTCGGCAGCGGCTGTGGACTCGCTGCGCATCGCAGCGCCGATGAAGACGCCGTGGCTCCAGTCGCGTGCCTCGTAGATCAGGGGCACGCCAGCTGGACGACGACCACCGAAGAGTATGGCAGAGATGGGCACGCCAGCTGGATCCTCCCAGGCGGCATCGATGATGGGGCATTGGGCGGCGGGTGTGCAGAAGCGGGAGTTGGGATGGGCGGCTGGCTTGCCGGAATCCTTGGACCAGGGCTTGCCCAGCCAGTCGGTGATCTGTACATTGGCAGCCAGGCTGCTCTCCATGCCCTCCCAGTAGACGCCGCCATCGGAGGTGGAGGCCACATTGGTGAAGATGGTGTTTTTGAACACGGTGTTCATGGCAATGGGATTCGTCTCCATGGAGGTACCGGGAGCAACGCCAAAGAAGCCGTTCTCGGGGTTGATGGCACGCAGCACGCCCTGCGAGTCGAACTTCATCCAGGCAATGTCATCGCCCACACACTCCACCTTGTAGTTGGCCAGTGAGGGGTTCAGCATGGCCAGATTGGTCTTGCCACAGGCCGAGGGGAAGGCGGCGGTGATGTACTTCTTGACGCCCTTGGGATCGGTGATGCCCAGAATGAGCATGTGCTCCGCCAGCCAGCCCTCCCGCTTGGCAATGGTGCTGCCAATGCGCAGGGCAAAGCATTTCTTGCCCAGCAGCGAGTTGCCGCCGTAGCCAGAGCCGTAGGAGACGATCAGATTCTCGGCAGGCTTGTGCAGTATGATGGTGCGCTCTGGATCGCATGGCCAGGAGGGCTCCTCCACCTGTCCGTTGGCTGGAGCTCCCACCGAGTGCAGAGCACGCACGAACTCCTCCTTCTTGGCCAGCTGCTGGAGCACGGCGGCGCCCATGCGGGTCATGATGCGCATGGAGGCGACCACGTAGGCAGAGTCGGTGACCTCAATGCCGATCTTGGAGAGCGGAGAGCCCACTGGACCCATGCTGAAGGGCACCACGTACATGGTGCGTCCCTTCATGCAGCCGGGGAAACGCTCCTGGATCGCAGACTCCATATCAATGGGGGAAATCCAGTTGCCCAGCGTACCCTTGACGCCATCCTTGGGCGTGGGAATGGTCTCCTCGCGCTCCTCGGTGCAGATGAAGGTCTTGGACTCCACACGCGCCACATCGGCGGGATTCGTGCGTGCCAGCCAGCAGTTCTCGTACTTGGGCAGGGCCACAATGGTGCCCGACTCCAGCAGCACCTTGATGAGCATTTTGTTCTCCTGCTCGGAGCCATCGCAGATGTGCACCTGATCGGGCTGGCACAGTGCCACAGCCTCCTCCACAAAGTGGAGCACGCCGGGGGTCAGGCTGCTCACATCGCCATAAGAGGTGGGAATGCCACGGATGTGGCTGTAGAGGCCGCAGTTGTCCTGGCGGGCCTTATGCAGCTGGGGCAAGACGCAGCCGTTGGCAGAGCTGAAGAGGGAGAGAAAGAGGTGAGGTAAGTAAGGAAATTGTAAGAGAGTTGGTAATGGAACAGCGAAATGGGAGAGAGCTTATATGGATGGAGAATTTAATTGTAATTCTATAAAATTGATCATTTGATTTTTGCTAGAATTTTAATAATAATGATTTTTGCCATAATTCGTAACACTCCAATATTTTAGAAAATTTATAAACTCAACATATGTATTTTTAAGTAATATTAATTTAGAAATTCAATTTTAAGAAACAGTTGCTCAAATGATTCGAATACAGAAATGCAATAAAAGCATTTTAAAAATACTTTTTAGGTCATTTTCATTTTCCCATGATTTGTTTTGGATTTATTTAGATTTTGGCAATACTTACATAATTTTGCTTTGTTCGATGAGCTCAGGCATTTTGTTAGATTAGTTTTGTTTTAGTTAAAAGGTAAAAGAGTTTTATGCTTGTTTAAAGACTTTGGAATATGGCGCACAAATTCGTGTAGAAATTTGTTAAATATCACAACGCAAGTATCACAATTTATATAGTTCAGTATTTGTTGTATTTTATATGCAGGTTATTTGTTGTTTTTTTTTGTTTTTTAGCTGTTTTAGCTGTTGTTGTGGTGCTGGTTCTTTGATATGTTGCGCCAGAGTTTTTTGTCAAAGATTAGTTTGATTTTCAGATCACTGAAATTGAATGTTTCACTTGATCTTTCCATTTACTCAGTCCACGAGTAACTGATGCCATGCAGCCAAGCGGCCGCCTTTTATAGCGCTCCAAACCCGACCGATCACAGCCGAAGGCGATTTGTCTCGATCGCTTCGGCTCTGGCGCTCGGCTCTTCGTGGCAACGGGTCAAACTTCAAGCACGCTGATTGGTCGCTCGCTGGGAGGCTCGGCAATTGTTTTGGTTTTTCGCTCGATGGGATCTAGAGCGAAGGGGCTGAGCGGTGGGGGGGCGGGGTAGCAGATAGCAGATCAACTGTTGCTGTTGCTGTTGCCAAGTGCTTGAAACCGTTGCCTGTCCACATTTATTTTTGTTTTTATTTCGCATGGCATTTGCAGCGGCATTTCTTCGGTTCGCTTTTTATTTTGATACGCTGATAAGCCCGGCAGCGGCACTTGTTGATATTTTCGCTAGTTGCTAATTTAATTAATTTGTTTATTTATGTTTTTATTCAGTTATCGAGTACAGCTGAGCGTACGCAAATAAAAAGCGCACAACTGGGAACCACAAAACCGATTTTCTTCCCACCAGATCTGACTGTTTGTGAAGAACATTTGCGAGCATTTTGGCTTTTTGTCAGCTTTTTCTAACATTTTGCAAAATTCACAATAAATTAAGAAACAGTTGTAGACCTATTTCCCTTAATTTAATCGATATTTACCCATAATACCATTAATTTATAGCATATACCTAAGAATAACTCAGCTGCTTTCGGTCTTTTTTGGCAGTTTATTGATGTTTTTCTTTTCGAAAAATAGGCAACACTGCTGGAAACTTTCGGTAGCTACGTAAGCAGTTTGCATTTACAGCTGCGATATTTTTTACTGGGTTCTCCATAATTATTTGATTTATTTATTACCAGGAATTTATACACTTTGAACTCGATAACAACTTTGGGCTTGTTATGCTGCTATTTCTGTTTGTTTTATTGGTTTGGATATTAATAGCCATTTATGAGTCACTCTGATAAGCTTGCAGGTTAAGATTTTAGCCAACTTTAGCCTCTTGCAATTGGCTGCCTTATAGAGTTAGTTATTTCATCAAGCTGTCTGCTACTCTTTCCGCCCCCTTTGCTGCTCTTTATGCTCTGCACACGCGCCCTCCTACGCCCATGCCAAGAAAAAAACCCCACAGCAAACATCACATGGCAATTTAATTTGTTGTCACACTGCCAATAAAAAGAGATTCTCATTTCCTTTTTTTAGCAAATGAAAACTGGTGACGGAAAATTCAATGATCTGGCCAAATCTGTTATGCTGCGCAGTTCTCTTACTCTATCGCTCTCTGTCTAATTCAATGTTGGCCATGGCCATCAGCCAAATGCCTATTGGGGGCCAGGCACACGCATCATTTCTGCTTCTATTATTCATGTGACATTTTGTTACCAAGAATAAACCGATCATGTGTTTTTCGCTAGTGGAAGGAGAAATGAAGGTTTTCCAAAATGCTTGCCGTATTGATCTATTATACTATACCAGAGTTTTGGCAGCTTATCCCTTTGGCAAACTTCGTTAAAGATTGTTTTGCACTGTCTCCACGCGCGTGCAAAAAAAATAACAAAAAACAAAACAAATTAATAAAAAATCGCTGAAATATTTTTGGTGTTTTATTTATAAAGCATGAACCGACTTGTTTTTCTAGTTCAGCCTGATAAGCCTGACGAGCGTTAGCACCATCATCATCATCACGATCAACTTCATTATTATAATTACTGTCTGCTTGTGCCCAGATCCTATACACAATTCCCATTCCCTCCGCTCTTCGTCATTCCCGTCAGATCCACTTTCTATTGCTAAACGCGTTTTGCTAATGATCTGAATTTGTTTTGAATGTACGTCAATCGATTTCTAACCGTTTCAAATCGAAAAGTCATCCTCATCCCTAGAGTATATAGTTGAGAAATAGAAAATTACATCGCTTGACAATACGGGTTATCAGCATATAACGAGCCCCTTCTCGACTGCCAGTGGAAAATACCTTCTAAATATAGAGATTTGATAAGATTCGATTGCAATAGTTCTAGACTGCAACCGGATCTAATGTATGTGTTTATATTAAAGCAAGCTTTCATCAGGCAGAAGTTTAGAAATTTGGGCTATTTATAGAACTGCATAGTTCATGAGGTTTATTTTTATAACTAGGAAAATTGTTTACTAAAATATTCATGTAATAATTGAAAACAAGCTTGAAAAGTCTGGGAAACTTAACCCTTGAAAATAATATAACTTAAATAAATAAAAACAAAAAATAGAAAGCATCTAAAAATTATGCCCATATCATACGCCATCAATTTATTTGAACTTATCTATACATATAAAACATAAACAAATCCCCTGAAATTTATCCAATATCCAACATATTAATGTTTCCACTGTTATCTATTACTTTGTTAGGATACGTTTTGAGGTGATTATCATACTTTTGATCAATAAACCGGATCTATGAACCCCTTCTTTTCGTGGGCCTTTTGTTTGCCTTATCGGGCTTTATGTGTTTTGGGTTTAGTGCAAACGGAATCACACCACTCTGCGGCAGTTGATAATCAGACCTTGGCAACTGGAATAGAGGCCTGTTTTCTTTCTTTATGTATTTCAAGATCAACGCGTTCCATAAAGTTTCTTTCTCTCTGTTATTATTTGTTGGCTTCCAATTATAGTCGTACATTTTATTTGCTTGTTGTTCGCCTGGGATCTTGATAATTGGCAAACGGTGCAGAGAGGTTAATGCGATTATGGATTTATATGCTTGTTTACGCGAAATCGTGGACGGGCCTCCGACACTTTCACATATTGATAAGACCTTTGGCCACGCCCTGTCCCATAAAACCGAAATTCACCACACCAAATCATTGCTCGCATTGTTTTATTAGACTTTATTGAACTAAGATTACAAATTTTAACCTATGGAACCCACATCACATGGCCGCCACGCGCGCCTTCAACTCCGCCAATTGACTGGCCACGGGGCGTGGCAGATGGCCGCCCACCTGCGCCTCAAAGTACGCCTCGATCTCGCTAACCTCCTGCTGCCAAAATTCCCTGGGCAGATCGAACAGCTGCTTGAGATCGACCTCACCATCCAGTCCAGCCGTATTTATCGCATTCTTGCTGGGCAGTCGTCCAATGGCCGATTCCTCGTAGCAATTCTCGCCCTGCACCCGCCGGAAGATCCAATCCAGCACCCGCGAGTTGTCCCCAAAGCCGGGCCAGAGGAACTTGCCATCAGCACTCTTGCGGAACCAGTTCACGTGGAAGATCTTGGGCACCTTACCATGCTGCTCCATGCTTAGCCAGTGCGCCAGATAATCCCCAAAGTTGTAGCCAAAGAAGGGACGCATGGCGAACGGATCGTGCATGATGACCTTGGCCTTGTGCTCGGCAGCTGCAGTCGCCTCACTGCGCATCGCAGCGCCAATGAAGACGCCATGTGCCCAGTCCCTGGCCTCATAGACCAGAGGCACACCCGTGGGACGACGACCTCCAAAGAGTATGGCAGAGATGGGCACGCCAGCGCTGTCCTCCCAGGCGGGATCGATAATCGGGCATTGGGAAGCGGGGGTACAGAAGCGGGAGTTGGGATGAGCAGCTGGCTTGCCCGACTCCTTGCTCCAGCTCTTGCCCAGCCAATCGGTTACTGCAACATCCTTCAGCTGAGCCGTCTCCATGCCCTCCCAGTAGACGCCGCCATCCGAGGTGGAGGCCACGTTGGTGAACACAGTGTTGCGGAAGATGGTGTCCATGGCAATGGGATTCGTGGCACGCGACGTGCCTGGAGCGACGCCAAAGAAGCCGTTCTCCGGATTGATGGCACGCAGCACGCCCTGCGAGTCGAACTTCATCCAGGCAATGTCGTCGCCCACACACTCCACCTTGTAGCCCGGCAAAGTGGGCGTCATCATGGCCAGATTGGTCTTGCCACAGGCTGAGGGAAAGGCAGCAGCCACGTAGATCTTCTTGCCCTGCGGATTGGTGATGCCCAGAATGAGCATGTGCTCCGCCAGCCAGCCCTCCCGCTTGGCAATGGTGCTGCCAATGCGCAGGGCAAAGCATTTCTTGCCCAGCAGCGAGTTGCCGCCGTAGCCAGAGCCGTAGGAGACGATCTCGTTGTCGGCTGGCTTGTGCAGTATGATGGTTCTCTCGGGATCACAGGGCCAAGATGCCTGAGCCTGTTGGCCATTGGAAGGCGTGCCCACCGAATGCAGGCACTTGACAAACTGCCCGTCGCCCTGCTGCAGCACTTGGAGCACCGGAGCACCTGCTCGCGTCATGATCTTCATGGATTCCACGACGTAGGGCGAGTCGGTAATCTCAATGCCGATCTTGGAGAGCGGGGAGCCCACTGGACCCATGCTGAAGGGTATCACGTACATGGTGCGTCCTTTCATGCAGCCGGGGAAACGCTGTGCGATGGCCTCCTTCAAATCCGCCTCAGAGATCCAGTTTCCCAGGGTGCCGGGCGTGGCCTTGGGCGTCACTGGCACCGTCTGCTCCTTGCGATCTGTGCAGATGAACGTCTTGGACTCCACACGCGCCACATCCGCCGGATTGGTTCTGGCCAGCCAGCAGTTCTCGTACTTGGGCAGGGGCACGATGGTGCCCTGCTTCAGCATCAGGCCTTGGAGCAGCTTGCTCTCCGCCGCACTGCCATCACAGATGTGTATCTGCTCCGGCTGGCAGAGCTCTGCATACTTCTCCACGTAAGCCTTGACAGCCGGCGTCAAGGTCTTGGCGTCGCCATACTGCACGGAGAGCGATCGACAGATGAGGCGGAAGTTGTAGCTCTTTGGCGGCGCTGCTAAGCTGTGAAGCAGAAGAAAAGAGAATGGGAGAAATAAATAAGAAAATGGAGAGAGAGAAGTTGGATATCAGAGAAAGCCGAGCATTCGCATAAACAACCAAAGTAAATCATAGTTGAAATTTTGAATAGGTCAGTTAAGAATTAATATTATTTTACTTGTTAGCCGACATATCAAAAATCCCAGCTATGAATGAAATAAGAAAATAAGTATCATAATTTAATAAACTTAAATAAAATACCGAGAAACAAGACAGAAAGAAGTTATCAAAATCTATCAAATGCTGTGCGCAAACATAAACAATCTAGATAATTTTAATAGGTCAGTTAGAAGTAATGTAATACTAATTTGTTACGATAACATGCATAAATAAAATAAGAAATGAAAATGAAGATGGTATCGCAATCTTATTCACCTTAATTTCTAATTTAACTGTTCACCCAGCTGTTCAACTGGCGAGCGACTAGCACCGCTTGGGCGCAACTGTACCGCACTCAATTAGCATTCTAAGTGTGTTCGCCCAGTTGCTGGAAAAGAGTTCGACTCGATGTCGTAGTCGGCGGCGCTGTCGTATTTGCCCCACACACAATTGTAAAAATATATATAAAATAAAATAACAAAACTGGCTAATCAGCTGTTAGCTTGTAGTGCAGGTTTCTACAGATACCCAGCAAAAATATTAGACAGCTGAAGGGGTAGTAGCTGCTAATGCTGATAAATAAAGGCATGCAGATCAGAGCTAAATAATGACGAAAAGCACAAATTTTGTGTTTTACTGGGTATCTTCTTGTCGATCATTTGCCTTTGAACTGGGTTTATTTATTTATGTTTCTGCCTCTGCTTTCGATGTTATGAAAAAACTTGCTCCGACTTTTGCACAGAGCGCGCACAAATCGGTTTGGGGGAATCCAAGAGCAAATGGAGACAACCTTCAATTGCCTGCAGCCGAAAGAGACAGAAGAGAGAAAGAGAGAGAAAAGAAACAGAAAGAGAGCGACGTCATGACCACGTCACTTTCATCTCTCCAACTGAACGAAATTGAATGATGCAATGTTTCATCAGCCAACAGACCGGGAATATTGCTCTCTCTCTCCCTCTGTCTATCTCCATCTTTCTCTGTTATGATCTTAGTGCGTATATTTGCTTTTCTAAGAAATAAACTTCTATATTTACTGTATATAGTTCCATTCTTCTATGCACCTCTGCTCCCTTCAATGTCATGGTTTAATCAGCTCGTATATCTGAATAACTGGGCCACAGACACACATACTCTCCGACATAGTCTAGGGCCGTAATGGGTGCAAAGTCCAAAGTCTGCTGTTCTGCCTGTCTGTCCGACTGCTCCATGGTGACGTCACGCGCGTTTATGTAATCTAATTTGATTGGACAGGGCCCAACATATTCCGCCAGATTCCGAACTGCGTAGTTTATTGTGAGTGTGTGTGTCTGCCCTCTATAGTGTCATTAACACACATAATATACACGACTATAGACTGATAATAAGCATATCTACTACAAGATATATCCAGTCTGTCTATATAAGATCTTTAATTTTGTTAAAGCACAAAAAAAACTAGATTTTTAATTGACTAGGAATCAATTGTCTACCGGAGTTTCTCTTAATTAAAAACAAGCTCAGGGTATGTTATTAATAGTTAAAATTAAAACATAGTTTCATAATTTGTATAATTTGAGTAAAATTTTAGAACTGTATTTTAATGTGTCACAATTTTATATATATGATACAACAAATTAGAAATTTACATAAATTGAACATTTTAAGTTTAAATGTAATTTATGTTTAATTTTTTAAAGCTTTAACTTCCTTGAGACTTTCTAAATAATTTAATTGTATTAATTGATCATAATTTTTATTGAAACTTCAATTCGATTGATTGAACCTAATTTCTTTGGCGACTTTTAACTTAGCTTAGAAAGTGTCGTATTCAATGTATTGGATTTGTTAAATAATTTAGGTATTCGAACATAAAAATACTTTGGGTCTTTCTCAATGTATTTCTCAATTATTCCAAGTTTTAGAAAATGAAACAAAATTATGCAAAATGCAAAAAATAAAATAAAGCAAACATCCAAAACTGTCTACATAATCTTTGTATTCCAGCTTAGAGCTTGGCGCAGATCTCGTTCGTGAACTCGGAGCACTTGGCGCTACCTCCAAGATCGCCGGTGAGGTATTTGCCCTCCTTGATGGTCGCGAAGGCGGCCTTTTCGATCTTGTCGGCGTGCGCATTGAGCTGCATGTGGCGCAGCATCATCACCGCCGACAGCAGCAGCGCCATGGGATTGGCCAGATCCTTGCCAGCAATGTCGGGTGCGGTGCCGTGCACAGACTCGAACAGCGCAGCGTTTAGGCCCATGTTGGCCGAGGGCGTCAGTCCCAGGCCACCGACCAGGCCGGCGCACATGTCGGACAGGATATCGCCATAGAGATTGGGCATAACCAGCACATCGAATAGCTTGGGATTCTGCACCATCTTGAGGCACACGGTGTCCACGTATCGTTCCTCAAAGTAAATCTCCGGATATTTTGGCGCCATGCCGCGCACACAGCGCAGGAACAGGCCGTCGGACATGCGCATGGAGTTCGCCTTGTGGACAACTGTGACCTTCTTGCGATTGTTGCTCTTGGCGTACTGGAAGGCGTATTCGGCCACCCGCTTGGACGCCTCCTCGGTGATCAGCTTAATGCTCTGGACAACGCCCTCGACGATCCTATGCTCGATGCCCGAGTACGCGCCCTCGGTGTTTTCGCGGATGGTGACCACGTCGACGTCGTCGTAGAGCGTCTTGTAGCCCTCGAGACTGCGGCAGGGACGCACGTTCGCGTACAGATTGAACTCCTTGCGCAGGGCCAGGTTGAGGGAGCGGTGGCCCTTGCCTACGGGTGTCATCAGCGGACCCTTCAGCCCGACCTTGTTCGTCCTCACCGAATCGATGGCAGTCTCAGGAATGCCGAATCTGCCATCGGCATCGGCAACAGGAGTCACATCAACAGCCTCCCACTCGATGGGCACTTTGGCGACAGTGAAAATCTTTTGAACGGCTGCAGAGATCTCTGGGCCGATGCCGTCGCCAGGTATCAGTGTGACCTTTTTGGCATCCGACGAGTGGGCGCGACTAGTGGGCGTGGTGTTAACAAATTTCTGTATAAATCTAGCAGCCATTGCAATGCGTTTGCTGTTTGCTATTTGAACTTAAGAATTTCACTTAAATTTTGTTTTCTAAAATGGTTTGTTGGTATTTTTAGTAGGGTGTTAAACAATAATTGCATAGTATAAATACAAATCCAAATGACTACTGAGATTTTTTCTCATACATAATTATTTATTTCAATTTGAATCCGCACCCAGTGATGTCTTAGGTGAATAAGGTTGTGATTGTTATTCCCTACGGACAGAATTTTGCGTATAGAACAAAATTTGATCCAAAATCGCTCCAGTTTATTGTTTTTTTTTATCAACCTTACTGCATTTGCGTATATGACAGAAGCGCTAATTAATTAGTCTGTTAATTTAAAGAAAATGAATTTTTAACAAATTTGTTTCTCTATGCGAGTTGGCTTTAATCAAATTGACAGTTTTTTTTATTGCCATACGCTACTCTCATGTTTGGCTTTTTTTTCTGCTTATCTGGCTTTATTTGCATTTATCAGTGTTTTGTTTTGGTCTCATTTTCGTGGCTTCAACAGTATTTACCATGATTTTCAACGAATACTGCAATATTTAACTGTCGTCTGGTTGGGTTTATATTGAATCGTTTTATGAAGCTCTTAAATTGTTGAAAGCAGTTGTAAATTCTTTATGTTTTATGCGCCATGAGGTAGCTAATGATAAGAACTGACCATAGTCATAGATTTATGTGTATTACTCCTGTATTTCTTTCCGATTTTAATAATACGACGCATTAATATAATTCCAAATATTTGAAAAGTTGACAGATTTTTGCTATCAGCCCCGACACTTGTAGCTAATTATTCGGCACAGATCTCTTTACTAAATATTTGTTTATTGCCACGCGCACTACGAGCATCTAGTATTTGAGTTGATAAGACTGTGTATAGAATAGGAAGAGAGGAAAGGAAAGAGCAAAGGGAAATGGAAACAGCTTCCGACTGCCCTCAGACAGTCTGTGTGTATTTAGCCTCAGCTTGGCATTTGCAAAAGGCAAGTGAATTTTTTAAATTACACAGCTGCAAATGATTTATATTATTATATAATACGACCCTATTATTTCTCATCCGATGCTATAACCTGAGAGGTATACAAAAAAAACACCTATTTAAAATAAATATAACATCTTGAGTTAAAACTCAATTTTTAATGAGTATCTAAGCGTCTTAGCTGCTATTTATCTGTTGCTATAGACGCGGTATACTTATTTTGGGACTATATATTTTATTTATGTACAGATTTTCCTGCGCTTGCGAAATGAAATACGCAGAAAAACTTAACAAGCGCGTGGTTTTTATATGGGAAATTTATAGCGCCATGAGTACGCTTTTTATGCGTTCTATTTTGTTATGAATAGGTGTTTGTATATGTATTATGTTCTATATATAATATTTTGACGCAGCATTTTCTTTCTTATTTTGGCGTGGCAACAGGTAATGGAAATTCTGGCGCAGCTGATGCAACAGCCATACGAGAATTTCAAATCAATTTCAGTTAATTGCGCTCATCATCGCAGCCCTAAAGTACTTGCAAACAGGTTTGCCAGACAAGTTCATTAACTTACCTTGGCCTTAGGCCAATGTTTTGCCAGCAGACAAAACGGAACAAGACAAAAAACCAAACAAAACAAAAAATATTCATATACACAAAACCAGACTAAGGGCAGCCCCTAATCAAACAAATTACTCGAAGGCTTCCCATTAACCATTTACCATTTTGAGGCCTTATCAGCTGGCCATCATTGCGACTGCTAAGCGCCAAAATCCACTCAAAAACGTAACGAAATCGAAACGGGTTTTTTTTTGCTACCAGTTCCAACTGGTTCACACCGATACACCCATACCAATACCAATATAATATATATAGTATTGGCTTTCCGATAGCGACGCGTGGCTCAAGCGTATCGCGTCGTAAACCTAACAACAATTCTTCCAATAATATTATTATTATCGCAATTGTTTAGGGCTCTGAATTGCTTACATTTATTTTTACTATGACGTCGGTAAATGCATGGCATGTGGCATTTTCTTATTCGCAGTGACTAATTCGCACTTTAGATGAGCCGATGGAAAAATTTCTCCCAGCTGCCATTGACGTCATTAAATTTTCTACATTCACTATAGTTGTCATACACTACACAATTGAAAAATAATATATTTTAATGGATTTCTAATATTCTCCCAATATTATTGATCTTCCGACTTATGGCGCTTTTTCAAAAATTTGATTGACACTTGATCAGTTTTCTCTTTAAACTTTGGATAATTTCCCTTTTATTATTCTAGCCGTTTTTTTTCCAAAGGATTTTATTGGATAAATGGGGAATTTGTAGAATACTGCATATTACATTGATTGAATTTATAGCCATGGCAACCATTATCAACTCTGATTAGCTCTGCGTTTCAGCCATATTTCCTGCTATAATTCTACGAAAATCGTTTGAAAAGAGTTGAAGGAATAGCAAACTATATATGTATATATATAAAGAAATATAATAAGTACAAATTTCTAAATTTCCTACAACAAAGTCTATTAAGACAGATGCTAAAGATCATATATTGCAGTTAATCTAAACAGTCTGCCATAATTAAATTTGCCGTAGCATTTCCTGGACTGATTCTATACATTTTACATAATTGAAATATTTATAAAAAAAATGTAAATATATTTTATAAATCGTATTCCAGTCATGACACTTCAAAAGCAAGTAATTAGCGTTCGCTGCAATTCAAAGAATGTTGTCCTAGGCGCCCTAAATAACATGATATATGGTTATATATAGTACATACTTATGGCTTATTCAAGGTCAAGGCCAATTAAACTGCGTTGAAAGTTGTCCCGCAGCATGGAGTGCAGGCACAATTACCAGTGAGAACTGGAACCTGTTGGATAGTTTTTGTTTTTTTTGTAATTGATTCAATGAGCTCTATCAAAGTCCAGGTCCACGCTGCTGTTTACCAACTGATAAGCCGCTGATCTCTAGGCATAACGTAGGCGGAATAACATACACACACAGACATATACATAGTATAGAATTTATTCATAACCCATAGTACAATTTACGCTGTAACATCGTAAATTTTGTCGTGTGTCTATGCGGGTGCCGAGCATGAATAACGTCTGGAAATTATATGGCGCAGTTTGCTGATCGCTTTTATAATACTCGGAAACAATAATACACGTCATTGCAAACGAAATTTCAGCTTATTGAATACATGTGTTTACTCAACTAACGAAATCGGGCAAACTAAATTCATTTATCTAATCTTATCTTATGGCAAATGTTATCGAATACGAAAACTGTAACAGAATCGGGTGAAAAATGCAGTATAGTGTCTGAAGCGTCGTAAACAAACCATTAACTGATAAGGGCCAAGCAATTCGACATAATTAGCTGGTGAATTTTTTCGAATTTTATTGATCGATGCGAAATAAAGACTTTTTCTGTGTAGGAAACAATTAGCAGACGAATAGACAAACGGTACTTAGCGTAATTACAGTCTGCAATTACGCATGCCATTGAGTCGTCGGTTTATTATTGTTATTTGAGTCAAAAACTGCACAAATATTGTGATTATTATTGTTTATTTGTATATGATTTCCATTTCGATGTCTATTTCTATTTCTGTACCTGTATCTGTATCTGTATCTCTAGCTGTTTTTGCTGCTGCTACACGCGCTCACTTAGGGGGCTCGGCTAGCAAAATAGCGTCAATAATAACAATAACAATATTGTTGTTGCCATTGTCGTTGTCGTTGTCGTTGTTGTCGTTGTTGATGTCGTTGTCATTGTCGTTGTCGTCGGTTTGTCTAAGGTTATCAATGGCATGTCACAGAGAGGCAACAACTGTCAATGGATTGCGCCATGTCAGCATGAAATGTATCTGCCAGATACGAAAGCCAAACGCTTGCAGTTCTTTTTGGTTAGAGCGCATTGAATGGCAAGCCAATCTGGCCAAAAACACCGAAAACACGCCACACCAAAGCAGCTATCAAAACAAAAGCCAGCAACAGGCAAAACAAGTCAGCAAAAAGGCAAGAAAAAAATATATTGTATATTTCTGTTTGTATTTTTGCCTCCCTCCTCTGCTTTTCTGATTTCCAGTGTCCGGCAGCGCTGTTGCTAGGCGCCCTCAAAAACAAAGGCAACGCCAGCCATGTTATTGCTCTTGTTTTTGTTTTGCTTGCTTAGGCAGCCAACAACGTCACACACACGCACACACACACGCTCACATGCACACGCCTCACCTACACAGCGAGAAAAAGAGGCAGCATAACCAGTCGGTCAACTGCAGCGTCGCCGCCGATCGTTTATCGCTCATACTCACACACAGCAAGAACCGGAGCCAAAACAAAAACACAAAAATAATATTGGAGCGTGGGCGTGCGGAGCGGGGGCGGGGCACTCAGACGACAGCCGCAACAGCGCTGATAAAACCAACAAAGAACGTACAGCACAAAGCGGACAAAGAGAACTGCGTGAAGCGACGGAGCTTAAAGCTTCGATCTGCGCAAAGTATGCTAGAAAATAGTTGGCGCTCAGAAAAATATCAATTATTTATTTGTCATGCTGCAGCCCTTGATTATGCCCATATATTTAATAAAAGCTTGGGGCAATACTTTAATAATTACCAATTTTTAATCCTTATTGTGTTTAATACCGATCAGCTTTGCCAATTTAACGCTTTTTAGAATTTTATTTATGTTTGTCATTGATTTATTCACACATTTATAATTATTTCTAATATTGTATATTAATATTGTATTTTTGGAAATTATTTTTATAAATTCGTGCATTATTTTGTTTATTTTATTTAAAAATAATTTGTATATATTTTGTATTGAAAATCGAATTTAAAAAATGGGAACGCAGAAGCCAAACTATTTGGCAAGTGCGGCTTTGAAAACTATTGCATACTTTTACGACAAAAACCATAGCATACTTTTAGCTGTTTACCGAAAAAGCTCAGACCAAATCCAGAGCGCCCCCCGCCCCCTTCCGCACTTGAATTTCATTGATAAAAAAGCAAACAGAGACAGAGAGAGAGAGAGCGGAGACGGCTTCACGGCGTGCGTGAAAAATTGTTTATAAACAAACCACAATGTGTGTAAACTTTTGCGTGAGAGCGAACCAGCATGGGAGAGCGAGCGGGAGAGCGAGCGTGAGTGAACTTAAGAACTTTGAAGCGTGCGTTCGCATTACGAGCGTTGTTGTTGTCAATGGCTTAGCGAGTGCAATGATCTTGTGTGTGTGTGTGTGTGTGTAAGTGGAAGGGGTAAGGAGGTAAAGAGACATTAACATTGATGCTGTTGTTGTAGTAGTTGCCATAGAGATGCTGGGCGCGCGTAGATTCGCCATATGTCAGCATTAGCAGGGAAGTGTATCATGGAATTTTCCTCTGATTGAGATTAATGCTCGCTAATGCTGATAAGAATTGATTGAGGAAAATGTAGGTGAGCGTGCTTGAGGTAGGTTATTATCAAAATCAAACGTAAACTATTTACAGCATTGAAAATGATTTGTTTTGTTTAGACCCGATAGTTTAAACAAATTCTGAAGGGTCTATTAAGTTATTGCAAATGAAGAATGTGTGTAACCAATGAAGGCATCTTCGGGAAGTATATATAAGTATTACTTATCAGGCGACGAGCTGAATCATAGCCATGTTCGTCTGTCCGTCTGTCTGTCTGCCTGTATGAACACCTAGATCTCGTAAACTTTAAGAGCTAGAGACACCATATTTGGTATGTAGGTTCTCCAATGCTGTATGAATTACCATTGATGCTTAACAATCCGATAAGAAACAGCGAAGATATGCAACAAACAAATTTGCTAGACTGCAAAACACAAAGTACAGGTTCTCCTAGTGTCGGTTACGACCGAATGCAGCCTACCGTCCGACTGATCTGTTCCGTCCCTACTGGTTTTTGTTTGTAAATACGCGATAGGTAAGCCAAGTAGCACGCACAATGTCAATAGATGTCCTTGTGTAGATTAGAAGGGTGCGGGGTAATCAGAAGGGGGTGGGGGAGCGTGCCCTGACCACAGACTGGCAATGAGCTGCTTAATGCTCCGACTACTCTATTTAAATGCGATTAAATCACTTACCCGCTACGCAGCAACTGGATGCCTTTGAGCAGCATTTTCTGCACTGTTTTCCCTTTTTCCTTTCACTTTTCCGCTCAGCTGTTGCTGTGGCTGTTGGTTTTCCCTCTTATTTCTCGCTGCTGCTGCTGCTGCCTGCGGTTGCCAATTGAATTTATTTCGTTTCGTTACGTTTCGCTTTGCTGCTGCTCGCGTTGTCGTTTAATTTGATAATGCAATAAAAAAAGCGCTGTCTTAATGCGAATTTATATTTAAATCGCCTGCACTCTGCGCAGAAAACTAATTGAAGGAACGTGGCGCGCGTGGAAGTTCTGCCTCTATCTCTCTCGCTATCTCGCTCTGCTGCTCGCCGTCTCGCTCTCTCGTTTTATCCGTGGCACTTGTTGCGCTTCAGCTGCAACTGTTGCTGCAACTGTTACTGCTGCTGCTGCTGCTGCTGTGTGGCACTTGTTGCTGCGTTCACACAACAAACCAAACTGAAACTCTATGTCTGGCATTGCGCTTAAGTAACAGATGTACACGACATACATTTTCATGTCGACGATTCAATTCGTTTTCGATTTCTGTTGTTATTTCGCTCATTTGCTCATTTGTTTCTGGTATTTTGTTTCTCGCATATGCCACTCGCTGATAAGATAAGCGGCATGCCCACGCTACTCCCCTGCCCCTAACGGCCGCTCCTGCCTGCTGCCTGCTGCCTGCCGCTTGCTACGTGCCGCCCACCGCATCCACCGCATCCACTGCAGCAGACGCGCCCTCTGCCAGCGATGGAATCCCTACACTCAGAGAAAAATCAAGGGTGCTCATACTTGAATCCAGAATTTGCAGCCTCAGAAGTTTAATATTTATATATTCATAATTGAAGTCATTTATAATTGTTAATAATTTTTAAACATTTTTGGACTTAATTTAAACTCAATACCGATTTTTGCCATAATTAATCTAAATTAATGTACAGTTTTATTATTATTTTTACGCAAGTACTAGAACATTACAAGCTTCATTTAAGCACAAAAAAACTCTTAAATTTTCTGAGTGTACTTATCATAGCACTTGGTCAGCTCTTCGAGAGCTCTTTAGAGATCTCAGCTGCTGTCTGAGCGGCTTATCAACATGGCCTGTGGCCTGCTTATGAAATCCAACAACAGCTGTAATAATTCCAGAAAGCAGAGGCAGAGACATCAGCAGTATCAGCTTATCGTGTTGAGGAACGAGGCTAAAATATTTGCCATGCTATCTGAAGTTTTATGATGGATAATATAATATGATAATTAGCTGAGCAAAGGCAGCGTAGCTGAAAGTCGTTGAAAACCACAAATTTTCAACTATTTTTATGCTTATCAATCGATCAATATCTGAAACAAGTTTTTATTTGTTGCTTTTCGCATGGCACATGCTTAATGGCAGCCGCAATTCCTTAATGGTTTGCTTTTGATAAAAACATTTCTACCGTTTTAACTACTCTAATTACGCTGCACTTGCATAAGTTATTTAATTACAGAGAAAGAGAAAAAGAGAGAGAGAGGGGGAGCGGGAGAGCAAAACGTGAGTCGCAATGGGCCTTTGCACAGCTGCAAACCAATTTGGCCAGGCGAAACTTGAACCCCAGCGATAAAGTCTAATCTTTAGCGGGAAGCGGGAGCAGCTTCAACCTTACGCTCAGTACAAAGTACTTTCCTGCTGCGACAAACATAATTCCAAAATAACCGAAAAGAGCCGAGAGAGAAAAAAAAAAAAGTACAGCATGAAATAATACGATCACATAAATTAGTCTGTCAAGCAGCAGCAAAAAAACAATAAATAAATATAGAAATAAACGAATATTAAATACCCTTTGCCAAACACTTCAAAATTTGGAACTTCCTTGCATATGTTTAATTTTATACAAATTTGTGTTAACTATAAAAATATTTTACACTATAAAAATCAATAACTATATTTTAAAGAGCAGCCAGAAGTTTACTGTCATCAAATCAATGCTTGCTGGTTTAATTTTTTTTATTTACTTGATGATTTGTTGATAAACAAAAAACATATGGCAGCGGCTTATGGCGCCAAGTTTAAATCGAAAGCTCGCGGCAAAGTTTGCTTAAATAATCCGATAGATGGCGCTGCTGTATGCAAGCAGTGTTGCCATATTTCCCATTTTCCATTCCCAACGAGAATAAAAACGCTCAAACATTTCGTTTTGCTCTTCTTCAACTTAACGCACTATTAATTAAATATGTTTATTAATTAATAATTAATTTCCCGTGTATATCATAATAATGTTTCACATAATTAATTTATCTTGTGTGTCTTTAAATACAATCAAATTTACATGAGTCCATATGTTTTAATATATATATTTTGCATAATTTTCTTAGTTCTAATATAATAATTGATATACTATATTTATATTTATTTATTTTTTATTGGTTTATTTTTGGTTTTATGCGTCAGATGAAATAAACTATACAATTCGATTGGTTGACTATTGCAGTTTGCGAGGATATGGCTGTGATGTCAGGATTAATTGTGGATCATCAAAAAACTATATGTATAAATCTTGAATGTTTCATTTCAGTTTCGGTTACAGTTTACTGTGGATTATGTCAACAGTTTCATATACTTAACTATAACTATCATAACTTACTCTCCCCCTCCTTACTCCACCTGTCTCTCACACACTCGTTCTACATCAAAACTAACCAACGTCCTGTCTCATCGCAAGGTACATTAATCGTACTTATGGGGTTACTACGACTACGATAACATCTGTCCCCACATAACTATGGCAATCTACTGACGGAAGGAAAAAATATATCTCTGCTGTTTGGTAAAAGTTTCAAAACTCTCATAAAATCAATTTTAAAATAAATAAAAAAAAACCTCTTAAAAAATCGTTTTTTACTGTATAAAGTTGAGCCTGTCGGAACTGTCGAGTCGGTAGCTACGTTCGAGGCCTTAGCATAAGCATTTTTTATAATATTTTAAAATATTTCTTATACGTCTTATTGTCTTCAACATTTGCCATTTTCAAAAAATTCCATTGTTCATCTTTTGATTAGAGTTATGCTGCCATTTTGTAATAGGAGTTTCCGCTTCCTGTTCTGTGTGTGTCAAAGTGTGTCTGTGTGTGTTTGTTTGTGTATTAAAACCTGTTTTGTTTGAGGAAACCGAATTTGGATTAGGTTTACTTATGAACTTAGCTGAGGGATGAGATTTTCGAGCTTAGTCAGAGATTAAGTTGCCACTTAAGAACTATATAATTATTTATGTATCTGTCTTGTAATCGAACTTTACAACCACTAAAACTATTCACAGCAGTATTTGTTTTTGTAAGAAATTACTTTTGAGTGTTGTTGTTTTACTTAGAAGGAACTGAACTATATATGTATGTGTTAAACGATATAATTATAAGCAAGTGGCTGTCGGTCAAAGTAAGTATTCATTCAGTATGGGAGAACGCAAGAATTGATATTGATTCAGTTAACTTAAAACTAGAATTCGAGAATATTACGCAGAATATCACATATTCCATCTTTGTGTTTGTGTTCGTGTTCGGTTTTGTGTCTAATCGTGTTTGTGTATTTGTTTTATTTTATATATATTTTCAGTAATTATTTTTTTGGGTTTTATTTCATGTTTTGCAGTTAACAACTGAACTAGAATTTCATTTATGAATATATCAACTTGCTTAACCATTTCATTATTATTTAAATTTTGAATTTATGCTTATTCAATTACTAGTTATAGATATCATACATTATATAGAGCTAAACTGAATAATAAGCCCCTATTTTGGGCATCGTACATAAGTTCAACTTGTAAATAATGGGACTAAGCTTGAGTTAAACTCGTTGAAAAAGGAATCGTTCAATCTGTTAGGGTCAATATAAAGCGTGGCTGCAATTAAATCAAAATAGTTACTCTCTTCGGCTAGGCAGACTCATACTTGGGTAGTTAGTATATATATAGTAATAGGTATAGATAGGATATTAAATATTGTGCTTAACAGTTAAAGCCTTAAAACACTTTGTTCAACTAAATGCCATGGCAACAAATTCAAAATATATTTAAACTTTTCCAACTTTCCTTCCTCTATGTTCAAACCCGTTTTTTAGTTCAATTGTAGCTCATTGTACATAGTCGTGTATCTGTGTGTATCTGTGTGTGGGTGTAGGTATGAATTTAACAATTTTGTAGTTATACTTTTAATTCTCTTTGTTTACTTTGCTGCTTAATACTAAATTATGTTAAAATACTTAGCTTAGGTAAATATAAATGTTTTGCGCTGTCAATCAGCGTTCGATTTATATGGTATTTAGTGCTGCACCTACATACGCAGATACTTCTCCTTGCCCCCTTATCTACACATCGTAAGCATCCTTCTCCTTGCTGTAGTTCTGTTTTCTGCTTGTTGGCACATTGAGATGATGGCTGCCCAACTGTTGCTGTTTCAGAGGCGCTGTTGAATTTGTTTTCCCGTTGGTTGGAGGCATCATCATCATACGCATTGTCATTGGCTTGTCCTCTTCATCGTCCTCTTCGGAGTAATCGCTCTGGGTCTTCACACGACCCCCCAGAGCTGGCCCACTGAAGTCATTGTCTTCATCATCATCGTCTTCCTCCTGTTGAGCATAATCATTAGTTAGTCGAATTAATTGTAAACTAATAGGGTTATTTAATTCTAATTAAATCATTTAACTTAGTTTATTATTTAAGTATAAAACAAATAATAATATTCAAACGCATACCTGGCGTATGCTTAATGTAACACAAAGCTCAAGCTAATGTAAAGCTCGTTAAAAGCTACACGTAAAGTACTAAAAACAATCAACAGAGGGCGCTTAACTGAAGTACTTGGTTGTACCTTAAGATAACTTTTTGCAATGCAAATACAAGTATAAATCAAGTTACGAATAACAAAGAAAATATCAAATAAATATTTAGAATTAATTTTTAAATTTCTTAAATATAATATTCACAATTTTGTTACTTTACCTGATTAGTTTGCTTAACTGAATCGTCATTAGGCCAGAACTACAACTAAGCCTAATGAGCTACAGCTGGATCTAGCTGGATCTAGCCGTTAGTTGTTACCACTAAGCCTAAACATTGAGCCTGCTAGTTGAACTTGTTTCTTTAAACTAATTTCATTAAATTTAACACGTTTATAAACTTTTGCTGTTTGCTTTTTTGTGTATATTAACAACTAATTGCTGGTAAATAATTGTAATCCTTTAGTTGTCATATAAAGAAGGCGCAGTACGCGAGTCGAATTCGATTCAGACGGATTACGAGCTCTGTACGAGTACAAGATATATTTACTCTAAATGGCATTGCGATTGTTTTGTTATTTTTGGCTAAAATGCTGTGCGTTGCTGTTGATTTTTAGTAGTGAGTATTTCGTTAATAGGGTATACTATAGTCGGGCAGACGGCGCGTGAAATGTGTCGCTTTAATCCGTGGAGTCAGGCGATGCAACTTTTCATCTACTTTTAGAGTTAATTTACGTTTTAGTTTTAGTTTTAGTTGGGGTTTGGATTAGATTAGTTGAGATTCTTAGTACGTTTTCTAGTTCTGTATGGATGGGCATGAGACACATTGAACAAAAGAAGAAGAGAGAAGAGAGGAGAATCGTGTGGTTAGCAGTGTAGATATGAGTTGGGTGGTTCGGGTGGTTCGAGTGGCTCTGCATGACGGGACAACATACAAACTTACTTCAAAGTCTCCAATTGTGAAGCGTGTCGCCGCTAATGAATCTTGCGGTGGCATATCCGGACTCAAATTCTGAAGGATATTGAGCGTTGAGCGTGAAGGATGTTATTGTTATTGTTATTGTATTTTGATTGAATTTGAAGCGTTTTGGTTAAGGATAGAGAAACAAGCGTTAAGGTGTGGATGAAACATTATGTGTGAGAGAAAGACACAATTAGTTACATGTATAGTAGTCGAAAGGATATATATATAGATACTCTAATCTTAGCCTAGGTTCAAAACACAACAAAATACAACAAAGTAATCGACAGTACTATACAAAATTCAATAACCCCCAAAAAACATAGATAAACCCTCTAGAACTCACATCATCGTCATTGTCAATCATCTCCTTGGTTGAGGCAGTCGTCTCGTTGCGTCGTATCGAACCCTGATGAATATCCAGATCCACTCCGAGGCACTGGAAGCAGCGCATTAGGCACACGATGGGCATGGGCAGAACCCCAGCCATAATCATGCACAGGGCTATGGTCATGACCCAAGAGGGATAATTCTTTTGCTCGATGACACCCTGTAGAAATACCCAAAATCAATTAAATGCTTAAAAAATAATAGATAATTTCCAGCTTACTAATTCGGCATTCCAGGCACCATATGTGGGATTTCGTATGACCATAAAGACCACGGAGGAGACCAATATGCAGACCATAATAGCTGGCCCAATATAGCGCCAGGTCAGCTGCCAATACCAGCCGGGCCTATAGCCGGTCATCTGATAGATATCCTCAGTAAAGCTACAAAAAGTTGAACTTATTAGCACTAATACTTAACGGTTAGTAAGTAGCACCCACCGTTGATGTCCATAGATGAATATAACAGCAATCATTTCCATCAGGGCCACAACAACCAGGCCAATTGTACCGGCAAAAGAGTCGAACATCTTGAGCCAATACTCTCCGGCACCTGTGCAGAAGATGAAACCGACAATAAAGCAGAATAGACATACCACGCCCGTGACATGTTGTTTCTTAACCCGCTTGATGATGTCTATATCGAACAGTGTGCACAGCATGCCCTCTAGAATGCCGATCTGCGATCCCAATCCCAGAGACAGCAGCATGGTGAAGAAAAGCACAGCCCAAAATGGAGCACCAGGCAGCTCCACAATGGCCTGGGTGAAGACGATGAAGGCCAGGCCAGTGCCCTCGGCGGCCTAGAAAAGGAAAGAGAGATAGATTGAGAGAGAAATTGGATAAAAAATTTATAGAGAATTCGGTAAAGTTTACATTCCTAAAAAAATCTTACAAAATTTAAATACCATCAGACAACAATGAAAACCATTTTGTTCTTAAATTTGGAACTTATCAAACCTTAAGTTAACAGCCGAAAATTAGGGATGCATCCAATTAAGCGTACATAGCTGAGCAGTCGGACTTACCCAAATTTTTAATACACTCTACATTACAGGAGCTCCGCGATCTTTGAATTTATTTTATAAACTGCGTTCGTACTCACATTATCCAACTCCTTGGACAAACTGCAATTGTTGAGCTGCAAGCGGGTGAACTCGGATGAACTGACTTTCTTCACAGCCTCCTCGTAGAACTCGGTGGAGGTATTGTTTGACAGCAGAGCATTCTTAACCAGTATATCCGTATTGCTGAGGGGTAAACAAACAGAGCACAAATGAAACTCAATAGCCACAAATACCTGGGGGTCAAACGCAAATAGTTCAAGAGCAATTGTAAATAGTTGAGAAGGCATTGGAACTGGCGGGGAAGTGGGGGCTGAGTTGCAGAAACCTGTGCAGCGCCCATTAATTGAAACAAATTGACAGAGTGGACAGACAGGCAGGCAGACGGACAGACAGGCAGAGAGCGCGTATCGATTGGACTATCAATGAACAAATAAACAAACGCTAATAATAGACACAAAGCCGCCGCATGCCGGTTACAACTGGCGAGCTGAGCAACTGAGGAGCTGCTGAGCTGCTCGAGTGCCCAGCTGAGTGACCCACCCAGTGAGCGGGTCAGCAGAGCGTTGCTGCTAAACTGGCAAATGACCCAGAGAGAACCCCAGCCCCAACCACAATCAAAGCCCAACCCAACTTGAGGGTTAGGCCAACTCAGAGTTCAACTCACCCGGCAATACAGCGATCCACATTGACGGTGGCCTTGAATCCCAGTATGGCAAAGATGACGACACTCGCATAGATGGCGGTGACAGCGTTGCAGAACGACACCAGCAGCACATCCCGCACGCAATTGTTCTTCGGCGTGTTGTAGCTGCCGAAGGCAATCAGCGACCCAAAGGCCAGTCCAAACGAGTAGAACACCTGCGTGGCGGCATCCAGCCAGACCGTAGGCTCCAGCAGCTTCTCCACCTTCGGCGTATACATGTGCATCAGTCCGGCCCCAGCGCCTCGCAGCGTGATGCCGCGTATGAAGAAGATGGTCAGCACAATGTAGGGGAAGAGCGAGGTGAAGTAGACCACCTTGCCGGAGCTCTGTATGCCCTTCATCACGATGAAGAAGACAATTGTCCAGGACAGCAGCAGGCACAGCACAATCCACCATTTGAGGCCGCCGGGCTCGTCCATAGAGGGTGCCGCATCCAAGGTGGTGCGGTACCAGAAGTAAGTTGTCTCCGACGACTTGGCGCACTCCTCCAGCTCAAAGCCGGTGCCGTTGGTCGGACAACTGGACCAGGGCAGGGGATACTACAAAAAAGCAGACAATTAGTTAGGAAAACCTTTTTAATTTAATTAAACCTAACTAAGTTTTATTATTTATAAGAAATACTCACCCGAAAACTGTTGAAAAGATAGAAGAAGACCCACGTGATGATCACATTGTAGTAAAGCGCCACGAAAAGCGTCACGATGCAGGAGGAGATGCCAATGCCTCCTAGCCAGGGATGTATGGTATTCCAAACGCCCAGGGCGCCCAATCTCATGCGCTGGCCAATGCCCAGCTCAATGAGAAATAAGGGTATGCCCTCCAGTATTAACATAATCATGAAAGGTATCAGAAATGCACCTGAAATAACGAACCGTAAATATTACTAATCATCCAAATTCTAGCTGATTTATGCAGTTCGATTCTCGGCTTTTGTTCGTAATTGAATTAAACTTGCACTAGGTATTTGTATTTTGCCAGAAAAATGCGTTGCTCGGCACGAGTTGCATGCCGCACCCCACCCCCGCAATTGACCTAGACCCCCAATTAAGCCCTTCCGGCTGGCACATTAGCAATGTGTAAATGCCCCACCCTAGACCCCATGTACTGCCCAGTTTATGTGGCACAGTACCAGGCATTCACAAGCCAAAAGCTGTGCAATTAGTGTACATTAAATCTCATAATGTTGACATTTGATTAGCTACAACAGACACATGATATCGAATATGTATGTAGGCAGAAAGCAGGAGCGGAGTGCGGTTAAAGTGGGTCAGAGAAAGTGAGCAACGGATAGGGCGCAATATAACTTTTAGTTTCATAATTTTGGGGTTTAAATGTATTTCGCATACTGTTATTATTATGTTAAGAAGTGAATGATTCAGGAAGCGGAAGTACAAATATTATCTGATATACTCTATAATGTTACTTTAGGTCAGTTATCACTCACCTCCACCGTTCTGTTGGCACAGGTAGGGAAAACGCCAAATGTTGCCCAGTCCGACGGAGTAGCCGATAATGCTGAGAAAGAACTGCATTTTGCCACTCCAGGCGGCACGATCTGGCTCTCCCGGAATGTCCACCGACTGCACGGAGTTGCGTTGCGGTGCGGTTAGGACGATGGTCACCCCATGGGTGCCATCGCCGCGGGCGCGTGTGTTCAGTGGCGCCATCTCGTGACCGTTACGCGGGGCATCAATGATTTTCGTGGCAGCCATCAAAGCGCACAGTTGAACGTCTTTTCCCTGCGATGAGCCGTGTTTTCTGTTATTGTAAAAAGTAAAAAACAAAAAAATTAACTAATATTAACATGCATATTGACAGCAGGAATTTTCCATGGCATTTTCTCAGTTAAATAACTACAACTATCTGCAAGAACTTTCAGCTCTAGGATAAAGGGTAAACACATACCAACTGTTTGATCAATAAACCAACTACAAACAGGTATAAAACCGACTGTCTGTGTGTGTGTGAGGTGTGTGTGTATGCAAATGCGACTCATGTCCTTGAGCTGCTGCTTTCAAGTGGTTGCGTAGGTGGTTTGGCCCTAATTGTTGGCCATTATGACAGGGCATTTGGGCCCTGTTTGTTTGCTGTCAACTTTGGCAAATTTCATTAGCTTCTCTCCTCAGGCCGAAGTGGCTATAAATTTCATTTTGTTTATGCATTTGCCACTTGTTAGCCACAAACAAAGCCAAGTCCCAATGCTATTATTGCACTTGCTCTCCCTTCCCCCGCCACGCTCCCCTCTCTCCCTCTCAATGCACCACCCTCTAATGCTCTTTTAATCCACTAAATGTCAACGCTTTGCATTGGCAGCTCCCCTAAAGGTCACTGCTAATTAAACTGCAACAAAGCCACGCATTTTCATATGTGTGTGTGTATGTGTATATGTATATGTGTGTGTGGCACATATCAGCAACTGCAGGCAGCGGTTTTAAGTCACTGAACTGAAATTCACAGGATAAGCGCTTAAACAGCACTCAGCTGCATACCCTATACAATATAAAACGCAAGCAGAGAGTATGCTCAACATAAGCCAGCAATAAGTTGCAGATAAATAAAATTATTATCTAATGGAAGTATATATAATAACACAATTTTTGGATCTAAAAATTTAAATTTTTCAACAAATTCATCCTTGCTTGAATCAAAATTTAGCAAATAAAAATTATCGAATTTTTTGACCCCTGGTATGGTTTAAAAATATGGGTTTGAGGCATTAAATGTTATTAAAAACACATTTTTTGGCTCCAAAATCTACATTTTTTCACCAAAGTCATCATTGCTTGGTTTTTTATGCATTATTTTCTATTACAAATCGTTTAGGTTAAAAATTGGGCAAATAAAAATTATTGAATTTTTTGATCCTCAGTATGGTTCAAAAACATTGGTTTAAGGCATTAAAAACTTTATAAAAACCCAATTTGATACCATACAGAGTATCTCTTAGTCTTAGTCTTAATTGCTTTCGCGGTTTTTATTTGCTTTTAATTTTGCCTGCCAAGTACCCCCAAAAAATTGTTGCAGAAGGTCGTTGCAAATTGACAGAGCCAAAAGGCAGCAAACAAAACACAGACACATGCAAACACACACACGTGCAGCAGATGTGTGTGTGTGTGTGTGTGTGTGTGTGTGTGCTATTTACTTGGAGGCTCGTCTCGCCTGCTGACGTAGTAAATGTCGCCAACAAAGCGAGGCGCAAGAGAGGGAGAGCGAGCACGTACCGACGCCTACGGAGTGAGCAGGAGCGCTGCGTGGGAGCGAATGTGTGTGTGTGTGTGTGTGTGTGTGTGTGTGTGTGTGTGTGTGTGTGTGTGTGTGTGTATTTTATAAGTATGTGTGTCAGCAGCTGTGCAGCAAGAAGCAGCAGCAGCAGCAGCTGCACAAACGAAAGAGAAACTCACCACAAAGAGACAGCCAAAAGCTGCACTGCAAAAGCTTTCTGGCGTCCTGCTCTATGGCGGACGCTTCATTGATGCCAACAGCAATGGAGGTGTGTGTGTGTGTGTGTGTGTGTGTGTGTGAGAGAGAGTGAGTATGCGAGTGTATGCATGATGGTGTCTATTGTGGGTGGATTTTTGGTGGGGTTGCACTTGTCGTATACGTAATGCGCTGTGACGTCTTTGGCTGCCCTTTTTGCCAACGAACAGCAATTGCGTATTGTGCGCGGAAACTGGCAATAAGGCAAGTGTAAATATTTATTTTAGCCGTATGAATAGCAACAATTGCCAATTGCAGAACAAGCAGCAGGAAAGCTGCAACTAGAAATTATTTCCATTCCATTCCCATCCATGCCGACATTATCCCCAGACTAATAAAAGACTCACGCAGCGGGCATTAAAATTCAATTGTGCCAAAGGCGAACTTCCTTCTTTCTTGCTGCCCCCGCCGCCCTTGACCCAGTCGGCGAAATTATTTGCTGTTTTTGTCAGCGGCATTATATAGTACTTAGCTATATACTATATAGCATTTGCAGCTGCTGATTACACAATCCAATTTATGTTACGTAAAGACTGAGACTGAAAATAATAGACCTGTGTGGTCCTGTTGCTCTGTTGTTGTTCGCACTGATTTCTGCGTCGCAGTTCGCGTTGTTGTTGTTGTTGTTGTTGTTGTCCACCTGGCATTTGACCCACGCCCACTTGGCCTGCCGCCCCTCTCCCCAACCAGCCTCAACCGGCTTTGGCTAAATATAAAGCTCAAGCTGTCAGAGTTGCTTTTCGCCTTGCCATTCTCGTACGCTTTGCCTTGTGCAGGACACGTCTGGCCCTGGCCCTGTCAACTGATATATTTATATATATATAACTGTATATGTGTGTGTATTCTCTGTGTGTGTAAGTGAGCTAAGTGGTCTGCAACACAATACTTAAATAATTTTTATAGGATATTATTTAATAATAGCCCGTCGCTAACAAAAAGGCAAAATTGATTGTGTTTTTCATGGTGAACTTGTCACTTTGTATAAGTAATCTAATATCGTATTATACCCTGTAGTTTTGCTACAGCTATTGTGCATCTGCACGCTCAAGACTTATGTAATTTCATCAGAGAGTACACGTTGCCCGCTGCCAACCTCAAACAGATATCCATTTTAAATGAATGGAAATATACCAACAGAAGGCAGCTCCAAAACAACGCTACCTATGTACACACACACACACACATAACACGCACACACACAAACAAAGAGTTTGGCAAAAACACAAAAAGCTTGCCAATAGGCGTCTATGTGTGTGTGTGTGTGTGTGTGTGTGAAATTCTCGCTGCTCTTCAAACCCCGCATAAAGGACAAAAATGGAATTGCGTCGTGCCCAAAATGTTATTCAAAATAAGCAGAAGCAGCAGATGCAAAGAGACAGACTCAAAGATGCTCTGTAAAATTATAAAATCAAAATTATAAAATATATATATATATATATATATATATATATATATAAACAATATTTTTACTTAATATTAATAGCAAACTATATTAAATTAGACTAAAGATTTTAACTTTAAATTACACTTTTATATTAAATTTTTAAATTCTTTTTCTTAGTTTTTATTTTTTTTTTATAAATGTATTTTATTAAGTGTAGAATCCGTACAGCTTAAGAATTTCTGTCAACTTAAACATTCAATAAATAAATAAATAAAATTAAATAGGCCTTAACTCATTGTTATAAATATAAATAAACAAATATGTTATCAAAATATACGTATTATGTTACTATCAAGTGTGATATTGTTTAGTAATATAAATAAATTGCAAATTTTAAAATTTTCCATGATGTCAATATTTCATACTTAATTTTATTTTAGTAAAAAAAATAGTATATATTTTAGTTAACGAGCTTCCTATATGCCACATTTAATAGTTTTAGCTTAAAAAGATCTGATTATAGGCCACGTTTAGTCAGTTAATATCTATGCGACAAGAATATCAATTTCCACTGCAAATACCCTACATATGCTTTGGAGGGTATGAGCGGTTCAACCCCCTAAGAGCGTGTATAATACTAGGCCAGCGGGGAAGTTGTTTTTAAAGCTGCTGCCGCTAACTTCGGCAAACTTTAAAGCACACACCGACAGAGCGAGACAGCGAGACTATGCCAGAGGGAGAGAGGGGGATAATGAGAGAGGGAGAGGAAGACTTGAAAAGGACAGACCTTTGCATATAGTCAGGGCAGGGGAATAGCTAACTCAGGGCACATGACATGGCGTGTTAGCGTATCAAATCGATAAGCGAATAGAGGTAGCCGATAAATAAGTGAAAATCAAAGAGAAATGCTTGCGGGGAGAGGGACGAGGGGGTGTACATCGCATAAATCATGCAGTTTGATTGCCTATGAAATGCATGCAGCTCATGCAATCGATTTGCACATTTTTTTTATGGCTGTTTATGACCTACACAAAGGCATATTGCAATTTAATACATATACAAAAGATTCACTTGTAAACATCGTGTGTTCTACCTAATATCTAAATTGATTTTGATATTTTCCGCTATTTATAGAAGTGCACAACAAATTCTGTGCATTTGCAATACTCTAATTAGTTTGGGTTTTCCACAGCAATGAAAAATCTTTGCTCATGCATTACATTTGGCCTCTGAACTCGCCTAACAACGCCAGACCGTCTATTTAATCAGCCAAGGCAAAATTGGCGCCGAATTTCTATTTCGTATACTAGATGGAGCAGCATTTTTTTTCAAGTACAAACACCCGCTTTCCCCTATCTGCATTCTGGCCTTGATGCCGCCCCCTGCCCCGCCCACAGCTACTTGTTTCAAGGAAATCACAGTTTGTATTCCTCTTTGTTGTAGTTGTCACTGAGTGGACTAATAAAATCCAGTTCGATCTTGCTTTAACCGCTTTGAAGACGGTTTTGAATTACCTGACTATTGTTTATCCAATTCGAAACATCATCGATTTATAAGCAATTGCTAGCTTATGTATACAATGGCGTTATTTGTCATCTACTGGCAATAGTATCCGACATTATAGTACAAAACTTTCCTAAGTAGTTTAATGACCCAAGCAAAATTTTTAATAATTAAATTTCAATAAATACTATCCATGCATTTTGCAACCTATTGTAACTCTGTTGTTTCTATAGATAGTAGAAGATTTAATTTTGTATATTTTATATTAAGTGTACGTGTTATATACAAACTTTCAGACTGTAACTTTGAGTAGAATATTTAATCATCTACATGATGATCTATTTATATATACCTAAATCTAAACATTTTTGATGACTTTGTTGTTTGTTTAGTGATTTGAATATCAAAATTCATACTAGATTAATTTTAATTTATATGATAATATTAATTTATATATTCGGTAATCCTAGCTCTTAGAGTTGGTGAGTTCGTCCTGATCAATAATATATTTTATTTGTTGAAATCTATTACGTCTTCTTCTGGCTGTTACATCCAACAGCCTAAAGTTGATATACTCTACATATTTTTACAAATTTTCAACGACTGCAGGGTATTACAAAATATGATAAAATACGATGCTTCACGGAAAATGGCTATTCATCTGGCCGACAGTTGCATTTGCATCATTGAAGACTCCTACTGCCTTATATACGCAGAACTCGTACACTTTCGCTCTCTGTTTAACAAGCCAGATTGAGGGAGAAAGAGTGAGAGAGAGAGAGAGAGAGAGAGAGGGGGAGAGGAAGTGTGGCATTTGTCAGGGCCAAAACACAATCAGCCAAGCACAAAGTTCACTTTTCTTGTCTTATTTTTTGGCATGGCATCAACTGTTGGCCTGTTAGGCAGTGGCAACACTTACGGATGCTGAGATAGGGAGAGAAAGGGGGTAAGAGAAATGGAGAGTGGGCAGAGGGGGATGTGAGCTTTTTCTTGCTGTTCATTTTTGGGCAGAAACAACCCCCAGCCAATGCCATTGCCAGCCTCAATGCAATTTCCCTTCAGCAAGAGGCTGAGAGCCAACAGAAAAAAGCTTATTCGGAAAAACCTACAAATATTTCGCGCAGCTCTTAGACTATACAAATATGTATATATTAGTTTATGTTTATGGGCAAAATCAATTGCGGAATTTGAGTATATATTTATTTTTTGCATTTTCCCCATTGTTTTTCTTGCCGGAAAATAAACAAATCATAAAACACATTTTTGCAAATTAATTGCAAAATATTTGCCAATTGCAGCAGCTTAGTAGTAGTATTTGAAATGTTTTTGCTAGATTTGCTGAATGCCAGCCAGAAAACGAGAAACGACATTTCGGAACACTCGACTGAAGCACGTGCATCCTTAAATATGTGTGTGTCTATATACATATACATATATACATATATATTTATGCTCAGTGTGCGCAGGACACGTCAGGATAAAAGCACGCTGTGTGCTATACGCTATATCTTTTTTCCTCGTTTTTTTTCTTTTTTTTCGCTTCTTCATTTATGTGACAGAACGTACCAAATATTGAAGTTGGCTTTGCTTCCAATTGGGCGGTTAGGAGCGGATTTTAATCCTGCTTTCGATGCGCTTGACAGTTGCCAAAACTTGTGGAATTCCCTTTGGGGCTTGGCACACGGCACAACACTTGCACAGCAATTTCAAATTTGCGTTAAATTGCGTTACTTTTTCTTTGTTGTACTACTTTCTAGCCGTTGTTGGGTTTTCCTACACGGAGCTTTGCTCGATTTCCACGACCGTCGCCTTGTGCTTTCCGTTGTAAACTGATTTGCTTGGCGCCGCTACACGAAAAACTCACAAGTTCTCTCGACGCATTCGATAGCAATACACAGCATTCGATAGGCAAAGTGTGGCATTTACTTTCGGCGGCTGACGCAAAAGGCGGCAAAAGGATATTATGGAAATTTTTCACTACACTCCAAAATTATTATTTGTCACCCATTTAAATTTTCCAACCCAAATAATTCATGCCCAAGCTCGGCCCTCAAGTAATTGCACAGTAGCTGCCATAAGTATGTGTGCGTGTGTATTTGTGTAAACAGAGCAGTAGCCAAGGGGGGAGTTTAAAGCTGCAAAAATGCCGACAGCCTAAAGAGAGAGAGAGAGAAAGAGAGAAACTTTGAGATTTAAAGAGAGTGGCCCTTTTTTTAGATGAAAGAATATATATTGTTACAAAAATTTATAAGATATTAATTGCATTTAGCGTTTTAACGGATTTAAATCAAAGGGAAATTCGTGTAAGAGCCAGATTAAAATTGCTATACATTTGAAAAATTACAGTATTTATAAATAATAATAAAAATTAAATCAACAAAATATTAAAAATAAACACATATTTTTAAAACATATTTATGATAAGCAAAATAGAATTCTGAAACTATGTACATAGATAATTGAGAGACAGCACTATCGGTGTTTTTTTTTTTTTGTAGAGCGAAAAAGCGCAAAAATTTACCAGAAATTAATCTGAATTTAATTGGATTAATATAAATAATTATTTAGTTCATTTTATGTAATTATTATGTTGTATTTTTATTGCTTTAGTTTATTATTTTGCGGTTAGCATATTTAAATCTGCAAACAGTGTGGCAGCGCTTTGCTGCAAAGCTCAACGAATAGCCCATAGATGGCGCTGTGCCATGCATGCCTGCTGTAGGCGTGCACTGTGACTGCCAAGAGTGTCCACGCAACGGGCGACTGTCGCTGCAGCTAGTTGTTGTTGTCAGTCGCAGAATTCCATCTTAATCGATTTTTTTATTGTGTTTTAAGTTAAGTTCTTTGCCAACGACTAAATAAATAAAAACCCAAATGGAGACGTGAGTATTGCCTGCAATAATGTGCTGTTAGTGGAGGTTTAAGTAAATCGTTTTCTGTAGTTTGCTGGACGAGGAGCTGGAGTCGCTGGAGGCGATTCTGATGGACGATGTGCGCATCGAAAGGGGCGCCAGGTAAGCGGAAAACACAAATAATTCATAAAATATAATAATATAATATAATGATGTTGATTTTGTGTGTGCACAGCGGCGGTGTGGAGGTGATTGAGACAACGGTGCTGCCGCTGACCGGCGAGGAGGAGGAGCAGCAGTACATCTGCGTGACGCTGCAGGTGCTGCCCCCTCCGGGCTATCCCGATGTGAGTCCCACGTTCAAGCTGCTGCGTCCACGTGGCCTAGATGATGCCCGATTGGAGGCTATTAGGAGCGCCTGCAATGCCAAGATCAAGGAGTCCATCGGGTTTCCGGTGGTGTTCGATCTGATTGAGGTGGTGCGGGAGCATTTGACCGGCAGCAATCTGCCCAGTGGGCAGTGCGTCATCTGTTTGTACGGCTTCAGCGATGGCGATGAGTTCACACGCACCGAGTGCTTCCACTACCTGCACAGCTACTGCCTGGCCCGGCATCTGAACGCGCTGCGTCGCAACTACCAGGAGGAGTTCGAGAAGCTGCCCGCCTGGCTGCAGAAGACGGCCGATCCCTTCCAGGCGCTCTGCCCCGTCTGTCGCGAGCACATCGACGACGAGTCCGACAGCCTCAAGTGTGCCATGCCCCCCTCGGAGCTGGAGAATGCGCCCGACTTCCGGGTGACGCAGGAGCTGCGCCAGCTGCAGCAGCGCATGTCGCAGCTCTATCTGCAGCAGAAGAGTCGCGGCGCCATCATCGACGTGCAGGCCGAGGGCGGCACAGTGATTGCCATCGAGACCGAGGAGGATGTGCGGCGACGACGTCGTCGCGAGGAGGCCGAGGCAGCCAGAAAACAGGAGGCAAGCAGCAGCAGCAGCACCGCCAAAGCTTCGGCCAACGTCAGCAGCTTTGCGCCCGTGGTGCAGGAGGCGCCGCGCATTCTGCCAGAGCCGACCAACAACAACTATCAGCATCACAATCGCCGGCACTATCGCGGCGGCCGGCGTCATCATCATCACCAGCATCATCATCATCATCGCAACGATCGTGCAGAGGCGCCAGCAGCAGGCGCAGGCGCCTTATCCGCTCCAGCTGCAGCTGCTGCTGCTGCTGCTCCAGCTTCAGCTGCCGGTAAACAGTCAAAGGCTCAGGCTGCCGGCGCCGCGCATGCCAGGTGACAATGGCGCTGCAACTGGCTGACCGCAAGCATTCCAACGAGGATCGCAGCCCCAGATCACAGCCACAACGGATTTAAGCCAATTCCCATGCCAATTTTCCATCTGCTGCCGTGCTGCTAATATAGAACAACTTCAACAACCCCCCGCGATACTTTTGCCCTAAGTTAGTCCTTAGTTGATTTTTGTTTTAGTTTGTAAACTCGATTTCTGTGAATTTCGTTTATGCTAGAACTAGCGCATAAATTATTGCATATGTTCGGTAGCAGCTGCTTAAAACTATGGCCAAGAATCAGCGATATTCTTGGCTCTTTTTGGGCAGCTTCAACACACGCGATTAGCTAGTTTCTATATGCATCAGATTTAGTTGATACGCTTACATATTTATGTATACTATAAACGTATGTGTCGTATTTAGTTTACATATTTATACTAACTATAAATACTTGTAATGGCTTACAAAAGACTTGCGGCAATATGCCGAACGATATTATTGAGAAACGTACGCCTAGTCTAGGAGTAGAACTATGATTAGTAGGGGCATCGATGAACACTAGAACAAATATCGAAATATCGAATTAATTTGTAGTATTTTGGCAGCACCAACTAGGCAGCGCTGGCGTTGACAACACAACACTTTGACTTTGACTAAAACTTAAACTAATAACTAATAAACATTTACTAAACGCATACAATTAGCATAAATGTTTCAGCCACAGTCTCTATCTTTCAAATCCCTCAAAAGTTAGCACAAACTATGCAAAACAATAAAAAACAAAATAAGCAACGACAAGATATTATGCCATCCCTTTAGGCACAATAATAGTTGATTTTCGAGAGGGACTGCAGCATTCTAGTCAGTTTAATACAGGAAACATGGGGAATACTAGCAATTATATGATATATGCATTCACATACATATTATAAATGTCTAAACGAATAAACTAAATGTTTTTATGTAGACAAACAGCTGAGCATCCATTCGGATACAAGTAAAGCATACAACATAAACATAAACCAAATTTCAATGTGTCAAAAAAAAAAACGAAATACAAAACTCTCAATAAATGGAAAGAAAATCGAATTCGAAAATAAATAAATATGGTTTTTTATTGTTGCTGGCCCAACTCTTGCTAGTGCAAGTCTTTCTGATGAAACTATCGCTGGCCCAACTCTCCCTGGCTCAACTCTCGTTGGCCCAACTCTCACTGGTTCAACTCTTGTTGGCCGTTCCACCCTTAAATAAAATGGTAAATCGTGCACATTTTGTTATTAATATTTTCTTTTTATTATTTTCTTTTGTAAATGTTGATTTCTCGTTTTGAATTGGATTTGAATTTTTTAATTGAATTACAAAAAAAACGTTGAATGCAATTTTCTGTCGTTTCGTATAACAAAATAATTTAGTATTAGTATTGTACAGTATTTTATATAAGCGGTTTCGCATCCGCATCAATTTGCATTAAGTCGTTTCTTCTACCACTTTGCATATATTGAACAAAAATAATTATGCAATTACAAATTGTGTGTGTGTGTGTGGGTTGTGGGCTTATTAGCTAAATATTAATTAAACTTAGAGTAATGACTTTTAGTATATAATTAAATATTGTTTACGCTTTTCTTTAAATCCTCTTTCTTTTACTATTAGTTTCAACAAAACAAAATCAAATTTTCTTTAATCGCATCAATTTTTGTAGCTCTTTTTTAATGGGGATTATTTTCTTCTCTTTTTTTTTTAGGTTGCAACCGCAACTGCCACGCCCACAGCCACAGCACACCCACAGACTGGCGATTCTGTTGGGGTGCTGAATAAACTGCAGGGGCAGCAGGTAGGGGCAACGTTTAATTCGAATGTTTTTTATTAGATTTTTTATTTAGCATTTTTTTCGTTTAGGTTTTTTTTGTGTTGTTTTTAATTGCCTTAAAGCACTTGGAGTGTATTTTGCATTTTTATAAGTATATACAAATTATAAATTGTGGAAACGTATGTATAACTAGTAAATAGTAGTAGGCATTAAATATTAGTAGTAGCAAAAGTATGCATTAGTTAGTATTAGTAGTAGTATCGGTAACGGTAACGGCTCAACTTTTGTGTGGCTTTTTGTATCTGTGTTCCATAGTTCGGTATAAAACTAAATTGTTTGCATTTATTTGCGCTTGCTCCTCGCTGTCTTTTATGCTTTACCGAAAGTATTCTATTTTTTGTTTCCAAAGAGCATTTCGTGTTCTATAAAAGATAATTTATAAATTCTGTAGCGCTCTCTGCAGACTACACTCTGCTTATAGTGTAGCTTCTTCTTCTCTGTGTTTTTTTTTAGGGGGTAAGGAGGGCGTGGGCAGGTATTTAATGTAATTCACAATTTTGTTTAGCTGAACTTCAGTGCGTTGTTAGTAGTTGTTTTGTGTGTGTTTTTGTTGTTGCTGCTTCTTGCTATTCTTCGCCATGCACGCCTTATAGCCGGAATGGTTCACGCTTCTCAGTGGGCGTGGTGCCGCGCGATGTCCGCCTCATGGTCGAGCTGAAGGTTGGCTCCGCGGAGCTCTTGCGCGGCGTCTGCATGCCCGATGGCGTTGAGCTGCCGCTGATGTTGCGTCTGTGGAAATTATGGGGGAAATGCGTTAGAAAATGCTTGTCAAACACTCAAAATAAACCATAAACAATTTAACATAAGCTTAACAACAAAATTCTAAATCAAAACTAAGCAAAATTATAATATAATCCTTCATTGAAATGAAGTTTGCCTTGTATATCGAGTGCTAGAATTTTGGATTATAATTCAAAGGCCTATATCTTTTAAATATATTGAATATGGATATATTACTATTCAATATATTTAGTTTAAAATTTAAATTAAATGTAACATATTTAATATCAAATATATAATACTTTAAATATATTTCTCATATATGCTTTTGGCTTTTATCATACTATAAAAAAATCTGGAAGGAAACAGTCGGACGTAACTAACAGTAGGAGACCCTATACTTTATATTGCAATAATAAACACAGCCGCATATCTTCGCTGTTTTTATTCAAAGCAGACTTGTTTTAATGACTAAGTACAGGTTCTGCCAAAGTCGATAGCGTACGACTGTTTTATAAAACAATTTACGACTGCAACAATGGCATTTAAAGTGTTTAATAATTATTAAAAAAAAAATTAATAAACAATTAACAATTTAAAACTATGCAAGTGCTTAAACAATTTCTTTAAATTATAAAATTGCTAAATAAATTAGAATAAATTAAAAGCAGGCATAGCTTGACATGCATAGCATAACAATCGCAAACTTTATAGCATAATTAACAATTAATGAAAATATAAACAGTAATAATAATATAACAATTACAATAATAAACTTAATAATTACTTGTACTGCTTTTGGGATTTGTCTACTTGGTGTATTATTTTGGTTTTTTCTTGTTTCATTTTTTCTAGGTTTTGCAGTTAGTTAACTTTACCCCAAGCTGCTTGGATGGCCAGTCGAGCTGGTGGGCGAAGATGTTTTGGAATCGTTGAGGGGTACTTTAACCGGTATCCGAGATGGTCGACTTTAGTTAGAGATGCATATGGGTGGGGGTAATAGATTGGTAATAATTTACGCATAGAGTTAGCATTAATCGTATTCAGATTACAACCATAAACCAGAGAGAGCAATTACTTAGCATATATACTTAATTAATTAATTAAGCTATTTAAAATTATAATTTAATTGATAATGTATTGTTTAGTGTATGTTTGCTTGGTTGTTTGCATATATTTTATTTTATATTATTTTTTTGTTGGGTATTACCTAGGCGGTTTGAAGCCGAAGCCTGTTAGTGCTGGTATGCTGGATGATCTACTCATGCCTCCATTGCTGTTTTGTATATTCAGGCACAAGTCGATATTGATATATTTATAGATATCGATATTTTTGGTAGCATTTCATTTGGATTTTTAGTTGATGTTTGTTGCAGTTAGTTGCAATTTCAAGCATAATTTCGAGATGATTTCAAGATGCCAATTCGATTTGTTTAGTTTGCAATGAGTTTTTGAGTTGTTTTGTTGTTGTTGTGAGTCAATTGTTAATGCAGTAACCGAAAATCATGTTCAAAAATAAATAAAATCAATAAATTAATAAATTGTTTCAAGTGTATCAAAGTAAATTCCCTCCCTCTGCAATCTCCCCACAATCTGTAGCCTAAAAGCTAGCTTAAACTGAACATTTGAACAGATTTGTTTACCTGGTGGGCGCTGGACTTGCCGAACCGGATGCGGTTTTGCGAGTTATGGTGCTGGTGCCATTGAGCCGACTGCCCGGCGTTGTTACCGTAGTCGTTACGGACAAACGGGCCGGACGTGGCGTGGTGCCGGTGCCGCTAATTGTGCTCGATGCGGATGGCTTGCGCTGTGGTATGCGCGATGGCGTATGATCGTCTGTAGAGAGAAGTAGAGAGAAGAAAAGTTGATTAAATAAGGTTTGCTTAAAGAGGCCGATATAAAGAGTAATCGATATATATTAATGTGAAACTCTCGCTGCCTAACTCTTGCTGGAACAACTCTCGCTAGCCCAACTCTCGCTAGCTTAACTCTCGCTAGCCCAATTCTCGCTACCCCAACTCTCGCTAGACCCACTCTCGCTAGCTTAACTTTCGTTGGTCTAATTCTCGCTAGCCCAACTCTCGTTTGGTTTAACTCTCGCTAGTCCAACTTTCGCTGGCCCTACTCCCACTGGCCAAACTCTCGCCGTTCCAATTCTTGCTGGTTCAACTCTCGTTGGCTGAACTCGCGCTTGCCAAACTCTCGTTGGCCGAACTTTAATTAGCCGAGCTCTTTCTGGCCTAACTCTTGGTGGTTCAATTCTTACTTAACTCTCGTAGTCCGAACTCGCAATTGCCAAACTCTCGCTGGCCCAAGCGATAATCAAATCGATAACAGTTTCAAAAATGATAACAATAACAATAACGAGAGTTTCCCTAGTTATTCGTGTATTTCTTTATATCTTTAACAAATACTCGTCAGATTTGCCACTTACCCGTGCTGTCCAGCGATAGCGTCGATCCCTGACGCGATGGCGGCTTGGAGCCTTGTCTGCTGAGCGGGCGTGAGTTGGGCTTGGAGCCGGCACGCGAACCGCCTGGCGTCAGTCCGGTGCGTGTGCTCGTGTAGGTGACCTTGCGGGGCGTGTAGCGTCCGGATGGTCCGCCATGGCTGCCCTCGTTATCGCTGAGCGAATCGGGTGTGCTGGCCGAGAGCGAAGAGCGCGATGGCCTTGACATGGGTATAGAGCGTACAGAACGCTCGCGTACCTACAGATAAGAGTGTTGATAACAGTGATGAAAATGCAGATAATATATGGGATAATAGAGAAGAAGAACCCGCTTATTCAACCCGCAGTAGCTGTTCTCACTTCTGGGCCTGCTTTACACTCTGCAGTGCGTCTTCTGCTGCCGATTCATTCATTTGCTTGGCTTCAAACTTACCCAGTGTGTTGTTGGATGACAATGCAGAACGTGGGGACTCAACGGTACCGAGCGGCTGGTATTGCAACGCACGAATACGGTGCCGCCGGCGCCCATGTGTATGGGAAAGGCGCATGGTACTTGGTCTTGTGCACGTATTTTCTCAAATATTGGCATTAATTCGGCCAAGTGCTCATCAGCTAAGTGTATATAATATATAGAATGGAATTTCGTAGCCAGACATAAGTACAAATTTATGGTTTTATTTTTTACTCTGGCCAAACGGTATATGATCATTTAAGGAACAACAAATTGCCAACGGAGAAACACGCAAAATAAATCCTAGCACCTAACTTCAAATTTTGGATAATGCTTTTTGTTGTGTGAAAGTGAAAGTTCTAGCGTTACTCTGTACCAAATAAATCATAAATATTTGATATATATATAAACATAGATAGTATGTATGTATATGTATTATAGATAGCAATAACAATTATACATAAACAAAGATAATTACAATTATAAATTCTCATGCACAAAAATCAAGAGACGGCGCGACGGCAGCGGCAGCGATAGCAGCGAGCTTTTTGTCAACAACACACACAATTAACCCAAAACGAAACTCAAAACTTACCTCGGGCGAAACCCTAAACAGTTTTTTAGTGCCACAGTCTAACTACGCTATAACGAACTCTACAAATTACTTAAATTTCATAAATTAAGAAGTATGCAAAGTATATTAAAATTTGTTAATAGTTTTCATTTCCAAAAAAATAAAAAATAAATAATAAATAAATATGTTATAGCTAATAGCTGTCGTTCGTTAGAGCCTAGTTCTACTGTAGCCAAGTTTTTTGAGGCATTTAGGATAGCTTGGAAAAGTCTAGGATATTCGGGAAGTGCTTTTGCTCTATACACTTTAGCTTTTCTTTTCTTTTGTTAACCCTTTTTGTTAGTTGTTGTTTTTGTTTTATTTAGATTTACCTTGATGATGGGACCCTGTCCACTCATATATGGCGGCAAGTTGGGGCTACCGGCGCCGCCATTTTGCGAATTGTTGGCTGTTTGGGATGCATTGGTCGGTCGTCTGGACGTGAATGCGGCCATGCTTTGTGAGACGCCATCGGCCAATATGAATTGCTCGCGTAGCTCAATGTTAGTGCGTCCCTTGGCTGATCCGATAAATACATATCATATACATATGTGTGTGTGTATACACCCGCCAAGCAGAGGCACACGCGCATATTACAGGGTATACGTGTGTGTATTGTTTTTGTTTTGCGTAATTTTTGTTTGTTGCAGGGGCGGAACATATAACAACAACAATAATAACAACGAAATTCAGTTTATCACAGTATTTGAGTGTGTGATTTTTTGTTTGTTCGTATTTTTTTAGTATTTCATTTTTTGTGGTTTATTTTTTGGGCGCAGGCGGAGTGCAGGTTGGGCGTGGGCGAGCGGGCGTGGGCGGCAAGCATACAGTTTATTTTTGTTTTTGATTTTTTTGGTATTTAAAATTTCGGATAGTTTGCGTAATCGTTATCGATATCGGTTTTTAGAATTCGCAATTAAAATACGCAATCGAAAAAGAAAATAAAGGGGGAAAAACATAAAATTTGATTAGTAAAAACGAAAACGTCATACAAAAATTAATACAAATTCAACATAGGACGAAACAATACGAAAAACTAAACGAATTTGTATGAGCATGAGAAATTACAACAATCACAACAATTACAGCAGGTACAGTCAGACGCAGGCTGTTAGTTAACAGCCGGCGCAACTGTACACATGTTAAGCAAAATTATATATAGAAGCATGCACTAGAGAGCGAGCGATTTAAGGTTAGGTTCTAGGCGTTATGGTATAAGTAGTGGGCGTGGTGTTACGTAATCCAGTTTGTAATCAAAAATACTATTAAATACAATGTGATATATAAAGTAATAAAGTACGCAGCGAGTTAACAAGTAAAGCAATATAAATATGAGGCATGAATAATAAGCTATAATGGGTAAACCCTAAGCTGTTGACAGTTGTAGGGTTTTTTTTTGGATGGGTTTTTGGTATTTTATTTGTTGGGATTTTGTTGATTTTGGCTGTTTGATTTCGCTTGGTTATTGTGTGTATGAGAGGCGGCGTTGGCTTTGTCAAATAATTGTGGCAATAAAAAAACACAACTTTGAACATATAATTGTTATTATAGGCGCGCTGTTAATATGTTTAACTAACTTTTCGACCAAAAGAATATAATTAGATGAGTTTTAATTGAACGGCAAAAATTGTTGAACAAAATTGTATTAAGGTTTCTTTTCGGGTTCATTTGCTAGTAATAAATTTTTTAGGCACAATTTTATTTATTTGTTGTTGGTTAAATGACCATATCCGTTTGGTATTATTATTATTAATAGAATGATTTGGTTGGTATGTGTCAAAAAATATATATATGTATGTATGTAAATATGTGTTTAGCATTTCAAATCATTAGTTGTTAAGCACAACTGTACCTAGTTAAGTTCTATGTGCAACAGAGATCCAAATGGAGTTTAATTGCAAGTAGTATTTAGACTACCCATAAGTGCTTCTAAGTATATTCAGAGGAACTACAAAACACTTCATTCAATTCTCTGTTACAGCATATGTAAGTGAGCATATTGTGAGATATGATAAAATATGGTATTTGTTTTATGATGCATGATGATCTAGGTATAGACAAAATGCATGAGAAAGAGCTGGGAATGGCATGTAAATGTTTGAGTTTTTTTTTTGTGATGTGGACTACAATGTTTACACTAAAATAAATGTGATGTATGAAGTCCAACTAGATATTTATATATATTTATATAGTATGTGTGGGTGCTAGAGCTAAATGTTATGATGGACAACTTACCGCGACAAGGATCGTTCTTCTGCAGGAATTCATCCAGAGCCACCCAGCCGCCTCCTACGCGCACCATAACAGTACTACGTAGAATACGTACCAGGCGCAATTTCTGGGAATCACCAAACTGTTGGGAAGCAGAGCATACAATTAGCTGCTATTGCTTGAACTGAAGATGCTATCAAAACTCACTCTGTATTTGCCTTCGCCCACTTGGAAGACACGGAACTTCTGGCGACAGGTGCAGAGCATTACCAAACGTTTGACCTCATCGTGTATCTTGTCGGAATCTGTGGCCGGTTTACGTTCCTGCCAATCGGGTCTCAGGGCGGCAATGAACTCCTGCCAATCGATCAGACCCTCGCCATTGCGATCAAAGAGATCCGCAACGGCCTTCATTTCCAAACCAGATGTATCGAATTCTGCGGAAGCAAAACAAGTTGTTAAGTGTATACAACATCATTTAGGAAGCGTGCAACTTACTGGTGTTGAGTATGCCATCGATGAAGACATCGCGTGGTATCATGCCGTTGTTATCCTTATCCATCTTACGGAACAGATCAGTCAAGCGTGATTTCTTGTGGTTCATGTACTTCAGGAACTGCAGAGAACAAACATAAATAGTAAATTTTATCTGTATCGATATTCAATTGTAAAACTTACGCGTTTGCGCCAATCATCCCAGCTAAAGTTGCGGGCACGCTCCACATCCTTCAGATACATGAGATGCTCGTGCAGCAGACGCTGACGCTCCCATGAGAGCATCCAGACATCACGCCACTTGGTCCACAGGAGCTTGGCACGTGGCGAACGGAATTCGAGTTCGGGTCCAGTAGAGCTAAAGCAAACATACAGCATGGAATTAGCATATTTTATAGTTCAGATATAGCCGATGAACGTTTAACAAGATGAACAAGACAAGAGGAAAGCACTACTGCAAGAGATACATGCATGTACAGAGAGCAGTTGAAGCTGCATTTATGAGAGATTGATGAAGAGATAGAGACGTCAACTAGGCTACTTACCTTGGTGAGAAACGGGGGCCGTAGTGGGGCAGGCGATCTCTGTCGGGCGTGTCACGCGTGGGCGTAAGACGACTGTACAGCGATATTACAAATAATGTTCGATAGTTCGATATTTTATATGATGCATAGCATATAAGCAGCAAGATGCAAAGATTTGATATGAGGCAACGTTTACGTAGCGTGTGTTCAGACAAGATGAAAGTAGAATCGATAATAAAAAGAGAGAAGGAGAGACAAAAAACAAATACAATCAACGTAACGAAACAATACAATATACAAAATATACACATAGAAAATATGAATATACATAAAGTAATCAATATTATATAATATCATATTGATACGCAGCATTTCCAAAATTCAAGTAAAACAAAAAGAAAATTTCGTATTAAGTGCATGCACTATTATTTTATCAAACAATCACAGTTAGATCTGTTCATGATCGATCTATAATTAACATGTATATGTCATGATAACTCACCTGCCCTTGCGCGCATTGAGTCCCTGGTCACGTGAGCCCTTGAAGCTGTGAATAGATAGAGAGAGTGTGGTTAGTTTGTGACATTTATACCCTGTAGTAAAACAAAATAAAGCAATAGTTTAGCAGCAGTGATTAAGCTGGATGCTGTTGTGGTGTGTTGACAATATTGTTGAGGTCATAAATGAAGTAGATGGAATGGACTTGTTAGCGTTTATTAGCGCTACAGTTATAACACTGTTCTACAAAGTTAGACTGCTTTGAATTTATCATGAAAAGCTCTTTTTTTTAATTTTTTTATATTCAACATGAATTGTTTATAATTATAATTATTATCAAAACTTTTCATGAGAGTAAAACAGTGTAATCAGTCGTATTAGACAAAAGCTACTGATCGGTCAGTTGAGGTATGTTAGGCAATACAATAGATACACTACAACCAGGCTGTATGTTTGCATGTGTATGTGTGCGTTGGTGTATTTGTGTGTGTGTGTCTTGGTGTTGGTGTATATGAGTGGTTTAAGCGCATTCTCCACAAGTATATTTATCTTTATACTTCATTTTTAGTGGTTTTTAATTCGTATATAGAGTAGAAGGTGGTGTCAAACCTTTGACGTCTCAGCGTGCCATCGGGCGATTGTTCGCGCAGATCGTGACTGGAGCCACGACTATATAGTTTGTATATAGAGTTGTGTATAGGGTATTTTGGTAAGAAAGTGTGTGCAATACGTTGCGGGGAAAATAAATATCAAATACAACAGAAAGTTGACATAAAAAAGGAAAATAATAGCAAAAATAAAGACAATTAAAAATAAAATAAAATAAATCCAATTCAGAGCTCCATTCCATACATCTTCCAATACTTACACAGGAGTCTTTCCACTGCGAGATGGTTTACGTGCGCCTGGTGGCAGTTGACGCGGTTTGCAAGCACGATCCACTTCATTCTGACGACGTGCTGTGTTCTCCATGAACTCCTTGTGATCTTCGATCAGTTTCTCCACCGGCGGAATCTCATCTGGCAGTCGTTCGTGCTTTAGATCTGAAAATGGGAATGTAAATATTTGAAATGTTCACTCAGTGAGCTCTACTTCTGTATACTCACTCAACAGGGTGCCCTCGAGTCCGCTCAGCCAGGCAAGGAGCTCCTCAATGGTATCGTCAAGATCCTTGAGCGATTGCAAATGCTGCTCCAGTTTCGATTCACGATTAATGGCCCATTGACGCACCTCCTCCCAGCGTTGCTGTATGATCGATAGCCAGTTCTTAATGATGGGTATGGCATCGGGATAGGCCTTGCTGATAATCTCTTCGGCGTAGGTGAAGGTTTCGCTCTTCTCACGCTCACGCACACGCAGGTCTCGCATGAACTCCATATGTATGTCCATCATTTCGCGTGAGACCTTCTCGTCGTCGGGTGCGTTCTTCGCGTAGCGCAGTTTGTGCTCCGCATGATCCAGCCAATCGAAGAGAGCCTGAACGCGTGCGTTCAGTTTCTCGGCATCGGCCAAAGCCACTTGAAGACGCTCGCCACGCTTGTCAACGGCACGTTGCACCTCTTCCCAAATGGATTGCATCTCGTCGAGCTGGCGACCCACCTCGGGATTATTGCCAGAGCGTTCCAGATCACGTCCAGTCTTCAATACACCTTGCATTTGGGCAGCACGCTTCTGCAGATCCTGTTCGATGTGCTTGTGATGCTCGCACAGACCTTGCACCGTCTCCAGATCACCATGCACCGGTCCATTCTCATTGAGGCGACTCTTGGCCTTCTTCAGCCACTCGAGCAGCTCGCCCAGGGCGTCGCTAAACTGTCCAGAGAGTAGCAGAGCCTCCTCCAGCTTACGCTGGCGTTCAATGCTCTTCGACCAGACACGTGTCCATTGCTCTTTGAGCTCCAGCAGCATCTTGTCGAGCACGGGGCGATCTCCCTTCGGAGCACGCTCCATGAGGTTCTTGCCGGTGCGCATGGTGGCATCGTAGACAGATTGCTTGGCGCCCAGCTGACGATGCGTCTCCTTCAGCTTGGTGATGTACTTCTTGATCTTCTGCGGCTCCTTAGAGGCGGTGGCTTCCTCAATGATCTGATCCAGCACCTGCTCGGTCTCCTGCAGATACTGCATCATGCCGTTCCAGGCATCATTGAACTCACGCGCCTCCTTGTAGCCATGATCCAGAGCACGTGTACGCTCTGCTGCCTTGCTGACCACGCGTTCCCAGCGATGCTGCACGGAAACCAATAGATTCTTGATCAGAATCACATCCTGCTTCTGGCTGAAGTACTTCAGATGCGTGCCCTTCTTGTCCAGCAACAGCATGGCCTCGCGATGTGTGCTCACATCCTTCTGCAGCACCTTATGCGCCTCCATCTGAGCCTGAATCGTTTCCAGCACTCGCGAGACGGGTTCAGCATTCGACAGCAGCTTCTCTGCTTGTGTCAACCACTCGACAAAGGCCTGCAACGTGTCGTGGAATTCGGTGGCTTCCTTCAGTGCAATCTCTAGCTTGATCTTCTTGTCCGAAGCACGCGAAACTACAGCATCCCAGCGTTGTTTTAGCGTGCGCAACGTATGCTGCAGATTGCTGGAGGGCACCTTCATCTGGTTCTGTCGCTTGATGTACTCCTGTCCCTGTGCCTGTATCGTCTCCACCTTGGGTCGATTCTCTTCCAGCTCATTGTAGACCTCCATGAAACGTTCCAGCTGTTCGGTGGCGGTCTCTGGCAGACCACCCACCGGTTTGCTGGCACCAATCACAGCATCCACATCGCCCAGCCAGCCTAGAATGTCCTGTACCTCGGCAATGTAGCCCTGGGCTTCCCGTAGCGCCTCCTCCAGCTCATGCTGACGATCGCTGGCCTTCTGCAGCAGCTGTTTCCACTCATTGTTCAGCTTACGCAGTTTCTCCTGCGTGGTGGAAGCCTCAACGGAACCCTTCTCCGTCTCAATTAGCTGGCGACCGGCATCGTTCAGTGTATCCACAGAGTTCTGATGCGCCTGAATATCATTGGCCAGCACCTTCAGCTTGGCCAACTCAACCTCCAGCAGCTGCGGATCGCCGGGTATCTAAAAGTAAAATATTTTAGTTAATTGTACTCTATTTAAATGAAATTTACGAATTTCTTACCGGCTTGAGCTGATCCAGTGTGCTGTCTGTCTTGTTTATCCAGACGAGCAGCTCGTTCAATGCATGCTGGAATTGACCCAAGTGCAACAGAGCGTGCTCCAGCTGCTTCTGGCGATCGACCATGCCACGCAGCAAGGCCTCCCAACGACGGTTGACCACGGACAAAGGTTCCCTTATCGATGCCGCCTGCTCCGGCGAAGTGCGTTCCGTCAGTTCAACAGCTTGTCTGTAAGTTTGGACATCAATATTAATATGCAGCTCGAATAGGAAGAGAAGAATTGGTGCTCAAGCTGCAGGCAGCAGGCAACAACAAAAATATAGCCGGTGTTCATGCATAAAACCATATCGGAACAGTTAAGTTTCCATTGCAACGTATACAAAAACATGCGCAGATTGAGCATAAATTGTAGTTTAAAGATATTACAAAACAACTAAAATATGATCCAGTGTTCATTTGGTTTTGGTTGAATCTGGAAATTTCCATATTTCCGATTCGCAATCAAAGATATGTGTTGTATATGTAAATCTTTAAACCAAATGCAGGCATACTTAAAAGTAAAACACAACAACGAACGCTAGAAACATTGAGAATTTTGTAACTACTATCTTGCCTTTCTAGACCTCTGCCAATTGTTATAGGTAGACCCCATATAATATACGTCGTTGATCATTCATTTACGGAATAGTATTAGACATTAGCATAAGTTGTTATAAATCATTTGATATGTGATCGTGCTTACCTGTTTAATGCTTCTACTTCGACCATATGCGGATCGACTTCATCCTTGAACGCCTTGAGCTGTTCAATCTGTCGCTTGACGGCATCAATGTCAGAACCCACGGGTCCCAAATGAGCAAACTTATCCTCGGCCTTGGTGAGGAATTTGAGAAGATTCTGCAGGGTTTCGTGGAACTCCATGGCCTTCTCCATGGCATCGATGAGATTCTCTTCGCGTTTGGCATAGAGCGCTGTAATATTGTCCCAGGCATTGTCCAGATCTTCAATGTGTTTCTTAACCTCTGGTTTGTCGGGTTCGCCGCACATGTTCATCAAATTGCTGCCATGACGACGCACCTGCTCTACCTCGGGCTTGGTCTGATCGATCTCGTGGCGTATCTCCTGGAGTGCCACCTGTTGCTTCTTGATGTCTTGCGGTTGAGCCGCTGGTGGCTCCTGGCAGGATAGTGTCTCCTCCAGATCCTTCAGGGTCTTCATCACATTGTTCAACTGCTTCCAGAAGGGCTCGGCCACACTGAGTATATCGTCCAGGGAGCTGCCACGTTTCTTGGTGGCCTTCTGCACATCGTTCCACAGATTGTTGAGCTTCTCCAGTTTCGCCTTGATGTCACGCACCGCCGGATCAGCTTTGTTTCCAGCCTTGGCAATCACATCGTTAGCAGCACGTTGCACAGCACTGAAGGCATCCTGTCGCTTGTCCAGGTCGTCCATCAGCGCATCGTTATCCTCAATCTGTTCGCGAATCTTCTGTGGCAGTGCGGAGAGCGGATCCAATTGATTCACTTGATCCACAGTGTTGGCCAAAGCGCGCAACATGCCCTCCAGTTTGTCTGAGAATTGGCTGGACTCCTGCAGAGCATTCTCCAATGCCTGTTGACGTTCACGCAGCTCCAGACGCAGTGCAGCATAACGCGCATTATCTGCATCCAGAATTTCATTGATCTTGACACTATCCTCGTCGGCAACCAGAGCACCCAGTGCCTCACCCGTCTTGTTCAGTTTATCAAGCAGAGGCTTGTGTTCGGCAATCGAATGCAGCAGACGCTCGTTCTTGTCCTGCTGCAGAGTGATTTGATCCGGACGTAGAGCTGGCATGCTCAGGCGTGAGATTTGCTGTTCCATGTCATCCAACCAGGTGGTCAGACCTTGATGAGAATCGGCAAAGTGCTCGGAGAGTGGCAAAGCCTGCTCCAAGATGCCCAGACGTTCGCTGCACAATTGTGCCACGGTATCAACGATCTCCTTCAGGTCATCCAGCTTCTCACGCAACGTGGCCGTGTTCTCGCTCTGTGGCGACTCACGCAGCACCTTCTTGGAGGCAGCAGTGACGTCACGTACGCGTCCTTTCTGGCTGGAGATGTCATCGTTGATGGAACGATGCTCCTGCAGCTGGGCACGCACCAGTTTGGGTTCCATGGCTGGTGGATCGGCTTCACGCAGTGTGGTGTCCATGTCACGGAACCACTCGAGCAGCTCATCAATATCTGAGGTAACTTCCTTGGCGCGTTGATTGCTCAAATGCAGACGCTCAGCCTTGCGTTGAATCTGCTCCACAATGGCATCGAAACGACGGTTATCACGGGTCACAATAGTCTCAATTGTAGCGGCACCTTCTCCGGGTGATAGCTGACACAATTGGGGTCCCACCAGATTGATCGTATCCAGAATGGGACGCATCTCGGAGAGTTCACCCTCCAGACGCAGCACATCGGCCTGACGTGGTTCGCTCGGTGCCAAAGCCGTCTCGGCGCTTTGCATCCATTCTACCAAACGGTTATGAGCCTCATGGAATTGTTGCACCAATGGCAGAGCATTCTGAGCATTCTTGAGCAGATCTCCACCACGATTGGTGAGATCCCCATAGCGACGCTGCAGTGAGTCGAGTTTATCCTTCAGCTGTATAGCCTCATCGTTGGATATATGCTTCATTAGCTCAGCACCAGATTCAACGGTGGATTCCACATTCGAGGCGTGTCCAGCAATGTTCTCGTTTAGCTCGAGTAGATGATCCATTTGCTCGAGCAGTTTCTCGGCGTACACTGGCACAGACTTGAAACGCTTCAGTTCATTCTCCATGCTCTCCATCCAGGCCACCAGATCTTGATAGCTGAGTACCAGATGGCGTAGACCCTGTCGAGATTCGGCAAGCAGAGCGCCAATATTGTCGCTGGCATCAACCAATCCCGTGTAGCGTTCGGTCACACCGCGCACCTTTTCGCCCAGATTAACGGCCTCTTCATCGCTGACCAGATGCATCAGCTGAGCAGCCACATCGGCCAGATCCGTGAAATCGGGTTGCTTGCCGAGAATTTCATCATGGAGACGATCGTGTTCACGTATACGCTGCTGAATCTTCTCCTCGTCAGTGGGTATCAGTTCCATGGCCTTAACAGCACGCTCCGTATTGTCGAGCCACAACTCAAGAGGACTGATCTTGTCATGGAAACGCTTAGCCACTTCCATGGCCTCTTCCAGATCCTGTTCACGTTGCTCGGCACCATCGGTGAGAGCATCGAAACGCTTCATCAGATCGTTGAGTTGTTTCTCAATGGAAGCACGTTCAGCAGGTTCGCAGTGATTGGCAACCTCCTTGCCGAGATTGGCCAGCGAGCCCATAGAGTTCTGACGATCCAATAGCATTTTCTTGAGGAATTTCTGCTCTTGCAGTTGGGCCTTGACCACCTTGTAGTCGGAACTAGGCGGCTTCTGGTTGGCAACCATCTCTTCGGTATCGCTAAGCCACTTGGAGAGACCAGCAAGAGCCTCCTGGAATTTGCCGGACTGCAGCAATGCCACATCCAGGCGACGATCGCGTTCGTTCATACGTTCCTTCAGATCGTTCCAGCGGTCGTTCAGTTTCTCCAGATCTTTCTCAATGATATTGGTTGAGACTCCGCTGGCAGCAGAACGTACCAGATCACGACCAGACATATTCACCTTATCCACATTAGCAGACAGTGGCTCCACCTTGCGCTCACGGAAGTTGCGGAAGTCCTCCTGCTGGCGTCTTATCTGATCCAGCTCTGAACCGACAGGTTTCATGCGCTTGAACTCCTCACTTACGTCTTGGATATCATCAAGAGTCTGCGATTGCATGTCGTAGAATTCACGGAGTGCCTTCAATGTCTTCTGCAGATTGTCCTCATGATCACGCACACGATTGTCCAGGCGTCCCAAGGTCTTGCGCAGTGTTGAGATTTGTTCACGGGTTTGTGTAGTATCGGCAGCGAAACCAGCATCAACCAGAACATCGGCGGCACGTTCGGCATCTTCTAGACGACCCACCAAACGCTCCAATTTGTTCTGCAGCTTACCAACATCATCCAATTGCTGCTGCACAATTTTAATTTCGCGACCAGGTGGCGACAATTTCTCGATTTCCGTTTCCAAATCATTCAAATCAATGCTGAGTCCCTTCATCTGTTCGTTGAACTGTGAGACGGCAGTGGCAGCTGATTGCAATTCGCCGCAACGATCATCCAGACGTCCCTGCAGCTCAGACATACGATCGGCCAGACCATCTACTTCACTGGTCAGATGATCAGCATCACCACCCGCAGCGCGTGCTTCGGCACTAATGTCCTTAGCCATCGCTTTGAGTGATTGCAAAGGCTTGCTGAGATTCGTCAGCTCCTCACGTATGGCCTTAACACGCTCCAGCAGTTTGGGATCCTTGGCTGCACCTCCCAAGGCATCGTGAGCGGCCAGACGGTCCTCACAACGACCTAAGGAATGATCCAGATTGCGTAATTCATCATTGAAGTCGCCCAAGCGACGTGAACAGTTCTCAATCTCCTGAGCACGTGCGAGCAGATCATTGTTGAGACGCTCCCAACGATCGCGAATATCCTGCAACTCGGCTTTGATGGGTTCCTTGTCGATATCGCAGCTGGTCAGGAACGTATCGCCCAAGCCCTTGGTATTCTCGAATTCTCCGGAGTGCTTCCACACTTCGCTACGGAAAGTCTGCAAATCACGCAAACGTGTCTCCAGCTTCGACTTGGACAACACACCTGGTCTCAGATCAGCCAACTTATCCTCAGCGGTACGCAGCCAAGCTAGGAACGTCTCCGATGTCTGCGAGTACTTCTTGCAGTGTTCCATGCACGTCTGCAATCGCGTATGGCGATCAACTGCCTCACGACGCAGTTTCTCCCATTGCTGTTGTATGCGATCCAGATCACGCTTTACGCCACGATCTTGCTGACGATCAGACAGATCCTTGCCCTTGTTGATTAGCATAATCACTTCGTGTTCACGAGCCATGACCTCCCGATAGATGGGCTCATGCGTATCGATCTGGTGCTGTAGCGTGGGCTTGTGTGCAGAAACCAGAAGACGATCGGTCAGATTGGACAGTTCACCGGAGAGCCAGCCAAGCGTCTTGGAGCAGTTCTCAGCAAAGTGACGGCCATCACGCAGTGAGGCCTCGGTCTCAGCCTTCTTGGTGTCGAGTTTCTTCTGCAGCGCCAGATATTGTTTTTCTAGAGCCGCAACGCGTGAGTTGACATCCGCGCGAGAGGCAGGATCACCAAGAATATTGCACAAAGTGGCAGCAGATTGTTCCACATCAGCGAGCAGCGGACGTTGTCCCTCCAATTGACGTTCCAGATTCTCAATCTTACGCAGATTCTCCTGATGATCTCCATCCAGAGGCAGTGCATCCAGATTATCGCTGATATTCTGCAGTGCTTCACGCAGACGGTTAACAGCCGCATCAAACTCCTTAGAGCTATCGGCAGCACCGCCCAGACTATTTGCACGATCATCCAGTTTGCCCATTAGATCATCCCACTTGGTGAGCACATCCTTCAGCTTCTGTTCGACTGCCAGGGCATCCGGAGTGCCGGCCAAATGATCGACAACATCGTGTCCCAGCTCCTGGAAGTGCTTCAGCTGTGGCTGCTGCGTGCGGAATTCCTCACGCAACACCTGCACCTGCTGCACCTGACTCTGCACCATGCGAGGATCAGATGAAATGGGTCCCAAGACCGTAAACATGCGTTCCTTGCTGTCTAGCCAGCTCTTCAGATTGCCGTGCGTGTCAAGGAAATCGCGCAGCTTCTCGGAGAAGGCAATACGGTTCTTGCAGATGTCATTGAGATTCTTCCACTTCTCCTGAATGTTATCGTTCTCCAGACGCAGCTGTTCGGCGCCGGGCACATCGGATTTTCGTCTTAGGATGTCCTTAATCTGGGCCTTGGTTGTGTCCAGCAAGCTCTGTTTCTCGTACATATCTTCGAGGATCTTGCGAGCCTGCTTGATGCAACGATCAGCCTCATCCTTATTCGACACCGACTCCTTGGGCACCTGGCGCTGTATACGCTCCAGGAACTGAGCCAATCCCTTCAGATTCTCGTACTGCTTGCGCACCTCCTCGCTGAGATTGTCTAGCTCATGCTGGCGATCGTTGAGGCGCACACCGATAAGGCCATAGCGGTTGTTAATCTCGCTCAGCTGCTGCTGCACCGGAGACAATTCAGAAAGCTGGAAGCCATCCTGAGAGGATCTGCGGCTACCGAATCCACTGGAACCAGTCGATAGTGGCGACAGTATACCTCCCTTGGTTGGGCTGGGGCTTCTGGCGTCTCCGGACATGCGACGCAGCGGGCTGGCGCGCTTAATCGGGCTGTAGGTCGAACGCTTACGGTTGGGACTGTCTGGGCGTATCAATGCGTCGTATTGCGAGCCAATATCGTTGATCTTATCGATAGTTGGTGCATAATCACGATAATCCTTGCAAATGGGTTTCAGCTCATCGTTTTGCTGACGAATCTTGTCCAAATCAATAGCCACAGGCGCCAGATTATTAACGCGTCCCTCTGTGCTGGTCAGCCACGACAATACTTCATCCTTGAGGCTTTCATAGGCGATGCGTCGTTCAGCCTTCTGCTTGGACAACTTGGCGCGTTCATCGATGCTGATGTTGATATTGCGCCACTGAGATTCCAGTGCCTTGATGCGATCACGCAGTGCACCTGTATCGGTTACATCTCGCAACCCAATCAAATCCTTGCCATTGCGCACACAATCCTCAAACTGTGGTGCCAGCTGATCCTTCTCACGCGACAAATCCTGCATACGACGAGCCAATTCCTCCGTAGAGAGCAGACTGGTCTCACGGCTATCGAGAGCCTCCTGCAAGTTGCCCATACGCTGCTCCACATTGCTTATATCATCCAGATACTTGCACAGACGGTTGTACACATCGTCGAGGAACTCGCCACGCTTGTTGGCCTTCTCGTAGAGCTTCTCGAATTTGCCAGTCACGTCATTCAAATTTGACTCCACCTTCTTGGCAATGCGCGCATTAGAAGCGCTGGCCAGCAGATGTTTCGCCGAGATTTGTACGCTATCGATGCTAGCCTGATGCGACTGCAGATCGACAAGCAGCACCTTGTGCTCTCTGATCTGCTCTTGCAGACGCTCCTTAATCAGGGAAGCAGGTCGTAGATTCAGCTTGTATTTATCCTCGGCCTGATTCACCCAACCAACAAGACTATCCAGAGCATCTTGCACGCCCTGCGACTGCACCAGTGTTCGGTCCAATGTCTTGCAATGCTCGCCCAATGTATCCAAGAGTTTCTGATAGTTGTTCTTCAGATCAGCAATTGGCAGCTCCAGTTGATTGATCTCCATGGGGCTCAGTTGTCCGCCCAGGCTACGCAACAGATTATCTAAAGCCTGTTGGGCATTGTCGACCAGACGGCCGCTGGAGAGGAGCTCATTGTGCAGCGCCTTGGCCTCATTCATCTGATCCTGGACACCCTTCGGGTCACCGGCAACCGGTTCGGAGATGACGCGTGAGACACGTGGCTGCATGCTTCTCAGCCACTCATTGGCCTTGTCCAGCGCATCTTGGTACTCACGCTGTCTGCCGCCCAGGCCAGATACGCGATCTTGCAGCGCATTGACACGATTCAACAGGTCCTTGTACTGTGCCGACACCAGCGAAACTTCTTGGCGTATTGGACTCTCGGCAGTGGAGAGAGGCTCTACGTGAGGCAATCTCTCGGGCAAAGAAGTGCGGAAATCATTGAGTATAGCCAAGAAATCCTTGCTCTCATCTACAAACTTCTGTGCGGCCATCGTAATGAAACGCAGATCCGCCTGATGTCCAATCACATCGCTGACAAACTCTCTGATGGTGTCTGCCTGTGACGAGAGACGTGTCAGATCCGATAGAGAGCGCTCCTTGTCCTCCAAGGTACGACGTGCCACTTGCAACCAGTCCGAGAAGACGTCCAATTCACTGCGCAGCTTGGTGAGCTCATCACGTCCAGCTTCCAGGCGACGCAACAAGCGCACAGTACGATCGTTGACACGATCCACGCGGGAACGCAGCTCACGGCCAGAGTTCTCCAGTGTGGTTACCTCTGGAGCTGAGAGCACATCACCGCCGGTGAGCACAATCTGACGGATTTGCTCCAGGCAGGTAGCAACCGGACGTTGTTGGGACTCGATTTCATCCTTGATTTGCTGCGAAAAGAAATTAACAATTAATTGGAGGGAAAATTTGAAATAATAATGTGAAATACTTACCTTGAGTGCATTGATTTGATTGCGGAGTTCATCGATTTTTTCACGCGGTCCGCCAACACTTGAGATTTTCTGTTCCACGGACGTGACCCATTTGAGCAAATCGTTGACATTCTCTTCGCACATGTTGAACTTTTCGAATACTGCTTGCTATTTTGGCCAGAGCGTTATGTTAATAAAAGAATAAAGAGAATTATTAGAAATGTTTATAGATTAGAGCGTATTTTAGAGAGGGATTTCTCTGGCTATAAATCGTACTTAAGTAAGGGGGCATATATTTATATAGAGAGATAATATCAGGTAAAATGTTCATCGATAGCTAAAAATTTATGCATGAACACAAAATATATATATAGAGTAAAGAGCGTATACACAAACATACAAAATAATAGCTGAAATAAAATAACCGAAAGCAAAGCAATAAATATATTTTATAAAAGCATTGGTTTGTTTTTTTAGGCAGGCGGTAAGGTTAGGTTATCATAAAAGCGGTTAAAAACAAACATACTAAAATACATTAGAGTTTATTATTAGGTATAATAGATGGAGAGACACAAGACACAAGCACCAAATGTTTTAACTATTTATATAACGAGCACTACAAACTACTTTGGACTAGCATCTACGACAAGGTTTATACTTTTAGTATAGGCAACTAACTACGGTTTAATGGGTTTGTTTTTGTTGGTTGTGGTTTATTTTAGTTTTTATTGTTGGGTTTTGGGTTTAGTGTTAATGTTTTTGGGGTTGTCTTTGGTTATTTCTCTTTTATTTGTATTTTGAGCATACTCAATAAATAAAACTGCAAACGAAATAATATAAAGTATGTATAAATGCTGAAAATAGGTAGAAAATTGAATTTAACAAAATATATGTTGTAAGAAATAAATGTAAAAAAAACTATAACAATAGATAGGCATTACCTTAGTCCAAAATAAACTAAGAGCAACTATGTTCTATAAATAGGATTTAACAAACAGGGGCTCTAAGTTGGTTTTTGGGTTAGTAATAGACCTAAAGGAAATTCTGCCTAGGCTTATAGAGTAGGACTAGTATGTATGTGGAAAATACGTAGTATTTGTATGAAAGTATGAAGGTATGTAATTGTATGTATATGTATATAATAGACATAATCGATATAAAAGATATGGTAGTTATATCTATTTGATTGTCGACGTCATTCGTGCTGAGAAGGCGTAGTATGAGACGCGTTGCGTTGCCAGTTCAAGCAAGATTGATGAATTTATGATTGATTGATTCGATTCACTCGATTCTGTGATGTAGTTTTATGTGTATGTCTTATGTAGCATAGTACTTGCTGAGATTTATTCTTTCTGCTGAATCTTAACTTAAAGCAAGTATAACAAAATGCTGCTCGCATTATGATTATTATTTTTTGGTAATTATACGATATATGTGAACGAACATAAAACTGAATGCCATGCGCTGCAATATAAGAAATTTGCCCGTTTTTCAGGCAGGCAAAACAAAATCAAATAATAATTTCAATGTGATAAGCAGAGCTGAGATAGATAAATAAAATTCGGGGTTAGTCTGAGCTTAAGAGCTGTAAAAATATATTATGGTGGACTAGTTTCTAAATAGTTTTATGTTTTAGTTCAAATATATTAATTTGCAGCACCATAAATATATATTCTTACAGACTCCTATTTATGAAATGATACATAGATAGATAGACAGCGCGCTGATCAAAAAATTCTTAACGAAATCGAAAAATAATAAATATTAATTATAGTATACCAAAAAAGTCAACATGCCACGAAGCTTTAGTATAATTTTTGTTGTTTTTTTGTTTTTGAATTTTCATTTCCGAGTTGCGAATTATCATTGAAATTGAAAATTGATAAAAATTTGAGCTGAGCTAAAGAACTAATAGAACTTACCCGTTGTTCGGCTGGCAAAAGTAAACCCTTCTCGGCGGCCTTCACTAGATCCATATTATTCTTGGGCTCATTAACATCGTTAAGACGACCATCAACGGGATCAATCAGACCATTTGTAATGGCTGCTGTGAGAGGCAGGATAACACCAGAGCTGGGATCACGTACCACCGTCGAGGAGGGATCAATTAGGCCGGAACTAATGGCCTCGGCTAGCGTATACTTTTTACGTTTGATTATATCGGGATGCATTTGGAAGGGATCAACTAAACAGCCGTTGGTTGGATTATACAGGTTAAATGTAATCGCTTCTAGCAAACCAAATGAACGTTTTGGTGTACAAATCAGGCCAGTTTCGTAGGCCTCTTGTAGCGAACATAGCTTTGAGGTTTGTGTATTCAATACGTTCGCTTTGTTGGCATCCATTAGGCCCTTGCGAAAGGCTTCTGGCAAACGCACCAGTTTTGCCTTGGCCAAATCTTTGACAAGTGCCGAATCGGGATCAATGACACCAACATTGGCGGCGTCCTTAAGCGTGTATATCTTCGGTGTTTCGATTACAGTCAGTGAATCGTTTGCGCTATCCTCAGTACTGACACCTGGCAGATAGGTCAGCATTCCAGTTTGTAAATCCAATTCCTTGGACTCGGCCGCCTGATCAAATGTTATCGGCTCACGCACATATATGACCAGCGTGGGATCAAAGGTAAAGTACAAAGCTTTCGGATCGACGAGCGTGCGCTTGGTGACATCGACAAGACCACGTTCATGAGCCACGGCGTATGGCAGGAACTTATAACTATCGAAATCCCTAACAAGTGCCGTCTTCGGATCGATAATATTATAACGAATGGCTTCATCTAGCGACATTTCACGAGGCTTGCTAATGACGACGCTTACGGGCGTTTGGCTTAACAGTTCAACACTATCCTGACGGCGCACGACCTCATTACGATCTGTTAACGGACGTTGTACTGTCACGAGTATGCCACGCGCGAATGCTACATCATAGTTATAGGTTGATTTGGATTTCGGATCAAATACGCGTCCCTTTGTCACATCAATATCACTATTTTCAATTGCTTCTGTAAGGGGTAGCTCTTTGCCTGTTAGCTGATTTTTAAAAACGGTGCTGGCCGGATCTATGAAACCTGAATTTATAGCCTCAATCAAATCAAGATATTCACCCGTTGTTGGATCACAGAATTTACCAGTTTCGGATCTATAAAGCTGCATACGCAGGACCATCTCTAAGCTCAAAAGGCGACGGTTAGAGACAATAAAACCACGTGATCTGGCTGTTTGTAGATCCAACTGTTCCTTGCCCAAATTGTAACAGCCCTTGGTATCATCTATAAGTTGTTCTTTGATTGCAGTCGCTAGCCGCATGTATTTCCCTGTCTCATAATGCTTCACCAAACTGGAGGAAAGACTGACGACATCTTCTACACAAGCCTCATTCAAATTAAGCTTACGATTCGTGACTGGATGCAAAACCTTACGCGTTGCCACATCATAGAAACCCATGGCTAATAGCTCATATAGCCCAAATCCTGCATTCTCAATGTCCACAATAAGACCTAAATTCAAAGCTTCACCCAAAGGTACAAAAGTAGCGCTACCCGGTTCCTTGAACACACCCTCTCTGCGGTTGATGATGCCATTACGGCAGGTCTCACTTAGGCTAAACATTTGCTCGGTTTGCTCATCGAAATAGCATGGTAAATTTGGATTAATTACAAAGCTGCGCATACCCTCGAGTAAAGTTATTTTGCGACCAGTCTTCGGATCGCTTAGTTTGCCAGTTCGATCATCGAACAGACCCTGATGTATAGCGCGTTGTACGCTAATTGGAGCATTCACATCCATAAGGATTCCTATGTTGAACGCATGCTTTATGGTCATGGACTGATTATTATACAAAAGTTTGGAGTTCTGAGGATCAATGATACCCTCGTCCTTGGCATGTGTCAGGTTGAGTTGCTTGTAAAGTCCGCTCTTAAAATCTCTAATCTGTACACTATGCTCATCCAGCAGATTTGTGTTAAGGGCCTCAGCAAAGTTCAGTTTTTCACCTGATTTGGGATCCATAAACTGGCCATCTGACTCGTCGTAAATGTTTTTGACTACTGCCTCAATTAGACGCAATGGTTTTTTGGCTTCAACGAGCACACCCTTATCGAAGGCTTCCTTAAAATCAATATGCTGATCTTCCTCTGTATCTCTCACCGTACCCTGTTGACTGTCCACAATACCTGTTTCAGTGGCTATTCCAAAGGGTATAACCTGACCACTTACACTGACGACCGTCGAATCGGGATCGAGTATACCTCTACGAATGGCACGTTCAGTTGTCAACTTCTCCCTAGTGATAGTATTGCTAAATTGGCCGGTTTTTGGATCGTATAATCCTCGGTAGACAGCATCAGGTAAGCTGCGTTTACGTTTGGGTGGAATCAGTATTCTATTCTCAAGTGCTTCGGGCAGTGATAGTTTTGTTGAAGTGTATGGATTGATAACAAAGCCCGCAATAGGATCAAGATAGCCCTTTGCAATAGCTTCAGTTAGCGAAATAATGGACTCCGTTTTTGGATCTAACAAAACTAACTCTTGAGGATTGATAAGCTTTTGTGCAATGGCCGACTTTAAGTCGAGCTGTTTGTTGTCAATGTTAAATTTAGCTATCGAAGGATCGTAGAGACCACGTAGCAGACAGTCGACTAGAGACAAAGGTTTCTTTGTGCTGATAAGATAACCCTTAACGAAAGCTTCATCCAGCGTAATGTTTGGTGAACTGAGCGTACCACGTACGGTGTCCAAAAGCCCCATTTTTGCAGCTTCTTTGCCTGGCACGATATTATCATGCTCTGTATCCTTTACTAAAGTTGAATCTAGCTCAACGAAACCCATTTCAATAGCCTGCTGTAACAGAATGTCCTCGCCAGAGACAGGATTGAGCACCCTACCTGTGCTAGGCAAGTAATATTCACGCTGCAACAATTCGAGCAGGCTCCAAGTGACCCTGTCGGTTTTCACCAGACGTTGCTGTACACCCACATCAAATGGCACCAGGGTATTGTTTTTATTGTCTTTAATTTGGCCAGTTGCGGGCACCACAAGATCATCTTCAATGGCGCAATCGAGCTTAAGCTCCTTCTTAGTCACAGTATCTACAATTAGGGATATTTTGGGATCTACCAAGCCAATTTCAATGGATTTCTGTACATCGACTTGATTCTGTGACTCAGAATCGTAGAGTTTACCCGTCTCTGGATCGTACAGACCCTTACGCACAGCTGCCTCAAGTGAAATAGGTCTACGTGCGCCTGGCACAAGGAAACCTAGTTGGAATGCCAATTCCATGGGTATTTCTTTTAGTGTCTGTATGTCAATAACCGTACCAGCCTGCATATCAACCACTCCCAACTCAATTGCCATACGCAGGGGGATTACCTCACCGCTGACTGGGTCGCGCACCGAAATCGACTGTATGTCCAGCTTGCCACTGTTGATTGCCTCAACAATGGAACAAACTCGACCATCGTCAAGGACCACCTTGCCTGTCTCTGAATCGATAACAACATTCTCAATGGGAGCTGGACGCTGTTCATCGGGATTTGCACGTATAATCCATTGACGTTCAATGCACTCAAAGAAAGGTATTTTCTTGCCTGTTTTCGGATCGACCATGTGACCAGTGTGCTTGTCCAATAAAGGACGCTCTAGAGCTACCGTTAAGGTTTCATATTTGCCAGTACTAAAGTTCTTTACAAGTATCGTTTCGGGATTGAAGATATTCATGTCAAATACAAGTGTTTGGAACGATATTTTCTGTCCAGTCGAAGGGTCAATAAAGTAATGGTGAGTTGTGTCATACAGGTTCAATTCATACAACTTTTCAGGTGTCAGTTCGGTGTCGGCATCCACAAGATATGTGATTTGTTGCAGTATAATTAATTTATCATCGATTATTTGCACTTCGTCCAAGGGACTTAGCTGTTCCTCCTTGAGCAGTGTTGCCACACTTTCTGCTTGCGGCTCACCATCTACAATAACCTGGCACTCCTCGGGGCTAATTAATTTTTGTGAAATGGCATCACCGATTGCTAGTGTCATTGGCACCTCACGTTTGCCCGTATGCTCCACAGTTGAGACATGCGTCTCAACTGTATCACGTGCCTCATCCTCTGGCGTTGACTCTGTTGTAGTGGTTGTTGTGGTCGTTGTTATCTTTGTGATGACAGTCGAACTTGTTGTGCTGCTCTCTGCTGGCAGTGTTGCAGTATCTGTGTAAATTTCGGTAGACTGCTGGGGTGTTTTTGGTGCCTTTTCAGTACTTAAAGCATCAACCAGAGCCTTACCAGCCAGTACAGGAGCGCCCACAATTGCTAGAGCACCTAGTTTGGCAGCATCCTTAACATTTTGCATTATATTACTGCCACCACTTGGAGATTTTTCTTTTTGAATAAAATCGACAACAGTTTGATGTTTGTCTGTTGTGGTTTCGGCTGGCTGCTGTTGCTCCAGAGCTCCAGGTTTTTCTGAATGTGTTACAGTCGTTGTCGTGGTTATTTTCTCAGTTGAAATTGTAGAAACAGGTAATTCTTCCTGGGGCACAGGCTGTTCTTCTACTGGTTTCTTATTAGTCTCAGCCACAGGATGTTCTTTAATTGGCTCGGAAATCTTTTCTTTTGGTTCTTCAGTTACAGTTATTACTTTCTCAGGTATCTCTCCTTCACTCGTTATTGTGGTTGTGGTTATCGTTGTTGTGGTGGTTGTAGACTCCGTAATAGTAGGTTCCTGTTCAATTGTAACAACTCTTTCCTCAACAACAATTCCAGTATCAATTGGTTGTGTAGGTTCTTCTATTTTACTTGGCACTTGGACGGCGGGTTCTTGCAGTTTTTCTGTTGGTTTTGTGATTATTGTTGTGGAAACTTCTTCGACCAAAGGTTTTTCTTCAATTATTTTAGTTGTCGTTGAGACCTCTTCAGTTAAAGGTTGTTCTTCAATCATTTTTGTTGTTGTCACAGTCGTCGTTGTGGTTGTCAAAGTACCACCAAGAGGTTCCTCACTTACAGTTTCAGTTACCTTAACATCTGTCTTTTCGAACGGTGCCAATGGTGCCGTGAAAGGAGGCTCAAACTCAGTAACAGTTTCTTGCTTAACAGTAGTTCTGGCCTTTGGTTCCGGTTTCGTAACAGGTTCCGGCGTGGGTTCTTTTTTGGAGGGTGGAGATGACTCCTTTTCGCTCTCATGTTGGACGGTTTTAATAGTGTCTGGCTTAGGTTTTTCGACTTGTGTTACTTTAGGCTCTTCCTTGACAGGTATTGTTTCTTTCTCCACCACAATAGGTTCCGTTTCCTGAGCTTCCGTTGTTGTCTTTGAGGTAGTTATAGTTGTCACTGTAGTAGTGGTTGTCGAGGTTGTTGTTGTTTGTTCAGGTTCAAGTATTTGTTCTTTTGGCAGTTGCTGTTGCTGCTCATTGGTTATAAAGTTAGCCGTGGTGGTGCTAATAAACTGTTTAGTGTCTTGCAACAGGCTGTCAACTTCACTTGGCACTTGTTTAGGTTCAACATGGGGTTGTACTTGAGGTTTCTCTTGTTGCTTGGGCTCTTGAGAGCTAATAACTGTTGTAGTTGTGGTTGTGGTTTTGCTATCTTCTTTTGGCGACTTTGCTGACTTAATAAGACTCTTAACACCGCTCACAATTGCGCCTCCCGCAAGCACGGGCGCTGCAATAACTCCCAACGCACCCATTTTAGCTGCATCCTTAACATTTTGTAGAGTTTTGGATGGCTCCTTGCTAGGCGATCCATCCTTTGTGGCCTGGGTGGTGGTGCTAACCACTTGCATTTCCTGTTTACGCGTATCTGATCCTACTACCACCGTCTGTGTGCGTTCCTCAACAACAACAGTTTGCTCACTGGACGTGGGTAGAGTGGTTAAAGTTGTGGTTGCCTGATCCGGGCTGTCGCCAGCCGTGGTTTTCGTTTCCCTTGTGGTTTCTTCCTCGCGCAATATACCTAGCTCCTTGGCTTCCTCTAGACTACATACCTCTCCTGTGTTGACATTCTGCACCTCATTATTCGATATGAGCACATAACCCTGCATTAGCTCAATAGTTTTCGTTGTCACAGTGTGGACTGCACGCAATGTCTCCATAATCTCCGTCTTCGCAATGGGTTTCTGTGTAACCACAAAGTCAGACAGCGGCTTTACCACTAGCACACCATTCTCCAATGCCTGTCGTAGGGGGATTTGCTCTCCAGTTTTGGGTTGTATCAGCGTTTGAGCCGCAACATCAATCAAACCACGTTCCAATGCAGTTACCACTTCAATTGCATCAGCCTGTGGCGCATAGGGTATGGACATGATAAAGTTATCTTCAATAGCCTGCTTAACGGGCAGAGGTTTCCTTGTAGTTGGATGCAGAACCACACGCTTTGTGGGTTCCACCAGACTCTTTTCTACGGCCACAGGGAATATCATGCCAACTGGTGGAATTTCCACCTTGGGCTTTTGTTTGTCGTAGCTCGCATCGAAGAGATTTTCTTTAATAGCTTCCGATATGTTTAACGTTTTGTTTTTGTAATTAAAAGTGGATTCATCCGCATTGATTATGCCCTGTTCAATTGCTTCCTCAAGTGTGCATTTTGACGGTTTCTGTAGTTTTGAAAGTGGATCCAGGACCTCACAAACAATGGCCTCATGTATGCTCAAAGGATAACCGCTCTCTGGATGCACAATTGTCTGTGTCTGTGGATCAATAAGACCCTGTGATTCGAGTTTAGGTATAGACAAACTCTTGGCCAGTGGCATTAGTATATGATTTGTTTCTTCAGGATCAATAATCTTTTGATCAACTGCCTGTTGAAGGTTTAGAACACGATTACGCTGTGGATCTGTGATCTGGCCACGCCGTCCATCAATCAGGCCAATGTTGAAGGCCTCACTAATGTTAACAACCTCGCCCTGTGGATTGGTAAAGTTGCGGGTATCCTCTAGAATTTGACAGGTTTCCTCATCGATGATACCCTTGCGTAGAGCATCGCGGGGCTTTAAAATAATCTTACGCATCTTTTGCAATACTACAACCTTTTCATCTGTTTGCACATCACTCTCAAAGGAGCGTCCACGCTGCAGTTGATCACGCGAAACGATACCACGCTCATAGGCAACTTCAACAGGAATCTGCTCACCTGTGCGTGGATCTACGACAAAGCGTACGGTGCGTAGGGCACCCTCTGCAGCTACTAGCGGTGCACCCACTACACTCAACAGACCCAATTTAGTGGCTGTAATCAAATCGACCGGTTGGCCCTCGGCATTCAAAATGGTTGCCGTACGTGGATCATATATAGACCGCGCGATGGCCTCCGTAACAGAAATCGTTTGCTTGGTACGTGGATCAATAATCTTGATTAGCTGCTCATCAATCAATCCCTGACGCGCTGCATCAAAGACATTCTCCGTCTCGCCAGTCTGCGTAAAAATAACCAACGCCGTGGATGGATCATAGATGGCACCTGGAGCAATTTGCAATGGTTCTGGTGATGCCAACTCACGCTGGCAGGTATTGACCTCAATGAAACGTGGTGGCGCATCTTTCAATGGCGTTGATACCTCCAGCACATCCGGCATATTGTTGACCCGTGTAATCCGCAGAATTGTCTTCTGACTAGCTCCGCGCGTAGCTGGTACGGTTTCCAGCACAATTTTACCTTCGGCAATGGCACTGCGCATGCCAATCACCTGCTGCCTGTTGTTCGTGTAGTTGCCATAGCTGTCCAGAATATTACGCTCAAAGGCGGACTTCACAGATATCTTATCACCCGTAGTAGGTTCGATAACAGCCACAGATAGGTTGTTAATAATCTGTTTATCAATGCACTCTTCAAAGTTGACTAATCGATCTGTGCCTTGAACATGGAATACACCAGTATCCGGATTAAATAGTTTCTGTTCGATGGCATCCTTTAGACGCCAGCCACCAGGTGGCAATTCCATGATCTGTCGTTCCGTTACATTCTGTTCTATATAGCTGCTCTTCTCCATAGTGATAAAGTCGGAGATAACACGCTGTGGCTTGATTAGTTCCTGGGAAATGGGAATTTCCACAGACTTCTCAACGTACTTCGTGTGCTGTGTATTCAATTTAATGGGCTCCGCTTCTGGTATAATTTGTTTGGTCACAATAGTAATAGTTGACTTCGTCTTTTTGCGGTTTGTCAGTTCTGGCACTGTCTGGTTGCTGTCCGGTACGAGCAGGCCGTAATTCAGGGCCTGTTGCACGGAATAAACATTACCCGTTTTGGGATCCTTAAATAGCTGCCTATCTTCGTCAATGAAACCTTGTCGTACTGCCTCTGTGAAGGTAAGGAGCACTGTATCTCCTCCTGGCTCCTGTGAGCCGGCACGTATGGTCACATATCGATTGATTGTTCTCGTAACAGTCTCTGTGGTCAGTGTAATATTAAGCAAGCTGCTGAGCAACAAAGCACCTTCGGGGGTTATGAACTTACGCTCGATGGCGGTGTCCAGAGGCACTGTCTCGCCAGTCTTGGGATCGAGTAAATAACCAGTCTTCGGATCGATCAAATTATGATAGACCAAATCAAAGACGCTTAACTCCTGGCCGCTGGCATTATGTACCCCAATGCCACGGCTAAACATTTCGTAGACCTCTTGACGTACCAGGCCCTCGCTAACGGCCACCTCCAAGGGAACTAGACTATCCCTACCTGTCTCTAAGGCAAAGCCCGTGCTCTTGCGACGTAAAATATCACGCGAGAGGGCCACATTAAAGCTAACATAATCATTGCTGCGCAGATCCTTGAAACCGTCTATATCAAAAATGGAACGTTGAGATACCGAACTGATTAAACCACGTTCCACCGCCTCGGGTATGCTAATCAATTCTCCCGTCATAAAATCACGATATTTTGATTCTGCCGGCAGCACAATGCCATCGGCAATGGCCTCCTGCAGTGTGATCAACTCACCCTTTCTTTTTGTAATACACTTGAGCTGATTGCCATCCAAAACACCGGCTTCGATGGCCTGCATTATGCTTAGTTTCTCGCGACGCATGGGACTGGTGATTAGATTTTGTTTATCGAGCAAATTCAGATCACAAATGTCTTTAAGAGTGTAGGGTTTAACGATCAATTGACGATTACGCGCCTCCAAGAAGCTAAGCTTCTCTTTTGTTACCTCATTCATATAACGACCTGTTTTCGCGTTGAGCACACCCGACTTTAGCGCTGCTTCTAGAGTAATCTTAACGTCACGTTTAGCATCGACCACCTCGCGAACGCTCGCATCGATCAGCTGATTGGCAATGGCCGAATCCAAACGGAATTTATCACCGGAATTACGATCAATTATCCAGCCAGCCGTATCCACCAGGCCATGAGCAATGGCATCGCTCAGGCATAGCGCATTCGATTTGATTGTAACCGATTCATGACGTATGAGATAGCCACGCTCATAGGCCTCCGCCAGGCTGATGGTTTGACCCGACTTGACACGGTACAATCCCGTCTTGGCATCCACGCTTCCCGCACTAATGGCATCGACAATATTTCTAGGTCTCTCTGGTGACATCACATCGGGCATTTGAGACTGCTCTACGGTGACAGTGTTGTTTACCTTGATGCGTTTCTCGGCCGTCTCATAGCCGGACTCAGCCTCATTTATCTCACGCTGTATCACCTCCAGCAGCGACAGCTCACGACCATTCGCATCTCGTCCAGCGCCTGGCTGCAACAGCTGCCTCGCCAGCTGCGCATCAATTAATCCCTGTTCCGCTGCCTGCTCCAATGTAATGCGACGATCCCCAACCAGCATTTCACCCGTACGCACATCCAGAATACGCAGCTGTATCGCCTCACCAATGGTGAGGACGCGTCCCGTGCGTGGATCACGTATGCCGGCAATATCCAGCACCGATGTGCCATTGCCGGGCAATCGCTTCAGGCCGCTGCGTATTTCGCTAAACTGTATCTGCGATGTGCTCGGATCCGCTGCCTCGCCAGGGGCAGCAGCATCGATGCCATCGCTGCTATAAATGCTCTTCGATGAGCTCTTCGTTGTTTTCGTTGTGCTGAATCTAGAAAGAGGTACACATTACACATGGTATCGATGTAATCGAATTCGGAATACTCACTGTGTTGTGCTATATGTGGTTGTATAGAGATCATCAGGGCGTGCGGCGTAACCTTCGCCAGTTGGTACGCTGCCTGCACTGAAATCAACTCTAAATGTCTTCAGCGGTTTCTGTAGACTTTCAGCGTATTGCTAAACCGGAAAGAAGTCACAATTAGTACATGTGTTTTGTGTGTGATGAGGTCAATAAAATGTTAACAATTATTTGGGGAAAAATCTGTTGCATTGCGAGAGATCGAGAGATCAAGAGATGTTGGGGAAGGGAAAAGGGGGGAATTTTATATGTATTTTTACCTGAAACTCGAACGCGAAGTCATAGTCGCTTTCCTCTGCCACTTGGACAGTTGTGGTTTCGGTTTGTGTTTGGGTTTGTGTTTTGGTATTGGCTTGGAATTTGGTTGTCTTACGACCCGATCTATGCTGAGGCATGGCTAAAGCTTTCGTTTCATTCAGTTTGACAAAGTCATAGTCATAGTCACTCGTTCTTGTTGTAGTTGTTGTAGTTGTTGGGTTTGGTTTAGGCACTTGTTTTAAGTTTGATGCTTCTTCAATGCACTGCGAGATTTAATTGAGCGTCGAAACAAATTAGAAATTACGAAATTTTATGCACATTCATTCTCATAAAATGTCTTCTTGATTTTCTCTTTTTCTCTTTTTGTATACATTTAATTTCGCTTTCAACAATTTGTTTTCATTTCTTTCTTTTCGTTGCTTTTGTTATTTCGCTATGTTCGATTGTATCTTCTGTGTGACTTTGCAATGTTTATGACATGAATTAATGGGGTTTGATAAGAACATTTTTGACTGCGCTTTTCGATAACTAATGGAGCTACTATATATAGAAACATATAAACTTTATAGCAAGTTGCAAATATGAAAGGAATGCAAAATTTGTTGTGGCTTGCCCTATAACTGATAAAATAGCACTATAAGAGAATTTTGATATTTTAATATTAAAAGGCCTGCTGTAATACTACAGATTAGCGAAATATATAATAATGCTGGAGCCCTTGTGTCTGCCGTGTGCCCAAAAATAAATCATATTCATTCAGCGTAAAGAATTATTTTTTTATGAAAAAAACCAGAAATGCCGTTTGCCGGCAAATCGTAAATTCAAACACTTGACTTATCAGCGGGTCTTTGAGCGTATAAACGGCATACGTGTATATGTATTTATCAACTACCAATACACGTAAACATATAAAACACACATACCATAACCAAGCCTATATGAAAATAGAAATGACGCTACTCTTTGTTAAGTGAAAATAAAAAATAAATAAAAACAACGTGCTGCATACGCTTGGCATGTTATACCGTACGATATAAACAATTCAAGTTATAACTCAGTTCCCGATCCAAGTGATTCAACTCCGTACTGCCCGATTACCCGGCCAACAGCAGGCGTAGAGCATAAAGCGTAAAGCGTAAAGCGCAATCTGCAATCTGTGTGCAATTAACTTTTATCTCTATTTGCCAGGAGCGGGAGGAGGAGGAGGTGGAGTTCACACTGAAGCTGAAACTGATTCAATTACCAGCGTATATATCTTTATGGGTATATCGTACCCATATCGTACCACGCATATAACATATGCCACGATACTTCAAAATCTTTGCGATCCCCTACACAATTTCAACAACAGAGCCATTTATCTGTACGTTTTTATCGAATCGTTAATGGAGTTCTTTTTTTATGAAGTGTTTGCGTCTGTGTTTGTTATTTTACCAAGAAAATTCTATTTACATACATTTTTACTTAGCCTCAGCGTACAGTGAGGCAAACTTGTTTTAAAAAATAATTGTTTAATAATTTTTTTAATTTTTTTGTTTGTTTTCTGGTTTAGTTAACACTTAACAACCTGCATAAAAATTTAATTGTTTATTTAATGCTAATGATTCCAGCTGTGTTAGAGCCGAAAGCTTTGTAAAACACGCTTGAAAAGACCTTATAAATTTGATAAAACAGCAAAAATTATTAATAACATAAAATACAATACCCAAAGAACTTCAACTATCTAAAATTGCACATATTATGCAAATCACGCGAAAAAAACAGCGATTGAAGGTCGCCCTAGAGTTAGTTGTAGCAGCCACAAATATATTATAATCAAAAAACAACAACAGTAAAAATATAAAACACAGAAAACACAAAATGAGCACAAATAATGATGATGTCAGCAGTAAATTTTTGAATAATAAATATTATGAAAACACGTTTGACGTGCGCCCACAACAAATACTAAAAAAAATAACAGAAACGAAACATCAACGATTAAATGTAATTGAAGCATTTGGGCTAAAAACCGTAACTTATTATACTACCCTCGAATGCGCTCCTGTGTGCTGAATGAGTTGCGCTTGACACGCTTTTTATGGGTAAAGCAGATGACTCAAGGCGGCGCCGGGCGGCCAGTAAAAGAGCGAACCGAGAGCTTTCGTTAGCTGCAACGTGCCGCATGCTGCATGCCACATAAAAATAGGCAAAAGCTGGCCGACAGAGACAGCAGATTGCAGCATTCGCTTTCATTGAAATATTCTTCTGTAATTTATAGAACTTAATAGACAGAGCGAATGAATGTTTTGCCTAAAAATATATATTTATGCAAGTGTGAGTGTCTCTGTCTATGTGTGTGTACTAAAGGCGGCAACCAAATTTGCTTTGCCTAGTTTAATCGATAAAACAGCAGCAGCAGCAGCAGTTGCAGAAAGCTGCAGTAGGGTCTGCAAATAAGCAAGCAATAGATGGAAAGCGCAATGACATGTTTTAAACTAAACAAAACCAAGTAAAACAAAAAATGAACACCAATGAATACACAAAGTTTATGCCAGGAATTTCATGAACTCCAAATGATCCCTGGTTTATGCGACATGAAGGAATACATGAAATCAATATATTATTAGAGCTGTCAAGCAATTAGAGGAATGTCAGCTGATATTCGTCAACAAATGACAGACAGAAATTACAATTCTTTTATTACAATTGTCGAACACGAATAGGAAAATTGTTTTCCACTGTTATTATTATTGATTTTCTCGCAGTGCAGTTTGATCGTTTTATAAAATTCAGCTAAATATTTACATGCCAGTAAACTTTGCTCAGCGCATAAACCTCACAACAGCTGACAAAAATTGACTAAATTCAGGCATTAAATTGTATTAAAATAGCGACTGGTTGGCTTCTATTTGAGATCTCACATTATGATGAATTACAGCTCAAACTGCGCTTAGATTAGATAAGCCTAAGCGCTGCCTTGACAGCCGATCAGAGGCATTGATAAGCCCAGGCAGGCTGGCTGTTGTCATAGTATGTCAAACACACACAATCATACAATCTGTGTGTGTGTGTGTGTAGGTCAGTTGGCCTGTCAAATTAAACAATTTAATGCACACAGAGTGAGGCGTAACATTAGCTCTTTAATTGCGGTTTTGGCTGCTGCAATACTTCTATTATTATTATTAATATTATTATTGATTCATTTATTTCATTTCATTTTCATTTCGTTGTGGTTTTTTGCTTTCATTAACACCCAAAAATAACTAATAACATATGGATTCTTGCGACATGTTCAAGGCTGTGCATGCGTTTGCTGCTTTTATTTTATTTTATTTTATTTTTTTGGCATATTTCAGGCACTTTTTCACACTTCAAATCGATTCTATTAGTTATATTTCTCTTGCTCTGCTATGTGTTATATTTTGTTCAGTGGTGACTTCATTTTTTATGGCCCCATACGTAGGAGGACGACAAAATACATAGAAGAACAGCCGAAAAAAATCAACAAAATTTAAATTTCTATTAAACAAATAAAAGCAGGCCACATGCTTGAATTTTGTATTCAATTCAGACACATTGAGCTAGAAGACACAGAGACACAGATACAATCGTACTTTCTATATAATATGTGACAACGCGGCGTATGCGTGCTTTGCTTTGCTTTGCTCTGCTTTGGCCCGGCACTCGAGAACTTTTATTTCTATTGCTTTTATTTAATTTTATTTAATTTTTTTTTTGTCGTATTTGACGCCTAATTATTTCGCTTACATAGTGAATACGCAAATTTCACCAAAGGGCAACCTTTGGCTAGATGCTTCTTTTTTGGCCTTTGTTCACGGCACAACAAGACAAAATACTAATTAAACACAAACACGGACACACACATAGACACATATGCACGCGTGATATACGCAAAAACTTCTTTCTTCAAAAAGTGTAGAAAATGCGCGACGCGAACGCGTTGAGTTTTATTCGCACGTCGTTACACAACCACGTCGCAATCGGAACTGATGCGAGCCCAACGGAACCGCAACTCATAAAGCGCCTCGCACTGCGCTAGGTTCTCCGGTTCTCCCGCTCTCCGGCTCTCTAGCTATCATCACTCATTCACACTCGTGAGCGAGCTTTTCGCTGAAGCTTTGCGTGTGCATGAGAGCGCATACCAGCAGACGAATCAAAAATGCCGGTAAATCGCTCAGTTTATCTCAGCTGTTGCCATTGTTGTTTAGACCCTGTACTTTAAGAGAGTACAAAAGGGTCTATTAAGCTAAGTGCAAATGAGAAATGTAACAGGCAAAAGGAGGCGTGATAGAGCCTACAAAGTATGTATATTCTTGTTCAGAACGACCAGCTGAGTCTACCCATATGTCTATATGCTGTCCGGCTTGTAGGTTTTCCTTTACTGTACGTGGACAAATAAGAAACAGCGAATATATGCAACAGACAATTTGCACAACTATGTGTGTGTATTATTAGAAAACAAGGTATAGGGTCTCTCAATGTTGGTTACGTCCGACGGAAGCCTTTGTTCTTACTGGTTTTGTTTTTGTTTGCTGATAAACCTCGCTCTCTCTCTCTCTCGAGCTCTCCATAAACAATAAAAACCAAAAAAAAGAAGCTAACTTGCTTGAAAAACAATACGCGGAAGTTAAGAACGCGTCAAAAAGTAATATATTCTTGTTTATATCTTGATTTTTTTGTTGCTTTTTTCGTTTTTTGCCTATTGCGCGCATTTTTTGGAGTTACGATTCGTTTGGCGTTTTCGATTTTCTGTGTAAAATATATGATAATAAGAAGAAAACCAGTTTGCGTCTAACCTTCTAAATCGCAATATGCTTCATTCAGTCTACTTAATGCCAAGCTCGGCCGCCCATGTTAGAATGTTGTGTATGCATATCAAGTTAAGCCTTTAACAAAATATATAAACCTCAAACTGGCAATGGAAGTTTCATTCCCATTCATGATGTCACGCTGCCTCTTGTTGGATGAGAGCATAACACCTTTTATTTTCAAAATAGCTATATATATTCCACTTGAGATCTTGACAAAAAATTAAACTCATACAAACGTTTAGTCACCTCAACAATGCTTTCGCCCAAAAGTTATTCAATTTATGTTAATTAGCTAGCCAAATGTTTACACAATTTTTTATTATGTAAATTTGTAAATTGGTAATTCAATATTTGCATTATTCTATAATGAGTTTGCCTAAAGGTGCCTGAATATATTGACCCTTCATAAACTCATTCTATAAAAATTATATGAAATTTATAATTTTATTTGAAATTTTATATTTAATTGAAGGTATTTATTTTATTATTATTAGAATAGAATATAGAATATTAAACCCTCGCTGTCCCATCTCTCGTTGACCTATCTCTCGCTGTCCCATCTCTCGCTGGCCTATCTCTCGCTGATCAATCTCTCGCTAGCTCATCTCCCGCTGGCCGAACACTGGCTGGCCCAACTCTCAATGGATCAACTCTCACTGGCCCAACTCTGGTCAGCCTCTCTTGCTGGTCCTTCTCATTCCTCATTACTCATTTAATCTATACTCGTCTATTTCACTTCTTTACTTTCGATTCTACTTATTTCAGAATTCATTTAAGAATTTTTCGAAATATTTTATTGTAATAGGTATTATTTAACGATCTTTTAATTCGACAATTTAGTTTTTTTTTTCTCTCTTTTCAAACACGTGTTTTTGCCAATTTTAACTGTATTAAGTTAAGAATCAAATAGCGAAAAACCAGTTGTACTAAAGTAGCTGCCTAATCGAATTTTTAATTGAATTTCGTGGCATAAAACCAGTTAACCTAATATAGAGAAACGACAGGCAAACAAACTCAAAGATATTAAGCAATAATAACTTAAGAGTTGACAGATGAAATAATTATAATAGCTATAAAAGTGGCGACAATGATCTGTGTGTGTTTTTTTTTTATTTTTTCAGAGATGATGACGTCGTTGTTAACTGTGCTGGCATTGAATTTCCGAGAAGAGAAGCCAAAATAATATGCGAAATATGCGGCAACAATAGAATTGTTAATTGGAAAGTTGACTTCATTTGACTAATTGGCCAAACAAAATAACGCAAATCCGCGCAACGCAATGTTTATTTATAAGTATTTCTAGTTACGAATACTTGAAATGCACAATTTGCACATTAGACAAACGATATTGTCACGAGAATCAAAAATAAAAACAAAATAAATAAATCGTTTTATATGTAAAATAATTGAGCAGCAACAAAAAAATGTAGTTTAATTTGTTATTATTTTTATAAATTAATCAAGTGGTGATTTATGAGGCAACGTTGACACGCTCTGATGTCATTATTTCTGCGTCTGTTTGAAGGTTAATTTAATAATAACAGTGCATAAGGCAATAACAGATACAAATACAACAACAAGAGATAGAGATACAGATACAAAGTGCGCTAGAAGCCGACGATAGAAAACGAAAGCACACAGAACCTGAACTTGAACCTGAGATGCTGTTCGCTGTTCGCTGTTGTGGGGACTGAGACCTGCGGCTAATGATAATTTAGATACTTTTGTATATTGTATCTAAATATAGCAGCTGGCGTCAAGTACCGATCACTTGACACTCTCTCTCGCTCTCGCTCTCGCATTGCAATTCTGACGGCATGTTGGAGTTGGATTGGTGTTTTTTGAACCGATATACTCACCAGACCATCGCTGCCATTCACCTCGATTGCAGTTTTTAGCCTCTGCGACAGTTGTTCCAGCAATCTGTCGTATTTCGTATTGAGATTATCCAAACGCTGGCTGTAATACTGTGTGGCACCCGGATCGCTGTCCGCCGGACGCAGATCGCGGCGCGGGGGGGAGAAGGACGGACGTGCCTCGAGCAGCCAATCCACAAAGCGCAGACATTTACTATCGTAAATCTATAGATTCCATCCGATGTTGTCGTAGTTTATCCCACGTTGAGTTATTTGTTTGATTTTTGGGTTAATTTCGGTTAAAATGTTAGTAATTCATTGGGTTAAATAGAATTTAATTTTTGTGTATGGGAATATTTGTTGTTGATAATACTATAGTATATTTAGTGCTTTTTATTTCATTGATTAATCAATACGATATTACGTTGATTACAATTGCTTTTTAATTGGTTTGCTTGTTTGTTGTGTGTAAGTTTTGTTGTTTTTGTTGTTGTTGTTGGTTTGTTGTTGGTCAATATTTGTAAGAATTTTTTGTTGTTTATTGTTTGTTGTTGTACCCAAGTGTTATTGACGCACCTTGTACCCAATAATTTGTTTTAATTTTAATTCATTTAACTACTCGCAGTCTGAGCTCTCGCTTCTTTTGCTTATCGTTGTCTCAGACGTAAATTTAACCACAAATTATTTGTTTAAAAAGCATTAAATATAGAAGAATTTGTTGTGTGTGTTTGTTTGTATATAGAAACAGAAGTATAGAGTGAAGAGTTCTATAGAGCGTGGAACTACAGTTCAAGCTACCAGCGTAACTTGAATTAAATAAAGTTGTTTTCGAAAAGTGTTCACAATCGTACGCACAGACATACCAAAGAGAGAGTAGAAAAGATGCTGGGCAGGGATAAGAGCAAACAAAGCCGGAAAAGAGTTCAAAAAGTCTTTATATATATATTTGGAGATTATAGGAATTAGCAGCTTAAAAGGTTTTTTTCACAGAGAATTGCTAGAACTCATATGAACATATTTTATTTAAAGGTTTCTGTAGATATTAGAAAGAATGTCTAATAATAATTTCTATACGTTATTATTGGTGAATTGAAGATCATTTGGTTCACAATAAGAATTTTTTAATATTTTTTGTTTGTCGTTTTAATTGATGCTTTAATGATTAATGATATTTAAATATGCCCTTAAGGATAGACTTCACTGGTTTAAACGCAATAAGCTATATTTACAGCCAATAAATCAGTTGTAAAAGTATTCAAAGAATACTCTAGTTGTATTTGGCGTTTTTGGCTTTTATTATTACACTCTAACTTTAGATTTAGCTAACTTTGTTAACTCTCAGTCCTACAACCAGCATCTATAACTATATCGATTCATACAGTCGACAGTCATACAAATTTTTACCTTAGCTTCGCGTATTAGACGTCCTCCAGCCACGTTGACATTTTCGATTTTTGGTTTTCGTTCGATTGCAGCTCCGAGCAGTTTCTATTTCGTTTGGTATATTTTTTTGTTTTTTGCAAGGGTATAGCATTTTTTTTACAAAAAATACATAATTTGATTTGGGTTTTATCAATTGATAATTTGTTTGGTTGATTGTGTTGTGTTTTTGTTTATAGTGTGAAATATTCATTGATTTGTGGTGGAGTGAAAATACAAGAAATTAGACAAAAATACATATACAATTAGTTTTGCAACTACAAAGTACAAATACATTGATGTTTGATGAGATGGTGACAGATGAGATAATTTATAAGAGTGCATAAATAATAATAAAACAAATACTACAACATAAAATAAATAGGTAATAGCTAATGATAGGAATTTACAGTTGTGTTTTTTTGTGGGAGACGGCACGTAGATCGGAGTATATATAATATATAGTATATCGCATATATATACACATTGTAGAATAGTTATGTGTGTGTGTAAAAGTGTGTGTATGTGTGTGTATTTGGGTGTCTAGCAACTGACACCCAATCTACAAAGTTTTGAGGATTAGACAAATACTACTACAGAGAGTATATAGTATATGGGACAATATTCAGGGGGGACAATTAACAAATGGATATATTATATAAATTATATTTAAAATATATACAGCCACGTATATATTCACACACAATACAGACATTGAGAACATGTCCAACACCAGAAGTTTATTGTGACCCACAATAAGTATTTGATTTATTTTAGCAAAAACTACTTTGGGCAGTTGGGCGGGAGGTTTTTTGGACAGGGCACTGGGAAAGCAATAGGTAACAAAAAAAATATATACTACGCTTTCGATATCTTTTGGTTTGTACAATTATCAAATATTACATATGTATATATACTTTGTGTTTTGGTTTTTCTTATGGATTCTGTATACTCTGACTAGAAACTGAGGCAACTGTACAGGGGTGGAATGAAAGTTCTATTAAATCATAAGAGGGGCAACTGATCAAAAACGTTGTACTATCAAATGATAAAGTTAACAAAATCATAATAATAAAATTGAATTGAATTGAAATCGATATAGAAATTGAAATTGAGACATATATGGGCCGTTGTTACTCACGTCTAATTCGTAAGCTGAGGTCGCTGTGGGCATGGCGGACAGACGCTCGGTGGTGCCATCCACCCATGATTCCTCGACTTGCACGCTCGATTGGAGATTCTTCATCAGCCCAATTGCCGTCTCGCATGAGCGCATTCTGTAAAGAGTTTTGGTGTGAATACGGCAGGTGGCAATATACGATTCTATATGGGATCTAATGAGGCGTCTAGCGCAGGTGGCAATGTTGGAATTTATTGTACCTTTCGCCCAATTGATTGCAGACCGCACTCCAGCGCGTGTTCAGACGCTCCACGTTCGAGTGCAGACGCTTCAGATCGCCCAGCACCTTGGTGGGCACGCCCATGCGTCCCAGCTGATCAGCTGCGTCGTTCATCTTGTCCATCTGCGGCTGTTGCTGTGTGATAATGTCCTGCATGCGCGTCAGCTGCTTGAACACGTGCTGCAATCCCTCGGCTGTCGATGGCAGATCCTGATGCTTGGCCAGCTCGTTCTCCAGCTCGGAGATCACGTGCTCGTTATCATCGAGGCCAGCTAACGAGGCTTCGAGCAGTTTCAGGCGATCCTTGTGCAGACCGCTCTGCGTGTTCAGCTCCTTCCACAATTCCAGCAGATTGTCCAGCGACTTCTTCAGCACGGGTGTCTTCAGCGCAATCGTGCGGAACGTTTCCTGCAAATGCTTCAGTTCCGGCTCGAGCAGCTGCAGACGACGCTCGTAGTCCGCATGGATCTCCAGCACATGCTCCAGCGAGTCCAGATCACGTGGCAATGGCGCCAGTATTATCTGATCCAGCTCACGCGCCATATCCTCCAGCTTGCTCTTGATGGCAATGCATTCCTCCGTGAAGATGCGACTGGCCTGTTTACTTTCCTCTGCAAAACGATAAAGAAAGACAATAGATTAATGGAAATTTCGTATTACAGCAAATTCTACCCCTTGTTTTGGGACCAGCGAAGAGTTTCTTCATGGCTTTAGTTTTGCTTTTTACTTGCGTTGCGTTTGCAATTTGACGTGAGACTAAGTTGTGGCTTCCTGCTCGACTTGACGTGACGCGAGCGAGCGTTAAATTCAATTCAATTAAGCGTTTAATTGACGCTGTTGACAGCTGGCCAAACGCCGTCAATTGAATCGCGACCAAGTCGACGCCTACACCGCAACTCCCACTTGCCATGGATAACTCAACTCACCTTCGGCTCGGGCGCGTTTCTCGAATTCATCGAACAGTCGATTGACCTCGTCCATTTCGCGTCTCAGGCGACGCAGCTGCGGATCATTGGGATCGCCCTCGCTGAGCAATTTATCGGCATCGTCGTTGAGGGCGCGCCTAATCGCCGTACGCTGTTCGGGTCCCATGGCCAGGAACTGATCGAAATCCCAGCCCTTGACCACGCGTATGGTGGCAAAGATCATGTTCTGACGCAAGCGCAAATGTTTCTTCTGCCACAGTGCCACAGAGCGATCGAAGAGACGCTTCAAACGTTCGGCAGCATCGATGGCCTCCTGATCAGGTGGCGGCAACAGCAGGCAGGCACCGGGTATCGAACCCTCCTGACCCTTCGAGGTGCGCACACGCCATTTCACACGTCCCGAATTGTCCAGCAGCGTGACAGTTTCGCCCTTCTCGATCTGCAGTTGGCCCTGCTGCTTGTAGGCGCAGATGGCCTGCACGGGACCCTGACGGTTCACCGGCTGTCGGCGTTTGTTCAACGGCACAATGGTCTGAGCACGACGCTGCAGTGTGGCAACGGTTTCGCCAAAGGAGTTCAGCTCCTCCCGCAGATCCTGCATGCCACGCAGCAAAGCTTCACCCTGATCCAAACCAAAGTCGGACTGCGAGTACTTGCTGTTGAGTATTTCATCGCGTTTGCTTAGCCAAGCTTCGGCGTCCTTGATCTCGGCAAAGAACTGATGGTATTCGGTGGCATGCTTCAGATGCACCTCCAGGCAGAGCGTCAGCTGCAGCAGCCACGCCCACTGCTGTTGCAAGGCCGTCAGATGGGCCTCGATGCACTTGGAGGCAGGATGCTGCTGATTCAGCAAAGCCTCGCCACGATCCAGAATGGTGGCAAAGTGCATCTCACGCTTCTCCAGTTCGGACATAAGGTTCTAGGGTACAAAAAGAAAATCCCATTAGCTTAGTTTTATAACTCTGTTCAAGTGCACTTGGTTGGTATTGCTTTTTAGTTTGTTTGGCATTTTTGTGCTCTTTCCGATCGCTTACCTCGTCGCCATTACCAAATGCACGCTTGTAATTAAATGGAACACAACATATCATAGCATAAGACTAGCACTAGCATAGGTATTTGGGATGATAATGTGATCTTACCTCATAGTATCTGTGCACTGAAGGCAAATCGAGTTGTTTGTCCGCCCAGTCGCGTGTGATCTCCACCTGTTCCTTCTCGTTAAGCCATTGCAGTTCGTCGGAGGCGTGCTTCAGGAAATGCTGCAGTGAATCCAAATCGGATAGACGCTTCGTCGAGGTGCTGAGCAGCTCGGCATAGACCTTTTGCAGCTGATTGAGTCGCTGCTGATACAGATTGAGCTCATCGCCCGAGAACTTCGTCTGCTGACGCTCATCGTTGAGTATTTTTGAATGGAACTGATCGATGATCTTGTGCTCATGTTGTTGACGATCCAGTTCCTCTTTGACCGATGGCAAATCGCTGCCATAGTCAGCGGCAAGCAGTTGTTTCTAAAATTCATTTAAACAATTAACAACAATTTCAATAGGTTTAACAAACTTATCACTTACCAATTTATTCTGGCACCATTCGATGTGCTCCTGCAGATCACGGAAGTGGGGATTCGTGTCGATCTGACGGGATTCGACCACCATGCGCGTCTGACGCGTCACGGTCGTCTCGTGGACGGGGAACTTCAAACCGGACAGCTTCTGTACCAGGTTTGTATGGAAATTGGTGCGCAATTGTGCCCAGCGTTGATGCAGCTTGTTCACCTTCTTGTGCAGCTCGCTCACATGCGGATAACGTCCTTCGTTGAGCACATGACAGTCTTGATTCATGTCCTGTATGGGCTCCTCCAAGTGCCGGATCTCTGTCTCCAGCGCCTCAACAATGCTCTTGGCATCCACGGGATGTAGACGCTCAATGCGACGCCCCTCCTCACTGACGCGCGTCTCTAGATCTGTCAGCTTATGGTCCACATGCTTGATCTCACGCTGCACCTTATCGGCCAGACGCTGCAAACGCTCCAAGCGTTCGATTTCCTGCTGCAGTATAACCTCACGATCCTGCAGCGCGGTATTCATGCGATACCAGGCCTTCTCAATCGCATCGGGACGCAAATCGGCCTCTACATCGACCTCGCCGACGGTTTCAAAGTAACGCTCCAGCTCTTTGTAGATCTGTATGAGCTTGGACTTCTCCCGTTTGCGTGCGCTAACCTCCTCGCTGCGGAAACGCTGCAGATCGCTGAGCAGACGCTTCATCTCGATGAGCGTGGGCGGGAACGAGCGCTCCTGCAGATAGGCGGTCTTCTCGCGACACCAATAGATGAACTGCTGTGCCAGATCGCGATACTCGTGCACGCGACGCTGTGATTCCATATCGAACAATGGATGAATCGATGGTGGCTCTGGGAATACATCGTACAGCGATGAAATGTACGTAATCAGCGATTTCTCATCCGGCTCATTGGTGTCCACATCTGCAAATGGCAAACGAATTAGTAAAAGTGAACTATCACAAGCAGTTTACTCAGTTTATTTACCCTCTGGATCCAAGAGACGCGTCACACCGTACTCCTTCTCCACAATGTGGAAGGCCGTCTCCAGGCGATCGCGCGGCCGATCGTTCCTTGCCTTTCGCCAGTCAAGCAAGTCCGGTCGGTTGCGATGCACCAGGGCCGAGAAGGCCAAGCCATCACGCCACGATGATGTAAAATCATTGACACGCACGCCCGGATACCGAGCTGTCGAGCGGCGTGCCCAGCGCAGAAGAGCCTCGCGAGCGGATACGTTGTCCTCTTTGCCAACAACTATATCGGAGATCTGCGAAGAGAGAAGGTTGAGAATTAGTTGATGCTTTTAAAGATTTGTTTTAGTTAATTGCAAATGTTTTAAATGGAGCAAGTAGTAAGTGTGGAAATAAAATTTAATTACTAATAAGAGACCTCTCTTTAGACCTTCTCTCCCAACTATTGTTAGCTCTCTGCACAGGCAGAGTAATTTACTAGCTTGTCTCTCAAGCGACCTTGCTCGTGAGATCTTCTCTCCCCACTGTTACCTCTCTGCGCTGCGTGCTCGACTCAATGGCCGGAGGCAGTGCCCGTCGATACTCCAGCTCGGAGCTGCGTATCATCTTGGCAGGCGGCAGCAGATCCTCGGCCGGCTGTTGATTCTCCTCGGCGCGACTCAGCGTGGTCACCTTGCGCACAATGTGCGTGGTCACACGTCGATGGCCATTGGGTGCCCGCTGCGAGGTCTTGGTGCTCTCCACGCTGGAGCCCAGCACCTCGGTGGAGATGCGCTTGTTACGCGTCACCTGCTGATAGCTGGACTCCAGGCCACTTCCGCTAGAGGGCACCAAGGCGCGACTGCTGTCCGAGGGTCGTCGGCCATCGACGGCATCCTGAAACGTCACGGTACGCTCGAAGTTGCTGCGTTCATGGGGCACGCTACCGTATGGCGACACGCCTGGATAGTCGGTTATGACCGCCTCTACAGTACGCTCCCGTTTGGTCTCGTGACGATAACGCAGACTAGAATCATCGATGTTGGTGGTTATCGCCGGTCCACGGGTGGTGTGCACCACTTCGCTGCCACCGGTGACGTAGGGTTGACCGCCATTCGACTGCCGTACCAGCTGTTGGGTGCGTTTCAGCGTCGATTGCGAGCTGGTGCTGGACTGCATGTTCGCATCGATATGTCGCTCAAAGGGGTTGTTATCGTTATCGTTGGGTCGTTATCGATTGCTTGTTTTGCTTATCGTTTCGTTTCGTTTTCACTTTGGTTCGTTGTGCGTTTCGTTTCCGTTTTTGGTTTTGGTTTGTGGCGTTTGATATCGTAATTTTTGCTATTTTAGTGCGTGATTTCAATTTGATTTTAATTGTTCAAAAAACCACCGACGTGTGTGTGTTAGGTGTGTGTGTGTTTGCGCACTTTTCGTGCCCACAGACAATTCAAGTTGTGGTTGAAGCCGGCACCGCAATTTGCGTTTAATTAAGCCAAAAGCCGGCTCCTACTTCTGACTACGCTCCAACACCGGATGTCTTGGTCTACGTTCTGCTCGATTCTCTAGGCTGCCTCTACATAGGCCCCTCGTAGGCACCACAGTGGCACCCACAGTGGGGAGCACTAAGCTGGCTGATGAGCGAATTATTTATGTGTTGTACATACACATAATTATCCATTCAACCCATCAGACGCCTCACTTGACTGACCAACTCTCTTCCACCTCTGGAATACTCTAACTGAAGCTAGTCTAGGCCCACAATGCGTAAAAATGGCTAATATGCGTCACATTTAATAGGTAGGAATTATTAATATATTTCTTATAAGCTGAAACTAACTATCCTAACATACAATTGCAAATTATAATCTAAAGTATTATTCAAAATACAAAAAAATATATATTCTAAGATCCAAAAATAATAATTGCAAGAGCATTTAGATTATTAAACTTATAATAAATACTACCACGGAAGTCATTTAATGTAAAACTCCTTATAACTCTCGCCAGTCCAACTCTCGCTAGCCCTACTCTCGCTAGCCTTACTCTCGCAGGCCGAACTCTCGTTGACCGAACTCTCGTTGGCCGCACTCTTGCTGACCCAACTCTCGCTGGTCCAACTCTCGTTGGCCGAACTCTCGCTGGCCTAACTCGCGCTTGCCCAACTCTCGTTGGCCCAACTGTTCTAAATTTTTACATATTCCATATGCATAAAATTCCCTAATATTTTTGAGTGTATTCAAGATTCGTCACGGCAAATTAAGCGTTTCTTTGGCAAAAAATAATAATATAATAATAATGAAGAAAGAAAAGACACAAGAAAATAGACAAAGCATAGCTAAAGGTTCATGTGCAGGGCCTAAACAAACGCCGCGGGACTCAAACCAAAACAACAACAACAACAATAAAAAAAATATAAATAATATCAGCAACAACAACAGCAGTCTATACTATAATAACAAAGCGAAAAGACAGCTAATTGTGTTGCCCACTAATATTTGCATGGGAACACATGGGAAATGGAACAAATGAGAAAAAATTGGCCTAAATGAAAGAGTATACAAATGGTCAAAATAGAGTTTTAATAATATTTATGTCAAAATTTATTTAAATATTATTTTAAAATTTTTACAAATTTATCTATTAGAATTTTCTATTTAGTTTTTAACGATATTTAAAAAAAAATACAATTTTGGATTTATTACAAATTTAATTAACATTTAACTGGTGATTTTTATAGCATCGTGCAAATGTTCTCGCCTTTTACAACCGATTCTAGCCATTTATTTTATTGATTTCAAGTTCAATACACCAACTGTATGCTTATGAGGCGGGCATGGCCAAAAAGTGCGCCCACAGACAGACAGATAGACAGAGAGACGGACGGACAGACGGACAGATGGAGCATATGGCATATCATTGAGATATGGAAAGGTGACGCCTGCGCAGAGAGCACGGTCAGCAGCAGTTTCTCCCCACACAAAATACAGTAGATATAGCATTATAAGTATAAAGAGCACAGCCTCAGCCAAGCATAGGCAAAAAATGCTAATTGCAACATTAGTAAAAAAATAGCAAGAAAACATAAAAACAAAAGCTGCAACGACGGCGAGTAAAGATCCGACTCCAAGTGTCTGCGGAGGCGACACTAAGAGGCGTTAATGGCTTGACATTCTGAGGCAACAGCAGCAGCAACAGCAGCAGCAGCAGCAACAACATCTGGCAGCTGATTCTGGCTCTTGCCTATTTCGGTGGCCAGCTTCTGTTTGAAGTTGACGACAGTCAAGTGCTGTTTATAGATAAATTAAATACATTTGCCCAATTTGCATTGTATTCGACATTTTTTTCAAACACAATGACAAGCGCACAAATTTCTTTTCAATAAAAAATAAAAAAAACCCGTAACAAATGAGCTGCTATAAAAATATTTTACAAATTGCAAACACCCAATAAATAAAATAAAAAACGTAACTAACTCTACGCTGGACTTGAATTATTATTCTACATCATTTTACTTTTAACGTTTTTCAGTATTATTTTTTTAGCGAGAGCAGAGCGCTGAACCAGAACACCCAAGAGCCGCAGAAATTTGCTACACTGCGCGAAAGAACGTTTGAAAAAGGTTTATTTTAGACAAACTATTTAATAAAAACTTGAAATTAAAGTATTGTAAAACCAAAAAAAAAAAAAAAAACGATAATATAAAATATAATATAATGAATATTATAAATAATATATTTAATAAATTTCCAAATATATTATATTAAAGAAATATATTGAATAAATTATTAATTTATATAAAAATATTAATAAAACATTAAATAAACTATCTAATAAAATATTCAATTCATATAACTCCAAACTAATTAAATATATTATTATTTAATACTCAACATAATTTCTTCTGACTTTCTTTTGCTGTCTAACAACACGCTGATCTGTCCGCTTGAACAAATACTATATTTATGATCACAAGTGTTTCTCTCAGTGTGGCATATAGTTATACAAATCGGGCATCAGATGTCTCGGCACGTCATTATTTTGATACAGAACTTGAATCCGCACTTTATTGCATTTGTTGGCCAAACAGGCGAGATACACACACATGAACACACACACACACGCACACACAGTTAACACACACTTGCAGCATCTTCGCTTAAATGAACTCGTCATAAAAAATTAATTGAAAGCAAATTGAGTTCAATTGCAACGAAGAGGCGTTCAGTTCAGATTGAAACCAATTGATATGAAAAAGCGGCGCACTTAATAAATCAGAAATAACGATTGCAGGCGCATTACGAAAAGGGGGGCGGGGCGGTAGTATCGATAAAGACAAAAGATATAAATCCCCAAATTAAAATTGAAATTCTGTTGGTTTCTGTTTGGTTTTTAATTCGCTTGTGACATCATGTTTAAGCGTGTTTTGTTGTGGTTTATGTCTTTCACTTGATTCTTTTAATTATTTATGCAACTTTTTTCATAATGGATATTTTGTTGATTTTTTTTGTTATTTTTTATTCTGCATATTTTCATACGTGCGATTAAACCGTAAGGTTCAGAGTTGAGCAGTTGCTGTTAGATACATTTACACATGTATCTAGATACATGCGACGGCGCTATCTCGTATAGCAAATGTGTGCGGCGGGCGACTCGACAACGACTAAAAGCGATCGGGCCAAGTTAAAACGCTTAAAGTGTTTGCCAGGTGTTTACCGCCGACGTCGCTGCCAGCAGCGGCAGCGCAGTCGATGTCCGCTGCGCAGTCGGCGTTAGATCGAGGCGAGAACAGAAACATTTTGGAAAACGAAATGGAATTGGCACAGAAAACTTTTCAAACGCCGACAGCACTGTTGGCCAAATTCGCTTTTTTCACGCCAAAACTGGCGGTTTTTAAAAGCATTTGCTAGAAAATTTGTTAAACTGTGAAAAGCGGAAATTCGGGCTTATAAACAAAATAATTAAGATTATTCTTAGCTTTTTCTAAAATGTTACAAGATTCATGTTTAAATTTTGAAATTTTTTTTTTTAAATAAATAAATTTGCCAACACTGACCAACAGCGTTGGCGTCCAAGCTTACAAAAAATATTGTATGTTTTGGAATTGAAATTGCGATCGTGCTGACAAGCAGCTCTGCGTCAACGTCGACGTCGCTGTTGCTGTCGACGTCGACAGCGCTGCCAGCAGCCAACCCCGTTATGGATTGCTGGCTACGAGAGCTCAGAGCTCCTACATGCCGCTTGTTGGTGTGTGTGTGCTTACAGGTAACAACACCAACAACAACAACACCTGTAAGTCCATGTATGTATTGTGTGAGTGTATGTGTGTATTTGTGTGTGTATGTGTGTGTGTGTGGTAGCCGTGGCAACGCAACGCCTACGCCGACGCAAGAACAACAACAACTGCCAACGCAGAATTATAGCAAAAACAGCAACAACAAGCCACAACAAATTGAAGGTTACAAAAGCAACAATATAAAGCAAGTAAACAGAGCAACTGCACAACTAAGAGATACCCTAGACGGCAACTAAAGAGTAAGCAGTTTGTTTAGCAAACAATCGGAGCAAGAATCTGCTCTAAAAACTAGGAAACTTTGATGAGAATGAAGGGATTCCCATAAATAAAACATATTATGTTTATGAATAAATATATATATATCAAAACGATAATATTATTAGAAGCAAATACCCTATAAATAATAAGCCCTACATCAAAATTAAAGCTTTAAAACCGAGCAGTAGAATTTAAAAATTTTAATTTTAAAATATGAAACCAACTCAAAAGCGTCGCTTGAGCGAATCTCTGCCGAATGCTGCTTTTACAGGGTATTCAGTCATTACATACATTAAAAATTACAGCATGTTATGCCGCTTTAACTTCAAAAGTTGTTGTTATACTTGTTGGCTGTTGTCATTGTCGTATTTTGTTGTGGTAGCTGAGATTTGGCATGTTCTGTGCGATGTTACGGCTTCTTCTGCGTCTTCTACGTCGGGGATCGGCTCAGAGAACATGACGACGTCATCTAAAAACTCAGCGTCAGGTAGTCGCTTTTGGAAGTACTTTTGTTGCCAGAAATAGCCAAGCACAACAAAAGAGATAGAGACACTGTGCTAGAAAGAGCACGAGCTACCAATACACAAAAGACTCAAAAAGCCATAGAATTGACCATAATAACAATAAGAATGCCAAAAAGAAATAAACAAAATCCCAGGCAAAAGAAGCAGAAAGAACAAGACGAGTTTCGTTGATTAAAAGTTGACGATTTGACCAGTCTCACGCACAGTGGGTCAAGTTGAATTGTAATCGGAGAGCCAGAAATAATATCACATGAATTATTATGTAATTAACATTTTTATATAAATCTCTTGCTTTTCTCTCAACTTGTCTGCTCTGCAAAAATCTAAATTAAGCAAAAAGCCAAGCAATTTTAATTTGTAGCTCATAACACATCACGACAAAGTCATTACTTGGTTTAGACCAAAAACCAAATTCGTTGACTGACCCCAAAATGGGGAAATAGCCAAGAAATAGTGGTAGTAAGAGTACAGAGCAAGAAATGATAGAAAGAAGCAAACGAAGACTGGCCATTAGCTGTACAAAGTCTGGGAAACCTTTGAGTTAACCAAAACGAAATGCCAACTATAATAATACCTATAACATCATTTAGTTCAACTAATTAATGTGCTACGTCTTGTATTACAAATTACAAGAAATGCTACAAAATTAATATAATGAAAAATGTTACCAAATTGCATTGTTGAGAAAATTAAAGGAAATAAAGTTACAAATGGATTTCAATACCATTAAAAAAGTGTGCTAAATATGTACTAAATTTTTCAATGTACTAAAAAGTCTAACTTTAATGGTCATTAAAATACAAACTAATTTAGTTAATTCATAAATTCACTTTACAATTTGCATTTATATAAAAACAAGTGTACTAAAAAGATCTAAAACTGTGCTAAAGAGATCTAAAATTGTACTAAACAAGTTCTTTCTATCAATTTAAATTGGCTGCACTCAAAACTCTATTAAAATAATTAATTGAAGCTCCACAAAGCAAGCGAAATTAATGTCTTATTTACGTTTTTTTTTTATATTTATGCGAAATAGAGCAATTTAAGACAATAAATAAAATCAGAGATAACATTAAAATGCGACTAATGTTTCTGCTAAGAACCTCATTATGAGCTTAAACAATTGTGTCTTGAGTCAATCAAAACGCTTAATAATGCTATAAATTACGGCGGAAGCGTTAAATGTCAGTCTAAAAACGATCTGAGCAATTAAAACGCAATCAAGGCAGGTCCTAAAGCGTATAGAATATCAAACTAGTATCACGAGTGGGTGTTGAGAACTCTATAAATGTGGCACTTACAATCCCGTAACCTGGCTATGATTTATACGACTGTGCAAATACAGTTGGAACTGAGCTGTACTGTAAACTTAGTTAAATAGACAGAGACATAGAGACATCCAGACATAGAGCTATGGAGATATAGTTTGTAGTACGTGTAAAGCCAAGCATGGGCTAATTAGCATGTTACATGCTTTGGCCCAAACCAAACATGGCTAAAAGCCAGTAATAACAACAGCTGTTGCCAGTGTGAGTACCTGTTTTTACCCCTGAGTGTATTCACTTGACTGAAAAAGTATGAGTACTCATACTCGCACTCACACTCACACTCAACTAACATAAATATGTGTAACTGTCTAATAAATAGCTTTTGCCAATTCATTTGCAGTCAACAGAGAACTGAGAACTGAGGCAGAAGCGCACAATGACTTAAAAACAGTTACTACACTCAGCGAAATATATGGGCGCTTCATTAGCCAAAGCACTAGGAAATAATTTACATAGCATAGATTAGAGATCATTTTCGGCGTATGAAAAACAAGTTTTACACAATTTTAAGTCGCATTTTGTAGCAAATTATAGCATAAATAATTACGTGAACTGTGGGAATTTATTAATAATTTTGATTGTAATTTAATATATTATGAATGTGAATTTAATTAGAATATTTTCTATATAATATGTATTTTATGCATTTGTTATTTTTGATTTTATTTCCCCTTTATTTTTATTTTCTTTATATTAGCTGAAATTGTATTTTCTTTTAAACATTATAAATAAAAAATCTTTTAAAAACCTCACAAAATGAAACATCATCAAATTCTAAAAAACTAATTAAAATTAAATGCTATTAAATTATACAACTTTGAGTTCAAGTGCAAAAATGCCAAATTTAAATATTTACAAACTATTAAAGCATATTCTTGATTGCGCATTTTTTCTGTAAGTGCATGTAGACTTTTGACGGCCGCTGTTTCTAACTGCTATTTGCCACCAATAGAATTTCAAATCTAATTAGTAAACTAAACCAGAGGAGCTCAGCTCAGTGGGGCAGAGGGGAGAGGGGAAAGGGAGCGTAGGGAGTGACCAGAGAATACTTGGCTTATTAATACGAACATGATGCCAGGCAGTGTGCAAATACTTAGTACTATGTGCATTATCTATATAATTTGTGGTAATTTGAGCAATGTTTTTTTGTTGTTGCACTTGAAACTGTTTTATTTGTTCGGTGTGTTATTGCTGTTTGGGGTGAGCAAACAAAATGCTAAAATGCAAAAAGCAAACGGGAAGTGCGTTCGACAGTAGCTACAATAATAATATTGAGGCAATGTTAAATGCAATTACAATCGCAGTTAGACAATTACAGCAAATCCTAATCACTTGCTGTTCAAACAGTTTGTAATTGAGACGATGCAGATTTATTGTAATTAGTGTTAAGCTGTTGAAATCTCAGATGACAAGCCTCAAAGAGCAGATAAGAAAACTAGGAAAAACACAATTTTTGAATCTCTAGATTCTACTTTATTTTTTTAACAAATTCATCCCATATTTTAATCGCTATTGTTTGTTCAATATACATATTTAATATTTAAGAAATTTATGAAATTTTTGTAGTAAGAGATTTATTTAGATAGAGCTAAGCTGTAGCTGACATCTTTCTTATATAATTCAATCTGTATCTATAAAGATATGTACTTATAAGCCATAATTGAGCCATAAACCTGCAGCTGTTTGTTCTAGTTTCAACACCAAATATTTGAATTATACAATGATATGATATATGATATAATACTTGGTGTGGGAGCACATCAGTCCACATGCCAAATATGTAGAAATTCCTGACTGCTTTTACTTGTCGGTATGTCTGTCTGTCTGTCTGTGTGGGCTCGTCATCAATTAAATTATAGATTATTTACTTAGAATTAACAGCGGGCAAGTGTTGTAATTGAAATACATGTACTTGAGATGTATCTGTGTCTGAATTCATTTGTATTCATTCACATTTAATTAGATGTGAATTGAAACACGTTCAAGCTGCGTGTAAATAACAACTCGAATCGAAAACTGATCTTTGCTTATATGGATAGCTTTGGCATTTGCATATGAAAATAAGGAATTTTTTTTTCTCTCGCTGTATTTTGTATTTTGCGTGGTTGCGACTGAATGTCTAGAGTGTATTCGAATGGGTATTCGAATGTATATTACGCGCACTCAACCTGTTTGCAGGCATTCGAGCCATATTTGTGCAAAAGTTGGCATTCGATTTATTAATGAAACGAACTGAACAAACATTCAAAATGTTATGACTATGTTTATATAGATACAGCTATACATATACATATTGATTCTGTGCGGTTTTGTGCTGCCCACGCGTTTAGAACAAACACAGACGCAAATGGCATAAATTAAGACAAATAAGTGCATTTCCAGCAAGTTCGTTGCTTGCGTTGAAGTCTTTCGTTTTCGTTGCCGCTTTGACGAGGCGTTTAGGGTTTTTAGCTACAGTAATACCTCTACTTTAAGCCAAAGGCCCAGCTCATGCTGATGTCATAAACAGTTGAAAATATAAACAATTTTGTTATTGTTTTTATTTGATGCCTTTTTGTTGCTTTTGTCTTATACACACAAATAATTCGCTTCTTATTGTTTCAGATTTCGAGTTGAAGGCTTTGCCAGTGAATATATTGTAACAAATACCGCGACACGATATTCTTATTATAATAAATCAAAAATGTGTCAAATGAAATTCACAATTTAGCTGCGATGACGTGAGATTCGTAGATGCATTGAATTATTGAGATTTTATTTGAATAATTTCATTGACATCAATAGAATAGATTTTATCTGAGAAATAAAAAATTATTTAATAGACTCTAAAAAAGATTTCTTTAATTGGACAAAGTTTAATAGAAATATATTCAAGGAACAATTTTAATAAACTAAAACGATTTTAAAACTCTCTAAAATTCTGTGTAAATAATTTTTTTGAGTGTATACAGTTTTACTGTTTGTCTTGTCTCTGTGCACTCTACACATACTTTCTTTGGCGCATTACTTAACGCCTGGACGCCTTAGCTAAATATGATTTAAGTATTAGCAATTTGCTGTTTAGTTTTTTTGTGTTATGGTAATCTGCCCAAATATAGCAACCGCATCTGTATCTGTATCTGTCGGATACAGCTGAAAACACCTGCCCAGTGCCGGGCCAAAAAACAAGCGATGAATAATGAGCAAATTGCTTGGAAAATTTGCGGCAAAACCTAATAATGAAAACGTTTGTCAGGCGTAATTCGACACAGATTTAACAGATTTCTAAGCAGAGTTGTCATACCCTGTAATGCAGTTGAAATGAAATACAAAAATCAATACAACAAATTTCTAAATAAATATATTTAAGACACTTTTTAGCTAGTCTGCATTTGGCTGTATTAACTCTTCCATTTCAGCCATAAATTGTTATTAAAAAATTCAGTTTTCTTAGTTTTTTCGCTGAATTTAAACAATTGAGCGCACAGCTTAACAACAACTAAATATTTGTCAGCTGACGGAAGTGAGCGCATGGCAAGAGTTCAAGGCGAAGGCCTGACAGAACTTGGCCCAAGCAAACTGTTTAATACACTTAAAAGACTCCCCCCCCCCTCCACACCACTCTCTTGCATTCAGGTGGGTGTTTCATAGATCACAGCGATTAGGTTTTTACGGCAAAAAATTTATAACTTAATTATAAGCTAAGCAGCGTTACAAAATGCCTCTGGGGGCTGTATCTGGCCTGGCAAATTGCTGTGCAATTTATTGGCTTTGCCTCCGATTGGAATTAATTTTGTTGTGATTTTTGTTTTTATTATTGTAAATTTATCTGTGTGCACATTGACCTAAAAAAAAATGCAGCATTTAATTGAATTCAATACACAGTGCGATGTCACAGACAAACAATCTCAGTCAAATCAAGTATAATAAAGCGTAGATTTATGCAATTGCCGTATAAATAGGCATTATGTCATAATTCAAACGAAACGATATCAAAAAACAAGATTTCAACAGCGAACAGCAACAAAAACAACTCAAGAATGATGCCTAAAGACAGTTAAGATTGCTCGATTTTGTATAGTAATTTATTTCAAATACGCTGCGGGGGTGTCTGAATTGATTTACAAACTAATTATGCCCATATTGCCGTGTCTACAGGGTATACGCGAGATAACAAGCTAATGCTTGTCATGTATTATTAAGCGTGCCTAAAGTTTTAATCAACCCAAAGTTATGCAAGTTCTATCTAATTATACCCTGCCATTTTGAGAGCATGGGGTATAATCAGCTAAACGAGCACAAATGTCCTTTTAAGTCGGAGCAACAATTTGCATGCGCCTAAAGAAAACGGCAAAATCAATGCGAAGCGTATGACATCAGACACAGCCACAGATACCTCTATATATATACATATATACATATTTATATGTATACATTTATGTACATACATCTATAGCTATATAGTTTCAGATACAATGAAACAAACACCCGCAACTGCAGCCGCAATATACATAAATCCTTGGTTGCGACAATTGCACAGAGCGTGCGGCAGAGAGGCAGAAAGAGGGGCAACTGAAGCTGCAGATGAAGATCAGAGTTGCCAATTTAGCTGAATGGCTAAATGGCGGGCAAATCTAGCGTTTTTATGGCGTGGCAATAAATAAAGAATACGATAAGGGAAACGAAAAAAGTGTAAAACTTTCACTGATCATTATTATAAATAATTTATTTAATTGTTTATTGTATATTGATATTTTATTTATTAAAAAAAAATACGAGTAGGGAAATATATAGCTTTACTTGATAATTATTATGTATAACTAATTTATTTAAAAATGTATTATTTATTTTTTATTTACAGCAGTTAAATATTCCTTTAAAAATCATTATTTGCAGCTGAAATTAATATTTATCTCAACATAAAATCTGTACTTTAAATGTTTATTAAATTTGCAATCAAGAGAGTTAAAGATTTGACTTCTTTTCGCCTTTTTTTGTGGCTGCAACGCTGTCAACACTGATGGAGACAGCAAGAAATAATAAATAACATAAACAGTAAATGACGCGCGATTGAGTTTCACATTTGCCAAGTGATTTACAATTCGTTGTGCCTCAATTGAATCAGCATCGTTTGGGGAGCCGCCGCATTGAGAGTTGCTGCTGTTGTTGTTTGTGTTGTTGTTGCTGTTGTTAGTATTGTTGTTGTTGTTGTTGATGTTGCCTCTCATGGCCTCTGACTGACTGGCAGCATCATTGAGCATTTATGCGCGCCATCGATCAACTTGCTGCAATTCCAACAGCAACTGCAACTGCAACTGCAACATGCGGCATGCGCTCCGTCACAAATTACGAAATACTCGAGTTTTAAATTGCATCTAGTTTTATTGTTGTTGTTGTTGTTGTTGTTGTCGCTGTTGTTGACACACATATTGACTTAAAGCCAGACTTGGAAACGGAAATGCTGCTGTTGCTGTTGCTGCTGCTGCCCATTGACTAGGTGACTAAGCGGCACAACAGAGAGACTCAAAGCAATATCCAGTTTGTGATAAGCAAGCGAACATTACCATTTTGAAGTGAAAAAAACGGGTATATACAACATTCGTGATAAGCTCAAAGCTTTAAATGTTTAAGCTTTAAGATAAAGAAACAGCTTTTTCTCTTTTTACAAATAATAATGCTTAAAATATTTGCATTAATTGAGATAGCGAATCATGCTAATAAATATTAAAGCAGCTGCAAAGAAATAGCTTGTTAACTATGCGCAAGATCGGAAGCAACCGACAGTGGGAAAAAGCGAAAAAATATCAGCATAAAATATAGCTTTTTAACACGAATCAGTAGTAGATATTGTAACGAATTGATATTGTGACGAGTAAAAATTGCAACGAGTAGCTTTAATAACGATTGAATGTTGGAAAATGTAAGATTAAATTCTAACGAGTAGTTGATTGAAAAACTCGACAAAAGAATGCTAAAATAAAATAATTTACAAACTTTTAATCGACCATTAAGTGTTGTGAAACATTATCAAGTTAAAATACATGTTTTATGTAGTTAATAATTGGCAATATATTACAATTTCTGTCTGCAACCGAGGCAAGTTTTGAGCTAATCCCGTTTGGCGATTAACCCGTTTTCATACGCACAACTCAACGGTCGTGTAGGTGGCCCGTGCCAAGTGCTTGGTTTGCTGGCCAAGTTGATCTGAGGCGGCCTTGCTTATAACAACAACAACCAGACTACAGTTGACGAACTGTAGCAGCCACTTGGACTTGGTTATGTGTGTCAGACGGTGGTGCTGCTGCTGCTACAGAAGGGAAGGTAAACGGGCTACCTTAAAAGGCAGCGCCGCATTCGCCAAAATAAGTCAACAAACAGAGCCGGAGAGCTGTAAAAATAGCCAAGCTGTCAGCTTGGGTAGGAGTACACGGTACGCGGCTACAACAGATCGCACAACAAACACATACAAACAAACGGTTGACGAACATGTGTGTGGGCTGTTGCAGTTGTATCGCTCAATGAATCGATGGCGAAACTATAACAAAGCTCTAATAAAACTCAAAAAGACGCCCAAATGAAAACGAATTTGTTAGATTCGAAAAGACGAGAAAAAATAAAGAGAAGACAACAAAAAAAAACAGACAGACTTTAAAATATTGTTAACGATCTCACGAATTGGGCGGCCAATTTGAGGGTCACCTTCAAAAGTAGTCAACTTGTCGCCCAATTGCTACGTGTGGGCGCTTTTTGACTTTGAAACTGAAAGCCATGTTGGGTAATATTTGATAAACTGCCCACAGTTTACCAGCACTTGATCCATTTAAACTGTATACTGATTGCAACGAGTCCAAGTGAAGTAGCGAGTGCATAAATAAACGTTGGAGCGGACAACGAATACGAAATGAACTCGTTTATTAGCGATGAATATATAATTTATACTACATTTATATTCCATTAAATATTTTTCAACGATTCGTTTATTTTTAACAAATTTATAAACACAAGATACCCTAATTTACTTGCTCCATTGAAATATTAAACGTAAATTGAAATGCAACGAGTAACTCACCTGGAAATGCAATATAATTGTCCAGATCAGTCCTAGCGTTAGCTTGGGATTACCATCCACAATGTCCTCTGCGCGTATGTTAACCAATTTGATTTTCTTATAGCGCAAAAAGTCCAGCGCCATTTGTGCGTTCTGCAGCATATGGAAACGCATTTTTCCCTTCTCTCGCGGCTGTTGGCAAAACGTAACGAGTAACGAGTAAGTAAAAATCAAATTAAATGCAGGTAATGCGAGCTAACTTACCAGGTGTTCGCCAGATAGCACCTCCAGGAGTGAAAGCAAATTGTGACCATCGCGCAAATCCTCAAACAAATCCACAACTCGTCGGTTGGCCTGGGAAACATCAGACGGAAAAGCGATTAATATCCAATAAAATCAAATTTAAATTGTAAATTTGAAAATACAACATGCAGTAGATGTTAGGAAAGTGTATACAACAAAAGTGTGTGGTTAGGATTCTATTTTAGTGAGTGAGTTGTAATAAAAAAAAAGTAAATAAACAAAAAAGAAATACAATACTTTAATTAAAAAGCTGCGAAAATTAGGCACTAAAAAACAGCAATTAAAAAAAAAACTAAATAAAACTCAAAATAATTTCTCGTAATAATTATGTAAGCACAAAGATTTACAGCTTTTTGATTTGTTGTAACTTACAGACTGTGAACAACAGGGTATACCATTTGTGGTAACACAAACGTGTAGCATGGTGTAAGTCTGTGAATTTTGATAAGTATTTGGGTATTATTCTGTTAAATTAAAGCAAAAATGCAAATAATTGTGTAAAAATACGGAACAACTCTACCTTGGCATATTTCCAATGCTGCTTGCAAAATGGTTTAAGAAAGGTTTTAATTTATTTAACATATTTTCGAGGAGAAAGTTGAGAGATGCTAATTTGGCTAAAACTAGGGATTTATTTTAGCGCTAAATGCCGTTTGATATGGCTGATAATGACGATGTTTAAAATGTTTAGATGTTTATAACAAACTGTTTCAGCTACTCCCTCTACCACCTTTCGCTTTCGTTTTCATTGCCTTTGTGCACTTACCTTTTTAAGATGTTTGTTAACCCATTTTGTGAAAGTCTTCTTTTGAATGGCATCGCGTTCGTCTGTGGAAATTTGAAGAAAGAAAGAAAGGTTGCTTTTAATACCACATCAATGCCATAAAAGATACGAGCTAACGTTAAACAAACAAATTTGTCGGTTAGGTTCATGCAAAACTTGTCTCAATTGAAACTTCAAACATTAACTCATTCATAACAAATTTGATATGATATGATCTAAACTGCAGGCTGACGACATCAGCACAACAACAACGGCTATAATTTATGCTAAAATTCACGCCTACTGTTCAAAATCCGATACAATGAACAAGTATCTGCTATAATAACTATATTTAATATGCGCGTGGGCGCTGAATTATGGCCTAAACATTTAATGAGCCTTGTTTGATACAACAATTCATTGACAATTCATTTAACTTGTCTGGTAATTAGCTTTCAGGTTCTCGTTGCTTTTTTTTTCATTTTACAATAAATACAAGTAAATCTCGGGGCCTCAGGCATTGACTTTGTTCAACCAAAGTCCGATAAGGCTAACAATCTGATAAGCATTTGCCTTGATTTGCTTTGGCCCATAAATAAGCGCGCAGTTGACCAAAAGAAAGACGGAAATACACACAAAGGGAGAAGGAGAGAGAGAGAGAGAGGAGGGAGGAAAAAACACGGGTATATCAAGCGCCCTATCTATAGATAATGACATCAAAAACCTTTTAAATATATTTCGACTACAGTCGATTGGCTGGACACATGTTTAAAGTAATTGGCGGATTGAACTTAAGCATAACATGAAAATTAATTATAAACATGATCGAAATCTGGACTAACTATAGAGTCTGATCTCAAGTGGATATCGTGGAGAGTTGAGCTTTCGCAATCTAATCAGCTCTGCCATGTTGTCCAATACAAACAGCTGTAAAGTCATAAAAAAAACCAACAATCGTCATAATAATAATAATAGTAAATGGCAATAATGTTCGATACACAAAAACAAAGTTCATCGCCCAGTGACTGATACCAGATCGAAGTGGCCCTACTTGGGTGTTAAGGCAACATATAAATAGTAGTTGTAAATGAAGTTTTTACGGTTAATAAACCCGATAAATTGTAGTGCAGCGCAAATACAAAAAAATCTACACTTCTCTCTCGCAGAAGCACAAAAGCAAAACAAAAGCTGCAAAAAGCTAGGCTAACTATATATGAATATATATAGTATATATATACCTAAACAACTCATCGGAGAAGCAAGTGTCTATTTATATAAGTAAATGCGAGTTGAAGTTATCAAGAGCAACAGTTATTGCGCTCTTTATGGGCTCTCTTTTTAGCCATTTTCTCTTTTGGCTTTTCGTTCGCTCGTGTGTCTGTCTGTGTGAAGGCTGTTAACTTGTTTTGTTTTATGGTGAGTTATTATTAATTGCACTTGTGTTTGTGTATTAATTATTGCTGACTAAAAACCAAGCAACTCGACTAGGCTAAAGTTCTGCTTAATCTCCGATGAGTCACAATCCGCACAAGAGTTAAAAATATCTGTTTCTACGCTTTCATTCATATCAATTTCCAAAGAAATGTAAAAGATACTTTGTAATTAAGCGAAATTCTAAAGTCTTTACTGCAAGTGTTTATATTTAAACCTAATACTTCCAATGTAAAAACCATACACGTTTTATCTCTGCATATTCATATTCAAATACACTCAAACGCACACTCACACACAACTCAAGCCATAAATTTGTCTACACTTACGGCATACCCCTATCAATATGTCATTAGACGTATTCAAATGAACTAGTTTTATGCATAAGCTCTAGACTTCATGATAATTTGTAAGCAACTTGATAAGTTGCTTAAATATAATAAAGGTATATCAAATTTCATATTCATTCCACTTTAATTGCCATGCGGATGGTTTTTCGGGGGAATCTCGCATAATGGTATATCCAACCGACTGCCAAATTGGTTTGGGCCCAATTTCGTAACTCTAGTATGCATAGTTGTTTAGTTCAGATAGTTATATAGATACTGAGGAGTGTTTGAATTTCAATTAAATTAGAGTGAACTCAGTAAATAGCCGAACTCTCGCTGGTTGAACTCTCGCTGGCCGAACTCTCGTCGGACAAATTCTCTTACTCGCCCAACTCCCACTGGCCCAACTCTCGCTGGCTTAACTCTCTTTGACCCAACTCTTCATGGTCTAAAGCTCTTTGCTAACAGAAAGTGCAGATATTCCTATCTAAAAGTTATCAGCGTTTTTACAGGGTATAGTACAACGAGTTTTTCCTCATATTACAAGTTAGCTAGTATTAAATATTTACTAAATATCCCATTTTTATTTATTTATAAGAAATTCAGCTGGTATTCAGCATACCCCACTCGACGTTTTGCATAGGGTATATGCCGAGTTTATCAATATGATAGTACGCAAACTACACACAAATTCAGCTCAGTCAACATATCAGAGTTCATAAATTCGTAAGGTTCACTTCAATTTGACAACACACTACAAAAAATATGGGTGTAGAAGAGTGTATTCACACACACTCATACACCAACACTCAAATACTCAAACACTCACACACATACACACGCTATCGGCTTTTGTTGGTGTTGTGGCTGGTTGTGTTTTGTGAGGCGCGTGATGATGTCACGTTCTAAGTTGAAATCGTTTCCACGATTAAATGTTTGTTAACGTATTTTGTTGCCATTGTTGTAGTAGTTGTTGTTATTTTTGTTAACTGACTTCAATTTTTGGCGTCTTTCGAAGCGTATTTGCTGTTCGTTAATGTTTATTTTTGCATTCTGATTAGCGCACTTCAATGTCAGCCGTATGCGCCAGCATTTGCCACAATAAGCGAAGGCCGTTGATTGACCACAACAACTACAACAACAATAATCATAACAACAACTATAACAATTATAACAATAATAATAACAGTAACAACAACTACACGACTAACTGGCGTAATTGCTATTGATAAGCGATTTCTTGCTTTCTTTCTACTGCAAATTTTTGTTGCTTATGCAATTGCCTATAAATAAGACGCTTTGGACATATTTTTCCGGGGGACTTAAGATAAAATAGCACTACAGCCCGGTCAGAAATATTTTGGTATTATTCGCCCTATTTATACACATTATACATTTGATGAGCTCAAGGTTCGTTTTGTGGCGATTTCAAGTCGCATTTATCATGCAAATTCACAAATTAATCGTCTTCACAACATTAGCAATATGGTTCGAAATTCCTCAAAAGAAATATAGGTATACGTTCGGCTTTCTAGAGTAGATGGATATTAAATTATCATAATTTAAAACAATTCCCAAAAGATTTGTGTCAACTGCTGACAAAAGCCAAATTAATAAAGCTATTTAAATAAAAAGCTCGTAAATGTGTTTTCCACTGGCAAATACCCTGTAAAAGAAGGCTTGCTAAGTGGGTAAACTAGAGAGCTAAAGTTAATTGTCTAAATTTGATATTAAAACTAAACTGAAACCTTTAAATATACTATTTGTAGCCCAGAAATTCCTGTTATAAACTTAGCACTCGTTGGATTTTTATATGGCATCTATAAGACTCATACTCCCTATCTTGGATACTACAACGTAAGTCAATAAATTAGAAAATCATAAACTGGTTTATGTGCACAATACTCGTACACACGTTATGATAATACACCATGCTAAAAATATACACTTAGATCTCTCACCCTCGTCAGACGAAATTCGAGGAATTCTATAGAAACGACTAATTTGTCCAGCGTTGGGAGTTAATTGCCTCAACTGGCAGATTGGATGACCAACGCTCAACCAAATAAAAAAAAATACCACAAACTTTTAAGTCGTCACAACCAGTTTTAAATATTTACGCAGAATATACAAAAATACAAAAAAAAATAAAAATAAAAATTGTTATACCAAAGCAACGTTAAATAAATATTGACATTAGTTGATAGGCGACATACTCCGCCTTTCAAAAGGTGAAATGTTTACCGTAAATATGGGAGGGCTTGGGCATTGACCACTCTTTTTTGAACGTGTCGAATATCCAATAATATTTTCATGGTCAGGGTCAGTCAATCAAATTGGCTTGGCTTGCATAAACAGAAAGGTGTCAAGCGATTTCTTTGCGTGTATTTTGCATATTAATTTTGTTGTTGTTTTCAGTTCGTGTGATATTTTGGCATCCACGCTCCGGCCTTGAACCCTAACCAGATGTTCGGATAGACCGTTTCATAATTAGAATTGGAATTATGCAAGCTTATACATAATTCTAATCGAGATTTCGTGAAGCATTTGCAAAATGCAAATCATTTCCGCTGGCGGCATTTATAAACGAGCGTATTATTAATTGAACAAACTGGAAAACTGACTCAAGTAACGAGTACGAGTCGGAGGGACAAGTGGCAGAAAAAAACTAACGTAAGCTGAGCAAAATAAGTAGCGAGTAACAAAAAAATAGTAGTCAGTAAGGGATAATCTGCAACGAGTTAAGAGTTGAACTTAAATAAAAGAAACTAGCGAGTAACGAGTAGACTTTAACGAGCAACGAGCAAACAAATGTGGCGTTCTTGCTGTTAGTAGGCTGCAACAGGTAGTCTTTAACAGGTAGTCTGTTTTCTGTTAGTGTAGCTGAAAGGATTTTAAAGCAGCGAGCAACGAGTAGTCTGCAACGAGTAACGAGTAAACGAAACAACGACTTTATGGTAACTGAACCTTTGCCGACTTACGCATGATATCCCAATCTTCTATAAAATGATCCCAAATGGACATGCTACCTTTAAATTGTGTCAGTGCATCCTCGTAACCGCCCTGCGGTTGCGCCTGCGTTGACGAATGCTTGGCCTTTTTGGCCACCGGACTAGCCTCGATCACACCATGCGAATGCCGATGATGCGGCGAATGCGAGTGCTGATGTTGATGCTGCTGCTGCTGCTGCTGCTGATGATGTTGATGCTGATGATGATGACTGCTGCTGCTGCTATTATGTCCATTGGCATAGAGCTCACGATCACGCTGCTCCCGTTGCACCTGATGGTATTCGAGGGTACCGTTGCCACCAGCTCCAGGCGATACAGAGATTCGTGCCGGCGATGCAGCTGAGCTGCTCGTGGTTGTGGCATGATGATAGCTCTGATGATGATGCGTTTGCCTCGAGCTGCTGCGCTTCATGGAATTGGTACTGTGATGTTGCTGCTGCTGCTGATGTTGCTGCTGCTGCTCATGTTGCAACTCGTTGGGATCGAAGCCCAGACGATCCTTATAATAGGAATGCGATGTCATCTTGCGATGTCATGAAGCACTTTGAATTCACTTTCGCTTTTCGTCGTCGGACAGACGCGTGTGTATTTTGTATATATAAATTTACTTATTTTCTGCTTACGATTCGATTGGTATTTATTATTTTTAGCACGTATTTTGTTGGAGTTTATTTATTTTGATTGCTTGTTTTGTGGATGGCACTTTGTGATTTGCTTTGATTTTTATTGCTTTTGAGGAATGAAAGCAAGGCTTTTGATCATGGACTCTGCGGGCAAGAAAAATAATGCAAATTAGCCAAACGCTGCCCGATGATTCAGCGTACTTGAACGTGAAATCAGCGAATCGAATTGCAAATAAAACACACTATAATTGTGATTACAACAAATGCAGATGCAGACGGAGAGAAACTATAGAAAATCAACTAAACTAAACTGAGGCAAAAGTTTATTGCTCTTTCTCTTGAGGAAGTCGTCTGTCTTGTGCTCTTGTTGCCGGCATTTTGTTCCAATTGGCCAACGGCCAACAACTGAGAGACTTGCGTATCATTTATATCTATCTACATATGAATGTTGCTGTATCTGTTGTATCTGTTGTATCTGTATCTGTATCCGTATCTTTTGTATCTGCAAGTGACAGACGACTTGCTGTTTTCTGCATTTCTCGACCGGCTCTTGAACTGTCTGTCGCCCGGCAAAAACTACACACAATTGACAAAACAAAAGCAGCTCGTTTTGAGAGCAGAACGAACTGTGAATACCCTTCCCTTTTTAAATTAGTTGTGTAGCTTTGCTTATTAGCTTCAAGTTCAAATAAATCAAATAAAAATCAGATGGAAGACTACAGTCGAAGGTAACCGACAGTAGGAAAACCTCTACTTTGCTTTTTTTAATGTCTATTGCATATCTTTGCTGTTTCTTATGCGATAGCAATGTAATTCTGCTTACTTTACAATCTAATAGATCCTTTTTTATGAGCTATAAAAAATGTATATACTTTAAATTGAAATCACCCTTGCCTTGTTAGGGTATCAATGCTACCGTCAGTTTTGCTCAGGGCGCAGCTTGGACGAGCTCAATTTGAAATTATAAAGATAAATTGAAATCAGACAGCTGCTGAGATACTTTTGAGCGATACAAAGCGCAAGTAAAAGCGAGCAAATGCTCTAAATTGTTTGTTTGTCTCCTGTGATTTTATTTTTTTCATTTTTTACACAACAATGACAATAAAAAATTATACTTTCATTTCGCTTTAGCTTTGGGCTGCTTATAAATTGACTTTTTTTTTGCATTCTCGGCTGCATGAGGTCAGCCTGGAGCAGGCCTGATGAGGGGGCTTTCTTTTAACTACCAACTTCCACAATAAATTTATAAATAACCATATAAATAATAAATAATAATGTGAGCACGCAACCAGCAGCTGCTGCTGCCGTTGGAAAATGAGACATGTTGTCGCGTCGCTGATTAGATACGACCCAAGTTGAGGCACAGCTACAAAATTTCATCAATTTCTCTCTCACTTCCTCTCTTTATCTTTCTCTCTGTGCCTCTTTATTTTAGTTTATTTGCCTTTTCAATTTGTTTTGCTATTGTGCATTGTTTTTATACACTATAACCATGAAATGGGTAAAAACAAGGTTAATAATTTTGAGCAAGAGGCAGTAGGCGTGGCGGAATCCGTTAAGTTTATATATTCATCATCAATCTACGCCCAAATCGATAAAAACCGAATTAGAAGTCTAATATGAACATAAAAGCTTGTTATTCAGAATATATTTTCTCTAGCATTGTATTAAACTATACTGAAAAGCGCATCCAAATCGCTCGATAAACACAGAAAATATCAACGAAACAATATTGCTGCGCTTGCATAATATTTTTAGTTATTCACAGGGGGCGTTGGGCTTATCAAATGCATTTTGCCTGGCACTTTTGCTCAATTGTTTAGTTGTATTTTTTTACTGCTAATTATAATTATTATTTATAGTAAATTTTTTTGGCAATTCGATTGGCTTTTTTCCAGCCAAGTTCGCTGCTTTCTTTGACTTGTTAAAAGTGCTGCCAAGTTTGTTTTCACTTATAATTTGTTGCTTTTGTTGTTGTGGTTGTTGTTGTTGTTGTTTTGTTGCAGTTTTCATTCACATGCAAAAATTCACACCATAATTCATATAAAAAATGTATTTCTTGTTTACTAATTTTCACATCACTCATTTCTGTCGCACTTTTTCCAACACTGTGCGGCACAGTTATTTTTTTGTTCTCCCATTTTTTTCAGTTTTTTTTTTATTTTTCCTTGATCTCTGCCCAACTCCATTCATCTCAGCTCGTCTGCATGTGTGTGCGTGTGTGTGTGTGTGTAAGCCTAAGCCAGCCTCAATAGCTTTATTGAGCTTTTTTGTTGTTGTTAGAGAGCGGGAGAGCGCAAGACTTGCATTGCAACAACAACAACATGCAGCTTGATGGGCAGCATTGTTCTAAGCCGCGAGAGAGCGGGAAAGAGAGAGAGAGAGAGAGAGAGAGAGAGAGCGTTGAGCTATGCCTGGCATTTTTGTCTAAGAATGTGGCCAAAGCAGAAATGTGAAAACTACACGAAAGGAGAGAGAGCGAGAGATAGAATGCGGGAGAGAGAGATTGCGTTTGGCATGACTAATTCGCCTTGCAGCGAAATCAAATGCTATTTTTGTTGTTGTTGCTTTAGTTGTTGTTGTGCGTGCACGCAGTCGCAGAACGTAGGTAGCAAGCGTAGCGCCCAAAAAAAAAAATATCAAGAAATATGTAGAAAAAACATACAAAAATCAAGCAAAAGAGCTCGAAAAAAAAAACTGGTTATTGAATGAAAAGCCAGGCAACAAAAATGGCAAAATCAAGCAAACATACACACACACACACATAAAGAACAACAAAAACAACTAAAACAACAAAAAAAGCAAAGCGAGCAAAGAAGTTTCGGAACGTCTTTTGATTTGAGAGGTGGAGGGGAGGGAGGGAGGGGCACGTTTGCTTTGGCAAATATTTAAAAAATGCACACACACACACAGACAAGCACACTCACACACACACACACGCACAGAGCGGAACAAATACAGCTGCAACAAGTACGATTGGAGTTTCTGGGGCAGAGGGCGAGAGGCTGTGTTCAGGGGGCGGGCAGGGGGCGACCCTCATTCCACTGCCAACAACGATAAGCCGTTAGTTGAAATAAATGTAATTTTATGGTTTCAAGCAGTCAATACGCCAATTGTTCAATTTATATTGAAAATTTGCATTTTAATAATAGATTTATTTTATTATTTTATTGTTTTTTTTATCTGCATACACTGTCATAAATTTGTTTCAATATTTAGCGAATTTTTGCACAAGTTTTTGTGGTTTGTTTTATTTTATTTATTTCTTTTACTCCGTTTATTTTACTTTATTTATTTTATTGCATTTATTTTATTTTTTTGTCATTTATTTCATTTTATTTCTTTTATTTCATTTTATTTCATTTATTTCATTTTATTTTATTTATTTCATTTTATTTATTTCATTTCATATTGTTTTTTATTTTGTTACACACACACGACAAATACTTGTATAATCACGTACTTGTTGTTGTTGTTGCTGCTGCTTAGGGCCAAGTTAGAAGAAACCGACTGTGCGTTGGCAGCGGCAAAGCAGCAGAATTTACAAATTGTTGTTGTTGCTTTTCTGTTGTTGCTTTGCTGTTGTTGTTGTTACTTTGCTGCTGTCTTTAGGCACTTTAAAAACGAAAAATAACTTTGCTTGCAGTCAGAGGAGGCCACAACCGCTCGGTATCGTTGTTCAAATTGGACTGAGCGCAGCGACAGCGACGATTTCAATAGGCGCCGCGAGCGCTCAATGCACACACACACACACACGCACACACAGCCACGCATGCATGCATGTGTGCGGCGTCTGTGTGAGTACGTGAGCGAAGCAGGTGTAGCAAGCGCTCTCTTGCGCTCTCTCTCTCTTCCGCTCTTCGCACACCGCCGCTGACCGAATGAGCGCGCGATCGTTGCCAGAGAGCGCAAAGTCTTTGGTTGAGTGCGTGAGCAAGTGCGAGGAGCAGTGCTGACAATTTTTATCGATAGAAAAAAAGCTTTATTTGGCGGGAAGAGCACAATAAAAACCCTTTCAATTAATTTGCCAAAAATAGCCAGCAAAAAGCTAAGTTAATATTAAATATTTGCTTTAAATTAAAGTTGTTTTAGGCAAATATGTATAAAAATAATGACAACAGCCCCAAAATTTATTTTTATTTATTTTTTTACTGTAAAATTTTCTAAAATTTACAAATTAAGCTGAATTATTTTTGAAAAAGTCAAATGTTCTATAAAAAACAGCCAGAACTAACGCCAAAAAAATCGCCTTTGGCAACAGTGCGAGTGAGCGTAAGTCTGAGAGAGTGAGAAACTCACTCAAAACCGTAGATGCCACATATTTGGTCAAGAAATTCGCTATGCGGGTTTTTAATTGCGTTGACTACGGGCCAGAGGAAGCCGCTTATAGCTTATGACTGCTCTCAGGCATGTGGGCTAGCGAAATAGCAAAAAAGAATCTTACAAAAAAACATGACAACAACCAAAGAAAGACGACAAAAAAGAAAAGGCAAAAAACTCCAAAAAAGCAGAAGAAATTATACCGCTAATGGTCATGGCCAGCAAAAAGCGCTAATTTGGCTTGCAAGAAGTTGCTAAAAAAAAATTACAAAAAAAATCGAAGCAGAGAAACTTATTTCCTTATTGCACAAAGTGCATAAAAATAGCCAAGAAATCTAGTACTTGAGGCAAATGTAAACAAAACGCAGCGCAATGGAGTGAGAATTGAGTGAGAGAAAGAGAGAGAGAGCGCGTTTCGTTATCTGGAGCGCCACTAGAGACCCAAAAACAAATTATAATGCGCTGCGCTCTTTATAAACATAAGCAGCTAAAACAACAACAACAACAATAAAAAAACAACTGCAGAGCTGCAAATGGTTTAAAAATAGTTGAGGAATCCATAAAAATGTACAAATGTCAAAGCTTAAGACATTCATGTAAGAGCACGCAAAGAGCGCAGGCGTTTAAGAGAGCGCCCTTTTACTCTCTCTCTCTCGTTGGCTCTCTCTCGTGACATTGCAGTGCGTGTGCGTAAAGCACTTGACTGCAGTCGCTGCATATTGAGTGCATTTTTGAGCTTTACTGCAAATGGAAAGTTGAGCGTAAACTAAATTGAGCTTAAACTAAATTGAGCTTAAACTGAAATGAGCTTTAACTGAAATTAGCTTCAACTTAATTAAGCTTTAACTTTATTGAGCTTTAATCGAAATGAGCTTTAATCGAACTGAGCTTAAGCTGAATTGAGATTTAACTAAGTTGAGCTTAAATTGAATTGAGTTTTAACTGAATTGAGCTCTCATCGAATTGAGCTATAACTGAATTGAGTTAAATCAAATTGAGCTGAGTTTTTGGCTCAACAGCTGTGCGCTAATTAACGGAAATGCATAGAAAATGTATACGAAAGTGAGTGAAGTGTGTTGTCATCCGAATTGCGGAATGGCCAAATTGATGAATGAGTCAGTTCGATCTGGCCAAAAGCCTTGAGACTCGTGACTAAGCCAAGCACTCCAAATACGAGTAGGCTTAAGCTTTGGCTTTATGGAGCTGCGGTTACTTAGCCGCCTTTCATTCATTTGCATTGTGGCTGAGTGATTCTATTGACCAGATAATCGCACTCACACTCACACCCGCCCCTGCTCTCCTTCTCCCCCTCTCCACCCACTCTGATAGCGCTGCCCACTTGTGATGGCGCCTCGTCAAGTGGACGGCCCCAATCGATACAGATTGCACTCAATTGAGTGCATTCTGCGTGTGTATTGTGTGTGTATTCCGTTTGTGTATCGCATGTGTGGGCGCTAATTCACAATTTTAATTAGTTATTGCCCACAAGTTGGCAATCGTTGAGCTGATTTCCAATTGGCATTTAATTGCCTAACAATCCGATTTCCAGGCGATTCTTTCTCTGCCACATTCAATTGCCTTCAAACACGCCATGGTAATTTCCAGCCCCCACAAAAGTTGAGGGGGCGTAGCTTTCGCCCCTAAATTATTCAAAGTTTATTTGAACTGGCAACCATGTACGGCGGATTATAAGCGCTTTATTCGTAAGGCCAGTCGCAAGGATACACAAACGGATTAATAATTTAAGCTTATGCCAATTTGAAGCGTTTTGAGTACTCGTTTTCTATGAATACCCAAGTAGTTATGTGTGAATAACCAAGCAGTTATGTGTGAATACTCAGCCAGAAATTGGTTTATAGTTTATAAAAAATTGAAATACAGTAGAATCCGGTTATAACGACGCCGCTTATAGCGTCCGTCCGGTTATTGCGACGAAAACTCGATGGTTTGGTTGGTCCCCATACAAACTTATATGAAACGGCCTCCGCTTATAACGACTCCGCTTTTAGCGACAAACCGCTTATAACGACGAGATTTTTCAATTTCAATTCAATTTTTTATTTCAATTCAACCGGATATTGCGACGTGCCGAACAAAAAAAAAACTTTAAAGAGGAAAATTTGATTTCTTTAACAATGCTAAAAGAAGCAAACAAAATCATGGATTTTGTGTTTTTTAATACGAAAAAGAAACAAAATCATGGATTTTGTCTTCCGGATATAACGACGTCGGTCCCTTGAAAGTCGCTATAACCGGATTCTACTGTATTAAATTTTTTGTTTTGATTAAAAAATTAATTTGTTTTATTTTAAAACCTATTACGAACATGGCATCCATAATATACAAAAAAAAATTTTTTTTTTGCTCCTTTCGGATAGTGCGTCTGCCGGATATAACGACGTAAAATCGTCGGTCCCTTGAATGTCGCTATAACCGGATTCTACTGTATATTGAATATAGAAATTTTAGATTTTAAACTCTAACTTCTATTAAGAACTTAAAAAAACTAAAAGCTAAATATCAGACTTTATTCATTTTTTAATTATTTACCTCTAAGATGTCAGTCAGTCAGGAAAAACTTGGATTTACATGAGGAAACCTGTCTAATTATCAACATTTGACACTCATTACGCTCTAACTGTGCTTGCACGCAGTATTCGTGAATACACTCATGCACCCATGAGTGTCTATTTGATTTCTTACGTAACTCGTACTAAAACGAAACCAGCTTTATGTCTATTACACGAACTGCCCACGCCTTACGCCCAAACCACTAGAATTCCGCCTGTCACACTCACATCCGTCTCATGAATATAGCGGACAGACTCAACCCATACCCATATCCAAACCTCAACTCGGATTCGAAACTCGAAATTCACAGACTGCGGCTACAGAGTCTGGGGTCTTGGCTTTTCCGTAATGAGACAACATGAAATGCCGGCAGGGCGTCAACCGAAATGTAAATACGAGTGTACTCACTATCAGTCAGTCATTTTATTCACTTTATTCAGCAACTACGTCATGTGCTTAAAACTGTAGATGCAGACATTACTGAATATTATTATTAATACTATTATTATTTTGGGCTGCCAGCCGATGGGAGGGACAGGGGGAACAACGTGTAACCACTCGTGGTACGCGCCGTAACTGTCTCCTCACCACCGGAAGTGCGACTATACTCTCCACGTGAGGGCAGCTGGAAGCAGGCCCCGGCAAGGTCATGTCTCTGCTGGGGTGCTGACGAATGGTAGTCGGGCGAAGAGAAGAACACTCTCCAAATCACCTCAATCTAAGGTGGAACAGCAAAGGCCGAGAGATGCATGGTTGGGGAGCAGCCCAACCGCTACCTTGCGAACTCTGGATACCTGCCGACCTCCAGTTTCAATTAGGCTTCCCGCGGTATCCGGGCTATGCCGCGGGTGACTTAACATCCCGACTACTCGTGGGACCTAAACATGAATAACAATCTATCAAATATAAAGCCAATTGAAGAGACAGGAACTCTAAATCCTAAAGGGACAGACGATCCCTCTGGAACGCGGCAAGACAGCCAATGTTCTTCTCACTGTGCCCCAAGCCAGGGTACAGCCTCCAATCACATAAAAGAGACAGGAACTCTAAATCCTAAAGGGACAGACAATCCCTCAGGAACGTGGCAGGACAGCCAAAGCTCCTCCCGATGCGCTCCAAACCAGGGCACATCCTCCAAGTCAGCTGGAGTAACTCCAACTGCTAGAGCAGGACTCACTGCTGAGGGCTGGAAGATCGTCTCCAGACCTGGTACCAAGGGTAAGACTGGAAAACCAACCAGCGCCCCCAATACCAGGAAAGGAGCATCGATCATGCCGCAAGCAAGTGAGTCGGCGCATATGCCCCCGCCAAGCAAGCCAACGTACCATGACAAGCGACGTGCGGCCGAGATCCTTGGTAGGGTGTCAACATCCGCGGTCAGCTCGCCAGACGACCAGAAGATGATAGAGTGGGCAAGGTCCGTGATACCGGATTTTCAACCGGCCGCTCCGATTAGCCAGCGCAAGGCCGCTCAAGCCAAGCGACAGCGCTCAGCTGAGGAGGTGACTCCTAAGACAAATCCGCCAGCCAAGCGGACATATGTTCCGCGTCGATCCTTTGCAGAGATCGCGAGGGAGAAAATCCTCATTGGAGTCCTGGATAGGGGCAACAAGAATGGGTTGATCCCTCGCGGCAAGTGGTCGTGCGTGGAGAATGAGCTCCAGAGCAAATTCGCGCAAGAATTTGAGAATGCTGGAGCCCTCCCAAATTGCGTTGATGCAGGATGGCATCAAGGTGACATCAAAGTCATTGCCTGCGACGATAAGCCATCTGTCGAGGCTTACAAAAAGTGCGTGGCCTCACTAGGGGAGGTCTACCCGGGCGCTCAGCTGGTCGCCGTTGACTGGTGCGACGTGCCGAGGAGACCACGTGCTCGTGTGTGGGTTTCTGCCAAACCTGATACGCCGGTTGAGATCATCAGGCTGTTCAAATTGTGTAACCCGCAATTGAATGTCGCCGATTGGAGGATTCTCAAGGTGTATGAGACGGATGGACCCAGCCGTCAAGTAATCCTCAACATTGACGAGAAGACGGTTGAGGCTCTCGCTGCCAATGATGGCAAGTTGCGGTATGGCTTTAAAACCGCCAGTTTTAGAGTGTACCGTGGGGATGCGGCTAGGGACAAGGCAGTTCCTATGGAACCTCAGCTGGAGGATCCTCAGCCGATAATCGCGCCGGGACCCATGGCTGAAGAGGAGGACGAGGAGTTGCTTGATGGCTATTCCTCCGACACCTCAGATCTCGCAAGAGGCCTTGCGTGGCTTGGCAGGCATGACCACCTGCTGGATGGCACCTCGGACGAGGATGCCGACACGACTGTGGTGGAGGTTAATCTAAAGGATGTCCCTAAGGCTCCTACAGATTAATCTTCATCACAGCAAAGCAGCATCCGCTGCCCTTTTGCTCCGCCTAAGCCAAGGCGGAGTTGACGTTGTCCTCATCCAAGAACCCTGGCTGTGTGGAGGGAAGGTTTCTGGGTTGAGGACGAGAGAGTATCAGCTAATTTTAGCCGCAGAAAAAGGTAAATCCAGAACTTGCATATTAGCAAAGAGCACTCTGGATTCATTCCTAATCCATAATTTCAGCGATGGGGACACAACGACTATGTGCCTGGAGCTGAACCCCAAGCCTATATGGATTTGCGCAGCCTACTTAGCCCATGACCAACGAGGAGACCCTCCGTCACAGCTTCTAAGGCAACTCACGGGCAAGTGTGAAGCAGAAAACACTCACCTTATCATCGGGTGTGACGCCAATGCCCATCATACTCAGTGGGGAAGCACTGACATCAACGAAAGGGGTGAGTCTCTTTTTAACTACATCTTAACCACTGGGTTAAACATATGTAATATCGGGAGCGAACCGACTTTTATCATTAAAAACCGTAGAGAAGTATTAGATCTGACCCTAATCTCATCCCCCTTGTACGACCAACTCACTAGCTGGAGAGTACTGGATGAACACTCCTTCTCTGATCATAGATACATTGAAATAATTATATCACAAGGACTTAAGAAACCGAAAAGTCTCCTAAACGCAAGGAAGGCTTACTGGGCAAAGTACAAAAACATCATGTTCAATACTCTGCCCTTAGAACCCCCTCCTGGCCCGAACTCTGCTGAATACACCGACAGCTTGATAGATAGATTCACTGTAGCGTGCAACTCCGCCTTAAAATCGGCATGTCCCTCACCTCGTCCTAGGGGGAGGTCCAAGCCCCCATGGTGGAATCCAGAAGTTGCGAAACTTCGTCTCGAGTCAAGGAAACTCTTTAACTTAGCAAAATCCCTCAGAGACGAACGGTCTTGGGATAGCTATAAAACAAGTCTGGCAGCCTTCAAAAAGGCGATAAGGCATGCCAAACGTTCATCGTGGCAAACCTTTTGCTCAGATATAGAGAATACTTCCGATGCAGCCCGCTTAAGGAAGGTTCTCTCAAAAACCAACACAACCCTAGGCTTTATCCGTAAACCGGACAGTACTTGGACAACATCAAGTGAAGAATCACTAGATGTCCTTCTCCACACTCATTTCCCAGAATGTTCTCTGAATGAGCATCCACCTTTGCAAGCCTCAGGAGTCGACTTCACCCCGATTCCTGGCCTGTTATCTGATCACAACATCCAATGGGCCATTAGAAGCTTCAAGCCCTTTAAATCCCCGGGTCCCGATAACATTATCCCTGCACAGATGCAGAATAGTGACCCTTTATCTACCAATTGGCTCAAGGAAATCTTCCGCAGGATTCTGTCCAGTGGTCGAATACCTAGCCCTTGGCTGGTGTCAAGGGTGACCTTCATTCCAAAGGCAGGGAAAGCCTCCCACTGCAATGCATCGGACTACCGACCTATCAGTCTCTCTTCCTTTCTTCTTAAAACTCTGGAAAGATTGCTAAATCTTCACCTCACCAATAAGTGTCCGCCATCGAAGATATCGAATGCGCAACACGCTTACAGGAAGGGTAGATCCACGGAAACAGCTTTGCACGCGGTTGTTTCCAATGTAGAAAATTCCCTGAGACTTAAAGAATTTGCACTCGTTGCCTTCTTAGACATTGAAGGAGCCTTTAACAACGTAAAAGCAGAAGCAATCAGTACGGCGCTCACCAATTTGGAGATCGAACCCCTGATTGTACATCTCGTAAGACAATTGCTCACACTAAGGACAGTCACAGCCTCCTTAGGTGACTCCACCATCTCCAGATACGTCTGCAGAGGCACGCCGCAAGGAGGTGTCCTATCCCCGCTTCTATGGAACGCAGTTCTCAATGAATTTTTATGTTCCATGGAAGCTGAAGGTTGCAAACTCACCGCCTACGCAGATGATGTTGTTATTGCCTTTAATGGCAAATACCCGCAAACTCTGTGCGAGAGGATGACGGCAACGCTGTATAAGTTGTCCACCTGGGCTGCAAGCTGTGGCCTTGGCGTCAACCCACAAAAAACCGAATTGGTTTTATTCACGCGGAAATATAAAATTCCCCCACTCATTCCCCCTACCATAAATAACACACCTCTTACATTCGGCGATTCAGCCAAGTATCTTGGTGTAATTCTAGATAGGAAACTAAACTGGAACCTCAACATCGACGATAGAGTGAGGAAAGCTTCAGTAGCCTTATACACATGCCGGAAAGCTATCGGCTTAAAATGGGGAATGGCCCCCTATGTAGTGAAATGGCTTTATACAGCAATTGTCAGGCCAATTCTGCTGTACGGAACCGTAGTTTGGTGGCCGGCGCTGGCAAAGCAAACGCTACAACGCAAACTAGGCAAGGTACAGAGAGCTGCCCTACTGGCAGTAACAGGCGCCCTGAGCACCACCCCCAACGATGCTCTAGACGCAATTACTGATGTCCTCCCTATAGACCTAATGGCACGAAGATCTGCCACCTTGTCAGCCCTAAGATTAAGGGAGGCAAAACAATGGACAAACCTCAGCTTTGGTCACTCTAGAATTCTGTTAGAGTACCATCACTGCCCTACAGGAACTGATCACTGCACGCCCACGGTCAGCACTGTCTCTCACTACAAGTGCCTTATTCCAGACCGAGAAGAGTGGACCCAAGGCTCTCCTGGCCCAACTGAAGACATCAAAATCTTCACGGACGGCTCCAAACTAGAAGGACATGTCGGTGGCGGTATATATTGCTCGTCACTGGATGTCAAAACCTCTTTTAGGCTTCCAGATCACTGCAGTGTCTTCCAAGCGGAAGTCATTGCTATACAAGAGGCACTCACGACAATAGCCAGTAAAAACACCAATAGGAAAGGTGTAAGCATATACTCTGATAGCCAGGCAGCCATCAGGGCTTTACAAGCGATGTCTTATAACTCCAAGGTAGTTAGGAACTGTCGCAAATCTCTTCAGGAGATGGCCAATCAGTTTAAAATTCACCTCATATGGGTCCCAGGACACAGGGACATTGAGGGCAACTGCATAGCAGATGAGCTAGCAAGACAGGGCACTACAATGACCCTCCTCTCCGATAAGGAGAGCATAGGTATCCCCATGGCTAGCTGTAAATTAGAAATTGTATCGCATTTCGAGGCACGAGCCAGCGACAGATGGAGCTGCAGATCCTCTACTAGTACTCAATCAAAACTAACCTGGCCTACTCGTTGTAGGAAGCGATCCTTCGAACTGTGCCGTCTGAATAGAACGAATTGCTCCCAAGTAATCCGTGCTATCACTGGACACTGGACAGTAGGCTCTCATGCGGCACGACTCCGTCTTAACTTCAACGACTTCTGCAGAAGCTGTGGCGATGAAGATGAGGAAGAAACTGCCTCACACTTCTTTTGTACATGCCCAGCTCTATGCAGGAGCAGACATCGTTTTCTGGGATCGTACTTTCTCAAAGACATCTCAGACCTCTCTAGCATAACGCCCAGACAACTTGCTAAATTTATCCAAGCCACTGGATGGTTTCGCTAGTCTTCTCCCAAGTAGGAAGGATCATGCCCACGGTATCACAACGGGCCTCATGTGGCCTAAGTGGGGTGGAAGTAGTTTTCCACCAGCCGTTCTAACCTAACCTAACCTATTATTATTATTGTTTTTTTGTTTGTTATTTTTAATTGTATTTCGTACGCTGAAAATATGTCAATGCGACATTCACCTCACCAATTTGAGTGCGAGTGTGAGTGTGAGTGTCCGAATGAGTGTTGGGAGTTGGGAATCATACAAACAATAACTTACATTTTTTGTTTTTGCCTTTTTTTGTTTTTTGCAATACGAAAAAGAGAAAAGATGTGCAAACAAAGCTAACAATGGCATTTTCGTGTAGTTTGTTTCACTTTGCCAATGACAAGGGCTCCGAAAAGTAATGTGACCCAGTGACAGACCCCGACCCCGAGACACACTCACACACAGGCATGAGTACATGAGTACATTCGCGAGTACCCGTACCCGTATTCGTACCCGTACTCGTACTCGTACTCAGACTGGTTTGCTGTTGTAGGCGTCGCGTCGCGACGTTTTCTTGTGTTTTTCTCCTCTCTTCTCTTCTCTACTCTACTCTCTTTCTATATACTCAGTGAAATGTGGGCAGATATGGGGAGTGTAAGTCGGATATTGATTGACTGCTATCTTGGCCATAATTTGACCCGATTTTAGCTACAATTTTCTTCAAGTGTAGGCTATTGTTTGACTGTAAAGTTATCAAAGTCATAAATAATATTTTATATGCAATTAATTAAATAATTAAAATTGTAAAGCAAATATTTAAAGATTTCTGGTAGTATTTAAAACAAATTCTATTTCAATAAAAAAAATATATATAAAATTGATTTAAATATCACTGTTTGGTTTATATGTACTTATTAGTAAAAAAAGATTTTATTATAACATTTATAAATTTAAAATAAATAAATTCAGTAGGTATTGAAACTTTTAGTATTTATTAAAAGCTTCATTTTATTGCCACCATTTCCCTTTGACTTTTAGCCCACTTCAATTTTTATCATTATACAAAAAAAATTGAATAAAATATAAATTAATATTCTTTAAGAGTTTATTTTTTTGTCGATTATTTTTGGTATAATATAGAAAAACTCCTAATTTCCCATATTCAATATCAATTTCCCCTAACCAAATTTTTCCATTAAAAATCTCTCATTGCTAGACGTAGAGCCCGAATTTCTTCTTCTTCTTCTTCTTCTTCTTAATTTCTCCTACCTTTCTCTGATAAATTCACTTATTCTAAGCAATTCAATTTATTTTAAGCAATTACAAATAGGAATTTTTGTTATTTTTTATCCGTAATTCGTGTGCCATTTTAGCGTTGTTTGTGCTCTGCTTTCCCTTTCCCTTTCACTTTTCCAGGGTATCTGTTATTCGTGTCGTCGCAAAGGGTGTCACTGCGAGTTGTTTACGTTTTATTTGCGTGTAATGTCATTTAAATGATTTGCGCGATTGTTGTTGGCTTTGTCAAAAGGCCAACATGTTTTGCAAGCCAGTTTTTTAGCAGTGACGTCATGGACGTCAACCTCCCACACACGCACACACACAGACACACACACACACTGCCAACTGTGAAATGTATAACAAGCCATAAATAAATGTATAAAAAACTAAAATATGATATGAAACACAGTTGGATTGCATTCTTCAAGGAATTGATCATGGAGCAAAGTCGGAGCGCTGATCTCATTGCAATTCTTCTGCTGCTTCTTCTGCCTTTTGCTTTCTGAGAAAGTTGCCTAATCGAAGTTTTGTGGGCGTAGCGCAATAAAAAAAGAAATTAAAATTAAAAATAAAAATATAAAAAAAAAACACTTGTGCTAGGTGTTTGTTTGTTTGTTTGTTGTTTCTGCTGTTTGATTGTGACACTTGACAGCCTCAATGAATTGCCACAACATCTGCTCGATTCAATACCAGGGAGTAACTCTAGTCGGGTGCTCATTGATGGGGAGAGGGAGCGAGGGGGGTGCCGTCTCTTGACCTCGTCGAATGCTAAAGTATCTGCAGTTAACTCTGCTGTGTGGCAACACTGGCAATTAGTGGCGTAATTAAATATTTGTGTATACAAATTGCATGAAATTATAGAAATTTCTGGCATTTATGTTTTCACACAAAAATACCCTGTAAAAGTCACGTTCGATATGTAAATATATGCATTTGACTTGGCTAATATTGGTAAACCCTTCGGAAATTTATTGATTGATTATTTTTTAATAAAATGAAGTCTAATATCTAATAATTGGAGTATAAATTATGGAGTTTTTCATTTAATTTATGTTTTAGCTTTTCATTTATGGATTTATTGATTTATTTTATTGATTTAGTTAACTTTGGTTTTTATTTTATTTTTTCAATTAAATTTTTTTGGACATATTTTCATTTATTTATTTATTTTGTTGGGTTTATCAAATTATTTTAATGCAACAATTTATTAAAGCTGCATATAGTCAGTATAAGTAGTTTTTATGGGGTATACTTCATATATAATACATTTAATTAAATGAATTTATTTTATTCTATTTTGTTTCAAAATTGCTTTATTTTATTTTATTGATCCAATTTAAGCTTTTATTTATTTTATATAATGCCACAATTTATCTAGAAAAGCTGCAGATCACACTTTTTTACAGGGTATACTGTAGCTCATAAAGTCATTCACTTATTGTATTATTTGAAGTTGTGCAAAAGGCGGCAACTGCGTTTGATCGACAGTGTGTATTTTTAGCTAGATATTCGTACTGCCTGGGATATCATCCATAGTGTCAGAGTCTGTCGAAGAGTTTCAGTGTCGCTTCAAGAGTTTTTTGTTTTTTCGGTGTTTTTTTTTTATATTTGTAAAGTTGACAAATTGACACACAGCAAATTGCTTATCTAAATGAGTCAGAGCAACGCTGGGCTGCTTCTTCTTCGCTGTTTTGGGAGCTGTTTCCATATGTTTCCACAGGCCTTGAGCGGGAAACCAGCGATAAGAGCGAGGAGAGCGAGAGCGAGACCAAGAGGGAGATATGATAGAGAGATAGTATGGACGGGAAAGTCAACTAGTTAGAATAATGACCTTGCAGGTTTTGAACATAATTCATTGATCATAAAGTAGTCAACGTGCTCATCATCGTCATCGGGTGAAGATCATCATTATTGTCAATTTATGGAGGTATTTGTGGAAGTTTGTGTTTTAAGTCGTTAAATTCTAATTAAAACGTTTTTGCAGCCACTTAAAATCGTCATAATTTAAAACGGTTAATTGCTAAAGAGAGAAGCGAAAAGACGAAACACAAACGAAATGCAAATTGTATTGAAAACTAATTAGAGATATCTCCAACAAACCAATACAGAGATACACTCCATTTTATAGATACTACGCCCCGCGATATGACTCGCTCGACACGCATACATAATGACAATTAAAAAACCAAAACGGAATCACAAAAAACAAAAACGAAATTGATAGAAACAGATAGACAGAAGAAGCAGCTGAAAAGCTACAACAAAAAAATGCCTCATAAACAGAAGCAGGTTCCAAGTGCAAGAACGCCAGCTAAAAGGGGTGCACACACTTATCAGTTTTCAATTAACAACATCGTGTTATGTATACGCCAGTAGGCGTTCCATATCTATAAGATACAACAAAACAACAACAACAAAAGCTACAGAAACACTGCCAAAAAAGCACATCAAAAGAAACCCAGACTTCTTCACAATAAAGCTAAATCAAAGCTTGCGCTTTGCAGTTGCAACTCTACGGTTTTTTTTTACAGCACTGCTACAACCCTAAAATAAACAAAACAACAAAAATAGCTATAGAAACATTGCCAAATATAAAACAACAAAAATAAACCTAGAATTCCTCAGGATATAGCTAAGTTAAAGCTTGCGCTTTGCAGTTGCAACTCTACGGTTTTTTTTTAAGGCACTGCTACAACCCTAAAACAAACAAAACAACAAAAAAATCTATATAAACACTGCCAAAAATAAAACAACAAAATAAACCTAGAATTCCCCAGGATATAGCTAAGTTAAAGCTTGTGCGCTTGCAGTTGCAACTCTGATTTTGAATTTGGCAGCTCTGCTACAACTCTGCCGGCGACTGTACTTCCGGTTGCGACTGTTGCCATGCCAATTACGACATTAAAGCAGTGCACACGTTACGTACTGTGAGCTGCATATCTAAATAGCTGCGAGTTGTCGATAGATCGATACTGAGGCAAGTCATGAAATTTATTAATGAATTATGCTAATAATGCCTATGCGGGGGATTGGCTTAGCGCTCAATTGACTATCGATAGACAACGATCGATGGATGGCACGATAACAAAGCAACAGCCACTGATGCACAGCGGCTAAAAATAAAGGCTTATGCCAGAGCAACTAAGCCAATTTCAAGAGCCAAACAAAACAAATCAAACTGATTCAGAGTTCTTTTTTTTTTTTTTTTTTGTTTCTTTTTGAAATCAGGGAAAACTCCAAAAATGGGCAATTTGATCGATCAATGCGTAACAGCATGAGTAAATAAACAAATACAGAGTCGGGGCAGTTAATACTCTTTTAAAGGTATAAATACAACAGCTAGAAAGCTTAAATTTTGCTTTAAGATTTTTTAAAAATTCTTTTTCCCGGGCTAAATAAAAAAACTATGAAAACTTTTTTATTATAGGAATTTATAAAAAATTCAATAGACTTCTGGCTTAGACGACTGTTTAGGATTATTAATTTATTTATTTATTTAAAAAAAAAGAAAAGTGTCTTATAATTTTAATCTAATTAACTAAAAACCAGGTTATATTGTCATATTAGAAAGAAATCTTTCTATAATGAAATTTCTTCTAAAACTTTGAATTGAAAATTACAAATAAAAAGGTCAGATTTGAAATCCAAATCAGCTTGAATTGATCCTAAAATTCAGCTCAATTTGAAATCGAATGTCAAGTGGAACTTCTATCAATATCTACCAATAATTTTTTTATTATACCAATAATTAAGTATAATTTCGTCTTTAGATCGATTTTATTCCAATTGAAATTAGCTGAATTTATCAAACAAATATACCCCTTCTGGTTAGGGTATATTCCCACTTATTTACAACCTTCGAATGGTGTCAGAAGTGCATCCCACGCGACCGCAAAAAGAGACAACACCGAAAACAAAATTTGAGCCAACTTTTGGTCTCAAATGGCAAACAAATTTTTTAATATTTGGCACAACCAAAAGCGGTTAACGTCGCGCAGGCGTTTTGGCCAACAGAGCCCCCCAGAGGGAGATCTATTTAAGAGTGTTAAAAATAGGCAAAAAATAACCCAAAAAAAAAAACAAACAACAAAAAATCGTTTTAAAATTTGTTTGATCAAATTATTAGCAAATCGATGGATACACAGACAGACAGCTGTGGGGGGAGGGTGTGTGGGAAAAAGGGGGTGTGGCAGCTTGTGTGGGCGTTCGACTTCATTAGCTGCCTGCGAACTGAGAGTTTTTCGAGCCGCCAGCCAAAGAGTAAACAAAATATGGCCAAGTTTTTCCGTTACAAGCGGATGGTGTGTGAGTGTGAGTGTATGTGTGAGTGTGTGAGTGTGTGTGAGTGTGTGTGGGTGTGTATGTGAGAGCATGACTCGGCATGTGGGTAAACTGGCTCAGGGCTAATTAAAACTCTGCAAAAAAATGCTAAGCTAACTTTACAGCAGTTACAAAGTTATTTGAAAATTTGCTGCATGCTAGAAAGAAAAGGAAAAAGAAAAACAGAAAAAACAAAACGAGTTGGCAGCGCCAGTTTGCATTTTTATTAGTGGGTTTCCCCCTCCTACTTGCCCCTCAGCTCGTTTTGGCTTTGTAGATCTTGTCTTGCGCCTTCTTCCATTCGCAATTGAATGCAATTACAGTTAGGTGGGCGTGGCTTAACTTGTTGCCCGTTTTTGTCTTGTGGGCGTCAATGGAAAGTGTAAGCGTAAAAACATTTTCTTCCAGTGTAGGCAGAGACGCCATCAAGGTCAGCTCAAATCTGATTTATTTCTAGTAATTTTTTTGTTTTTATTACAAAGTTGTTGAAAGCGCATTTATCTCATTTAAATAAAATATTAAGAGCCCGAATTTTATGTTTCTATTAACAATTTCTAGCTAATTTTGTGAATAGGTTTTCCCCGCATTGAATTTAATTATATTTGCAACGACAAAGGAATTTCCTCTAGAATTTCTTGTTACATTTAAATGCAATTCTCAAAAATTCCCTGCACATTTCATGCCATTTGCTACGTTTCCAGCAACGCATCAATTCCTAGGAGAATGCAGCTCCAAGTGGCGAGAGACACATTTCCCTTTTGCCACAAATAACTGCAACTGCAACAACTGCTAAACAGTCAATACACTCAGAAAAAAATACACACACTAAAAAAAAACGGAGTAGAAACAGTTGCGCCCGACTGTGAAATACTCTGCACCCTACAATAAAATATTTATAAAATATACGAAGGGCAGCATCACTTCTTCTTCTTCTTACTTTTTTATCTGAGGCAAATTCAGCAATATTGTTTCCCTAATAACTTCTGTATTTATTAACCGATTTTAAAGCGCTTTTCAGCAAACACAAATATAGTGATAGAGAGCTTATATTCCGAATAACAATCTTCTATGTTTAATATTACATTTAGGGCATAAAGTAGGCGTGCCATCCAATATTTTAAATAAATTTGATTTGTGTATAGGTGTATAAACCTATCTAAATACTGAAAATGGCTGCTCTAGCTCTTATGGATAGACGATATGGATAGACCCCTTTTGTGCTTTTACAAAGTACAGGGTATAAAAAAAGAGGCATGCAAAATGCCTTCTGGCCACAGTCAACGGCAGCAACAGCAGCCGCCAAATGCGACATAAATTTCAATTTTTGCATTGCAGCAAATAAAAAACTTGGCAAACTGCAGCCAGAGAGGAGGAGAGGAGAAGAATGGAAGGGGAAAGAGGTGAGGAAAAGAACAACTACTGTGGGCCGCGTTGGCTCCCGTTGGCGTCACAGAAATAGAATAAAAGCGACAGGCGGAGGCTGCACCGTTAGGTGTGTGTATGTGTGTGGTATAAGTGTGTGTGTGTGGTGTGTGTGTGTGTGTGTGTGTGTGTGGAATTAGCGCATAATATGTGATAGTTTCATCAACGGATTGGGAGCGCCAGTTGACAACAAGTGAGCGTGGTTGCGAGAGGGGGGGCAGAGGGGCAGAGCAACAACATGAGCTGGGGTTACGCCTATTGGAAAAAAATCAATGCAGTCGCTGCGTATTGAACAGAGTTGCCATCTTAGCATTTTGCAGCGTAGAAAAGCTTGCAAAATAGCGATAAAAACTTGTAGCTATAAAAAACTATATTCTTTTCTTTAATAATATTAATCTTATTCATATTTTATCATTTTTATTTTATGAATAATTTTTGCCAACCCTAGAGATGTTGAAAGAAATATTTTAAGTTTGGATTAAATTTAAAAAAGAAAATAAATTCGAATTAATTTTGACCATATAACATTAGCATAAACCTATTAAATAAAATACACCACACAGAGTTTATTAATAATTTAAGTTTTTTGCAGAGCGGCAACACTGACAATGGCAGTCAATCTGCTAGCGCAGTGTCAACTCTGGCACAGTTTTGCAGCCACTGGGCGTGCAAAAGGTGCAATGAACCGCGTATTTGTTTGCGCATTGTTTAAGCCACGTTTGAGTGGGTTGTGCAAATATTTGGGCGAAGAATTGGCACGACAGACAGAGTTGTGTCATGAGTATTAAGAGTGAAATATGTCATACTTAATAATGGCATTTAAATATGAATTGCGGTGATTAAGCATGAAGTGCAGAGAGCGAGCAAATGCTGCATTACTGACTTGTTATACCCTGTAATATTTATTAAGGTTGATAAAGTTGTCCCAAAGTTGTCTGAATCATATCAAATCATATTCATTTTAAACTCAAATTTTATTTCATAAATTATTTACGCCTTTTTATCGCATTTAACATATAAGAATAGCGAGAATTCGACTGGTCATACCCTGTATTATTTTTAAAAGTGGTCCTAAATCATATCATATCCAATCTTCTTAATCTCACATTCATATTTATTTTGACTGTGACTCACCTGCTATACGCAATACCGCCCGATCGGCCGGATCCAGCTGGAGTATGCTGAGCGGCTTGTCCTTAGCCCATTCGCTAAGGGATTCGCGGTCCATCATGATGTTGGCAGCGCTGCCCGTTGAGGCATAGATGCAGCGCCGCTTGCACAGATGCTGCTCCGACTTGTGGTGCCGTTGTGGCTGCAACAGGGGGCACGAGCCCGTTGCATAGACGCCAACGTTGACGCCAACGCCGACGTTGTTGCTGCTGCTGCAGTTTGGCTGCTGCTGCTGCTGTTGATGCTGTTGATGCTGCTCCCCTCGCCCTGCTATCGCCAACAGCTGCGGCGAATGCGGCGATTGCGGTGTGGAGCGAGAGCGGGTAAAGCTGCGGGGGGACGCCGTTTTTGCGAATGCTTAACAAAATGGACGAAATATTTTATTGTTGCTCCTGGTGTCTCTTTTGTTGGCTTTAAGTTCGGGCGCTGCTTGTCTTCCACTTTGGTTTACATTTTTCTAAAATTCAGCTAACATTTTTGTAGATTTGCATCCTAATACTTTGCTGTAAATTAGGAGGGAAAAAAGAAAATTATTAAAATAATTGTGTTATTTTTTATAATTTTTTAGAAATATTTATTTACAGTATTTTTTATGTATTTACAAATTGTTTTTAAAAATTAATATATAATATTTAATATTATTGAATTTTTTAATATTTATTTTTTTATTTTATATTTATAATTTTTTGTATTATTATTTAATTTTTTCATATTATTTTTTTGCCCTGTTTTTTGACTCAATAGGTGGTTTTGCAAGTTGCTAAATTTGTTAATATTTTTGTAAATTCACATATAAGTCAGCCAATTTTTTTTATTTTATATGTAGATTATTTTTCTGCATTTTTGGCGAAAATTTCATAATAATAATCATACTAGAAGTATTTTTTTATTTTGTTTTTATTTTTTATAATTGTTTATGCTTAACATAAACGCAGCATACTTTTAAGCTGTTCTTTGAATCAACAGGTGGTTTTGCCCTGTTTTTTGACTCCACAGGTGGTTGCAAGTTTTTGAATCACACATGTTGGCTGAAATTTTATTTTGCTAAATTTGTTAATATTTCCGTGAATTCGCATATAATGCAGCCAATTTTATTTATTTCATATTCAGATTATTTTTCTGCATTTTTGGCGAAAATTTCATAACAATAATAATAGTAGAAGTATTTTTTTATTTTGTTTTAATTTTTCAACAACAACAACAACCCCTCGAAAGTATGCAACACGAAAATTTTTTTATTTATTTTATATTCAGAATTATTTTCTGGATTTTTGGAATAATTTAACGATAATTAATTCTAATTAGAATAATTTAATTTATTTGTTTTAATTTTTGTTTGGTAGCAGTGGAGTGTTGCATACTTTTGGGGCTATATTTAATTAGCGACAGCGGTCGAGGCAAATATGTAAAAACGACAACAACAACAACGAGAGACGTTTGTTATCACGCGCTTGCCTCGCGGTTGTTTGCCAGTGGGTCAATGCCAGCTAGAGCAACAGCAACAAAAACACATACAGCGGAAAATGAAATAAAAAAACAACAAGCGGAAAAGGCAATTGCGCTGCGATAACTTGCACGCGAACCCAAGCAGACAGTTTGGCAGCCACTGTGTCTTGGATAAACAACAGTAAGAATAGTAAGAAAAATAAATAAAAAACGATTCGATATCGAAGCAATTTACAATCAATGAAATTCGAACAAACAGCGGAAACTACGCGCCAACTGATAAAAGAGCTGTGTGTGTGAGACCGTGTGTGTTTGTGTGTGTGAGAGAGCGTAAATGCACCGAGAGAGAGAGAGAGAGCGTGCAATTGCAATTTACGAGACCGGTTTGTTTTGGTTGAGAGCGCAAGAGAGAGAGAGGGAGCAGAGAGGCAAAGCGTGCATTTGCGCAGGCGCAGAGCTAGACCGGAAATACGCAGTGACAGCGCTGCCGACGCCAACGCCAACGCCGACAGCGGCAGCGTTGCGAAACAGCGTGCAAAGTGCAAGAGCAAGTAAAACAGACAGCAGCAGCGACAAGAACAACAGCTGAAGCTTTAGTGCTGAGAACTTTTGTCAAAAAACGCCAGATCTGGCTTTTTTTGAAAAACAATTGTTTAACAAATTTTAGAACTGCATAAGGCGGTTAATTTGAAAATAATTTAGCTTTTTATACCCTGTGCCCATTTGAAAAATGGGAAAAACAGGGTTAATAACTTTGTGCGAATGTATGTAACAGGCAGAAGGAGGCGTGGCAGACCCCACAAAGTATATATATTCTTGATCAGGAAGACGAGCTGAGTCGATTTAGCCCTGTCTGTCTGTCTGTCTGTCTGTCTGTCTGTCTGTCTGTCTGTCTGTTTGGATGAACGCGTCGATCTCAGCAACTACAAAAGCTAGAGATGCCGTTTTGGTAGCTATAGATAGGTAGTTATCTTACGCAGATCAAGTTTATTTCAAATTGTTGATGCCACGCCCCCTTTACGCCAAAAAATCAATAAAACTCACACAACCTCGTGTTTTTTACCATAAAAAGTTGAATAACAAGCGTAATATTAATCATAGAATGTTGTTATTTGGTATATATACTCTCTTCTATTATATTTAACTATCCTGAAAAGCGTATTGAAATCGGTCAATAAACAAAGTAGATATAAGCTACGCAATTGGCAGCGCAGCTCAGCAGCGCAGCAGCAGCAGCGCAGCTGGCGCACGTAAAAAGGGAAGAAGAGGAAGTACTGCTGATACGCTTAGTGTGACAGTTTTATAAAATTTTATATAAAACAAAAGGCACAGGGTATTCTACAGTCGGGCCCGTCCGACTGATCTGTCGCGTCCGACTGATCTGCCCTGTCCAAATTTTTTTAATTAAAAAAAATTTACTTTAAATCAAGCTATAATTATAGACCTGTTGTCATTATTTTAATTGATATTTGACCATTACAACTGTAATTTAAAGCACATACTTAAGAATAACTTAGCAGTTTTTTATTATTATTTATTATACCCTGTGCCCATTTGAAAAATGGGAAAAACAGGGTTAATAACTTTGTCAGAATGTATGTAACAGGCACAAGGAGGCGTGGCAGACCCCATAAAGTATATATATTCTTGATCAGGGTGATGAGCTGAGTCGATATAGCCATGTCCGTCTGTCTGTCTGTCCGTCTGTCTGTCTGTCTGTCTGGATGAACGCTGAGATTTCCTAAACTATAAAAGCTAGAGAAGCCGTTTTGGTCTCTTTTGAAAGGTGTATTCAATACGCAGATCAAGTTTATTTCAAATCTTAGGTGCCACGCCCCTGCCGCCCGTGAATAACGGAAATAGAATTCATTGATCAATTAAAGACATACGAATCTACATACACAAATTTTGTCTCATTAATTAGTCGTGTGTCCAATTATCTACCAATTCTGTGAATTTCATAAAAATCGGTCCATTATTAACAGAATTATGATGATTTAAAGGATTCTACATTATTTGTAGATTTGTATGGCAGCAATCCACAATCACACACACATATACGTGCTTCCAAAATGTGTGTATGTGTGTGTGTATGTACATGGACAAGTGCTCAACAGCAGTGTGACCGAATGCTTGCGAATGGCGTTGCCAGAACGTTAGAACGCTTGCCCGCTGGATTCAAACGTTTGCTAAATAATTACTTAATCACTGATAACTAATGTTTATATATTGGGGAAAACATTTTATAAATCTAATAATAATAAACTATAGTAAATAAAAGGCATTTTAATAATTATAAGTCATAATATACACGCACATTTGAATTTTGCAAATTTGGCGCATATTTTGCCATTCACAATCTGCACCTTTCGATAGGTGCTGCCGATAGCCAATTGTTAGACCGATTTGTGCGCTTCGTTCGATCGCCCTGTGTAAGTGCGCCCAATTAATGTTGTATTATTGTTTATAAATAAATTAAATTATGTTTAAAATATTTTAAATTATATACCGTATGTGCGAGCGCGCAGCGCGAGCTGCGGCACAGGGTATAAGACAGTCGGGCTTGCCCGACTGTCAGGTCGAGCGCGCAGAGCGCGCGAGATTTTTTAATCATGATTTTATTGCGACCTTTCCATTATTTTTGGCGTTAGCTACAACTTTATTTATTTAAGCAATTTTCTTATGTTTTTTTTTTATTTATTTAAGCCATTTTTTATACCCTTCCCAATATAAAAAAGTTTTTTTTCACTGCTCAGAACTAGAAACAGTTTTATAGCAATTTGCCGTTACCTTTTGCCCAAGCTTTTATGCGCGCTCTCTTACGCACTTTACTCTCTCTTTTACTGCTCTTTGCCGTCTCTCTCTTGGCTTGTTATCGGCAGAGCTGGCAACGGCTCAATGGCCAATTATTGCTGCTAAATGGTATTATTATTGAATGTCTTTTGGCCATGTGTATGGGAATTTTTGTGACGCTTTTTATTAATTTTTTTTGTTTTTTTCTTACGCGTTTTGCCGCTAGCTGGCTTTTTATGATTCTGATTCCTAATCAATTTTAGCGTGTAGGAGCGCTGAGCAAACAAAGTAATACTCCAACGGTGCACAGAGCTTACTTATGGCCATGGCCAAAAGGGGCTGGAGGGGGGCCGCAAAGGCCGTTAAGCAGACGTGAGTGGCAAGCTTAAGATTAGACGCCAAAGCCTTATCAGTCGCAGCAAATCAGAGCTAACGCCGGCTGAAGTGCGTGTCAAACTGTAGGGCTTGACAGGCACTGACAGCAGAGACTGATGTGACTTCTTAACTGGCGTCAAAAGCGCACAACTTATCGTAGAATAAAAGGCCAAAAAGGTAATTTCAACACAAGCAGCTGCTGCTGCTGTGTTTGTGTGTGTTTTGTTCTTATCAGTTGATAAGCGAGTCATGAATTTAATTGTTGACTGATAAGCTATACAGTGCGTATTATAGAGCATAAGGCAACACGGCCTTAACTTTTGTACCCATACCTGGAGCAAAGAATTATGGCTTTAAATGGCAACTTCATTGACTTCGAGTTGCCGCTGCTTTTTTATATGCTGTTAATTTATTGGAGGCAGTAGAAAGACGCATTTAAATTGCAAATGAGCTGAGCAAAATCGTAAATAGAATTCGAAAACGCCACAAGACGTGAAGATTTTTAATGCCGAGCTCTCCAGCTGCGTTGGCTTTATGTAGTCTATAGTTCTTGTCACCGTCAGCAGCCAGCAGAGTGCGAATTTAATTAAGAGATTTCGAAAAAGGAAGCGAGTCTATAATTAGTGTAGCTAAAAATACACTGCAAGAAATTGCCAGCGTGTTGTTGGCAAAGAGCATCTTTAACGCTCGATGACGATAGAATATTGAGTTTAAGCATCAGTAAAAATAGAAATGAAATTGACAATTATCTACATTTTGATAAATCAAAGAGTGAGAGTTAGGCCAGCGAGAATCAAGCCATCGTAAGCGCGACCAGCGAGAGTTGGACTATCGAGAGTTGGGCAGCGAGAGTTCGGAAAGCGAGAAATCGGTAAACGAGAGTTCGGGCAACGTAAGTTCGGCCAGCGAGAGTTCGACCGGCAAGAATTCGGCCAGCGAGAGTTCGACCGGCAAGAATTCGGCCAGCGAGAACTCGGCCAACGAGAGTTCGGTCAGCAACACTTCGATCAGCGAGAGTAGGACCATAGAGAGTTGGGTAGCGAGAGTTGGACCTGCAAGAGTTTGGCCAGCGAGAAATCGGCCAACGACAGTTCGGCCAGCGGAAGTTCGACCGGCGAGAGTTGGACTATCGAGAATTGGACCATCGAGAATTGGGCAGCGAGAGTTCGGCCAGCGAGAAATCGGCCAACGAAAGTTCGGGTAACATGAGTTCGGCCAGAGAGAGTTCGACCGGTGAGTGTTGAGCCATCAGGACTTGGGCAGCGAGAGTTTGATCTACAAGAGTTGAAGCAGCGAGAGTTGGGCTAACGAGAGTTGTCCCAGCGAGACTTAGGCAGCGAGAGCTTTACTTTAATCAACCCTTTGGGGGTTTTCATCCGAGTTTATATTATAAAAATCTCGCGCGCTCTGCGCGCTCGACCTGACAGTCGGGCAAGCCCGACTGTCTTATACCCTGTGCCGCAGCTCGCGCTGCGCGCTCGCACATACGGTATATAATTTAAAATATTTTAAACATAATTTAATTTATTTATAAACAATAATACAACATTAATTGGGCGCACTTACACAGGGCGATCGAACGAAGCGCACAAATCGGTCTAACAATTGGCTATCGGCAGCACCTATCGAAAGGTGCAGATTGTGAATGGCAAAATATGCGCCAAATTTGCAAAATTCAAATGTGCGTGTATATTATGACTTATAATTATTAAAATGCCTTTTATTTACTATAGTTTATTATTATTAGATTTATAAAATGTTTTCCCCAATATATAAACATTAGTTATCAGTGATTAAGTAATTATTTAGCAAACGTTTGAATCCAGCGGGCAAGCGTTCTAACGTTCTGGCAACGCCATTCGCAAGCATTCGGTCACACTGCTGTTGAGCACTTGTCCATGTACATACACACACACATACACACATTTTGGAAGCACGTATATGTGTGTGTGATTGTGGATTGCTGCCATACAAATCTACAAATAATGTAGAATCCTTTAAATCATCATAATTCTGTTAATAATGGACCGATTTTTATGAAATTCACAGAATTGGTAGATAATTGGACACACGACTAATTAATGAGACAAAATTTGTGTATGTAGATTCGTATGTCTTTAATTGATCAATGAATTCTATTTCCGTTATTCACGGGCGGCAGGGGCGTGGCACCTAAGATTTGAAATAAACTTGATCTGCGTATTGAATACACCTTTCAAAAGAGACCAAAACGGCTTCTCTAGCTTTTATAGTTTAGGAAATCTCAGCGTTCATCCAGACAGACAGACAGACAGACGGACAGACAGACAGACGGACATGGCTATATCGACTCAGCTCATCACCCTGATCAAGAATATATATACTTTATGGGGTCTGCCACGCCTCCTTGTGCCTGTTACATACATTCTGACAAAGTTATTAACCCTGTTTTTCCCATTTTTCAAATGGGCACAGGGTATAAAAATTAATTTAATATAGATTTTCTTATAACCAGTAACTACTGTGGCAGTTAAATAATTTAAAACTTTTCCTGCTTCTTGTTTGCTTTAGTGTTGCGGCTGCTATAAACAAAAATGTTGAAAATGTTGCGTTTTTTTAACCCCATGCATATCCTATAGAACAGTCATGCCCCGACTTATATCACATTTATGGCCTTAAAAAGTAGTTGCTGGTGTTTAAAGGGGACCATAAAAAAGCACTTGAAGGCGGTGCTCTGATGACATAGAGGGGACGAGGGACGAGGGACGAGGCAACTACCGAAATAATACAGGTGGGGATTTGCACGTGCAGGTGAGAATGACAGAAGCTGTGCTTAGATCAGCATTCAGCGACTGAAGGGGTTCCCACAGTCACAGAGGGACGCGGCACAGAGAGGGGGAAAAGGCACAAAGCACAAAGCCAATTAAGCGACATTTGAACGACAGAACGAAATGGAAAAATGGAGAAAAAAAACCACTCACAAAACAATAAACGCTGATAAAAACGCACACATTCAAACAGTTTGACAACGTCATCGCTTAGAAAAAATAAAAAATATAACAGAAAAACACAATAATAATAAAGCAAATATAAATGAAACGAAATATTAGGGGTGGGGGGATAGCTGCCTGGGAATTAAGCCTGGTACAATTAATACTCTCTTTTTTCATATAAATGACATGGATTTTTCGATTTGTAGAATGAAATCATAGTCTAAATTGCATTGATTGAGCTAACGACTCCATCAGATCATTAGATCATCTATATATCTATATACGCATATAGTATTTAATATGGAGTATATAGCTGGTTCTACGATTATGTCATGCCCTTGGGCTGAGTTATCGGTCTCGGCTGTACTCTGGGTCGCCAATTAGGCAACATTTGCATATCAGTTTCGAAAACGAGCTCAATTAAATGTTACGAGGCATTTCGAATTCCATTTCGAGTTATCAAGATATCAGACAATCAGCGGGTGCGGGGTGCGAGGTGCGAGGGCAGCGGCTTTTTCTCGACACACATGATTTATATAGGTCTTTAGAAACTCATTCAAAGTGATCATATAAATGAGCGCGTGAAGTAGTTTGATCTTGAGCGGCTTTATTAGCAACACTTTTATCTTAAATTATGGATCTATCAAATGAAAACAAAAGTAACCGTGATATTTGTGGGTGATCTATGAATATTTGCACTAATTTAATTTAATAAACATTAAATTTATTTGAATAAATTTATAATACTCAAAATTATTTAATTGAATGTCATAGAAAACAATTTAATCTATGAGATAAAATGTCTGAGAAATAAGAATTATTTTATTCAGTTAAAAAGTATGGATAATTTCCTCAAACTGGGAATTCTACATTTCTCTATTATGCCCGAGAATTCCGCCTAGCCCTAGCTATAACTTACGATTATTTGCCTCATTGTGGTTGTATGGTTATGGGCCCATGTGCAATACTAATACTAATAAATTAGCAGCTGACATCGGTTGGTTTTCAAAGTGAGCGGGAATACCTCCATCATTCCGTCAACATTCTTTTCATCTTTGCAACTGTCTAGCCGCTAATTGTTCAGTTCAAATGGTCTTTATGTTCATGTTTATGAGACAACAACAAAACGTCTATGATGACGATGCCTATGACGATGCCGATGATGATGATAATGATGATGTTAATGATAATGGTAGAGGGGCTAATTGGGGCTTTCCTTTCACATAGGCCTGCAGAACTTATTAACTTATGTAGGCGTTGCCAGCGACTCTTTTAATTAGTTGGAAGTTTTCAGAGTTGAAAACTCGTTTATTAATATTAAAGTAGTATATTTCGTTTGTTTTGCTTTTCGCTGGAAACCAAAGTTGTTCGGTCGCTTATCAAAGACGATAACCGTCGACATGATCAGTTATTGATGTCTGCATGCAAGGAAGGGAAATTAAAAGGGGAAATACGGAAATAGACCTCTTTTTACTAGAACTGGTGAAATAATAATATCGTTATTTGGATTTATGGGCCAGTATCAAAATTCTTCGTCGATATATCGTTATCGTTACGGAAAAAGGGTCGGAAGAAAGTTAGTCAAAGTTTGCAACTAAGAAGTATGCAAATTCGATGGATAAAATTCCAATAAAAAATATATAAATGTCGACAATTAGTTTAAATACTACATGTTTATGCGAATAAATTTGTCGTATAAACCATTATAAACAGCGTTATTATCGTCGACATATCGATAGTTTGAGATATCGTAGGATCGATATAACGATATTGCCAATTCTGCTAGTTTTACCAGCTCTACTTTTTACTATTTAATCCGCAACTGTGTAGTTTTAATTAGCCGAAATGTAGCTGAGGGTACGATATAAATGAAAACTAACACCTCGCACCGCCACGCCCACAAATCGCATGCAAAACGGGGCACTTGAACTTCAGGCACGAGTTCATGACACACCCAGGCCAAGTTGTTGCCGTTTTCCATGCTCTCTGTGTTGGCCAGAAGGCGAGCAAGAAGTAGCATGCGATAAACGCGGCCCAAGTGCATGGCAAGAACGCACAACTTGTCTGACAGGCAGAAATTGAAGCGGCAGCAGCAGAAGAGCAGCAGGAGGGCAGCGGGAGAGCACGAGGGGCAGCGGCAAGGGAAGCAGTAGAACAGCTACAGTCAACGCTCGAGTGCATTTTCCAGGCCAACAACAACAAACCCTTTTCATGTTATTTTCTAGGCTAGACAGCAAATCAATTTGATGATGTTACAAGTTGTAAGAGACAGGCAGATGGACGGACAGACAGACAGACGGACAGACAAACATGCAGAACGCATAAGCGCAGCGCAACGTACAGTGGTCAAAGTCTGCAAATTGAGGGCAAAGAAAAAAGCCAGCAGTAATTACAATCAATAAAATAAAATGCAACAAAGTAAATTAAAAGAAAATAAAAAAAATACAAAATAAATCTAGTAAAAATATAATAAAAATAAAACAATATGAAATCAAATGAAATCCAAAAGGCGCAGCATTTGCTGCACGGAATGGGGAAATCCCAGTAAAACCCAATCAGACCAGATTGTCAGGTATAAATGGGCTAATTTATGACACCAATATAATTGCAAATATAATAGAAACACAACAAAATTAAATAAATAATGAAAAAAATTATAAAATAAAAAAAATTATAATAAAAAAATATATAATATAAAAAAATATAATAAAAAAATTCAAATAAAATAAAAATATAACATAAATCGAATAAAATAAATATAAAATATAATTAAAAATCTAAAAAAATTGTCGTTACAAGAAAACGCTCAAATTGGCTATTATTTAAAAAAAAAACTCCACGGTATTTGCATTTAATTAGAACCATAATTGTGACAGTTTTTGACTGCATTGCAACTGTTTTTAAATTAAAAGAAATGTTGCAATTAAAAGCACATTCAATTAAGAGGACACCACTGTACACACAAACGTACATACATACGTATGCAGTCACACATACAGACACATGTCTTTTATGGCCAACTGCCAAATGGTCTACGAAATGTTGTGTTTGGGGGATGTTCGCGTGCATTTTTAGTAGCCACTGAACTTTGTTGTTGTGCTTTAAACAAAACACAAAACAAAATAAAACAGCAGCCAAGAGCAGCAGAGCCATAAAATTAACAAGCAGCAAAAGAAGAAACGAAAAACGTACAAAATTGTAAACAGAGCGCCGGCATAAGGAAAAAGGTAAATAAATGAGAGCGGAAGTCTTGCACTTGCTCTCTCTCTCTCTCTCTTTTCACATACACGTACGCACACACGCACACAGGTAAGCTGCTGCTGCTGCTGCACTCGCTCTCGCCGCAAACACGCTCTCTCAAATGTTGTTGTGGTCAGTGTCAGGGCTGATGCCTATTGGCAGGTTGGAATTATTTTGTCTCTTTTTGTGACAGTGTGAGTGTGTGTGTGTGTGTACTAATGAGTAATGCGTGCGGCGATTGAGTGATAAAAACGGAAATTTGTATGAAATGTGAGTGTGTCATACAACAAAAAAAAAACCAAATAAAAAATGACCCCCAACCCTCAGTAAATATTGATTTTTTCACAATATGCAAAGCAGAACACAAAAAAACCATTTGCAGCAGGTAATTAGAAGCATGCTGTGAACTGTTATGACGAGAGCTTTTTGTTTTCGTAGATAACAAGAAATAAAGAGAGCAGCATCTGTATGTATGTTTGTCTGTGAACCGGCTGACGCCGGCAGCGCAGTTGCGTTGTATGTTTGTATGCATGTAGATGTGATGGTGTGTGTGTGCGGAGGGTTGCGGCTGTTAAGGGGCTGCTACGACTGACACAATTCTTACAAACACACACACATATACAAACGTAAATTCACACACACACGACATTAGCAATAGGCAAATAAAAGTTTATAAACAATTTAAAGAATTGTTTATTTAACACACACACACACACACATATGCGGCACAAATGGCAGCGCCTGTTAAATACTGAAATTATAAATTCCAACTGAGAGCAAATACCGTTCTTTTTTATTGCTCTTTTGCTCTTCATTTTTTTGCCTTATAAAACTGCACTTTTTGTTGTTGTTGCTGCTGCTGCATTTGTCAGCGTCACACTGAGCGCAGCTTTTGTATTTTGTTTTTTTTTTTGCACAATTTCTTTTGCAGCTTATTTTTTGTGTTTGCTTTCGTTGCTTTTATTGTGTTTTTGCATTTGTGTTTGTGTTTGTGTTTGCTGCCATACATTGCCCTCAATCGTGCTGCGGTCGACGCCAGCAGCGCTGCGCTGCCTGCGCCGCCGTCAGGCTGCGAGCTGACTCATAAGGAGCAGAGAGCGAGAGAGAGAGCGCCAGAGAGAGCAGCAGTTACAGCCAGCGTTGCCAGTTTAGCTGATTTCTGAATTCTAGTTGAAAATTTATAATTATTTTATATATTGTTTACTTATTTAATTAATTATTATTATTTGACTTTAATATTTTATTTAAATTTTTTTTTTTTTTAATTTAAATCTGGCTATTTGTGGCAACACTGTTTACAGCATAGCAGACCAAAGAGAGGCAGCGAGAGAGCGCGGGTTGTACAACAAGGAGCGACTGAGCAAGGAGGGTGACGTTGCTGTTGTTGTTGTTGTTTTCACTAGTTTTTCTTTTTGTGTTTTTTCTTCATTTGGCTAGATTTTTCTTTTCACTTTGCTGCCGCTGCTCGTAATTCTTATGTTAATTTTCACATTTACAAACAAACAATTTGCCATAAAAAAATAAGTAAAATGCAGTCAAGTGGATATACACAAAAATTATAAAATAATTTATGGCAATTTAAAAAACTAGCGTAATTGTTGTTGTAGTTGTTGTTGTTGCGCTTTTAACACGCGTGCAGTTTGAATGAGCTGCAATTTCTGCTTCTTCTTTTCCGCGTTACTCTTTGGCTTTAACTTCGTTTACACACTTTACAATGGAGCCTCTTTTTTTTCGTCTCGTTTCGTTTCGCTTCGCTTTTGTTGTTGTTGTTGTTGTGCTGGATGCACTCTTAGATATAGATACCGTTACACTTGTGCAATTCGCCCAAAAGAAACGGCAACAACACAACAAAAGCAACAACACTATCGTCGGCGTCTACTTACACTAATATACGCAAGCAGGCACTCACACACACACACGCGATTACACTTATTATATATACATATATGTATGTACGTATATATGGGGCGTATTAAGTGCAACGCGCGCTTGCAGCAACAATTAATTCACGTGCCCACGAAATTGTCCAAATATTCAAAAGCGAAATCGCAGCGAAATTTAATTCTACCGCAAAGCAACACGAGTAACGGCTAGACGGCAGGCAGAGCTCAAGCAGCGTGCACGTCCTCCCGCGTTGGTTGTTCAATTGAAACTGAATTGAAACTCCAACAGCGGGCGAAGCAGTCAGGTTTCGAACCCTGCGCTGTTCTGGTTCGAGCAGCAACAAATCTGCCGTTCTGTGAGAGCGAACATGTATGAGGTTGCGTCTGAGCCTAACAACAGTGTTGGCGCCATTGAATTTATTCTAATAAGAAAAAATTCAAATAAAATAAATAAGTTGCATAATAAAAGTTATTATTTAAGTAAACAATACATGTAAAAATGCATAAAAATATGAATGAATGTTTGATGATCGATTTCCTAAATAAGTTGCACTGACAAAGATTGCTGCTCAAATGCAGTGCGACTGAACCTTACTGGCAGCGAACATGTGCGACGGCACTCAGCCAAGTTTCAAACCTTGAACTTGTGCTTACTGCGAGCAGAACAGCCAGAAATAGGCAAATTTTAATTCTCTTTAGCTAAAAAATAAATATAAAACAAAATATATAAAGTAAAACAAATATGTGACAAGCTAAATAATATTATAATACTTAAAAATAAATAATAATAAAAATTATAATCAATTAATAGTATTATAAATTTATTAAATAAATGTATGATAAACATAAATAGAACTCTGCGCGGCACGCAGCAAGGTTTCAAACCTGCAACTTGTGTCAAGCGAACTCAATGCAGGTATGAAGCAAGTGCGTTCTGCGCATGGCATGCAGCATGTAGAAGGTTGTGTTTGAAGCTGAGCGCAAGTTGTGACGTCAAGAATTTGAAATGCTAGAAAATATTTACATTAAAATTTGTTTTCAAAGGCAAACTAAATTAATAAAATAATATAAAAAAAAAAATAAAAAAAAATATATAGTATCTTGCATAAATCACAATTTGTATTTATTTACTTAGATATTTCTTTTGGTAATTCAAATGTATTTGAAAGAAACTCGCAGCGTTTTAGGGGAATGGCAGGAGCATGCCCTTGGCCACCTCCTGCGACTTTGCCACGCCCACCAACTGCTCTGATATCTTGAGGGCAAACTCAAAGGCGGTGCCAGGACCACGGCTCGTTATCAGTTTACCATCCTGCACCACGTTCTTGTCATCCACATAACTAAGAAGCAAGAGAATGGGTAAAAATCTAAGGAATTTGTTTAATTTTTGGATGTTACCTATATTTATCCACCAGCTGTGGCTTCATAGAGGGGTAGGAGGTGAGCTGCTTGCCCGTGGCAATGTCGTGCTGGGCCAGGGCCGTAGGAGCCGCACAAATAGCCGCAATTAGGCGTTCGGCAGATTCCTGATTACGCAGCAGATCGCCAACGACCTTGGACTCGGCCATGGCCTTGGAGCCGCCCAAACCGCCGGGCAGCACAACAACATCGTATTGCCCCCCTGCCACCGCCTGCTCCAGCGATTTATCCGGCACAATGACCACGCCACGGGAGCACTTAACGGCTTCGCAGTCGTTTAAGCCGGCAATCGTAACATCAACCTGCAAAAAAAATGAAATAAAATAAATCTGGCCAAATATCTATATATAACCTCTATATAACTTACGCCCGCACGTCGCAGCACATCGGCGACTATGGTGAACTCCATTTCCTCTGCCCCTGGGGCCAGAATAACCAATGCGCTTTTAGACATCTTACAATTGCCGTAATATGCAGCCGGAGTTGTGGGAAATCCGTTTAATTGCAGTATCTGCCGTCGATAATTGGCAAGCGGCAGCAATCGAAATGGCGTGCGTAGCGCTGCAAACATATCGAACTGTTTGGCTATCGATGTTTTGATAGTTTAAGAAAAAGCTAAAAAAAAAATTTATTTTAATTTGCATTAGTATTTAATATTATAAAACTGTCAATTCAATTTAAATTTTGTAAATTTATCAATTATACAATACTTAAAAAGGCCAACAAATGCAATGATATGAAAATACACAAGTCGTATCGATAATTAGTATATATCGTTTGGTATTTTTCACGCAATCTCTGACGCTAGCAGTTGGGCGCCTTATTTTAAATTGCTTGCCAGCAATAATTTAAAAGTTATATTAAATGACAATATGTTGAAATTTTTATAAATATATACATACTTGCATAATTTCAATTTAAATTAAATTATTTGTAGTTTTTTTCGCTATGCAAATCGGTTAGATAACTTTTGGTATTTTTTGCCAGGCTTGGTATGCAGCATGTGCCAGCGCTAACAAACCGCAGTTGGGCGCGCAAATTCAAATTTGCTTGCAAGCACAGCGGCAAGAGTTTTGAAATTGAATAAAATGCAATAAAAACAGCAAATTAGTTAAATATAGTATATTTATTGAACAGAAAATATTTGTATATGTATTTTGTGTCTTATTTGTAATGCGTATCGAATCAAGTTCTCATTTCTTTTGGCATTCGTTCGTTCGAATTTTTGTTTAAATTTTGGTCAACAAAATGAATTTAAAACCGCAAAAATACTTGCAAAAAACCAAACTAAACATATTTATAATGTATATTGAAATGTATAAAATGTAACTTAATTGCATTAGTTTTGTTAAACATTAATTTATATGTATATATAGATGTATTTTGTAATCTATTTTGTAATTTGAAAGCGCTTAAAAAACTAATTGTTAGACAGCTGGATTTTCCAATTTGTTTAATTAATTCGCGTTGCCAAATCTCAATTGAATTAAATTAATTGTTGCTGATGAGTAAACGCCTCTCTGCTCATGCCATTAATTTACGTTTATTTATTTTTATTTTTATTTATGTATGTTTTTTTATTGTATTTACGTTGATTTAATATATGTGGAAAAATGTTGTAATATTTTGTTTACGTAGTAATTTAAGTCACATTTAGAACTTGTTTGATTTGTGTTTTGTTTTGTTTTGTTTGTTTTTTTATTTCTTTTACTAATAACATTTAAAAAGATCACCAAAGTTACAGATTTTCCCATATTTTACGTTGCTTAAGTTTCGCAATTTCTCAATTTACGATTAATATAATGTATTTTTTACTTCTTTCCAAGCATTTGTCGCTTAAATCATAATTAATAATAATTGTAATTTGTTTTTGTTTTTCGTTTTTTGTTTTGTTATTGATTAATTACCCGGCATTTTGGTTTAAACGTTTTTTCTTTGTTTTTTAAAGTAAGGGGCTTGATTTATCAGTTTTGAATCGTTCTATATATCATAGTATGCATATATATATATGTATAAATATGTAAGTGTTAAGTATTTGTAAGCTTCTGACAATACTTTTAGATACCATTCGATTTACGATTACTTGAACTATACCAATTTCAGCTAAGTTTCGTCTTTAGTTCTACGACGACTGTGGGCCTAGTTATAGGGAGGGGCTTTGTGGGTTCTGTGGGGTCTAATTGGAAGAGTACACACATATATATATATATATATATCGGTTATATATAATTGCTTGGAGTTAGTCCTTTGATTTACACATAAAGTTTTTCCATTTTCCATTTTCTTGCATAGTTTTTGTTTACGAAATGTTTCTTGTTCTAATTGTGGCATAATTTTATTTCCTTTAGGAAGAGTTGTGCAATTGCTGTTCTAGCTTCGATCTGTCTATATGTCTATGTAGTATGTATATGTATATGCTGATTATGCTCTATATATTTATATATATTATTTATTGTAGACATCTATAATTAGTTCATTATTAAACGGCACATTTATAAGTAATAATTGTTCTGTTCATTATACAATTGTGTTTTATTCTCTCTTAAATGTTTAAAGCTCTATTGAATTTCGACACTTAGAAGTTGTTTAGTTTGAAGCGCTAATTAATCGGCTTAATTAATCAGTTGGCTTCCCGTCTTTTAGCTTAGTTTTGCTTAAAGTTTTAATAGAAAAAAGTTCTATATATAGATCGCTTGAGATTGAGCAGAGCAAATCAAGTATTTTTTTTTTCGGGAATTTTCGCAAGTGTTTTTCATCTATATCTTTTCGGTTTTCCTACTAGCAAATCTCACTCCCCCAGTTATACACTATATAGTACTATATAATCTAGTAAAAGAGATGGTATATGCGCTTTTCTTGTAGCTGCACGACGACATTGAAGAAACCATTTAAATGTGTGTTCAAATTTATGGTATTGAGGGTCAGATATCTATATAGTATTTAGACGGATATATGGGGTATATGTATATATATGTTGTTGCTTTTATTGTTAGTATATAGTGATATATAGTATATATGTATATAAATTTGCATTCCTTTCTAATTTGCTGCATTTCGTTTCAATGTTGCATTTTTTTATTGTTATTATAATTATTAATATTAATATTAATCTGTTCTTTTAGCCGTTTATTAAAGCTTAGATTATTGATTGATAATGTCGAGAAACAGCAGAAATTACACATATTATTAATATATAATATACAAGGACATGGTTTTTGTTTTTTGTTTTTGTTTTAATTGTCGGCACATTCGCTTAAAACTTAGTTAAAAGAGGTGCAAAACAGACGACATCGAGTTTGTAAATTTATTAGAATTTGCATTGTTGTTTGCTTGTGCTTAAAATTAATATGGTATTTCCCTTGTGTTAAAACTTAAACGCGCTAAATTAATAATTCTTTTCGCTTACTTCGCAATAACAAATTAAACAAAGCCTTGCATTGAACATTTGCTTTCAAACTTTGTCTTAATATTTGTGGGTTTTTTTTTTTCGTTAGAAGCTAATTTGTAAGACCTTGCAGAAATGTAAATTATTAATTAATTAATTAATTATTTGTATCATGCTCGCACATCGTGTGTATGTTGTGTGTTTTGTGTTTGTATGTAGACGACACGTTTGGATTTTTGGCCGATTTCAAAAGAAATTCTAAAAAACAAATTACACAATTTACAATTAATTTAAGTTTAGGTTTAGAGTTGAGTTTGAGTTTTTTTGGGGCAGATTTTAAATTGTAATTAAAATGTAGCAATTATATTTTAGTTTCTCTATGTGTAGATTAAGTTGTACGATTGTTTGGAAAAAATATGCTAAAAAACAAATTATATAATTTACAATTAATTTAAGTTTAAGTCAAGAGTTGTTGAGTTGAGTTTGAGTTTTGGGGGCAGATTTAAAATTGTAATTCAAGTGTAGCAATTATAGGTTAGTTTCTCTATGTGTAGATAATCGTAATCGTTTCATTGTTTTGCAAATCAGCATAATGTTAACTTGAACTGTGTCTGCTTTACAAAGTACATATCGTATGTTTAATATTACAATTAATATTACAATAATAAGACTTGTATTGTTTGCTTGTAAGTTTTGGCAAATCATAAAACTAGACTAATTAGAATAGAATGAAATGTGTTAGCTGCTTGCTTGCATTTTAAATTATAAATTATAAATTATGATAATAATAATTAATTGTTTTGTTTTAGTTTTTATGACCCGTACACCACGTAAGACTTTGTATTAACAATTAGAATGATAATCATAAGAACAATTATACAAGTTGCGTTAAATTAAATTAAGGTAATTTTAAGGTAATTAAAGGTACATAAATTAATTGGACATTGGATTGATATGCCGTTGGTGTTAAACGTGTGTGTGTGTGTGTTTGTGTTCTGAGTGTTGTCTGTGCATTGCATTTCTATGAATCTGAATCTGAATATGCATCTGAATCTGAATGAATACTTTGAGTGCAGCGTACGATAAATAAACACTCGCTTCTGCACACTCAAAGCATTCGCTGCAACTCATCTTTATGGTTGTTTCACACACAATAATTTATATATACACATGTTTGTATACATATTATAAGAAAGTTGCCTAAATATATGTATATATATATATAGATATTTATACGTTTGTCATACATATATATCGTAAATATATAACTAGCAATCGTATGATCAAAAAAGTTTTGTCCCTTGTTGAAATTGGAGTTTTTCGTAAGATATTTGTATCTTTTTTGGTTGTTTTCCGCCTTCTTCCCTATTCTCGCTCAACTTAATTTAAACTAAGCATAATATTATTTAAAATGTTTACATATCGCTGTTTTAATGCATTTTCGTTCTTCGTTTCTGGACTTTGTAGTTGAAGTATTGAAGTTCGCGCAGTTGTAGCTATGATTTTCATCGCATTCAAATCGATTTTCAGCTGTCATTTAACTATTTTGTTTTTTTGTTATATCTTGGTGGTTTTTCGTTCACAGTACAGAGAATCCTAGTTGTTGTTGTTGTTATTATTGTGTGTTGTGTGTGTGTGTGTCAGCAACAAATTTCCATTTTTGTTTTGTTTTTTGATATACTAAAAACCTTTGGTTGTTTGCATTTCTTGTGTTCAATTTTCTTTGTTTTGTTTTTAGACTTACAATTTGTTTTATATTGTGTAAAAATATAATTTATTTTCTATTACAAAAAGTTTTTCGTAAACGTGTTGGAGTTTTCCTTTTCTTTTTCGTTTTCTTTCCCCTCTTCTGCTTTTCTTGTTGCTGTTGTTGTTGTTACTCGACTTTACAATTTGTTCCCTTTAGTTAATTTTGTTTTTCTTTGCTTTTTGAGAATTTTCTTACTTCATTCACATTAAGTGTTTTTTTTTTGTTTTTGATTTTCTTGATTTTTGTTTTTCCTTTTCTATATTTAACTTTGTGCTTAAAACATTCGATTCCCTTTGCTGTATGTGTGTGTGTGTTTTTAAGGTATATTTAAGGTGTTTTGAGTGAGTTCTGTGTGTTTACTTGACTGGCATTACTTTTTGTTGTTTGTTGTTTGTTTTTAAAAACTTTCTACTTGGCTCTCGCACTTTGTTGTTGAACGGTAAAAATGGTAAATCCTAACGCTAGGTTTATGGCTTAATAACTAAAGTATCCATCCGGCTGGGTATTCGTACACCTTTTGAATTGTTTCCCCTCTCTTTTGCTCTCGTATTCGAATTGGATTTTTCGAAAATTATAAAATGTGCTTGGAGTTGGCTTTATGTATAATTGTTGTTTGTTGTTTGCTTTTTGGTGTCGCTTATGTATTTTATCGTGTGTTGCTTTTTGTTGCTGCTTAGGCAAAGTACATGACCTTCTTGGTGTCGGCATGCACCGTTATGGCGCGTGCCATGGCGCCGGGCGTGCGATCCTCGGAGGAGCCGCTCTGATGCGATCCCTCGCCCGAATCGTGCTCCTTCTCCACCAGATGATATCTGTGGGGAATTAAGCATTAATTTGACATCATTAACTGATTAGGATTAGGAGCAATTACCTGGCACGGAAGGCCACCAGATGGGCGTAGTAGGCGGGCGCCGGGATGCTGACGGAGCGCGTGCATCGCACGTAGGTGTGGCAGAGCTGATACGTCAGGCACTGCAGTTCATCGGAATCGAAGTGATTGTCGTCCCAGAGCACATGGTAGTGGGAGGGGCGACTTGTGCCCTGTATGCCCTGGTGGCTGCACAGATAGAAATCGAATTCCGTGGGATGTGTGATGCCCACATCGACGGTGGTGCCAGCGGGTATATTGCCTGATTTGCCGCTCTGCTCCTTCTTCTCGGCGCAGAAGAGACGCGTGTGATGACGCTTCTGTACCACAATGAACGTGATGCCCGGACGATATTCGGGTTCCAGTTTGATGCAAGCCTCCCGGATGGCCGTCAGCTCGTGCTGCAGCACGTGCGGAAATTGCCCCTCGGAGACGCCGTCGCGATAGAGTATGATGCGATGCGGCTTGTAGCCGCCGGTGGATTTATAGAACATTATCAACAGCTCCCGGACCATGCTGCTCAGCTCCTGTATGATCTCCTGGCGATGCTGCTGCACACGCACCGTGGCCGCATAACGCGACGGATGCGCATCCATTGAGCCCACAACGGCGGCTATCGACGGCTTCTTGTTGTCGCCGGCTGGCGGATGGGTGACATCGGCGCCCAGAAAGATCACCGGCTCGTTGAAGACCTTGGGCCTGATCGAGGGCACCAGTATGGAATTGATGCCGCCCAGCTTCACGTTGATCTTGAGGCACAGATTCGACAGCGTCTGTGGCGACGTCTTGTTCACATTCTTCGCCTGCACACACTGCGTGGCCATGCCCAGCACCGTGTCGCCCACGCGCTTCACCTCCGCATAGACGGGCGTCTTGCCCGGCAGCACCACAACGACCAGCTGCAAGCCGGGGAACGTGATCTTCAGGTAACGGAACATGGGCTCCACCTGATCGGGTCCCGTGGCGTATTTGCAGAAGCACGGCTGACCAATGATCGGCATGCCCGCGTCGTTGGAGATCTTTTGCAGCTGCTGGGTGAAGTTGCGCAGCGCATCCTCGCGCACCGTGCGCTGTGGGGCAAAGCAGGCGATGGCCCAGATGCGTATCTCGACGCCGGTGAAGAACTGCTTGCCACGCATATCCCAGACGCCCTGATTGGGCGACGCCAGGCTGACCTTGTTCTGTGGCGGATACAGCTGCTGTCCGGTGATGCCCGACGACACACGTCCCCCATACTGCAGCTTCGGCGGTGGCAGCACGCGACCGCGCACCTCCATCATCGAATTGGAGATGGTCAGACCAAACTCTTGCACATACGAGTCGTTGTTGAAGTCGGCACGCTTCACCAGATTGTTGATCTCACGCTCACGATCGGGCGCCGAGCGTGCGGTGGCCTTGATCATGGTCGATGTCTGCATATCCGTCAGCTTCTTGATGCAACGCTGGCCCGCAACAATGTTGCACACCTCCAGAGGCAGATAGGTGTGCTTGTGCTCCTGCCCCACCTGCAGGCAGGGCAAGTGCGGATAGCGCAGCTTCATGCGATACTTGTCCAAAAAGTACTTGGCCACTGTGCACTCGACGGTCTGTCCGTTCTCCAGTTGCAATGGGAAGCTGCAGGGAAATCAGAAGATCAAATTAGTCACTGCTCTCACTTGTGCTGGGTCGCAAAAAGAAATCTGTTCTCTCACTGACACGATGTAGAAAAGTCGGAAGAAGACCGACTCTGCTCTATTTGCTCTCGCTCCGACTTTAATTAGCTGAGGAGGCAACGATTATGCCATCGCTGCCTTACTCTCGCTGCTTAATCTCGATGTTCTCTCGTACCGTACTCCCGTACTCTGGGTGGCCGAACTGTCGTTGCCCGAAGTCTCGCTAGCCTAGCTCACGCTAGCCTAACTCTCGCTAGCCTAACTCTCGCATAGCCTAACTCTAGCATAGCCTAACTCTCTCTAGCCTAACTCTCGCCAGCCTAACTCTCGCTAGCCTAACTCTCTCTCTAGCCTAACTCTTGCTAGCCTAACTCTCGCTAGCCTAACTCTCGCTAGCCTAACTCTCGTTAGCCCAACTCTCGCTAGCCTAACTCTCGCTAGCCTAACTCTCGCTAGCCTAACTGTCGCTAGCCTAACTCTCGATAGCCGAGCTCTCGCTAGCCTAACTTTTGTCTGCCAAACTGTCGCTAGCCGAACATCTCTCGCTAGCCGAGCTCTCGTCAGCCGAACTGTCGCTGCTCGTACTCTCGCTGGTCATACTCTCGCTGGCCTAACTCTCGTTGGCCGAAGTCTCACTAGCCTAACCTTCGTTGGCCGAGCTTTTGCTAGCCGAACTCTCGCTGACCGACCTCTCGCCGGACTGTCGCTGGCTGTATCTCTCGGTGGCCGAACTCTTGCTGGCATAGCTCTTGCTGACCGAGCTCTCGCTGGCCAAACTCTCGCTGCCTAACTTTCACTCGCCCAAATCTCAGCCCCATTCTCGCTGGCCCAACTCTCTCTCAATGGTTCAATTCTCTTCCTAGTAGAACCGCGAGTGAGTTTTCATTCTATTTGCAGTTTTTTTCCTACGATTAATTGCGATTGATTAGGACTTACGATTGCATTTGAGCTGGTCTTCTGGTCACATTGCAGACACGGTACTTGCGACGCATTTGGCCGCAGTGCGTGATCTCGATCTTGAGCCCCTTGATCTCCTTGGTGAACTTGACGCGCTGCGAATCGGTGAGCGGTTTGCGCTGCTCGTTAATATCGCGTATATCGAGCACCTCGCACATGAAATCGATCACGGGCTGCGCCTTGTAGAAAGCCGTAGCCGAAACTGTAGAGAAGAGAAGAGTTGTTAAGCTGTGACTTTGGAATCTCCTCAATTAGCTACTCACCATCAATGTTGAGCATCATTTTCCACTGGGATGGTCGCACGCTCTGATGGAAACCGAACCACACCTCGCGACCGCCGCCCAGCGGATGGTAATAGCCATCGGGTGAGCTGAAGAAACTGCGTCCCACCGGCGTGTACGTCATGCTGGGCAAATGCCGCATGACGACATCCAAGGCCAAGATGGCATCGTAGGGTATTTGACGTGTGCGTCCCTCGAGCGCCTCCTCCAGATTGAAGAGCGATACTTGTGCCTGCCACTTGATGGTCACACGAAAGATGCGATCCTTGCCCTCGCCGGGCAGCGTCACCTCCAGCTCCAATCGCTCGTTGCCAATGGGCAGCGGGTCGCGGGTGTACAGATTGTTGCGACCATCAAAGACGGGCTTGAGCACTCCAAAGATCTTGCTGTAGGCATGCACCATTGTCTCGATAATCTCACGGTTCACCTTTCGCGGACACTTGTCCGGCTGTATATTGATGTCGTAGTGATGCACAAAACCGCGTGGCATCGTCACCTGGAAGTGATTCGCACGCAACACAATCGGACGTCCCTCACGGCCCAGATTCGGTCGTCGGGGGCACGTAAAGACCGGCATATCCGGTTGGGTGGTGGGCGAGGCAGCCGCTGCGGCAATTGCTGCCGACACGCTGCCCGTGCTGGAACCCAATGCGGAGGCAACTTGAGCCGCGGCTGCGGCTGCGGCGCCACCAACTGTGGCGCCACCCGCGGCCACATTCTGAGCACTTGGACTGGTCACAGCGGTGGGATTTACCGATGAACCGGGCGCCGGTGGTGCTGCAAGTTGGTTGGTAAAACATATCGATTAGATCTCCATTTTCATCCAAATAAAATCCTTCAAAGAAATCAATTAATTTCAAAACTAAACAACGCACTAAGTTAGGTTAATAAACAAATGAAACCAAGCGTGCAAACTTCACTACAAGAAAACTAAATCAGATCTTAGGAATACTATAATCACGGTTGCAAACAGGCTTTATAAGTTTTTTTAATTGTTTCTACTGAATTAAAACTTATTTTTACTGTATTTTAATTGTATTTTTTGTTAGGAGCATCTATAGAACTCTTTCAAATTTTCTAATATAAGTTTAAATTTAAATCAATAACTTTCTCGTCGTATTTTTGGCTAGAAAAAACTTAGGAACCTTTTTCTAGTCTATCTAACGTAAGTATTTGTTGGTATTACGTTCCTCTTGTATTTTTGTTCAGAAGAAACTTTAGAATTTCTACCGAGAACCTTCTACTTTTAAATTAAATTTAAATTAAATTTTAAATAAAATTATAACTTTTATAAGGTGTATTTTGCAGTTATTTTAATAACTTTCTCGACGTATTTTTGGCTAGAAGAAACTTAAGAACCTTTTTCTAGTCTATCTAACGTACGTATTCGTCTTCTATTTTGATTCAGAAGAAACTTTAGAATTTCTATCGAAAACGTTTTACTTTTAAATCAAATAAATACAATATATTTTTCATATTTTTATTTGCAACCCTGATTATAACTTTTATATGGTATATTTTGCAGTTCCGGTAAGGAATTTACTACTTAAGAACGGCATTTAGCACAGTGTACATTTAGTTAAATTGTGCTTAATAAATGTTCTCTTGTTGCATGCCACAAATAATAAAAGAAGTTAGACAAACAAACATTACGTGAAACTTAAAATGTTGTTAGTATAAAATTTTGCACAATACTATGGAAATTAGTGTGTAAAGTTTTGTTTTTGGTTTTTTATTTGTTGTTAGTAGAGGGTTAGACTTTAATTGTTGATTAGATTCGAAAATTGTTGTCGCAAACATCAAAACTAAAGAACATAAATAACAGTTTTGGTTTTCATAGTCAAATTTAGTTTAGATTTTGGTTTTAGTAATTTTTTAGTTTAAGTTTTTTAGTTTTTTCTTTGGAAACAAATTTACATGTGAGCGTGTCGAAGCTAGTCTGCGCCTGAGAGGGGCTCTGAGGCCGCGTGGGCGAGGAGGTGGTCCACTGTGACTCTATAAAAAGAAAATCAATCGAAATCATAATTGTGAGAAACGAAACAATCGGTAATCAAATCAAAATATGTTGTAATACAAATCAAAAATCAAATAAATGGCCAATCATGTTGAGGTAAATAATAACCATAATGAATTAAATGAAATGCATAAAGAAAAGGCGATAAAAAAAGTTGTATGTTTAATATATATGTATATATTATAGAGTGCGATTAAGATTTTAGTTACAGTTTCAGTTTGCCCAATTGCAATCTTCTGCCATATCATTAATAATTATACAAAATATTGAATACATCTGCCACAGTTGAGTTTCAAGTGTTTCCTAAAAGTATCGCTTGGAAGATACATTTGTAACTAGCCAATTTTGAGTATCGTTTATCGATTGTGGTGTCATCTCTAACTTCAACAGATGTCGTCTTTGCGCTGATACGCAAAAAGCAACAACAATAACAACAAATAAACGACGCAATTTGGGCGATGCTTCCAAGTTTTACTTTGCAGGAGCCGAACTTCCCCTATTCCCAACCCCCATGCCCCACCCCCCACTGCCTTTGCGAAAAAGTCGAAACTATTGCGTTGCGGTCGTTGACCCAGTTTTCAGCATGATTTTTTTATGTTTTTTGACAGCTGCGTCTGTTCGCACAATTATTACTCAATTAAAAGGCCAGCTATACGTAGGTGTGTGTGTATATAGGTTGCCTATAGGTTGCCTTTGAAGCTGCGAGTGCAAATACTTGAGTCCGAATCAGAGTCTTAGACAGAGACAGCGAGACTGTTGCAAGTGCCTCGCCCTCGGCTGCGTTGTCTACGCATTCATTCAATTTCGTCTTAGAATTGCGTTTGCAAAGTCAGGCGAAAAGTGGAACATCGTAGGCAGTGTTGCCAGTTTTCTAGAATAAAAAGCTGTTTTTGGCGGCAAAATGTTAAATAAAGCCAGACAGCTAAGTTATTTTGCCTACAAATATTTTTTACTGGATTGCAAATTCTTCAATTTCTTGATAATTTAATTGTTTTGAGTCTACAAACAACAATTTCCCTATAATATTTTATTGTTTAAATAACATACGTAACCGACAGTAGGAGACCCTAGTGCGGCAAATTGTCGGTGGCATATGTTTGCTATTTCTTAATCGATCGAAACAAAATTCACAGCATCGATAGAAAATGTCGTAAACTAGTTACATACCAAACTACAAATCAATAGCTTTTAAACTGTGGCTACAGTAGCTTTTTGTGATTTGCGGAAAAAGGGGGAAAGGTATCCTAAATCTTAAACAAACTCGTTCTGCCTACTGAAAAGGAGAACCTAAATCCCGAATATGGTGTGTCTAGCTCTTATGGTTGCTGAGATTTAGGTGTTCATACAGATGGACTTACAGACATGGCAATATCTACTGGGCTGATCAAGAATATATATACTTTGTGGGGTCTGCCACGCCCCTCTCTCCTCTTTGCACTAACTTAATGGATTCTTTTAACTTTTTTAAAGTAAAGGGTCTAATAATTTCTGGCAGCACTGGCTGGGGACCTTGCTGATTGGATGTGTGTGTGTGTGTGTAACATGTGGCAGATGTTGTTGTATTTGTTGCAGTATCGGCACTTACGTTGTCCAACTGGATACATTTTGCACTAGTATTTGTTTAAGAAATGTAAGAGTGTGTGTATACAAAGGTGTATCTCTCCCTCTCTCGCTCTCGCTGTGTGTGCTTTGCGAGTGTGTGTGTGTGAGAGTGTGTTTTAAATGTAATTGATTGTTCTTGTTGTTGTTGTTGTTGTAGTTGGTTTTTGTTGCTTGTCTCTCCTACTAATTATTATACTTGATTTTGTTTTTGATTTCAGCCTTTTGCTTATCACACTTTAAAGTAGTTTTATTCGTTTGGTTGATTTTCGCATTTGTTGCAATTGTAATTGTTGTATAAATTGGAATTTTCAGCACTGAACCACGCCACGACTCACGAGTCTCGTTAAATATTATACTTCTAATATTATTGTGATTAATATTAATATTAATATTAATGCGTTATTGTTGTTATTTATTGTAGTATATTGGAAAAGAACACAAATGTAGGCACAGCTTTCGTTATATGTATGTTTGTATGTCTCACATACACATATGTATTCACATATACATCGACATCTACATGTACATGTGGGTGTGTGTGTGTGTGTGTATCTTCTAATGCGCTTATATGTACATATGTATGTATGTATGTATTTTTTCTTCTTCTCGTTGCGTTTTGGAACAAATTCTGCTTTGATGCTTCTTTATCTGTGTGTGGGTGTGTATGTGTGTGTGTGAAAATTTCTGGTGTGTCGGGTGCTCCGCTGGACAAACGACGACGACGACGACGACGGCGACGACGAAAATGCTTTTGTATGCGTTTTAAAAAATGTGTGCACGTAGATTTTTTGTTGGGGTATATTTTCGAGACGTCGTTTTTGTGCACCCGAACACGTATGCGCTGCCAAAATTATGCACAAACGTTGGCCAGACTATTGAATTTCGCGTTTGTTGAATTTTCGTTAGCTTCGCACGCCGCGCATTATGCAAAAAATGCAATTTTCTTCAGTTTTTCCACACACTCGAACGTCCCGCAGCAAACACAAAACTCGTACTCGCTGCGTGTGTGGAAGCGAGACGCATACTGTGCACGCTAAATGAGGGCAAAGCACTTTGGCGAAGGGTTGCTGTGTGCGAGTGCGACGGCAGCATGCTGCTGCAATGCTGTTAGCATGACGCATTTTATGCACTTTTCCCAGCTCTGGGGGGTTAAAGTAATCATGTTATCATCAAATAGAGTTCATTAATCAAGTAACTGTGCCATAGTTGCGTTTTATTTCAATAATCAGTACATTGCGTTTGCCTATTTTAACTCAGTTTGGCACTGTTAAACGCAAAATGGCAGCACTTACTCAATTTGGCGCTGTTAAACGCAAAATGGCAGCACTGCTAACAAGCAAAACTCAAATTGGCCATGTTAAACCAGGCTGCAATGTTAGCGAGAATATTTTTGTTAAGCGCAGAATATTTATCATTTACTCAAATTAATTATGTTAAACTCGAAATAGCAGCATTGTTATTGAGCATAGTTATTTTTACTCAAATTGACTACATTGTCGCTAAGTAGTATTTATGTTTAAGTGCAAAATTGCAATATAACTCAAATTGACTATGTTAAATGGCAGCGCTGTTAGTGAGAATATTTATGTTAAACTCGCGGGAGTACAGCTACATTAGGCCTAAAACATAGTGCGCGCTGAGACGAAGACGAAGACGAAGACGAAGCTGAAGACGAAAAACTGTGCACGAACGATTTGTATGAATTCGCTCGTTCGCAAACATAGTGCGCGCCGAGACGAAGACAAAGACGAAGACGAAACGCAAGCGAAAATCTAGAAACGGTGCAGTACTGAATTTGAAGACGAATCGCTTGCTTTTCAGCCGTTTATTTTAAATAATTATTGCATTTACGTCACATTTAGCTTTTTAGCTGGCATATTAGGGCTTTTATTAAAAGTAGTCAACTTTTTTTATAATGCTAGGTTAATTTGGTGCCAACATATAATCAAATGTTCTCTATTTTTACTCTTGTGTATTAAAAACAAAATTTTTCAACTTGGCGCAGCTCATCAAACAAGTGCTAAAATTCGCCGAGTGTTTTTCTTCGTAAATTAATAGCGTATATTTTTTTAAACACATTTCTTTAACATTTGAATTAAAAAAATTAATTTTTCTGCAAGAGAAGGTATTATTATGAGAAATCCATTGCGACCAGCATAACAAAACGCAACGAATTCGTCTTGCACTATGCATTCAATTCGCTTACTCGCAACGCAAGCAATTCGTCTTCAGCTTCGTCTTCATCTTCGTCTTCGCTTACAGCGCGCACTATGTTTGTACCCTTACATTTATCTAAATTAACGATGTTAAACTCAAATTAACAGCACTGTTATTGAGCATGGTTATTTTTCTTCAAATTGCCTGTGTTTTACTAACAGAGCTGCCACATGTAAATACTAGTGTTGGATAAGAGACAATCTAAAGTCTGGCAATGTTGCGCGTAAGCTTTCGCTCAGCTGGCCAACGCTGTGCATCGGCAACGCTGTTGTTATAAAACCAATTGTTAAATTTGTTTATATTTTCTTAATTTTTTGCAAAAACTATAAGAGAAATGTCGGTGCCTTTTAGTGGCACATTGCGACGGTCTGGCGGCATTGTCTCCGCCATTGGCAAACAGCTGAAGAGTGTGAATCTAAAGGGCGTTAAACGCATTACAGTGCAGTTCGATCCGTTTGCGGAAAATGTAAAATCCACACGGTAAGGGGAGGGGGCGGGTTCTTGGGGGTAATAGGGTTGGAAAAGCGCTTTCCCAGCCAGCAAATTATCGATTATGAAACATGCGCAGTGCAGCGCAGCATATGGCAAAAGATTTTCACCGAAACAATTGTGTGCGTAGTGCAAAAAATCAACTTAAAAAACCAATGAATAAAGTGCAGTAAAAACATATAGAATTACATATATGATAAAAATGATTTGTGAAGTTTTATGAAGTCGGCCCGCCACCTGGGACGTATATTTAAGACTCACCGTAAACCTTGCCAATAATGCCAGCTGCATTGATCTGCAGCGAGGTGCCCAAATCGGGCGGAAAAGTCAACGGCAGCGTGTGGAGCTGAGCCGCCCCCCCGGCCAGCTCCCGCTCCGTTGACATCTTGGTCGGTGTCGGCGTCAGCTTGAGGCGTTGTTGCTCCTAGGGCCACTGACAGAGACAGCTGCAACAGATCAAAAAAATATATATATTATATATAACTTTAAAACAAGGCCAAATCGATTCAGCTCGTCTTCCCGATCAAGAATATACATAGTTTGTGGGGTCTGCCACGCCTTCTTCTGGCTGTTCCAAAGTTATTAACCCTCTTTTGTCCATTTTTCAATGGTTACAGGGTATACAAAATATCATGCAAAGTTTGCAATATTCTTTTCCTAATAACTTCAGATTTTATTAAGAGATTCAATTATATAAATAATATGGTAATGCTCATTCTTACTTTTTTGCGAGAGAGCGAGCAAGGCAAAGCTTTTAATATGATTTCTTTAATAATTTCCGTTTTTATCAACCGACTTCAATGCACTTTTCATAACAGATTAATATAACTATAGAGATTAAATATTCCGAATAACAAACTTCTATGTTCAATATTACGCTTGTTATGCAGTTTTTATTGATTAGGGCTTAAAGAAGGCGTGGCAGCCAACATTTGAAATAAACTTGATATGCGTATGGTATACAGCTATCTACATACCAAAATTGACTGCTCTATATCTTATAGTTCTCGAGATCTCAGCATTCAATCAGACATGGCTAAATCGAATCAAGAATTAATTTACTTTAAAGGCTTGAAATGCAAATTGCCAATAAATTTCATATAATTTTGCTTTTTCTTTCAGCGAATTTCTGTTCCTGCTGTCCACGCCCAAAGTATCGCAGACGAATCCCAAGTGCATTATTAAACCGGATATTGTGTGCAACAGATCGCCAGCGTTTATTAAATTTGCACTAATTGACACAGCACAAGGTGAGCTAATAACCACAGATCACTTGATGAATGTTGGATTATAATTTCTTTTGATTCCGCAGAGCAATCGAAGCTGAAGGAAATTCGCTTCAACAGCGAGAATCTGAACACTTTGGAGCTGCTGCAGCTGTTCAACAGACACGTGTCGACTTTGGCTCCGCCCGAGGAGATTACGAACAAGGTTCTAACCAAAGCCGAGAAACAGAAATTGGCTGGCGCTGCCGGTGGCAAGAAGACAGCGGCCAAAAAGAAGTGAAATGGTGCGAAAACACAAGGGCACGCTGGCCGTCATCGAGCAGATCTATCAGGATATACCCGCTTTCACCGATATCTTCACGGAGGAGAGCTTCTACATGTTCGCCTTTTGTTTCGTTTGTGCCACCGTCTTGGTGGCATTTATACTTTCACGTTTTATTACCATTAAGCCTGTTGACTTCTAAGCCAAATCCCGAGCATTAAAACGTAAGCCTTAAACCATGTAAAACACAAACTACTGCATTGTCTTCTCTCTGCACGACTGTGCGAACCAAAAAGGGCAGCTCTGGGGCCTCGGATCTGGGGCCAGTTTTTGGGCTGAGCCTGCGACGCAAACCAGTTTTAGGCCACTTTTTATTTTATTTTTATTTTATTTTTTTTGCATCTTTTCTTTATGTGCCGCTTTCGCAAACCGGAAAATCATCTGCTGCAGCCGAAATAAAAGTTGGGTTCATGGCTGGGGGTGGCAGCAGCAGCGGGGGGGCGGCAGTTTACCTGAATTGGGTTTTTGCACGACGAAAAATCAGGATTTATGTATTCCGCATTCATTTTAATATTTATTGATGTCTGACGTTACTTATTTATTAAAAAAAAAAATTAACTAGCTTCTGAAAAGTTAAGAGTGCATATCTCTGCATTTATTTGAATATTTATTGATGTCTGAGGTTACTTATTTAATTTTAAATAATTAAACAACTTCTAAAAAAATTAAGATTCATGCATTGTATGATTGTTGAGATATTTATTGATTACCTATTTAATTTTGAATAGATTCTGAAAAGTCAAGATTTCAAGATTTGCATTCTACATTTATTTGAATATTGATTAATTAACTTCAAATAATTAAATCAAGATCAAGATAATTTTGAATAGATTCTAAAAATTTTAGATTTATGCATTCTACATTTATTTGAATATTGACTAATTAACTTTAAACAATTAAATCAAGTTCTATGCATTATGCATTTATTTAGATATGTTTTGATGTCTGACATTACTTATATATTTTTTTATAAATTTTATTTGATATTAATATAAACTATTTTATTTTCACTAAATAAATTGATCTGTTGACTTGGGAATTCGGAAGCTATATAATTACTAAATTCCGAATAATTACTGCCCATTGAAGCAGGTTAAACTGGATTTTTGGCAAAACTGGTCACACTGTGCAGCAGTTGATGCCCTGTGCAAGGGATAAAGCCCACAGATGTTTGCTTTTACAATGCACAATGCGCGATAAATAGAGCAGAGCCAAAGTAGAAGAAGAAAAAGAAACAGAAGAAGACGCAACAGCGAAGAAAAACAAAATTTTCACTTTCATTCGCCACACACACACACAGACAGACAATGACAAGCCCAGAGAGAGAGAGGGAGAGAGAGAGAGCGCTGGTGTGAGAGACTAACTGTAAATCCATGCACCCATGCACGCCCACCGCCCACCCGAAAAAGTGCAGTTAGCAAAGCTCCACGTAAACTTTTAAAATGGCGTGTGTGTATGGAAATGCATATCGATTGAATTCACTGCAGATAAAAACAACAAACTGTTGAGAAACGCTCTGCAGCAGCAGCTTTAAGCTACTTTTGTAACGGATACATACACATATATATATACGCTTTCGATAGTTAAAGTATTGTCTGTATGTATTTGGTAGTGTCGTCATTCAAGTTCAATGTCAGACGAGCAGCTGAAAGCTTCTCTCACTTCATTTCCTGTGCGCTTTCTCGCTCGTTGCCCAAATTGCGTGGGTTTTGCCACGTCGGCCATATTGGAAATGTCTTCTTCCTTCCACCGACCTACGATTTGCCCTGCCCCATGAAATAACGCCAGACTTGGAAGGGCGCTGTGTTAATTCATCGGCTGCACATTGCAATTGCGACAGATGCACTTTTGCAAATGTCCTTCAATCAATTTTATCGGGAAAACCAGGCGGAGAAGCTACAGTCGGTTGCAACTGACCGAAGCTCGAAATCTGAATTTAAATAATTTCGAAATGTTATATTTTATTTATTTATTGGATGTCAACTAGACCAGTCGAAAGAGAATTTAAAATACAAATTAAGATTAAGTATACAATTGAAATTAATAATAAATTCAAGAGATAAAAGGAAAATTTGGGGATAGACAATCAAATGTTTAAAAAATTAAATGAAATTAAAAGTAAAATTATATATGAATATGTTTACTGCCTATCATTATTTAATAATGATCTGCTTAGGACGGAACCTATTAAATAACCTGATTACATTAAAAAAGTATAGTTATTTCTTAAACAGGCGATAAGACTGCACTGTGAAATGCACGAATTAAATACAACTAATCTAATCTGTGCTGCATTGAAATCGGTTGAGAAACACAGAAGTTATAAAGGAAACAATATCGCAAAGCGTGCTTTAAAGAAAAACTGAGAATCAGCATTGCTGCAAACGCTTGCTAAGCTAGAATAGTGTAGAATTTGGGTATTCGACAGTCAGGAGTGTACGACTCATCAGCTATGTGCTTCTTAGATTTTTTTACAGAGAGTACAAACAAAAACACACTCAACAAGCGCACACAGACACAGAATATACGTATATGTATGTATGTGTGTGCAGCAGGATGCATTTCCACATGCCAGAAGAAAAATAAAAGAAAAGCGCCCAAATGACCTTTCTACCAAAACATAAACAGAAGCTCGCTCTCTCTCTCTTGCTCTCTCTCTCTCTCTCAGCTAGAAAACTGCATATACATACGGTTGTCCCGCTCGCACAGCGCGCGCTATTGCATTTTGCATAGCATATGCTGAGGCGCCATTACAGCATAAACTATGTATGTGTGTGTGTGTGAGTGCAGCTTTGTTATGGCTTGGAAGAAGTTGCTTGGGAAAGTTGCTAGTTTAAAATGGCGGGCAAGTGCCAGGCGCGTGGGCGTGCAGAAATTTCTGCAGCTGTTTCTGGAGTATGCAGCGCCAACCACACATACATACATGTACATATATATGTATATATATAAATATATACTTGGAATACAATGTTTGCTCACCTTATCGCAAAATTGCAGCTGATGCGGCGCTTTTCGGATTTTCCTATCAGTGCTGCTGGTGTGCTTGTTTTTCTGCTTGTTTTTCCAGTTGACGTTGTCTTGGCTTTGCCACACGTATTATTAATTTATTTCGATTTGTTTTGCTGGCTGTTGCACTTATTTCTAATTGATTACACATTAGCTTAGAGTTTTGCTCTCTGCGAACCGTCGAACGTTAATTTTTATGAAATATATCCTGTTGTTCAATGGCAATTAATTTTAAAGCTTTTATTGCTGCAAATTGTTGCCGTTGCCGCAACGCAATTTCTTTTGCAACTGCTGCTGCTGCTGCTGCTGTTGTTGTTGTTGCTGCTGCTGCTGCTGCTGTTGTTGGTGTTGCCAGATCGTTACCGGGATATAAAGTAACTTTTGCTCTCTGCCATTCACACTCTCTCGCGCTCACCCACACCCGCCACCCGCACTCTCTCTCACTCTCTCTCTCCACACCAACAGCAACTTGCGAATTTCTTTTTATTTTATTTTTTTTGTTTTTTCTGTTTATTTGTCTTAACAATTTTTTGCAGCGCTTCACATTTTTCACATACATACATATGCATACATATATAATAATTTCTTGTTGTTTTTTGCAAGCTTTCGATGTGTGTGCGAGCGAGTCAAAGACTTGGTCTGCGAGACGACAACAACGTTCGCTCCCGCTCCCGCTCTCGCTCACGCTCTCCGTGTGCTTCCAATGCTGCTCACCAATACCAACAACAGGCAGCTCTCTGCCGCTGTCGCTGCCTACTGCTAATTGTTGTTATTTTGCTGCTTGTAGATTTGTATATTTGTTATTGCCGCGTCGCGTTAACTTTTATGCCAGCAAAAAGCTTTCCTCAACAATGCGGCGCGCAGTCATGCATTGAAAAAATACGAAAATACAAAAAAAAAAAGAGAAAAAAAGAGAAATAACACACACACACACATACGCACATACACACTCACGCACACAGACGCGCGTAAACACACAGATGCAAGCTTACTTATATAAATGCAGCGATGTATGGGTGAGCGTCTGTATGTATTTCAGCAGCTTGCTGCAAAATGAAAGCACCAGCAACAACAGCAACAACAACTTGTACAAAACATAAACTTACGACGCAAAATAGCCAGATAATTTCGTTATATTATGTTTTAGCCACAATTGAAATACACTTGTTGGGCGGGAGGGGGATTTATACGGTTTATTGGTTTGAGATATATTTGAAGAGATCAAGAAATTCGAAATCAAAATCAAGCGATATAGCGAACGCGCGGTTTGCCCGTTTGAAGTTGAATAAATACACATACGAATCTGCCTCCAAGTATTCGCAAACCGTGCTCTTGTTTGTGTTTGTGTGTATCTGTGTGTGCTTGCTGAGAGCGGCGACGGCGGCGCGCGAGAGAGCGATTTGTTGTGTCAGTGAGAGAGAGAGAGAGAGAGAGAGAGAGAGAGAGAGAGAGCCAAACGAAAACAGTGCGTAACAACTGTATGCGTACACGTATGAAAGCTAAATTAACATAATACACAGCAGACAGGGACGGCCAGAGTCAAGGGCAATTACGATACAAAAAACGGTTATTTTTGCAACAGACTGGCAACACCAACAAGCTGGCGCGCTCTCGCACGCACACACAGACAAATAATTTACTAAATTTAAAAATATATTAAAGAAGTAATATTAAAAATTATTACAAAAAAATCAGGAATCGTAATTATTATATTATTAGTTGATTTATATTAAACAATTAAATTGAAAATATTATTTTCAATTGTTGTATTATAAGAATTGTATGCAAATATCGTTTGTACCAACTAAAAGAAAATTTAAAATTTTGTTTGATATTTGGTTTAATTGATTCAATTATTAAGAATTTTTATATAATACTCTATGAAACGTAGTATTTCGTGGTAAACAAAATAGTGCAAGATACCAATAAAATGGAATAGAATTTTACAATCCAGAATAATCGCCCTGGAAGGACATCTGATGTTTCATATGAATCATAGATCAAGAATATATTGAATTTATATAAATATATATTTAAGTTTTGTTAATACTTCGCTTGTTTAAAAATATTGGCATTCAATTTTTAAAACAAAAATTTAAAGATAATTATAATTTTTATTGTTTTATATAAAAATTTAAAAATAATTTAATTTTCATTTGGAACATTAAACATAATATTGAAATAAATGTTGGAAATTGCAGATTAATCCGAGTCTTTTGTCGGTTTTGATTTACTCTCAACTCATAATTATCAATTGCGATACCTGAAAACAAAATACACAAATATTTATTGAAACAATTGCATTGCCAATTTTATTACAGAATCAATAAATGTGAAATTAAACTTGTTTGCTGACAGAGGGATTATAACTGCTGTTTATTTGTGGGCTATTTCTGCTTCTCCTCTGGCTGCTCGCTGCTCTTGGCAGCGGCGTCTTCCTTGGCGGGTTCCGCTTCAGATTTCTTATCAGCAGCAGCGGCAGCAGCGGGAGTTGCCTCCTTGGTGGGCGGAGCTGCAGCAGCCTCCTCCATTTTGGCGCCAGCTGGCAGACTGCGCTCCAGGGCGCGCACAAACTCCTCCAGATTGCCGGAGTAGGCGGCGGCCACGGCCTCCGTGGACAATTCGAATTGCTTGACGACCGGACCGAGCTGGGCGGACTGCAGGGCGTTGGAGAAGTGGGCGAGGGCCTGCTGGAACTGGGGGGAGTTGATGTGATCCTTGATCTGTTGCTTGCGATCCTCGTTGGCTGCCTCCGATTCCGGCAGATGCACAATCAGCGACTTGACACGCTCCGGATCCGAAATCAGCTGATTGATCTCCTCGGACCCCGACAATGCCGTCGATAGATCGATATTTAGCGAACGACCTGCGCCATGTTCAGGGGAGAGATTGGATAAGTACGCTTGGAATGGATTTGCATACGCTCCGCTAGCTGCTGTCGTTGGTGTTGTTGTGTTTGATGTTGTTGTTTTCTTACCGGAAGCATCTCCGTCCGATCCCAAGCTGCCGCTGCCGCTTCCGCTGCCACTTCCACTGCCACTCCCACTGCCAGCCGAATCGCCGCCCTGCACGTTGATGCGACTGCCGCCCGACTTGGCCGCCTTCGGTGCCGACGGAGTGCGCACCACGCCCACATTCTCCGGTGTATGCAGGGAGCCGGAACTGCCGCCTCCGCTCGAAGCCGCATTGCGCGATGAAGGCGTCCTGGAGCTGCAAATATTACAAAATTGATTAAAAAAAATACTGATATTACCAAATTGTAGATTTTTTAATGGCTCAATCACTTTTTGGCCTTACTCTCCATGACCCAACTCTCTTTGGTTTACTTGGCCTGACTCTCGTTGGCACAACTCTCGCTAGCCGAACTCACGCTAATGTTATATTATGTTTATGTTATTCAAATGGAGTAGAAGACGTACTCCTAAGAGCTTTAGTAAAATTTATTCACGACTTGGCTAAACTCTCGTTGGCTAAACTCTCGCTGACTTAACTCTCGTTGGCTAAACTCTCGTTGGCTAAACTCTCGTTGGCTAAACTCTCGTTGACTAAACTCTCGCTGGCTATAAACTCTCGTTGGCTTAACTCTCGTTGGCTAAACTTCCGTTGGCTATAAACTCTCGTTGGCTTAACTCTCGCTGACTTAACTCTCGTTGGCTAAACTCTCGTTGGCTAAACTCTCGTTGACTAAACTCTCGCTGGCTATAAACTCTTGTTGGCTTAACTCTCGTTGGCTAAACTTCCGTTGGCTATAAAATCTCGTTGGCTTAACTCTCGCTGACTTAACTCTCGTTGGCTAAACTCTCGTTGGCTAAACTTCCGTTGGCTATAAACTCTCGTTGGCTAAACTCTCGTTGGCTTAACTCTCGTTGGCTTAACTCTCGTTGGCTAAACTCTCGTTGGCTGAACTCTCGCTGGCTATAAACTCTCGTTGGCTAAACTCTCGTTGGCTAAACTCTCGTTGGCTAAACTCTCGCTGGCCCAACTCTCGCTGCTTTCCAACCTCTCTTCCTTGCTCACTAGGTATAACTAAAGATTGCCATACCCTCAGACCTCTCTCCCTGCCTCTCTAGGTATGACTTAAGTTGCCCTTACTCCCCCACCACCCTCCTTCCCACACCACTTACTTCATCTGGCCCAGAAGCGAGCTCAGGCCTCCCATCTGGCCGACGCCGCCGAAGAGCTGCATCAGCTGCTGCTGGGACATGTTGTTGAGCATGTACTGGAGGTCGGTGCCCTCGCTGCCGCTGCCCCCGCCGCCGCGCTGATGGGCCGAGGGGGGATTGTTGAGCAGCTCGTTGATGCGGCGACAATGCTCGTCGTCCTTGTCCACCTTGGGCTCCTGCATCCAGAAGAACATGCGGCGCGTGCTCGACTTGAATTTCAGCACATAAACCCGTCCGGATTTGCACTGATCCACGCGTTTATATTCAAAATCATCCGGAAAAACGATCAAATCGTCCTCCACCTTGCCGCTGGTGCGATCCTTCCAGCAGAAGTGCATCAATCCGTCGTCGCTCTGCGTCATGTAGACCAGACCCTTCCTGGCATCCGGATGCACCATTTTCCCAACCATATTCATCCGCCCAGCCCGAAACTCTACCAAATTCGAGCTGTTGGAGCTGCCAAGTCCGCTTTGTCTGCCGAACATGATGCGTGCGCTTCTCGAGAGCTGCAAAAACGAATTTCAAATATGTCAAATAGTTCACTGCGTATTTAGTCTGGCACACTCACTGGATATATTATGCGGAAAATGTGAGGAAAATGCGGAAAATGCACAAATAACTCGATTACTTTTAACGACTGCTCTGCGAATGACAAGCAAAATTTGTTCGCTCGCCTCCAACTCGAACCTGTTCGAACCTGCGAGTTATCGATTGTGCTTGGCGTTGCCAGACGTCGAGCATGTGCAGTTTGACGGCGGGCACCAAATCTGGTGATTTTTCTACCGTTGAGGAACAAATTTTATTTTATTTGGTTAAAAATAAAATAGTCGGATAAGAAATTCAAAATATCAACAAATCAATATACAATATATGTATATATTATATTAAAATTATTATGTTATTATTATGTTATTTATTTTGTTTTCATATCAGATTGATTTATTTATTAATTTTCAACATTATTTACATTGTAACTTTATTAAATAATTAAATACATATATAAAATAAAATAAATGTAATTGTTCAATAATTTTAAAAATGAAATCTTTCTTCAAAATAATAAATTTAAATATGTTCACCCATTTGAAAATAAATTGGTTCATTTGCTAAAAATTGTTGGTGCATATTTGTGTGTTACGAGTGGCAACCCCGTTGGCAAGGCCGGCGTGTGCAGTGTGACCAACGCACATGTAAGGAATTGTGGCATAAAAGATTTCTTCGCTGCAATCATTCGCAATTGAATTTATTAAACCACGAAAAGTGTTCGAGTGCAGTGTTCAGTTCAACAAATAGTCAAATAACGAGTTAAACAATTAACAAACTGCATATTTAAGCTGTAACAAATAAAATAAAACCTCAAGTGACTCTGCTATTTCAAGTGGTAAGCTGCCTACGTAGTATAATTAGTATTAACAGCGCATAGTAAAACGCAAAACAATTATCATTTCCCTATTTGAATTTATTTATGATTTATTTGCTTAAATCAAGTGCGTCATGCATTTTTAATTGGCCAGCACCAAAGCAAAAGTCGCCATTGTCTCTATTTTTGCTGCTTTGCAGCCTCACTCAGCTGTTCTCTTTGCTCTTTTCTCTTTTACTGTTTTTGCTTTTTCACTTTTATTATCTATTCTATTTTTTCTGCCCTTTTATCTGGCTACGTGTGTAGATTCTGCTTTGGCGTCTTTGTTTATTGCATGGGCCGCCATTTCTTTTCATTTGCTTTTGCGCATTTTGTTTTCAGCTGTTGCTTTGGCCTATTTTCGCCCTATTTGTCTTATCACTTATTCACATCAGATGCGCTTGTGTGTGTGTGTGTCTTCTATTGTTATTGTTATTACTGTTACCTGCTGATTCACCTTCAAATGTGTGTTGTTTCGAAACCTGTTTTGGCCTCGAACTTGGTAGAATTATAGAAATATAACTGTAGCCAATAGATGGAAAATTGTTGACAAAAAGCTGAATTAATTTTCAAAGCAAATGTCCTTCAAAAACAGCCAGTTCTGGCGGGAACAGTGTTCGAAATAACAGTTACAACAAAAGCGCAATATGTATGCCTAAACAGCAAACACCAGGCAAATGGCCGATAAGATAACGAAACATTTGTACATACATACATGCCAGCTATAAAATCAATTTATTTATTTATTTATTTGCGTTTTATCTACATTATTGTGCAAATCCATCCGCCTACAATTAAGCTATTGAGCTGTTATCTTTACAGAAAACTGTTAAATCAGCAAGTACATTTGCTGTTGTTGTTGTTGTTGTTGCTGTTAACAGTCAATTGGTATTTCATCAGCTCAGCTTGATGTTTGTTTGTTTATACAGCAAACTGTTGAGCTTTGCAAAAAGCTCATCACGTGATGGCCAAGAGTTGAATCAAAGCTTGGCCTTTATAATTACAGTGCATGCTGGGCTTAACGAATATTTGCTGTTAAGCTAAATTAAATAGATTCCATCAACAGAAATTTCCCGGAATTATTAGCAGCATTAATTAAAATGTAGTTATTGTAAATATGAATTTAATTTTAAACGATTTTACTTTTATCAAATTGCGACATTACATCTTTACTCAATTTAAGAATTAACTGCTATTTAATTAAGAGAGGAAACACATTTCAGATAAGTTAGAAGTACAGTAGAATCCGGTTATAGCGACATTCAAGGGACCGACGAATTTACATCGTTATATCCGGCAGACGCACTATCCGAAAGGAGCAAAAAAATTTTTTTTTTTATTTTATGGATGCCATGTTTGTAATAGGTTTTAAAATAAAACAAATTAATTTTTTAACCAAAACAAAAAATTTAATACAGTAGAATCCGGCTATAGCGACTTTCAAGGGACCAACGATTTTACGTCGTTATATCCGGAAGACAAAATCCATGATTTTGTTTCTTTTTCGTATTGAAAAAACACAAAATCCATGATTTTGTTTGCTTCTTTTGGCATTGTTAAAGAAATCAAATTTTCCTCTTTAAAGTTTTTTTTTTTGTTCGGCACGTCGCAATATCCGGTTGAATTGTGAAAAATCTCGTCGCTATAAGCGGTTTGTCGCTAAAAGCGGAGACGTTATAAGCGGAGGCCGTTTCATATAAGTTTGTATGGGGACCAACCAAACCATCGAGTTTTCGTCGCAATAACCGGTCGGACGCTATAAGCGGCGTCGTTATAACCGGATTCTACTGTATTTAAACTTTAAAATGTTGAAATAATATGTTTTATCCCACTTTCGACACATCATTTAAATGAAATCAGAGTTAAAAAAAAAAGTTTTAATATTTCTGGAGCTGAGATTTATGATTCTATCTAGATTCTATTCAGATTATTCATGAGAATTTCCATGTATTTCCTAATTACGCTACTTGTTTATAGATTGATAATATTCTATTCCATTTTAATGCCTATTGATAACACAATCTATTAAATGCTAATGTGTTTCCCCTATTTCTGTTTGCAGCTCAGCTAAAGATGCGCACAATTATCGCCGTTTTGGCCCTGGTGGCTGTGGCTCAGGCCGTTTCCTTTGCAGATGTCGTCAAGGAGGAATGGCACACATTCAAAGTGAGTAATATCTGAGTAAAAACTATGGAAATAGGAACTGGAAACTAGAGAATTTCGAAACATAATTTCTTTTGTTGAAGGTTACACAATTGCGTGATTAATGCAGTGGCCTTTGTTTTGCTGCGGTGTCTTTTTCCCCATTGTTTGGGAATTATGCACGCGTTTTGGACTCTTCCGAGTCCGTGAGTCATGTGGGTGCACTGACTGTAATTGCAGTTGTGGCGTGCTTCTTGTTGCAAGAATGAAGCATCAAGAATGTCACATGCCGGCTCACATGACCAGCGTTGTGTTCACTCGCCTGTCTCTGCATTCCATCTAGAATATGTCACATGAGCTGCTGATAAGGCGGATGAAACGGTTAAGCCCGCCTTTCTATTGTGCTCGGCACGGATCAGCTCCATTGATAAGCGGCAGCTAGAGTTCGCTGCTGATAAGCTGCTTTCCTGGCCCATTCACCCAAAAACAGAAATTCGCAGTTTTAGCACTGAGTCATTTGATTTACATAAACACATATTTATTGTTTAATTACTGTTTTGTTAATTTGTGCTGTTGCTGCCTTTGTCTGGCCATTGAGTTTAGTTAACGACGTAGTGCGTTTTGAACCCAAATGCGATTGTTAAGGCTTATCAGCGTTATTTGCCATATATTGTGCCCATTTCGACGCTGAGCTTATCAGCTGGCAAAGCAACCGATTGTCTGGACTAGCCTAGTAGTTGTTATGAATTGGAATATATTTATAAAATATGCAGAATGCAGCCCAAAGTGCTTGCAAACAACAAACAAATTTAAATTTATAACGTTTCTTTAGCGTAACAGGCAAGCAAGAAGTGTTGCCTACTTTTAAGCTCAACATAAATTTCGCTGCTGTTAACAATTGCAGAAATTGTAAAACATTTGTTTTTAAAAGGCTCTGTCTATAATAATGTATTAAATTAATAATATAATTAATATTTATATATAAATGTTAATTTTTTTAAAACAAATATGCAGCAATGAGAATGCTTTGCATTAAATAAATGCAAATTTTAAATCCATCAATTCTGCAAAAAGTGCTGCCTGCTTTTAAGCTGCGCTTAAAAATAGCTGCTGTTTACAATTGCAGAAATTGTAGAAACAATTGTTTTTAAAAGGCTCTGTCTATAATAATATAATAAATCAATAATATAATTAATAATTATATATAAATGTAAATTTATTTAAAATAAATATGCAGCAATGAGAATCTTTGCATAAAATAAAATATTAAATAAATTTTAAATCTATCGATTCTGCAAAAAGTGTTGCCTACTTTTAAGCTCAACATAAATTTCGCTGCTGTTAACAATTGCAGAAATTGTAGAAACATTTGTTTTTGAGCAGCTGTTTGTATATAAATATAATAAATTGATTATGAAATTTATGATTATATATAAATTTATTTAAAAATAAACAGATTTGAACTTGGCTCTTCATAAAATATATGCATATTTCAAATCTATCGATTCTGTTAGGCGCAGCAAAAAGTGTTGCCTACTTTTGAGCTGCGCTTAAAAATCGCTGCTGTTAACAATTGCAGCCTAACCCATAGGCGCCATGTCTAAACATTTGTTGTTGCTGCGCTGCTTTTTTTAATCTCTTTGAATTTATGAGACGCAAATTGCTTAATTAAGTTGTTTCGAGTGAAAACACACACAGAGGAGCCTCAATAGTTTGGCCTGTTGAACAGCGACGCCTGATAGGCGTGTGAAAAACGACCCCCCACCCCTTCAGCACGCTGTCAATTGCTACACTTTTTAGTTGTATTCGAATTATTGCTGTTAATTGTGTTAAAATATTTTTGTGCGTAGTTTGTCGATTCGCTCGTTCTCTCATCCTCACCGCTGGCGTGTGACTCGCTTATCAAGCTTGTCAAGTGTTTGATTTGCCAGAAAAAAAAGCTTTCGCTCAGCAAATAAGCAGCAAAGCGCATGGAGCAAACGGGGCACAACAAGTGGGCGATAGGCGATATTCGTATGCTGATTAATATCGATATGCCAAATAATATAACCGGTTCGATATGCATACATACATACACTTGATATCTTTGTGCGTATGCAGGCATATCCTCATAAATCGTTGCGTTATAATTGATGTACTATCAACAAAACCGGTTCGCCTCGTTTCATTTCCTGTCGCTAGCTAATAATGTTTGTATGTATAGTTGTATATATGTATGCCTGAATTTTGTTCCTTTTTAACAGTGCTGACAATTTAAAAAAAAAATTGTTTTAAAGCTAAACAAATAAAAATAACAGAGGTTATCTATGTTATTCTTAAGCATGTGCTTTAAATTAAAGCTGTTATTGGCTTATATCGATTAAAATAATGTTGCTTATTTTAGTGTGAATTTAGCAGAATTTAAGAAAAAGCTGACAAATAGCTGAATTAGTTGTGCTCTTCCAAAACAGCCAGATCTGGCGTGAAAAAAGCGGCAGATTTTTACTCAGATTTGTTGCATTGCCAAGTGGCAACCCTGCATTAGAACTTAATGATTAGCTATGTGTGTGTGTGTGTGCATAACACATGTGTGTGTGTGTGTGAGCGTGCAGGCAAAAAAGGCAAGCGGACCGCTGTATTTATTAACAGTTCGACTGCCGACGCAAGCAGACAGACCGACGCAGCGCTGGAGAGCGAGAGAGAGCAACAAGAGCGCACAGAGCGAGAGAGAGGCAGAGAGCGTGCGCGCCAGAGAGAGAGAGATAGTGCAGAGAGAGAGAGCGTCAACTACTGTGAATTAAAGGAAAACCACGCGCGTCATTTGACAAAAAAGAGAGCGAAAAGAAAAACGTGCTAAGCGAAAAGACATTGATTTGTTATAAAACAAAAAAGCGAAAAAGCGACAAAAAGAGCGCTAAAACATGGCCAACGAAAGCGATTTAAATATGGTTGTGGATGTTGTGATCCCCGTGGTGTTCGTGCTCTCCCTGTTCCTTATCAATGGCTTTGTGCTGCGCCTGATAATACAAAAGCGTCGGGCCTACGAGCACCGAGCGCTAACGCAGCAGGAGGCGCCTACGGCGGGGCCATCGATGGGACGAGTAGCAGTGTTGGACAACGACGACAGCTGCGCCATTGAAATGGAGCGACTTTAACAAAAACAAACAAACTTTATGCTGTTGTCAGTTGTAAATAGTTTAATTACACTAAGTAAATAGAAGAAGAAAAAAAAAAACACACACACACACACGCTAAAAGATACTCATAACAATCGTTACGGCAACTGAAGAGTGCAAAGCAATAAATTCTACAACGAGATAGTAAATAAACAACATTAAATACATTTGTATACGTAGGTACAGTGGAAACTGCACATGACGAACGAGGTATGCACGCTGTAACTGCAACGTGTAAACCCAGAGCAACAACTTTTATTGTCAAGCAGTTTGCTGTCATTTAAACCGCATTTAAACGCAAGTTAACAACTTTAAAGTCTATTTTGTAATAAATAATAAATAAATACATTTTTAGCATTCGCAAAAAATCAATAAATTGCCGCCGTCTTTTTATACGCTGTTTATTTTTGGGCACGCCAAGCATTTGTCACAAATGATATCAATTATATGCACAAACATGCCACAATCAACAGTCAACAATCAACACGCAATTGGGCGCAGTTTTTGAAGCCAGTCGAGACGAGTCGCCTCATTCCCTCATTCCCTCAATAACAACAATAATATTGTCATCCGGTCATTTCGACATTTCGGGGGCGACAATTGGTTACTTTGATCTTTGCTCTTGTTGTTCTTGTTGGTTGTCTGCCAGAATTAAGTTTATGTTGGCATGTTTATTGTGGCCACAGCGCCTACAGTGAGCATTCGATACATGAACCAATTAATTATACACTTGTCAGAAACCGAAACTTATTGGCCTTGCAGCCATTCAAAATTAGTTAGAAAGAGCGTAATAAATTTGTGCAAATTTAAATAAAATATATGTGAGTAGATCTCGCTCTTACTGTATTAAGCTTTAGATCTCAGCAACTATAAGAGCTAGAATTATTAAATTTGGAATGTAGCTAGGTGCATAGCATACGGAAATCAGGTTTATTAAAAATTGTAGCTGTCACGTACAATTCATGCTGAAATCAATAAACACGCTAAAACTTGCAGTTCTCCACGTAGACAGTTGCAATCTAGAATGTGTAATTTTTAGCATCATAATAATCTATTCTGAAAAGGGCAGTAAAATCGGTTGATAAGCACAGAATTTATTAAAGAAAACATATGCCATGAATTTGTAGACAATCAACGATAAAGCATATCTACATTTCTGTTTGACATTTGGAATTTGTTCAATAGCGCTTCCACTTTAAGCTGCTTTCACTGTAGTTTCGTTTTATTGCCCATTTTACAAGCTTCGAAACCTTCCATTCAAATTTAACACGCTCATAAAATGCTGTTAATGGGTAAAATTTGTTATCTTAGCTACTGGGCTTTGTTTTCGGTTGCTGTGGCTAATTCCCCTGCGTCTCTTGGCTCCGATAAGAGCTAAGCAGTCGGCTTATCTGTACCCTGTAAATCACAATCGTGGCACACAAATGAATATAGAGAGCAGTAACTGCAACTAGAACTGGAACTATATCTAATCGCTAGCTAATTACACAATGCTTTAGACAATCAGCTGATAAGATTCGACCAAACTAAACTAAATCTCGCTGTTTTCTCTGACAATTACAGCTGGAGCATCGCAAGAACTATCAGGATGACACTGAGGAGCGTTTCCGCTTCAAGATCTTCAACGAGAACAAACACAAGATCGCCAAGCACAATGCTGCCTATGCTGGAGGACACGTTACCTTCAAAATGGCTGTCAACAAGTATGCCGATATGCTGCATCACGAGTTCCGGCAGGTGATGAACGGCTTCAACTATACCCTGCACAAGGAGCTGCGGTAAGTCTGAGATCCTTCGATATATCAAAATATCAATATATCGACGATAATATCGAAATTTATTAAAAGTTCATACGCTAAATTCCTGGGCATAAATTCACGGAATGAGAAAAAATACACGCAATTGTTCTTGTGATTTGCTTTGCATTCGAGAGAGAGCGCTCATACATACGAGCTGCTCGTCCCATAAGAAAGAGCAACTGCAAATGCAAAAGAGAGCAACGGCGTGGGCATCACTGATATTGATAATATCGATATTTAATAGAAAATTCCCTTGCTAATAACTCTACTTTTTCTGCAGTGCTGCTGGCGATGCGTTCTCCGGCGTTACGTTCATCTCTCCGGAACACGTGACGCTGCCCAAGTCTGTGGATTGGCGCACCAAGGGCGCGGTTACGGAGGTCAAGGATCAGGGACACTGCGGCAGCTGCTGGTCCTTCTCGTCCACCGGCGCCTTGGAGGGTCAGCATTTCCGCAAGACTGGCGCCCTGATCTCCCTATCCGAGCAGAATCTGGTGGATTGTTCCACCAAGTACGGCAACAACGGCTGCAACGGAGGCTTGATGGACAACGCCTTCCGTTATATCAAGGACAACGGCGGCATTGATACGGAGAAGTCGTACCCGTATGAGGGCATCGATGATTCCTGCCACTTCAACAAGGCCACCATCGGTGCCACAGATCGTGGCTTCACCGATATTCCCCAGGGCGCTGAGGACAAGTTGGCCCAGGCGATTGCCACCATTGGACCCGTTTCGGTTGCCATCGACGCCTCCCACGAATCCTTCCAGTTCTACTCCGAGGGCGTCTACAATGAGCCACAGTGCGATCCCCAGCAGCTGGACCATGGCGTGCTCGCTGTGGGCTACGGCACCGATGAGAGCGGCAAGGATTACTGGCTGGTCAAGAACTCGTGGGGCACCACCTGGGGCGACAAGGGCTTCATCAAGATGACCCGCAACGAGGACAACCAATGCGGCATTGCCACAGCCGCCAGTTATCCGCTGGTCTAGATACTCATTAAACCTCTAATCATCTCTAATCACAAATTAATTCCACAATGCAAGCATCTCAAACTGAACTTTATTAACATTTAGTGGGGCATCTAATACTAAATTCTACTATCATCGCATTTGTATATGATTCTTTCGATTCGAAGCTGTAACAAATTAGGCATATTCCAATGTTGATGTTTTGTATTAAATAAAGAATTATTTTTAAAGACAACCGAAAGTCTATAATCTAATTTTCAAGCGTTTTCAAGGTAGTAAATTATTTATTTTCAGTTTTTATGGTTTGTATTTTAACATTGGCTGCGTTCACGGCCGTTGCGCTCCATGGAGCGATTAACCGATAACGATTATTTTGCCGAAAACTGCAACCCTAAATGTGGCATAACTGTAAAATCTCGTGGAGCGCATGTAGCATAAAATTTTTGCGCTCCATTGCATAAAATTATCGCTCCATGCAGCGAACACAGCTGTTTAAATTTGAAAATGTAAAAATTTATCGAGTTATCGCTCCATGGAGCGCTACGGCCGTGAACGCAGCCATTGATAGTTTCTGAGTTTGAATCGTCATGTGAAAGAAATTCTGAATTTTAGAAATTACTTTTAAATTATATCCCTAAAATGAATATAAATTTAAATATATTAATTTTTCTTCAGTTTTTATAATTTATTATTTTAATAGGTGTTTGTTTACTGAATTTTCTTTGTTCCACGCTGCATCTTTGTTTTCTTAGTATTTTCATTACATTTATTAGCGCTATTTTGTATTGCATATATTTTAAAAACTTAATTTTAATAAATCGTTTAACTAAATGTCTGCTTCATTAAATAAACAAATCGTTTAAAAATACGCATAACACTTACCAACACTGGAGAACAGCTGTGTGCGACCTGCGTAGCCCTGGCTAATATTATCGATAGCTGGGCTCATCGATAACAGCTTGTTTGTGTAATACTAAACGGCAATGCAATAATTTGCTATTTGATAAATAATAATTAGTTCAAAAATGCTGCTCACATTGCGCGTGCACAGCTTAAGGCTGTCCAGAGGCGCCTCAAGCCAACAAATCCGCTTGCTGGCAAGCAGCGCGGCGGAGGAGGCGAAGAAAGTGACGAATCCGCCGCAATTGGAAATTAATGGATCCACGTACGCCTCCGATAATTGGACGAATGTAACGCCCAAAATATTGGCCTATTTGGGCGTGCACAAGCATCTGCAGCGTGATCATCCGCTGTCGATAATTCGGCAGCGCATCGTCAACTATTTTTATGGCGCCTATCGCAATCAGCGGGGAAATCCCCTCTTCTCGATATACGATAAATTGAATCCGGTGGTCACGGTGCAGCAGAATTTCGATAATCTGCTGATACCCGGCGATCATGTGAGTCGCCAGAAATCGGATTGCTATTACATCAATCGGAATCATTTGCTGCGCGCGCATACGACTGCCCATCAGGTGGAGCTGATCTCGGGAGGATTGGATAACTTTTTGGTTGTCGGCGAGGTCTATCGGCGCGACGAGATCGATAGCACGCACTATCCGGTGTTCCATCAGGCGGACGCTGTGCGTCTGGTCAACAAAGAGAAGCTCTTCGAGCGCAATCCCGGCCTGGAGCTGTTCGAGGAGACGTGGTCCGGCTCTCTGGCGGATCCCAAACGCATTCTGTCCTCGTCCAAGTGCCTGGATCAGACGAAGCAACCCTGCCACACCCTGGAGGCGGTCAAGCTGATGGAGCACGAGATGAAACAAGTGCTGGTGGGACTAACCAAGGATCTCTTTGGACCGCGCATCAAATACCGCTGGGTGGACACGTACTTCCCCTTCACCCAGCCCTCCTGGGAGCTGGAGATCTACTTCAAGGACAGCTGGCTGGAGGTGCTCGGCTGTGGCATCATGCGCCACGAGATCCTCCAGCGTGCCGGCGTGCATCAGTCCATTGGCTACGCCTTTGGCGTGGGTCTGGAGCGTCTGGCCATGGTGCTATTCGATATACCCGATATAAGATTGTTCTGGTCCAACGACAGCGGATTCCTGTCGCAGTTCAGCGAACAGGATCTGCTGAATCTGCCCAAGTACAAACCCGTCTCGCATTATCCCCAGTGCAGCAACGATCTAAGCTTCTGGCTGCCAACAAACATCGAAGTCGATGCGGGTTTTTCCCCCAACGATTTCTACGATTTGGTGCGCTCCGTGGCAGGCGATGTGGTGGAACAGGTTAGCATATTCAAATATCCCTAATCTTCTATAGTTAAACATTATTTTAACATCTCTGTAGATAAGTTTGGTGGACAAATTCAAGCATCCGAAGACGGGCAAGTCGAGCGTTTGTTTCCGCATCGTTTATCGGCACATGGAGCGCACGCTGACGCAGGCGGAGGTCAATGAGATACACAAACATATTGCCGATGCCAGTGTGGAGGCTTTCAACGTGCAAATACGCTAGTCATAGTTTAAATTGTTTTATCAAATTAGTAACATAAAATTCAATTTCAAAACCAGCGCGCTTGATTGTTATTTAACTATCGATAAGCGATAACGCAAGTGTGGCGTGTGACCAGAGGTTTGCGGGCGTTGCCAGATGCTTGCTGTTTGTCATAGGGGTTGTTTGGTATTTATGGCATATACAGTCACACTGCCGTTGAGTTCGGCGTTGTCGAAATTTTCTATTTGTTTACTCGTGTAAACGAAATTATAGTTGAAATGACCACATTAGAAGCGGATACGGTGCTCTACAGCATACTGGGGCTGGTAATCTTGGAAAATGCGCTGGAAATCTATATATCGCTGCGTCAGGTGAGTCAGCATTACGCTGCTTTGCCGGCACGTGCCGTCATCGAAATCGGCAATAAAATTGCATATATATTTATATGCATGTATATATGTATGTATGTATGTGTGTGAATCAGTAAAAATCTTAGGTTCAATGATTGCAATTGACATTAATTCCCACCCATTTGCAGGTAAAGGTCTACGGAAATGCTTTGACGGTGCCGCGGGAGCTGATGTCGCACATGAGCGAGGAAACTTTCCATAAGGCCAGAAAGTACGGACTCGATGGCGAGAATTTTGGCATATTTAAGGCAATATTAATGGACGTTTTTCTGCTGTGTGCGGAATTATATCTTGGACTGATTGCCTGCATGTGGCGCATGTCGGTGGACGTCGTCGATCGTCTGAATTGGGATGTGGATAACGAGATCGTTGTCAGCCTGATCTTTGTGCTGATCTCCAATTTGTATTCCACCGCCAAGTCGTTGCCCTTCAAGGTATACAAGACCTTTGTGCTGGAGGAGAAGCACGGTTTCAATAAGCAGACGGCGGGATTCTTTGCCTGGGATCAGGTCAAGAGCTTCATTGTGGGTCAACTGGTTATGCTGCCCATAACGGCGGCTATCATCATCATAGTGCAGATTGGCGGCGACAATTTCTTCATCTGGCTGTGGATATTCACCGGCGTCATTTCCCTGGTATTGCTCACAATATATCCCATATTTATTGCCCCGCTGTTTGATAAGTACACGCCGCTGGAGGAGGGACCGCTGCGCAAATCAATTGAGGAATTGGCAGCCTCTTTGAAGTTCCCGCTGACCAAACTCTATGTGGTCGAGGGCTCCAAGCGATCCTCCCACAGCAACGCCTACTTCTATGGCCTGTGGAACTCCAAGCGCATTGTCTTGTTCGACACGCTGCTGCTCAACAAGGGCAAACCGGATGACTCCGAGCTGACCGACGATGAGAAGGGCAAGGGCTGCACAAATGAGGAGGTGTTGGCGGTGCTGGGCCATGAACTGGGACACTGGAAGCTGGGACATGTGACCAAGAACATTGTCATTATGGAGGTGCACCTGCTGCTCATGTTCCTGGTCTTTGGCTATTGCTTCAAGTTTGCCCCGTTCTATGAGGCGCTGGGCTTTGAGAGCGGCACGAGGCCCATTCTGGTTGGACTGCTGATTGTGTTCACCTACGTAATGGCGCCCTACAATGCCATCGTCAACTTTGCCATGACCATCTTGTCGCGTCGTTACGAGTACCAGGCGGATGAGTTTGCGCATGGACTGGGCTTCGAGGTGCAGCTGGGCCGTGCTCTGATCAAGCTGAACCTGGACAATTTGGGCTTTCCGGTGTACGATTGGCTCTACTCGACATGGAATCATTCGCATCCAACGCTGCTGCAGCGCTTGGCGCGCCTCAAGGAGCTGGGCAAAGCTGCCAAGAAGGCGCAGTAATTTCCAGACAATTTTGATTTTGACCAAAGCATTTAATTATTAATTTAATTAATTCGTGTGGCGTTTAATTTATGTAGACTGTTTCAATAAAGCAAGCGATATGCATTTTAGAACACAACTCACTAAAATGTCAAATTCCAAATTGAAAAATGTAAAATGTCTGGCTTCTTTTGGAATGATCCTGGCTCCATACTCGTAATACTCATAGGCCTATTGATTGCCGACAATCTCTGGTCCATCTATCTCACATTGCGCGAGGTAAATCCCCAGGGAATTCCCCATCTAACGTACAGCTTAAAGCGTGTTCAATGTTTGCTTTTGCAGATAATAACGATCTACGATGTGCAGGATGTGCCGGAACCTCTGCGTCCGTATCTCTCATCGGAGCTATTTCTTAGAATGCGCACGTTTAAATTACATGTGCTTTGGTTCATGATAGTGAATACGCTGGCCATGGTCGTCATCTGTGGCTGCCTTGAGCTCTACTTTGGCTTCTATGCGCTACTCTGGACGTTGGCCAACCACTGTGCGTATTACGATTGGATGAAACACGAGGTATCCGTCTCCATCATCTTCATGTGCCTGCTCAACATCTATGTGCTGGTTAAGTCCATACCGGGACACATCTATAAGAGTTGTTGCATCAAGCCGTTGGTCAAAAAGAAGCCAATCAAATGGTGGATGCGCATAGTCAATACCCTCTTAGAGCTGCTCGCTATGGTGATCCTTCTGATCATTCTGACGGTTATTCTAGTGTATGTTTTTAGAGCACTGGGAAATTATGGGTTCTTGGGACTCTACGCCCTATCCATAGCAGGAACTCTGACTTTACTGCTGGTGGTGCCCTTTGTGGTGCTACGGATCCTAGGCAAGCGTATTGAGATCGAGAATCGTGCCCTGCTGGCGGATCTGGAAGCCCTGACTACCCGCGTAGGTTTTCCCATGCGATATGTGCATATAATTCGGGTGCGGGATCCCAACGCAGGTAGCAATGCCTTCTTCTATGGCTGTGGCTGTCTCAAGCGAATTGTCATCTTCGATACGCTGCTGTTCAATCGTGGACTTCTAAATCCCGCCGTATTACCGCCTGAGGAGCAGGGTAAGGGCCTCCAAGATCCCCTTGTCTTGGCTGTTGTAGCTCATGAGCTGGGGCATTGGCATCATAAACACTTCTGCAAAGCCATCATTATGCTGAAAGCCCATCTGATTTTCACTTGCTTGATATTTGGCGCCTGTTTTCCCCATTCTCCCATCTATCAGGCTGTGGGCTTTGCACCCGGCATACAGCCCACAATGGTGGGTTTGACCATCATCTTTGGCTTTGTCATGATACCATACTTCACCCTGTCCAATGTCATGATGCTGGCGGTAACTAGGCAATTTGAGTACCAGGCGGATAAGTTCGCCTTTCGTCTGGGATATGCGGGATTTTTGAGGCAGGCGCTGCTCAAACTCTATGCGGACAATCTAACATTTCCAATATCGGATAATTGGTATTCCCAGTGGCATCACACGCACCCCACGATACTGCAACGCCTGGACAGACTGGAGAAGCTCCAGACAACATAATCACATCAAAATTAGCTTTAAATGGCATGATATTATATTTGTTATTTAGGTTCAATATTATGGTATTCGATTTTTTCTTTAATAAAAAAACTGCAATTCACATTTAAAAACAAATATATTTTATTAAAGTCGCAGTTAATGCGAAGAGAATAACACTCACCACTCACCAATTAATATTTATTATAATAACAAGGCCACTTTCACTTGAGCTCCCACTACACGTCCGCACCACACGACTGCAGCCACAACACTGTAATTAGCAGCAGTGCAGCAGCCCTATTTATAGTGCTTGCAGACTGCGCTGCCCCCGTCTCTTGATCAGTTCCCGCCAAAATGAAAGCTCCACTGAAACCCACCCACCAATCAGCAGCTGAGGTGAGCGAACGCCGCGCTCGCTCTTATCGTATGAGTCATAGGCAGCGCTTGGCAGCTCTCCTGCTGTCTCGCTCTTGCTGGCGCTCTAAGCACCCACTGGACCAGTCAGCGAAGGTTCGCCATAAACTATCGTAAACGAACTCGCAAACGAAAGAAAAAGCGAAGCTAGTCGCTCGTATTTCGTATTTTGTTCTCGTTTCTACGAATTGTTCGCTCTCTCTCGTGTTCTCTTCTCCGCAACGTTTTTTGTTTCGTTCGCACTCAGCGACGCACAAGCGTTCCCTCTCTGTCTCTGTCGTTCTCTCTCACTGAGAGGCTCTCAGTACGTCTCGCTGGTCGCGTCGTTGTTGTGAATTTTTCGTATTCTCTTTTCATTTGCGTTTTCGGCTTGTTTAATCGCGACAGACGCGCATAAAATTTGTGGTGAAATAAGGAAAAAGTTTGATGGTAAGTATTTAATAAATTTATAATTATTCAATTGTGCTATTGTTTGTGCAATATAAAAATGTGATCATTTTTATTAAAAACAAAAACTATAATTCAATAATTTTATTGTTTTAATTGCGCTTTTATTTATTTCCATTTTTATTCGCAGCTCCAAACGAAAACTGTTAAACGACGAAGTCCCAAATAAAATGTGTTATAATGTTATGTTATGTGTATGTGCAATAAAAATTTGAAAAAATAAAATAAAATTTGGTGTGCAATTAAAATTGTATTTTATTTAATAAAAAAAAGTATCGCAAAAGGTTCGCAAACAACTCGCAAAAGATATCGAAATAGGCTCGCAAACGATTCGCCAGCGAATCGCAAAAGATATCACAAAAGGTTCGCAAACGAGATCGAAACGAAGGTTCGTAAACGAAACTTTCTCTGCCACAAACTGAGCGACGGATTATTCGTTTGCGAATCGTTTGCGAAGGCGCCGGCGATACTCGTCGTTCGCCAATGTTTCGCCTAAATCTCGTAGGCGATATCGTTTCCGAGCTTTTGGTCCAGTGGGCAGGCGCAAGCAACTGCACATGTGTGTATGCGTGTGCTTAATTGAGTACAGATCAGAATAACAGTTAAAAAAAATAGAAGGGGGTAAGAGTTGTGGCGTGATTGCAGCTCAGGCAGCATTCCAAATATTGTTTTCAGCAACAACATCCCAGAGTTTTATTTGAGTTTTACTTATGATTGAGAATACCGATTACATTTCTTTATACAATAATACACATAAAATATTTATAAAGATTATTTTGTATTTAGATAAATAATATGAAATCATATGAAGCTAAATGACGAGTCTTTTCGATGTCTAAAACATAATAAATCTTTTTCCAATTATTTAGGCCTAGATTCTCTTCGATTTTTGCTATTTGATATAATATTTAAAATTCTGGTTGAGCTGCAATTGCACCGCCTCTCATTTTATTTTAACTATTATTCCGATCTGCTCTCGATAAAACACACGCGCATACACACACACACACACACTCCAGCGCAGCAGCTTGCGCCTGTTTGGAGAACCAGCAAGAGCGAGCAAGCAGGAGAGCTGCCAAGCGCTGCCTATGACTCATACGATAAGAGCGCATGCATTGAGCGAGCGCGGCGTTCGCTCACCACAGCTGCTGATTGGTGGGTGGGTTTCAGTGGCGCTCTTGTTTTGGCGGGAACTGATCAAGAGACAGGGGCAGCGCAGTCTGCAAGCACTATAAATAGCGCTGCTGCAGTGCTGCTAATCACAGTGTTGTGGCAGCAGCCGAGTGGTTAAGTCGTGTGGTGAGTGCTTAAGTGGCAAGTGGACTTGTTTAATATTATAAATATTATTAATTCGTGGTAGCTCTTTGCCGGCAGCAAGTGCCCGGAGTTTGTGAAGATCTGCTATGGACTGGACCAGGACTGGACTGGACTGGACTGGTGCCTACTCCATAGCTCTCGCTGCTCTTAGCATATGGGGAGAGCTCTTGCTTATGGGGAGACCCTCTCCGTTTGGGCACCACTGGACTGGACAATCGTAGCGACAACGCGGATGAGTTTGCCTGGGATCCAGAGAGTGGCAATGGCTTTTTTTTTGAGTGCGACGGAGATTAATGAGAACTAAAGCGTCATCTGTGAATGGTTTGTGCGGTATGAGCCAGCTCTGCAATAGCCGTATCAACTGTGAGCATAGCAAGAATCAGGATTTCCTGTGCGCCGATAAGTTCGTGCACATCCCTGCGAGCACTTGTTTTATTACCTTATGTGTATATTGTTATTTGAATGGATAAATATAATGGTAAACAGTCGGTTTGTTAAATAGTGAGTGTTATTCGAATGGTATGAGTTGTACTTTTTGAAAATGGTTAAAAACAGGGCTTATAACTTTGGGACAATGTGTGTTACAGGCAGAATAAACCGTGGCAGCCCCTATATTTAATATATTTTAATATATAATACTAAGTATTTCTCATATGGCAACTTGACTTATACTTCCCCACAATCATATTTGATGCATTTAATTAATTGTCAACAAATTGGTGTAAGTAATTTTGTACACACACAATATTTGCCTCTTTGTGCATGATTTTGTTGTTGGTGCTGCGTGAGGAATACCGGAAGAGCATGCACATATCCTGATCGATGGCTTTCTACGACACATTGTATAATAAGATAGATCCACGTGTTCTGCTTTATATACTGATGGTAATACTGCTGATTGACCATTTGTGGGAAATTGTCTTGGCCAAGCGGCAGGTGAGAGATATTAATCATATAATTATGGAGTATTCAAAGTGATTTATTGTGTCCCTAGCAAGCGGTATGTTTCAATGCCATTTCGGTGCCGGAGCCGTTGCGCAGTTTCGTACCGCCGGAGATATTTCATCGTGCCCGGATCTATGAGCTGCATAAGATTCAATTGAGCATGTGGAAGCACATTATCGATCTGATTCTTAGCTTGATTGAATTGTACTTTGGCTTCTATCCATTCCTCTGGCATTTGGCCGCGTCAACCATTAGCCCATTTACCATCAGAGAAATGTGGATCAGTTTGGTGTTTGTGGTATATCTGTCGATCTATGTGATGATACGCTGCCTGCCCGTGCTGATGTATGACAAGTGCATACTGGAGGTGCGCTACGGCACTAGAGGTCGCATGCCCTGTTATCTGTTGGTGATCATTGGCGTATTATCCATCATACTGGCACAGATCGTGCTGTTGCCACTGACCATGCTGATCGTCTGGAGCGTTCGGCTGGCTGGCTTCTTTTTCTTTCTGTATTTCTGGGCAGCTTGGGCGATATTGACGCTTCTGATGGTCTTCTTTTTGCCCTGCCTATGCAGCCCATGCATTGGTACACAGAGAGTCCTACCACCGGGTCCGCTGTACGATGAGATCAAGGTCGTTTGCGACAGGACGCGCTTTCCGATGTCCAGGGTTTTCCTCATACACACCAGATCCACGCAGTACAGCAATGCCTATTTCTATGGCAGCTGCTGCCTGAAGCGAATCGTCATATTCGATACGCTGTTGTTGAACAAGGGTCGCCAGCCTAATGAAGTAATGCCACATGAATTGGGGCGTGGCCTGGTCAATGGTCAGGTGGTCGGCGTGGTGGCTCATGAGCTGGGACACTGGAAGAAGGGGCATTTCTACAAGGCCACCATTATCATGAAGATACACTTTCTGCTGACCATGGTGCTGTTTGGCATTTGCTTTCACTGTCCGGAGCTGTACCAGGCGGTGGGATTTCTGCCTGGCATATGCCCCATAATTGTGGGTTTTATAATTGTCCTACGCTTTGCGCTGACGCCCTACTTGAGCTTGGTGAATTTCATCATGTTGTGCATTCTGCGACGTTTCGAGTTTAGTGCCGATCGCTTTGCCCATCGGCTGGGCTATTCGATGGCCTTGCGTTCGGCCCTGATCAAGATCTATGTGGATCACATGAGTTTTCCGGTCTATGACATCTGGTACTCCCGTTGGCATCACACGCACCCCACGCTGCTGCAGCGTCTGGAGTATCAGCAACGCTTGGATGTGGAGGCTGCAATGCGGGCATTCCAGCAGTAGCAGTTTTTCACACAAAAATCTAAGTGTATTTCAATCAAATTTGTAGTTTTAGTTCAAGTAGCCCGTAAAAATCAGTCTATTTCCGTATTTTGTTTTGTCTTTTTGTTCGTTCGTTTATTTAATTTTTTGTCTATTGTTAACGGGCAAAATGTCTGCGAGGCGCATTACCAAATTGAAAGTAAACATTGGCTATAAGTAAGCTTGATGAGCTTAAGCTCTTAATGCAGCTCTATAAACTCTGCTTCATCCCTAGTGAAACGCATATAACCTATGACAATAATACGACACGTTTGCTGAGGGGCAATCCCTCGGGTTTCGCCTTTCGCAGCTTGGGCAGAACAGGTTGGCAGCTAAAGAAGCAACTCTTGAGCCAGGAAGCTCAGTTCTTGCGTCGACATTTTGGCAAGTCAGGCAGCATACAAAAATCTCCCTCGATCTGTCAGTTTATTACCAAAAGCGGCCTAGACTATATAGCTGAGCAGGAGGAACAGGAGGAACAGGAGGAGCTGGAGCAGGCTAGAAAGTTGCAAGCGGAGTTGGAAAAGCGGGAGCAGGAAGAGGCAGCCAAGCTGGAGGAATTGGCAAAGCAGCAACTGCCTTTGGAATGGCATATTGAGCAGGTGCCAGAGTTGCCACAGCTGCAGCGATGCACCTACCACGATCATCCCAAAGGTCAGATGCAGGTCACAAACTGCGCTTGGCATTTGCAAAACTGCAGATGGCAAAACTATTACAAATCCGAGCATCATATGCCCAAATGGTAAGTGTGAGAAAAGTATATAAAGATATATATTCTGATCGGTTAGTCTTCCGCCCGACTGACTGATCTGTCTTTACTGCTTTACATAAAGCAACTTCGAAAATAATTTTTATTTGCCTTTTTTAACGGTATAAATTTATGAGAAAATTTATACTTCAGCTTATCAGCTTCAATATACTCCTTTTTACATAAAATTATTATCAGTGTACTCTCTTCTATTTTAGCTACTGTGAATACATTCTGGAGACCATCAACATGATAAATAAACTCTTGGCCACGTCTATTCCACAGCTGGACGACCAGAACGAAGAGGCATCCGTTAATTTTGATGTAAATGTAAACATGGTTAATCTGAACGGTCTTTTAAAGCAGCTAAATAATCTGCTCGAGTCGCAACAACAGGAACAGCATACGGTTCTGGAAACGGTATAAAATTTGGAAAGAGCATAGAGAAAACTTGTTGCGTATGTGATCTAATTGTAGTATTTATTAAAACACATTTCATTTCATAGAGTTGTTCAATGTTGTTGTTGTTTGGATTCGCTTGACATATATGGTATTGTATATATTTATATATATATATATTATATATAGTATGTATAGTTAGATTTATAGTTATAGTATATGCATTATGTTTTGGTATTCAAGTATTCTGTGTGTATTGTTGTTGCAAGTTCTTTAGTTAGAAGCTTTGCATGCATCTGGTGTTTTGTGTCTCATTTGATCTTAAAGATAGCATAAGTAGATATAGTAATAATAATAATATATACGATATTTCTTTACTTGGCATTTGGTTTGAACCGTACGAGCTACAAACATAGTATAAGTATAGTTTTAGCTTAGTTAAGTGTTCGATTTTCGATTTTCAATTTTCAATTTTTCATTAGCATAGAAATAGAAATTTCTTCACCTTTGGCTATTGTTGAGATTCGAGAAATAATTGAAATGGTTTGTTTAATTTTTAAGGTTTGTTTTTAGTATTTATAATAGAGATAGCACCTTGAGGAATTTTCAAATAAATTTTAAGCAACGTTTAGTTATAAAACTGTTTAGCCTTCCCTTGACCCTGCCTTTTTCTACCAGCAAGGGCATTTAAGAGGCGCTTAGGGGGCGTGGGGAGTGGCAGGCGTACAGTGTAGATAAGTGGATATAGTTTTCAAGTTCATGTAATGGGTTTTTTCTGCTTGTACCTGGCCTGGACTTTCTGTGGGCCGTGTTCGAGTGCCAATTGGCAACTCAAGTTTGTGTTCTGGTCTAATTGATGCTGGCCTGGCTGGTCTAGTACAATCTGGTAAAATTCGAAACCAAAAAATGTTACGAAACTAAATTAACGGTACGATGATGTTCAGGAAAAATCAATGAAGTAAGCTGAAAAAATCACACGCATCGAAATATACAATTATATATGGTGTATATAATATACAGTACATTTATATGTATTTTTCTCTTGTAATTAATTTATATTAATAATAATTATAATTATATTGATTTGGTACACACAATTATTAACAACAATTATCTAAAAAATTCAAGCTACTAATCATAAATATATCTGGATTTCACTTTTCTATATTTATTTATTTTTTTTTTAGGTTTTTTCTTGGGTTTTGCAATAAATGGTTGACTGTCTGCTCTTTCACTTAGCTAAGAATTAATTTGAAATTAAATTAGTTTGTTAAATATATATAAATGAATATGCCATATTTGTAGAGAATAGAAAATAGATTTCATTACAATTGTATTTGTTATATTATTTATTTAAAATCGATGTACTGAACTTTGGTTGATTTCTGGCTGGTTTCGAGTTTCGTTTTTTTGTTGTCGAAAAAGTAAGCTTCTTTTTATATTGGAGTCTCGAGCGTAATTGCTCGCATTTAATTTAATTGTAGTTTATTTCATTATATTTCGTTTAGGATTTACGATTACAATTATAATAATATACTTGCGTTTCGGCTTGTTTAGGAAATAGACTTTCAAAAGCTTAACATGCATAAACATTTAATTAATTTGAAACATTTAGTTTTTATACGCTTTGCATTTATTCTCAATTTTGCTGCGAATTTAGCGCCTTGTCAATTTGTTTAAATATTCATTTTTTCAATTTTTTGTGTGGTTGTTGCAGTGATCTCGACTAGAGCACCTGCTTCAGCTGCACCTGCTTTAAAGCGCAGTTTTTAAAGTAATTCAAATTTTTCTTGGCTGCCTTGCAAAAAAAAAAACCAAACTCTCGCTGTCCCGCTCGTTGCTCATTTGCCAAAATTGGCAATAAAAATATATATGTGCTAACAAATGTTCTCTATACGTTGCTGCTTTGATTTGTTGGCATACACTTGGACACACTTGATTTACTGCTCGTCCTCTGGCGATATTTTGGCCAGCGTAAGCAGAATCATGGTCAACTCCTTGCGTGAGATCTTGCCATGTTTATCATGGCCAACGCCACGCATGATTGTCTCCTCGAAAGCAGCCAGATCCTGAGCATCATAGTCATCCTGACAATAAAGAAATAAATATAATAAAAATTCAAATATTACGAGCAAATAATTAACGCACTTTTTTGACCAGCTCCAGCAGATCCTTGAGAAAACCTTTAAGCTCCTCGTTCTCTATGGTGCCGCTGTTATCCTATAAATTAAAATATTAATTTGTTTAGAGTTTCATCAACTTGAAGTGTTGACTTAAATACTTACGCGATCATAGAGCGAGAATACTTTCTCTATGTCATCCTTGGTCAGCTTGGTGGCGCCCTGAGTTCGCAAAGAAAATAAAATAAACAAAAAAAAATGTAAATTAACTTTTTTAATACAATAAATTTGTGATTTGGCTTAAATATGCATAATATAAATATGTACACAACCTTTACACGGCTCGGGGCTATGGGAAATGTCAATGGCTCTACTTGTATGTGTTTGTTGTGTTCATTTGAGTGTGCTGTCTAATACATATCATATTTATTTACAGCTCATGCCAAAAACTTTTCCGTTTTGCTTTCAACTTAGATTTTTTTATTATTATTTTACTTATGCAACCCATGCAGAGCGTGTTTGCCTATGGAAATTTGAGTCAAAAACACACACACATCCACATCCACACAGCTCGGCTAACTCGCTTTGCCCGCATGCAAATCAATTTTCATTTACATTTTTTGGCTTCTTTTATATTTTAGTCGCATTTCGTTTGTGTTTGCGTTGCGACTCAATCTCTCAATAAACATTATACCCAATTTGTGCACAATTATTTGCCACATGCCGTAGGAAAATTCCAGCCCCAGAATGTATGCTACACATTTTTTTATAGCCATATGAGGCCTGCTACTTGGGCGCCTCATAACGAATGACTTAATTAAGCCCCTTTGTGGCATTGTGCGTCTGACATTCGTATAATTAATATGCATTAAGGTAAATTGCGAAATTTTCTTGGATTTACGCAAACAAAAAAAGTAAAGGAAAAACAATAATAAATGTGGCAGACACTCGGCGCTTAAATACCCCAAAAAATATGTGTTGCATGTGAGTATGTCTAAAAGTCCATGCTATATGTATGTGTTGCTGTTTTCAAGCAGTTAGATGTATTGATTGCCCTTCCCTTCACACACACACACACACACACACACTCACACAAGCGCCTGCAGTTTTGGTTATGCAAGCCCCGCAGCAATATCGTTCAAGTTCAAAGCCGCTGCAGGTGTTTCAGGGCCCAAAACCAAAATGGAAAAGGGCTTAAATTTCGCTAGCCAACAATTTGTTACATATGTGTGTGTGTAACTTTTTGCGTGGGCGTCCCTGGGGACTGATAACATTTATTTTATTTAGCCGTGTAAGCTGCTTTATAAACGACGCGTACGACAAAACGCATTTACTTTTCTTTCAGCAGATACCCTGTGAATAGCAGCTGCAGCTGTTGGGCTATAGGAGACTAAACTATGCTATAGTAAACACTACTAATTTTCAAATATGGTATTACTATATGGTATCTACCAGCCTAGCAGCTTAACTTACTTTAACTGAACCTAAACTTGCATAGTTTTATGTGAACTATTTAGTCTGTGCATACCCAAATGCGTGTTCATCTATAGGGTATCTAAGACCAACATATATTTTCATAAGATATTTGGGGATTGGAAATCCATTAAGCGGCTCTTCTGTCAGCCCTTTTGCTCTGCATTGTTCTTGTCGAAAGACGAACAACTTGCAAGCTGAGCTTAATTTTCCTGCAAATATTTTTACACCGAATTATAGCAGACTAACCTGCAGCTGGGGTAACAGCGGGGACAGCGGAAGCGGGGGGGCCGGGTAGGCAGCGCCAAAAAGGATGCTTTACATTTTGTCAGAGCTCTGACAAATTGCGCACTTAAGCCGGTAGCCGTCAGTGCGGCACGTTCGCACATCCCTGATAAAATGAAGTAATTATTTTATACTTCAACACTTTTGAAAACCATTCCGGTTTATATGGCTTACGGCTTACAGCTTACGGCACAGGGATAGGGCTAGGGATAGAGATAGGAAGAGGGGTAGGGCATACAGCTGGCGGCAGCGGATGTCTGCGGCTGCCATTACCCATATGGGCATAGAGAGCATGAGGCGCCACACACACACACACACACGCACACATGGAAATACGCGCCTGTAAATTATGCAAAAGGTCGCAGTGGGTCTGATATCTGTTGGACCATCATTAGATTTAAGCAGCGCACGTACTTGCACTTATCACACACATACACAACCCAGCCTGTCTGTGTGAGGGTCCGTGTGTGTGTGTGTGTGTATCTAATTAGTAGCGCATAGTTGTCGTTTAGTTATTAGATTGGTCAGGGCTTAGTAGTCCATTGCGGTTAAGGCGCCAGGTTATATTTACTATAGCTTAAGCACTTGCGCTTTACACCGTCTAGCCATTAGATTAAAGTCTGCTTTGAGCGTGTGAAATGGCTGCGTAATGGGTTCATGCGCACCTACACTGCGATTAATTTTAAGTGAATTTAAAGTAGATTGAAAATCATTGGCATAAGTGGCTTGAGGTAGTTGTTCAAACAGTTGAAGCTAGGAAAACTAAAAAACTCTTCTAGAAACTTATGACTACAACAAACTATTTAGCTTTATCGGTTGATCGATAATATCGATATATTATTTACTATAGCTCTCTAGCTTTATATTCTTTAATATCGCAAATTTGTGGGCTGTCATAAGTTAAATTGTACGAACTTTGGTATGTACTCTGAAAGTCTCTCAACAATTTGTGTGGCAAGCAAACATGCTACGCTTTGACTCTCAATTATCAAACGAACCACAAACCCACTGTAAATTGTACGTTCTCCCCCCTCCCCTCTCTCTCTCACACACACACACACTCAGAGTCCATTTAGTCTCACACACATTGCAGTCGATTGGCACAACTTATTTGCTAAACATGCCTTATGTAGTATCAAAATTGAATTCAAACAAAAAGCAAAAGCAAACACACAGCATGCCAGCATGCACTTAAAAGCTAAGTATAAGTAAAAGAGAGTATGGTATGTATATTTGTCAACAGTTATATATACGTAATAACTATCCAACTGTGGCAAAAAAGTTAGTCTATGGAAATGCATTTGTCTTTGGGTATTTTGTGTATTTATAGATGACAAAAGATAAAATAGAATAGAATAGTATAGCATAGAACCGAACGAAATGGAACAGAGTGGAAAAAAGGCTCAATAAAATTGAAACTCTTTTTTTTTCGTTTTTCTTGTTTTGTTTTTGTTTATTTAATGTAAATGTAAATGCCGAACAAAAGCAATTTGAATCAAACAGAATTTTAGATATCCCAAGAGGCGGAGTTGTTGAGAAATGTAAATGTCGCTTTCATTGCTGTACTTTTTTTTTAATCTAGTTGAAAATTGCAAAAATTATAGAAGTTATGATTGTTAAAATGTATTCTTTGATTTATTTTAATCAAATTCAACAATAAGCCAAGCAGTAAATGCAAATTCGAAGCTTAAACACAACTTTTTGATGTTCATGAATGGACTCATTTATTTATTAATATTGTCATTTAATATTCAATTGAAATTCGCAATTGTTTTTTGCAATACTGCTAGGTATTTACATTTCAACACACCGCAAAATATTTGTCTTTTTTTTCGTTCTATTGTTTGTATTTTTCGTGGGGTTTTGGTTCGGCTTTGGTTTGTTAAAATACTTACATCAATGCCCTCCTGGTAAACGAGTGTTTTTGTTTTCATTATTGTTATATAGTCATTGTATTTGTTGTTGTTGTTTTTGTTTTTGTAGGCAGTGCAAATTGATTGGAGTTGTTGTTGTAGTTGTTGTCGGTTTTATTTTATTTACAGCAGATTGTTTTTAATGGTTAAATTGATTGTTTTTGATTGGTTTTTGCGGCAATTTTAAGAGTCAAGTTTTTAATTGCATTTTGTTGTTCATTTTATTTATGGTTTTGTTTATTTGTTTTAATTTTTGCGTAAAGTGTGTGGAAAAACGTTTTGTGGCAGCCAAAAAATTTACATCACGTGCAAAGTATTTATTTGTATAGTTTTTTTTAGTTGATGTTTATAGAGTTAATAAGTAGAAAAATGCATAGGTATAGGCAAGTATATATGTATATATATATATTTATATAGGTACAGTTGTTGTTTTTAGGTAGTTGCAGTTTGGTTAGGCATAGAGTGGCAATATAGAAGGGGTTAGGCGGGGGAAATGAAAGAAAGAAAGGTAGAATAAAGTTGTAAAGTTTTGTTTAAGTTGTAAATTAAAATTTAGTTTCAAACTGACAAATACTTAGTTTGTTTGCAATTAGTTATCTGTCAGATTTGATTTGTTTTTAATTAGTTTGGTTTAGTCTAGAGTTTGTTTGATTTTGGTTAGTTCAAGCTAAGAATTCCAGCTAGAATGCAGCAAAAACTTAAAAGTATAAAGATTAAGTATACGACTAGTAAACATATGCTAACCAAAGGCAAGACCAATTACAATAAGTAAAGAGTTTTAGTAATTAGTTTTTTATTTGTTAGTTGCAATTTTTATTTGAAAATTGTTTTAGTTGCTTAGCTATTTAGATTTGTTGCCGCTTTAAATGTGCACAGAGAGTTCTCAGCAATGCAAAAACAATAGATATACGAAAACTTAAAACAAAAGAATTTTCCAAGTCAACTAAATTGTCTGTGTCAGCTGAGGCTAGACAACTTTTTGGCCACATTTCCAAGCCAACCTGCTGGCCTTCTACCTGCACTAAAGTGCATCGTTTGCGGACAGTTAAACCCGCTGTGGCGTAAACAAAATATAAAAATAAAAGGCGTACGTGTGCTTTTAAGTAGTTGCCACAAAACTGTAGCGCAAATGCCAAGCCACAAAATGTACAGTCTTAAGCCTTGATCCCCAGCAGCTGCCCCGGGCATCTTACCAAAACGAAATTAAAGCATTTACTTTTTGGCAGGGCCAAAAGTTTCTTTTGCCACATGGCAATGCACATTTTAAAAGCCACCTCTCAGCGCAGTTTTACGTCTGTCTATCTGCCCCGTTGCTGCAGCTGCACTTGTTCGCTCCTGCGCATTATGTCGCTGCCCATTGCGGCACACGCGGCGTATACGTGATGTGCATTAGCATAAGCCGTTCCGGCATTGGCATTGGCACAACGCCAAGCAGGCTGTAAACGTCACATCAAGAGCCTGCCTTTAAACAGCATGCAGCACACAATTTACCATTTGATACCATAGGAAAATGTGCTGGCCCAATGGGGTATGAACTGCAGCATTACCTAAAACTATCATCTTTAGCTCTATAAATTCAAAGAAATAGCTTGACATAAAATTTGAATTTGATATAGATTTAAATGCATTTTTTATTAGATTTTTCTTTTTGCTTAGCGTATTCCCTAGTCCAATCTGTTGTGCAGTGCAATTGCGCCTAGGCAATTGGTGCTTTAGCGGTTTGTAGGGGCACTTGGCACTTGTTACCTGGCGCCTGGCGCTTGGCCTCGTTGCTGTAACTGCAGCATGCATATCATAACTCATAAGTCTTGAGCAGGCACTCGGTGGTTGTAAAAAGTGTTGATGCCTGCCTTTTCTGCCGGATTTTATTGCTTGCGAAATGGACTCGCTGCTGCGAAGGTGCGTATTACGATATATGGCCAAATGGACTGGAAATGCCAATTTTATGGCTGCTTAAACTTGTAGCATTTTATTGCATACTTGCGGGCGCTAATAAGCGCACGCACAATGCAACAAAGTCCCCCTCTCTCTCGCTCGCTCTGTCTCCCTCTCTATCGAAGTCAGGTGTCAGGTTGGCACGTCTTATCAGCCGGTACAGGCACACTAAAGTTATGAACTTTAACGACTGATTGCGATTCGTAATGTTGAGGCATTATAATTGGGTGCTGATGCTGCACAAAGATGCCTCAACTTGTTGTGGTCACATGGGGTTTTTACACACACAAGGGCTGATTTCGTACATTGTACATGTGCGACATGCTACACTACACTGCGCAACATACATGAGGCGTGGCAAGTGGGAGGAGTGGCTGGCAAGGGGCTTTGTCAATAAAAGGCAAATAAAATGTCACTGTGCTGCCAACTGTAACAATGGGCAAATAGTTTACAAGCTCGTGGCGTATAACTGTAAAATGTTACATACACACATGTCATACCCTTTGTTTTTTCGTTCCCCCCTCCCTCTCGCACGCTTTTCGCTGTGGTTGCACATTGCTCATACGCCACGATGCACACTGAGCTGAAAGCCTTCTACCATTCCATCTGTCTGTCTCACATGCAAATCGCACTTAGATCAGTTGGTCATGTATAATACATTTATCGTACTTTGTGTACACTACAGAATATTTCTGCAATCAATATTTGTTTAGAGTCTTAGCTGGAATATCAAAATAATTAGTATCAATGTTATGTTTCTTGTTTGATTAAAAATTATTGGTAGAGAAAATTGAATATCAATGATACAATGATATGAATTTGTTGTAAGCAACATTAAATATTGTTTTATTTAAATTAATTTAATAGTCTAAACAACTAAAAATGGCAACATTATGAATAAATTGTTTTTAACAGGCTGCTGTTAATTTTCAACTGCTAACAACAGAATAAGGTGCTATGTTAATAAAATTCTGTTAAAAATAAGTGCGCCTGAAAGTATGCTATAAAAATGAATGCAGGTCAAATTAGAGTAAGGTTAGGGTGAGAATAGAGCTGCATTTACGGTGTAGTTGCAATAATTTAGATTGCACATACGCCAAGTTGCTGTGAGGCTAGAAACCTCTTTTGTAGAGCATTTTGCAGGTTGAAGCCAACCTGTGTACACTACATAAATGTGTTCTTAAAGCAGCCTGAATATGGCACAAGCACGTACTTTTGCTGCAAATAACAATAAGCACTGGCAATGAGCAAGAGGCAACTGGCAACTGGCATCTGGCAGAGTTTGGTTTTACGTATTCGTTTGTCGAAATCACTTGATTGCCAGCAAAAAGAAAGCAGAAAATAAAGGAATTGTTGTATGTGCACAGGCAAAGTGAAATTGTACAGTATTTTGAGCATTGTTGGACAACTGCTTGAGCAACATGCAACGAATGTAACGCAAAGAGTTTGCCCAACTGCGGGCCAAAGTACACAGCGAGCTTGTAAGGCATAGGGGTAGTCACGATTTTGGGTTTTATATAATATACTTGTAAGAAAATCGTAAGTAAAACTTTGCTCCTTGCTGTTTTTATTCGCTTTCAAATCATGTGGCACCCGCTTGCATTGCTTTAGCCCTCCAACCAAAAAAATATTGTGCTGAAAGCCAAAGTAATGTTAAACGAAGAGTAACAAAATTCTGGCAAATATTGCAGTCAAAGTTAAGAGTAGCTTCTACATCCATGGCCAAAGTTATGCCCAAGTTGGCTTTGTGTACATCTCTCTCTCTCTCTCTCTCTATGTTTGTGTCTGTGTTAGTGTTTGTATGTGGCCTGATGACCAATTACGTTCAGGAGAGGACAGTCCGTTAGTTGACGGCGAACAATGGCAAGTGCAGATGGTGGCTTGAATCTGTGCTCCATTTAACCCCAATGGGCATATTTTGAGTCAGCGCTCTCGCTGTGCTTTAATATTAAATAGCAAATAAATTCCGAATGGTAGCTAACAAAAAAGTCTCCGAGGGTTCAAGCCATTGTCACATTGCGATCCCAAAGAGCGCAACACCTGCTGTGCTGCCTCCAAAGGCAAAAAGGGCCTGGGAACGCCAATTGCGGAATGTGAAATGTGAAAAGCGGAGTGACGTGGACAACAGTCTGCCTAATTACAAAGTCAAAAGTTTCAAACAGATACAGCATAGCTTTGCATTTTCTACACATTTATAATCAAAATGAAGACATTTTCTTGTCGATTTTGAAAACACAAAACTTTGCTTTTTATTGCGTCCCATAAAAACAGCTGACGTTAGGGGGAAAATATGTAGATGTTTATGCTTTTTTCTTTTTTTTTGTTTTTTTTTTGCAAGTCAAACATAGAAATTGATTTGATAAAACGTAGGCAGGTGTGCGATTTCGTTTCTGCTTGACATCACGCATACGCCGCGTGGTTGATTCAAGTTTTGCACTTCAAGAAATAAAAATACAATTTCAAATTCGGCGTGCCTTTCTTTTTAATAAATTTATTGTATCCCCCATGCTAAGAAAGGATGCCTGTTATTTTAATATTACGCAAAGCAAATTAAAATTTTCATAAGCATAGCTAAGACTTTATTATAAATAGATAAAACTAATTTACTGAGAATTTTTCATATAAATATTTTCATTCCTTTTACATTTCCTCATTCAATTTCAATATGAAAATTGTTGCTGTGCATTGCAATTGCTGCATCGCTGAATTTTATAAAACGTGCTTGAATTCCATTTGCATTAATTCAAGCTGACACAGACATAAGTGGCAAAAATATGAAAATAAATAGTAAATTGAAAATATAAACAAATCAATAAAAATCATTTGCATTGCTTTGTAATTAAACTAAATGCAAAACTAGTTTCGATTGCTTTAAGGCCAAGACTGCAGTTAGAGCTAAATAATTAAAGCTAAAACTAAGCCTAAGTAGGTGCTAGTAAGTGTTTTGGCATATATTAAGTATATATAGTATCGAAAGTTGGTAAATTATTACGCTTTCGGGCTCTCACACAACTAGTTGGTATTATCGTACTGCGTAACGAAGTAATTTCCTCAAAATGTTGTTCATAATGCGTTTGGCACTTACCTTGAATACCTGACGGCAAAGGAAATTCTCTTTAACCGGAAGTAGTCTGCAATAAATAAGTTGGGCGTGTTGTTGTCGTTATTGGCATTAGATGCAGTAGGCGTTCTTTTCTTTTTGCTATTTTTGCTCTTTTGTACTTACTTGGCCATTTCCGAGAGTTGCAAACGACCGTCTTTATTGGCATCAAAAACTTGAAGCTAACCAAAGCGAAAGAGAGTGGGAGAAAGTAGAGAAAGAGTGTTAAATGCGCTCAATGACAGAAGTTTTATATGTACTTAATTAATGTTATAGAAATTGGCTGGTGCCTGCTGTCTCTTGAGGCACCATAAAAAGCATAAGCACATGCTCGTTAATCAAGTTAACTTGGCTCTGTTACGATTTAAGACCTCTCTTTTGTTGTGTGGGCGCTAAGACCTGGACTTAACGCGAAACTTAATATTAAAGAGAAACAATGATACAGTTTGCTTTAAGCAATTCTCTAGTACTTCTCGAGACGTGTTGAGGGAGTACGGATGAGAGGAATGCTATTGCGAATTTCCTTAACTGATTTGACGATCATAAATGTACATTCATCGCCATTAATTTTAATTCATTGCAAATAGAAATTGAAATAAATAATTTTATATATTAATAAAAAATTTTTCTATTATAAAAACAGTAAATTAAGGTGGTCATTTTTATCAAATAACTTGCACATTTTTAATCGTATTATTATAAATTATTCTTTATAAATCTGTGCATTCTTTATGCATTTAATTAACTACTTATATCACTTGGCTCCATCGCTTCAGAATCAGCAAAATCGCGAAATCTCTTTCACTTGGAGCAAACATTATTCTTTCACAAGTTTGTCTTGAATAATTTTAAGCTGCTGCAACTTTTCATTTCTATTTGTGGTGGTTTTTGCTTGCTGGCAATATAACTTGCAAATGAGTTGAGAGTTTTGTCGACAAGCGCTTTTTATCATCATTTATTTTGATACGTGCCTTTATAAAATTATGCGCAGATAGAAACTCAAAGGACCATGAAACATACACGCGACAGAACATAAAGAAAAGCATGATTAGCCAAAAGATAAACCCGCCGACGACAAGATAGTACACCCTCATACGTATATACTATACGCCTGAATTCATTATAAAGTTTTTAATTAACAGCACTCTTTTGGCTGCATATAAATTGCAGCGCACTTTCATGTCACGCCAAAAAATTAATTGCAATTTTTCACGCTAGACTTGGCACAGAAATTGCCAGAACAGTATGTTAAAGGCTGTTTGACATTGATTGACCAGTTGCTGTGTTTATTTAAATAATAAATAACATGGTAAGCTTAGCATTTTAATGTTAAGTAAGATATATCACGCATACGCACCATGGTGTCTGTGTACTCAATGAGCTTATCCTCGGAGACATCATTGATCTTCTTGGCCTCTTTGAGCAAGTCACGCAAGAAATTCTTGAGCTCATCCGCCTCAATGTAGCCAGAGTTATCAGTATCGTATTCACGCCAGATCTAAACAGCATAACACACCACATCAAGTACAACAAAAATTAATTAAGAATCAAAATACTCTAAATGCTATTAACAGCTTCTTCATATCAGCTGAAGCCATCAGCTTTGACTTCTGTCTCTTCTGGTTCCAGTCTGTTTGTCAATGGCTGGCCCTCGTTTCACGCTCCGTTGGTTTACACTCACCTTCATGAATTCAACGCTTGATTCCAAGGGGTTATCGAAGCGGAAGAGCAAAAGGAAATTTTCTTCCATGGGCAAAAGTTGAGCGAGCTGTGAATAAAATAAATACACATACATTTTTAAAGCACAAACGCGCAGAGTCTTGTTTAACTTTCAACTTAAAACTTTAAATGAATTGGGGCAAGTGCATGGTTTATTTTCCACATTTGGGTAGCTTAAACGTGTAGCGCGTTCAAGGTTCTAATTTCAGCATCACACTTAAGCCATAAATTTAAAATTACATTATGCAAGTGCTGAGAACAACGAAAAATTTAAGAACATTCCGGGCACAACAGCACACCCAATTTGCAGCTCGTAACTTAAGCAGCTTCTGCGGAAAACTGGGGCCAGTTAAAGCCCTTGTTCTGTTGCTGTTTCCGTCGAAATATTTTGGCAAACTAAAAGCATAGACTGCCTTACTGCAGCTGCCGGAGGCGAAAATTGCATTGCACAAAGTTTTGGCCACATAATTTAAGTGTCGATTTGAATTTTGGTCATGTCGACAACTGACTGCAAGCTGTGGAGTTGAAATTACCCCGAGCAGAGAAAAAGTTTTTGCTTTTAATTTGATTATAGTATATATCTTGGCCCTTAAACTAATTAGTATATGTTGTGAATAAAAAGGATTCTACAACTGATGCTTATCGGACTAAGTAATAAAGCAGCTTGGGATTTCTGTTCTTACATGTGGCATGTCGTACTTGACTAAATGATGAATGATGTGAGTGCAGAATGTGTTGACCCAACCTGAGTGCAAACTCAATAAGGCAAGTTCGCCTCATTTATCATGTGACAAAGGCAACATTATGATTACTTCCATTCAATTTGCAGTCAGTGCAAAAGTTACATTTCGAATAGACTGCTGTTTGCTGTACCGTTATTAAGCTTCAATTAAAAACTCATTTAAAGATGGTAACAGAAGGGAGAACAAGAGCACAAAGAGAGAGAGAAAAGTCGTGGAAAGCTAAATGGCCAAATAAATTATTGAGCCAAAGAAATTGCACGAGAAACGGCTGCATCATTTAAAAAGCAATTTGAAGGCAGTCGAAGTTGTAACAAGGCCCGAAACAAGAAAAACTAAAACTAAACGACATATTGCGCATACGACATGTGCAACCCCGAAACATTTAACTAGAGTAAAAAGGTTGCAGAACTTGGGTGAGCAGCCAGTCATGACTGTAAAACATACATACCTCTCTTATATCGATTTTGCCATCCTGATTATCATCGTAGGCCTCCATGAAGCAGGACTTTAGCTCCTCCAGCATTGTGTCAGTGACAGCCTAGGGAGTAGAAACAAATGAGATGCGTTGAGTCGAGTGGATATGTGTGTACACATGAGATGAGACGAGTTGTTGTCAGAGCTGATGAGGCTGCAGTTTTGCACTTACCTCGGGGCTAATATCCGTGGCATTGGCACTGGACACAAACTCACGCAGAAAGCCATCCAGCTCGGTGCCCTCGATGTAGCCGTTGCCTGTAAGCAGCAGGAAATCCGACATTCAAGGGTAAACCTAAGCTGATACTAATACTTGTACTTGTACATACCATCCTTATCGTAGTGCGCCCATACATCCATAAACTGATTGGCTGATAGTTTCTTCAGTTCGCGAGACTCGGGATCACGATATTGGCGCATAAAATTGTGCGCCTTCTCGATTTGTACGCGCTTGGCGGCGGCAGCTGCTGCAGCGGAATCCATTTTAGTTTCTTTTTTTTACGTTTACTTTTATTTTATTGAATTTGTTGTGTATATCGCACACACTGTGGCTTATCTATAAAAAGAAGAGAAAGCAGATAGACTTTGAGTAAAAGCTGTTGGAAATTTACGTCGGGAATGCAATTTGGCAGACAGTCACGTAAGCATAGCGCAGAAACCCAATCAGAAATCAATCAGGTACACGAAAAAATACTTGGCTGTAAATGAATTTTCCAGCTCACACAAACCCAAACAAGTAATCAAAAAAAGAAGGGGACAGCGTCATATAAATAGAACGAAAAGTTAAATTATTTTCAATTAGCTGTTGCATATTTCAGTTTGCCACAAGAAAACTACAAAATTAAATCAATTAGTCTGTACAGAAAAGTTCATTATTGGCTTAGTGTGAGTGCGCTGCAGTGCGGGGGGCTTGAAATTAATAGCATGAATAACACACACACGCACACCAGCTCATTCACACAGATAGGCAGTGAGACAGTGAGAGAGGGGGGAGCGACAACATCGCTGTGGGGAGCCGGCAACATGACGTCCTTGCAACTATTTCGACTCGCATTAAAAAACGAGCGCAGCTAACAGGATTAGCGCCAACACGCAACATTGTCGTCGATGTGTGCGTATTTTAAGCCACTTGCTGGAAATGGCATTAAAATTTTTGGCTAGATATTGTAATACAATGCAGAAGACTTGACGTCGTCAAAAGTGTATAATAACTTCGGCTTGTTGCGCTTTAATAGCCAGGCATAGTTAAAGCCAAACACTTAAATTAAGCGCAACTAGTCAGCACTAGACTCCACGCCCTCCACGCCCTACTCTCCGCTCTGCCCCCTCTGCGCCCTCTGCGCAGCGTGTCAGACACATCAACGTCACTGTGAGTTAAATATGTACTTAAATAACAGCAGCGAGTGTACGTAAATAAATTGCTTTACAAAGTAAAAATAACAAGCATAAATTATAGTTGTAGCGGCAGATCCTCTTGTTGTTGCCTGTCTCTTGTTGTTGTGGTCGCTGCGGGCGTTGAAACAAAGCAACAATTCACACACAGATTCTCACACACACACAGAGAGTCAGAGGGGAACTGCACACAGTGGGAGGGATGAGCGGCAGGATCTAAACTAAACTGTTGGCCGTTGCTGCTCGGAAGTTTGCGGGCGACGACAGTTTTGTTGTTGTGGCTGCCACTGTGGCTCCTGTGGCATATCCTTTGTGCGCTCTGTGCATATGTCTCTCCCTGCTGCAGCTTCCTTTTGCCGCACTATGCAAGATGCAGCAAGTTGCAGCTTAGTGTTTGATGCTCCTGCTGCTTGCAACATAGTCAGCGTGCATAATGAGCACGAATTGCTGGGGCTATTATTGTTATTACTGCTATGACTTCGCTTTCTTATTTATTCCTCAGTTATTTCAATTTCATAGCTTCATCAGTATGCGTAAACATTTGAGCTATGTATTATGATGAGACAGCTTAAGGCAATTAGTTTACATTATTAATTACCGCATAGCTTTGTTTGCTTTAACAACTCAATGTTAAGTTAGTTATGTTAAATGTTCAGTATTTGCTAGCATTATTTAGTAGTATTTAACTAGCATAGAGCTGTTAACAACCAATGTAATGTTAGCTCAATGTCAAATGTTAGCATTCTGCTGTTCAGCATTTACCTTAGAGCTGTTAAAAACCAATGTAATTTTAGCTCAATGTTAAATGTTAGCATTCTGCTCTTCACCTTGGGGCTGTTAACAAACACAGAGCTGTTAACAAAAGTTATGTTAGCTCAATGTTAGGTGTAATTGTTCTGCTGTTCATTATGCACAATTATCGATAAATTCTTGCATAGAGGCGTTAACAAATACGAGCTTAAGACGGACAAATAATAATAATAATGTTGCTCAAACTTCGCGAGCTGTGACAAAATTTTAAGTACACTTGTTATATGTTTTCAATTACCTTTTTAACATTAACATATGGAGTACAGCAAGTTTTTTCATTGAAACTTTTAGCTGCACAATGAACAAAAACAATAGGAAAACTTAGCGGAAGAAGAGGGCGTAATATCAACACAAGTAGAACAATTGCAAACACTTGTTAAACTTTTAGTACCTGCCAGCATACAAAGTGCAAACTTTAACTGCGAAACTAACCCGTTTAACTGCAGCTGATTGCAATAACTGTAGCGGCAACTAACAACTAGAAAATGTTGCTTAAAGACTTTTATCCCGGAGCTATGTTGACATTTTATGGCTAAAAGGGAATTGCATTCGAAAGCCCCAGCCAAAGTGCAGCCTTGGGCAGGAAGGACTATCTGCCTCTATGTCCTTTACACACACACACACACTCATAGAGAGATTCTGGGTCGGGCTCATTAGAAGGACCTTCGCATTGTTGGCGCGCCGTTTGTTATTGCAAAACGCATAAAGGCATCAAAATACAAATATGAGTTGCATAGCCAGCGGCCATTGTTGTTGCTGCGTTTGTGGCATGGCATTTGCGGCAGCAAATAAAGTATTTCAACGAGCTGGCAGAATATAAGAAAAACTTTGATCGTATGTGTGTGTGTGTGTGTAGAACACACTTGACAACGGAAAATAGAAAATGGCAAACGAAATGAGAAATACATATAGCACATGCCGCATGCCACATGCCACATGCCACATGCCGCTTGCTGCAGTTGCAGCAAACATTAGAATTCTTCCGGGCAAGAGACCCCGGCTCTAAGCCATGATTTATAGCATAAGTGGAAAATGATAGTATATGCTCTAAAATAATATATACTCGGAGAGTGTTAATGCTAATCATAATAAAATTCTGGCTGTTGTCGCCAACAGCTGCAAATTTTCAACTTTTGAAAAGGCATTTAAAAAATATTAAACAGAAATCTGCATAAATATGCTTTAAAGGCAAAAAGTTTTTGGCATCTAGTGAAAAAGCAAGTTGGTTTTTTCATATTTTGGTAAATGTAAAGAGCAAGCGATAAAAGATAAGCGAGTTCGTATAGTTAGTTTGAATTTGATAAGCTTTTGATTAATTTCTAACCTAAATAAATAAAAATCTATATCTAATTTAATCAAATTGACTCTGTCATCATGTTAACAAGCCGGAAAATATTTCAATAAATACAAAAATTCCAGCCTACATTAACAAGTTAGTTATGATAATTTAGCTCCACTTAATATCCGCTTTGCCTCTTCGATTTTAGTGGAATAATTAGGCAAATTGTCCCGTGAAGTGCATTAAAATATTATGCGTACCTTCGGTTGATTAACAGTAGTGCACGCACTCCCCTAATTATGTGAGAGCCGTAAAAAAGCCGACATAAACAACATGCATAAATATTTAGTATGGAAATATTAAGTATACGCCGCGCCGCACATGAAAAATGTCATAAAAATGGTTTTGTTGTGGGGCAACGAAAAAAATAAAGCACCAATGACGAAAACAGGAAAAACAGAAAACAAATTTAATTTTGTGCAGCTTGTCGCGCATTTTGTGAGCTGTCAACAACCAGCGATACAAACAAAACAACACCAACAACAACCATTGCACTATGGGGAAAAATACCAGATATTGTGGCATTAATAAAATAATTAACACATGTTTTCAAATCTATTTTAAAATGCATCAGTTTTTGTTTTTTTAAATAGCCAATACGTTGTACTTGAAGAGCAAAACCGCCACAAGTTTTTAATATTTAAATTGCACTTAAAATTTAAGTTTTCATATCGATAACATACTTTAGCAACTGTTAATTTAACAGTGGCGCGTTCTGTTAACTTTCGTGGTATCTTACATTAGATTTTAATGTTATTTTGATAGATCCTTTAAATAAAACTTGAATTTATCGAACTTAGAAAGCACTTTTGCCCATAGTGCACTGAGGGAGTCAACGATAGCGGAAGCGGAAACAGAAATAGTGAAAATGTTGCATGGCATACTTCGAGGCGCGACTTTTGTGGCTTAATGGCCATTTCACATGGCAGCAGGGCTGCTAATTTAGCCACTTTGTGGCTAGATCTAGCCACTTTTTGATCGGGTTAGCCATTTTTTTTTTGAAAATGCTATCACTACAAATCTAGCCACTTTTTGGTTTCATTTAGCCACTTTTAGCCATTTCGTTCATTTGCACTTTTGAACACAAATTTCGGTTTAATAATGCTGCGTTTAACCAAATTGGGACTTGATTTTACTACTTCACCTCGTGTAAGTGCCTTCAAATTGTGTGAAGAAAGACCTTTTTTTTTTTTTTTTTGTTTATTAATCAAATTTTGTCGTATTTCAACTTATAATACTTGAATAAAACATTTAGCCATTTTTAGCCACTTTTTTCGTCAATTTTAGCCACTTCTGGGCCAAAAAATCTGGCAGCACTGCATGGCAGCAGCAGTTGAGTTGAGCCGGCAGGTGAACCCTGGAGCAGAGCATAATACCAGAAGCGGTGACGGGTGCCAAACAATTGTCAGGCACTGTAGTCCAGCTTACGATTGCATAAGTCAAGTCCACAAGTTGTCAGGCGATGCGCGTGCTAAAGTGCTCGTCGGCTAGACGGAGGGAGGAGTAGGTTACCTGAACAATGGCACGAGCGGTCCCCTCCTCCCTCCCGCCCTCTCTCCACACCTTTTGCTGTATTCATAGTTAACTGCGTGCCGTCTTCATTGTGGTTACTGCCTTTAACTGCATTAAGCTGGACTCGCATTTAATTTAAGTGTTTGTCTCTGTTGCTTTCAGTTTATAAGAGCTGCTGCCTTTCCCTACTTATTGTGCTATCTCTATAGTATATATCTTGCTAGAAGTTTGAATGGTATATATATGTAATATTAGTACCTTGAGTATTTTTGACGCAGACGCTTCAGTTTATGGCAGCCGCTATTTATAGTCTTAATTACGACAAAGAACAACAACAACAATTGCAGTGACAACCACTACACCTGCGTTATAAGTAATAACAACAATAAGAATAACAGTAACAGCTTTTGGCCTTTTGTTGACGTTTTCAGACGAATTGTTTGGCCTTGCGATTAGTTACTTTCAATGCTTGTTTGTTAACAGGTTTATTGATTTTTTATAAACAAAGCGAATTATACGTAGATAGTTTGCATGCGTTAACAGGGCGTATGCTTGATAAACGCTACCTTAAAGCCTTTATAAGATGACATATTTTGATCACGAAAATAGTCAATATAAAATTGCAATAAATATGCATGCTGGATAATATTTTTTTTAGTAGTTTATTATAGTAGTTTCACATTTGATCAAATTTGCTCAAAACTGACATATTTTGATCAAGAATACCATATTAAACTAAAACTAAAAATGCTGGCCTTTTGTATGATTTAATTTGCAACTAAATTGATGTTATCATACTTGGTTTTCGCACCATATCCATATGCCGTATGGTTATTGGTCAATAAATCTTGATGCAGCACTTTTCCGTTTTTAGTTTTTTCTCGATGCTCATCATTTCTTGGCTTTTATGGTCTGTCCACACACACAGGGGCTGCCGTGTAGGTCCAAGGACTAAGTAAGCCACACGATGGAAACAAGTAAAACAAGCAAAAACAGCTGTAAAACCAGGGAGGGAAAGTAAAGCTTTTCGGTTTTACAAGCGACCATATAAGCAGACAAAGACACAAAAAAACTCAGGCAGACAGACAAACAGACAGACAGACAGAGGGACAGACAGACAAGGCAGTAAGACGGACATCTGTTTGTGTGTGTGCATAAAAACTTTGTTGCTTTCAGCTGCAATGTGTCAGCTAAAGTCATATTCATAAATAATAACAACAATATAAAGACATTCACATACTGTGAGAACCAAAACACACACAAATTCATACAGTTTTACGCTTCTGTATAATTTATGAAAGTGCAGGCGGAAGTTGAAAGCCAAGCAACAGCAACACGCATACATCGAAAAAGTGCATAAAGCGCTGACTGACTGACTGACTGACGGAATGACTGACGGACGTCGGGATGTACTGCTTGACTGACGGCCAGTCTGCATGTTTTGCCTGCTGCTTAGCTTTTGAATTATAGAACACATATTGTCTGTTTTTAGTGTATTCAATCTGTTTGCAGGGTATTCGCAGACGCTGTTGCTATTTATACTATTCAAAATGGTTATAAGAGGTATAACAACTTTGGTCAAGTGTAACAAATATATGCAACAGGCAGAAAAAGGTATATATATTCTGACTAGCTGTCTTTATTAGAAAGAGATAAAAATATCTACCAATTCTTTAAATTTTATCAAAATCGGAACGTAATTTAGAGAGATATGATGAATCAAAGTTTTAACAGTTTTTACAGGGTAGTTGCTTAGTTGAGCACTGCCTTCAAAGCTCTGGCTCGCCTTTGTGCTTTGGTATTTGTATGCCTTTCACTTAGTTTCATTCAGCTGTGTTTCACTTTCATTAAGGCACGCCGCCGAATTTGTTAAGAGTGGGCGGAATCCTTATGCCGCAAGTACTACCACTTGGCTGTGCAGGCAAGCGGGCATAATAAAGTTAGCCTTGGCTTCAAAGCCAGAGACACGCAGCCCGTCCGTCCGTCAGCGAAGCGAGAAGGCAACAGTTGCGTCTTGACATTGACATTAGCATGTGGGCAAACCTACAAAATATATAGAAAAAAGGCAACGGAAAGACATGGCAATCGGGCCTAAATCAGCTGCCCAATGGATTGTAAATTGCGCTGAGTTAACACGGCTCATAAAAAATGGGGAAATGGTCAAATGCAAGACCCAGGAGTCGTATTTGAAGCTTTTCTTGTGTGTCTGTCTGTCTATCTATGATCCGATGAATATGTTTTGGCCCCACCCGAAAAGGATTAACCAATAAAAGGTTTAACATTATGTGAATGCCGCAGGGTGGCTCATCTAATTTATGGCCAAGTTGAGCTGAGCCAGACGATTTATCAAAACACTTTGACATTTCTACGATTTTATTTATTGCATTTCGCCTGATGTGTGTGCTGGGCGGAAATTTAAATTTGGCGCACACTAATAAAAATGCACTTAAAATTTTACTGGCCATTTGTTATGCTAAATCTCAACTAGATGGGCATGTAACCAGATGCTATTTATAAATTCCCTTTAAATTTAGACATATTTGGTATTTGAACAATGCAAGGTGGTTTATCGATGTCTTACATTTCGATGGCAGTTGCCAGTTATAATAAAGCTACTTTTAACAACTTCATGCGAGTGCTTTTTGTATTCAAATTGCTCAATTTGGTAAAACAGTTTAAAGAATTTCACACTTAATTTACGAATACTTATCCGGTTTGCCGGCGGACACATGGCCATAATAATTTCAATATCGAAATGTGCATAAATTTTAATTAATCCAAAGTTGCAAACAGCATTTAATTTATATGATTTTAAATAACATAAATCAGTCCCAGAGGAAGAAGACACGAATCGCATAGAGCAGCATCGAATTGAATCGAATGGTTTATGGCATACGTTTTTAATAAATCTCGATATTTATTTGTCTTTCACATTGGCACGCTGAGAGAATTCACACGCGCTGCCTGCCTGCAAAACTACAAAACGCAATTAATTAAATCGTAAACATTTCTTAAACAATCATGTTGTAGACTCAATTAGCTCGCACTGCGGTATGTGTTGCATGCTACTTTCAAGTTCAATGGATTGTGATTTACAAATGTACATACATGCGCCGCTAGTCGCCTAATTGGCCGAGTTGTCTGACCTGCTTCCACAGATACAAATATATATACATATGGGAACATAGATCTAGCTATGCAGCTAGAAACAATTGGCTGATACTTTGGCTCGAATAATACCCATTGAGTGGGTTCTATATATAGACAGAATCCTATATGAAGGCTGCTGCTGTGGCTGCCTTTTTCCTCACACTTCAAGCAATCGGAGGCTGCCTCACAATTATTTTTGGCTTAAAACTGACAAGTGAAAGAAAACATGCAAAATTTATTATTATGATAATACACAGAGAGCCGTGGCATGCGAAATACGTGTGAGATGCCATACTAAAAAGGTCAGTGGGGTGTCCGCTCTCGGTTTTTGTCAGAGGTCAGATGGCGGCAGTGGCAGCAGCGGCAGCAGCAATGGCAGTTACGTCATTTTGTTTGCGCTAAACTGTGTGGAATGAGCTGTGATAATGATATACTTAGCATGGCTAGATGCTAAATTTAACATACAATTTACTATGCTGCCGAGCTCAATTTTAATTTACATTTTTAGCAACCCATATACTACATATACTTGAGGTATTTCTCTGCTGGTCAGCTGGAAAATTTTCCGTAATACGCTTACATTACGGAGAAATATGAGCTCAAAGTTAATCGCATTTACTCGATGGTGGTCATCTGCAACAATCCCCACGCAAAATTGCCGAATTTCGGCTTTTGCACGCATTAAGCGCAAACAAAATGAAAATTATAAATGACAAGCACTTAAACAAGCTGGAAATTACGAACAGGCACTGCATATTGGTAGTTATAAAATAGTGGCTTTAGTTTTAATGCCAACGTATTATGCATTGGACACTATCGAACATTGCGCATACGACACGTTGACTGCAGCAAAATTAAGTGAATTTCTGGTTGAAATGCGTTGAAACAATCGAAAGCTTAAACTGCCAATGCCATCGACTAATTAGTCAATGCCAATGTGACACAAAGTGCGCCATATGCTTTCCATACCCTGATCCCCGCCGCGCTTCCCCCCGCAGAGTTGCCATAAAAATTTAATTAAAATTGCTGCAGTTGTCAGACAAAATGACGCGCTGCGTTGCATGCACCATACGATTTCCATTTCTTTTCGTACGCCTTTAGACTATTTTTCTTCCATAGTAAGTTCAGCGAAGTATTTTAATAAAGAAAATTGACTTAAAAAAACAGAAATATAAAACTAATTAGAGTAGGTCTGTGGCAAGCTCAAGCTGTGTTCTAATTAAATTCTTTGCTAAAGTGAGGAGACGAGCCAAGTCTATGCCCTTGCTCTTGAAAATAATATGCAAACGCCAAACCAAAGATGTTTTTTTTTTTGTTGTTCGCATTTGGGGTTTTTCTGAGTTTTCTTTGTTGCTCGCTTTTTTGCTTTTTATATATCTTGCTGCGCATCTTTCAGCGCTACTTTTTCTCACACTTTATTGGGCAGAGCATTGGCTCGAGTTAAGTACATAAAAGTTTTTATTTTTTCATCAGACACATCGTAAACAATTTGAACCTACAACCTCCTCACATGACATGAGCTCAATTAAGCATGAAACGAGCAAAAAATTTATTGAATTCGAACAGAAGCAGCGCGGAAAAACCCTTTTTGAATCAAAGTCACAAGTCACGGCCAAACAGATTGCTGAGTTGGGTTCAATCTGAATAACATATTAATAAAACAATTTCATATACATATAGAAAGGTATTTAGCACACAGCTATTATCAATGAAAGCACAGATTTAAAATACATTTTTTATTAAGCGAAAAATTCTCTAAAAAAAATGTTTCCCTCTTTTTTTTGAGATTTAGAGCTTCAAAGCGTTATTTAATACGTTTTTTTGGCCATTAAAACATAGCCGAAGGCTTTACATTTCATTGTGTTAATCACATAGCACATGGCAAATTCATTAGTCTTTTAATTGTGATATCCTGTAAATATAGAAGTGGGTGTTATAGCACACAATTGACTTACACAAGTAAATATTTTTGTGACATTTGTAACGAAGTTTAGTATCTCTTGCTGTACATTTTTACAGGGTATTTAGCTGCCAGCTTCGACAGTCAGGTCTCTCGTCAACCTGTTATTGGATGCTGTGTCAGTTTTGCAACTTTCTTTTTTTTTCGCGGGTTTTGTCAATTTGCAAATGGAAATGCCAGTCATTCATTGTGAAATTGTCACAATCACTGGACTCCCACACACGCTTACATTCCCCCATACCCCGTGACACCTTGGTAAGGACACGTCAGCTAGCTGCTGTCAATTTGAAGTGTTTGCGAATGATGCTACGCGAATAAAAATAGATAAAGAACGCAACAGAATTTCCATATAGTCGAACAGAATAATTACTCAATTAACGGGAATGCCAGCCAGTTCGTAGTATTGTGTGCTAAACAAATAGCAAAAGTATTGGCTAACATAAACAGCACGAGGTGATGCGAAGGGGCGCAACACCCACAATAACAATAAAAACAAAACAAAGCAGCAAAAAAAAATAATGCCAAATTCCGGCTGCGTCATCGACAGTTTTCATCTGTTCTTCAGTGGAGCAGGAAAATCGCTGGAACATAAAAAATAAAACTGAGCGGAAAAGATAATAACGCAAAGATCCCAAAAATCATAACAGAGTCTATAACAAAAACATTCCGCTGCAGGCTTATTACAACAATATATAAAAGTTATACAAATATTTACGATTTTATAAGATTTTCGTTATGTTATTCATTAATTTTAATATTATTTACCCAGTGGAAGCCATTTCAGAGAAGTTTTTAATTGTTTGTCGGTAAAACTGGCTCATTAAATCCATCGACGCCTGTTGCAAATACCATTTTATAGCCGAAAATTCTACGGCTTTATGATTAACTTATCCTCCCCCCACCCCCCTCCTATTGCTATATAGCTTCACCTTCCCATCTCTCTGTGGTAAGATGTCTGCAACGGCTTGATAAATTGACCGACTAATGCCCATCATAAAAGTGAGACACGCGCAAATGTTGTAAATATTTACATAGTCGAGGCGGTTTTTTATGCCTTCTTGGTGGCGTTGGTATGGCTTTTGTATAAATAATAATCAAGAAGTAATAATAATCATAAATAATAATGGCGTGGGCCAACATAATTAAACAGCTGGATGTCTATGCCCAACAACGCACAATGTGTGGTTCCAAAAAGAAAAATAAAAAAACTCGAAATTATACCCTGTACAATCTGAACTGATTATAAAAAAAAAATTGGTTCAAAGGTACTGTGTTAAAATCAATATATAGAAAAACTCTGGCATTTAAAAGCTTAGAAAATGATTATTAAAATTTATTTTAAAAGTCTAAAATTTCTACAATTCTCTGGCTCAATCAATTAGTCTATCATGAACACTTTGTCATGAAATTTATGAACTATAAGCTGCAGCAAATCTATGCTTATTATAGCCTCCAACTTTTTGTTGAAAATTGCATAATTTGGACAACTTAATCCTAAGCTACGAAAATTTTATCCTTTTCAAACACTTTATCGGTACAGGGTATGAGCAGTGTGCAAATAAAATGAGAAAAATAAAAACAACACCAAAAATTTATGCTGATTGCCTCTCCTCTGCTTGTTCTTGCTCTTATTCTTGTTATTGTTGTTCTTGTTGCTGTTGTTGTTGTTGTTGCTGCTGTTTCCCAAATATTTTTTGAGCAAATATTTTAACGCTGCCTCGAGGCAAAGCGGTAACACTTTTGCTGCCCCCTTAACATCTTGGCCAACTTGTAATTATAATAATTATTATTGTTAGGCGTGAAAGTTCCTTAATGGCACTTTCACTTTTTCAAACATAACCTCAAAGCAAGCCTCCTCCCCGCACTCCCCTCATAACTCTGCACATATACGCTCCTTATGCTTGCTTTTGACATTGTGTGTGAAGATAATTTTTGGAAAATTCCTGCGGGGCTCCGTACTTTTCTACTCGAGTGTGTTTGTGTGTGTGCATGGGCGTGGGCGGGGGCGTGGCATTTTGAATTAGCGCATTCAAATTGGTACTTCAAGTGTAGGGCAATTGAAGTACATTACGCAGTTTGTTTAATGACAATTACAGTGCTCACAATTGAGCCCCTATTTTGGGGTTAATTTAGGCTGGTTTGTTATAGGACAAGGCCTGTTCTGTGTTTGATTAATTACAGCAGATAGTTTTGTTTATTACAGTAGCTAACAAAATATGGCAGTGTGAGAAGGCCAAACTAATGAGGCGATTGTATTTTTGATGTTTATGGGAAACTGAAAAGTTGCCTCTAAATATGATCTATATACTATTTCAATCAGGCAAACACTTCATCAAAATCCATCATATTTTATTTACTGCTCTCTCAACGCCTGTCTTGATGAACTGAAAGTATTTGGCATCGCAAATCACATCTTTGTTATGTTAATAAACATAAAGTATGCACATAACTCATACGCCATGTGGGCGTTGGCAAACACGCCCACATCTATTCAGCATATTCAACTATCAGCAACAGATTGTTAGTATTTTGATTAGCACTTCCTTTCGCAGGGCAATAAAAGTCACAACCTTAAACCAAATGAGCCCCATTGACTTCCTGGCGTCTGTCAGTCATTCAGTCGAATTTTAGCATATTTATTTTGATAATTTTGTGGTGGAATTGATGTTGTTCTTGTTCTTGGTATTCGCATTGTTGTTCTTGTTATGAGCTGTTATTGTTGTTGCTGGCACAACGCGTGCACAATGAGCCGTCGCTTTGCTTAAATTAAGAAAACATTCAGCCAACAACAATACGCACACAATAAAAGCACAAAATGTCTGCTGTGTGTGTGTGTGTGTGTGTCGGATTTGTGTTATTTTAATTATTTCATTTTGTGCGGAAAATGCGAAGGAAATGCAAACGGAGAGACAGCGTGTAAAGCAAGATTCCCCCCTTGCGTTGACTTCCCTGCCCACGGTAATTCGCCTGTGTGCAAATAATAAAAGTCCAATTCAATTGAAATGTTTTTAAGCAAATAAAACCTGGGCCACTTTTGCTATTGTTTCATATGTGGCTGGTGTTAACTGCTGTCATCAACCGAATTGCATTAAGCACACGCCAAGTGACAGCAATTATCGCTAATTAATTGCAATTAGCAAAGTATTTTACGTGAACATGCACAGCTTATTTATAGCAAAGCAGAGGTGGCGATGTTAATTACAAAATATATGTGAAAAACAAACCCAACGACAGCTTACATTCTACGAAAATATCACAAGATAAAACAAATTTGAGTGCGATAAATTCGTATAAATTATATAGAATAATCGATAGATAGACTTAGCTCAACCAAGCAATTAAATCGATTGATCAATAGTGAGAACTGTACCCAACTACAGCTCGCGTTATGCGCTCACCTGTACAGTATATAATTTAAAAAACTTCAAGTTCAATGCAATTTTCTTAGCTAAACTTAATAATCTCTAATTTTATTATCCTCAAAAACATTAGACTTTATAAAATCCCTACACTCTGCTGGGCACAAATCTTAATTTATTATGCAGCACAATAGGCTTAAAATGAAATGAAATGTGGGTCTATAAATATCAGTTAGATACAATATTATGCCACCTGATGTGACAGCCACATTAGGGAATATCTATCTAAAGTGAAAGTTATAAGTTGTGTGCCTCAGCATTGTTGTTGCATACGCGAAGGCGCAAAATGCAAATGAATCTTGGACGCAGGACGTGGCATGTGCGTGGCATGTGGCAAATTTATGAATGAGCATAAATTAACGAGAGCCGAGCTGTCATAAATGTGACAGAGAGACAACATCAGACGCGAACTTAACAGACGTGCAGACATTTAGAGGCAAACTGCCAGAGAGACGGACTGACAGACTGTCTGAACTCTGGGGGCACATTGTGTTAAATTTCGCGAGTGAAGAACAAACAGCGCCAAATGCTTATAAACAAGGACAATGGTGCTTTTTCTTTGCTTTGTTTTCTCTTTCTTTTTTTGTTTTTTTTTTTTTTGAGGGCATTTTTAGTGTCAAGTTTTGTCATTAAAAGACTGCGACTGCGACTGTGAGTACGGCGCCCACTGCGTATACGTAATATGAATATAAATTACTGCTGGCATTTTTATTCGTACCCTTTTTAATTGAAATTCAAGTATTTCCAATGCACCACTTTTATAGAGCTTGTTGTCGATTGTTTGTATTGTTTTTATTGTTTTTAACCCCTCAACAGTTCCAGCGCTTTCATGCCCCTCAGTTGTATTTACGACCTTTTGAATAAAGTTTCGAAAAAAAAATACAAACAAATCGAACGGGGGAAAAAATGCCGAGCAGTTTTGCATATTGAAGTTTTCAATATTTTTGCATTTAATTTGCACGCTCTGGGAGTTCGGGGGCATTACTCAAATCGATCTGACCATGCATGCAGATTATGACAGCTGCTGCCGAAAAATAACCTTGCAATTTGTTGGCAGAGGCAGTTGCACTTGAACATACTAAATTATGTTATAAATAATTGGCAAAATATTCCCTTTTGTTTCTGATGGCCATAAATAAGGCATAAACAATTGGCAGCGGTGGCCATGGCAAGTGCAACAATTATGAAGCCAAATATAGAATAATTTAATTGTAAATCAGCTTATGTGTTTTGATTGCAAATGATATGTAACACGCTTGTTAAGAGAGTAATTTCCGTACATTAATTGACGGAAAAAATAAACACGGAAATTAATTAGAAGACTTGTGTCAAAATTGAATAAAGTTTACATCTTTTTAAACAACAATTTTTTGAAAATTATAAAAACTTTTCAAAACTTATTTTATCAAAGTAAAAACTCAATTTATTTTCTGAATATATTTGCTTAAATTTCCAATATCATTGAAGTTCGAAAATTATATAAAAACACACACAAATTAAATAAATTGTTTGTAATATATTCAATTTGATGAAAATTAAATTTATTGTTTATATTTACTTAAATAATTGCAACAAATTTGCAAGAATTTCCAACACTTTTTTGCACTTTCGTGTTTGATTTCGAGAATCCAAAAACTGTTAGAACGCACGCAACGAATTTATTTCAAATTGTTGATGATTGACTTTTGATATTGAGAAGAAGAACCGTTAACGTCTAGAATCCTTTGCAGACTGTTTCAAATGCTGCCTGGCGTTTGCTTTATCAAAGCCCAAAAAACTCAACACACCTTGACGACTGTAAAAAGACGAGGAAAAAAGATGAGAGAAAACGCGAGAGAGCTGAGTCGACACGACTTACCCAGGGGCCTTTGCAACATGCGGCCAGAGCGGAGAGCGCAAGCCGTTGGCAACATCTGTAGTCTGGCAACATTTGCGTGAGCTGGCAACAAACTGTTGAATTTGTGTTGCCATTTGAAGGTTTCCAGGCATGCCTGTAAACAAAAACAAAAGCCAGCGCGCCTCTCTCACTTCCTTCTGCCTTTATCTCTTACTGAAAGAGGGATTGAGCGGGCCACTGTTGTCAAATCCGCTTTTTTCCCGTCAGCTCGCCTGTTTTTGAAGAGCATTTGCTAAAAAATGTACAAAATTTTGGAAAGCTGGAATTTTAGCTTTTTTTCAAAAATAATTCAGCTTTTTGTCAGCTGTTTCTTAAATTTTAGGAACAATTTAATGTCTGTTTTAATTAAAAAAAAACGCTGTTTTTAGACTTTTTTGGGAAATATTTGTTTAGCTATTTTTGTGTTTTTTTCTCTCGGAAAAAACTGGCAACACTGTCAGCTTGCTTCAGCAGTATTTTAGCTGCCATGCAAAGTGTAAAAATACAAATGAACATAATGCGCAAAATGATTTCCGCTTAAAATGTTCAACTTCAAATGTGGCTGATTCCACAGTTATTGTATGTTTCTATCAAGCACCTATGTATCAATGTGTATGTGTATGTGTGTGTAAATAGCTGTAAGTGTTCGTGTGTTCTTTTAATTGTAATCCCCTTGGGGGCTTTAGCTTTCAATGTTTTATCAGCATGCAATATTATAATTCTACAAAAAACGAGAGAACTTTTTGGCTGCTTTATAGCGTTTGGCCTTTAGGGGCTTAGCTGTTACCTGTGTGTGTGTGTGGGTGTGTGTGGGTGTTAATGTATGTGTCTGTGTGAGTAGAAGGATGTGTGCATGTGTGTGCGTGTGTGTGTGTGAGCTCATCAGGCAATGTCAAGTGCTACCCATGCCTTGGTGCGCACTATGGCAGCTGTTGTTATATGTGTATGCACACCCTGTATTTCAAAAGTATGCCATAAAGGCTATGCGCAGTTGAGAGATTTAATAAATTTAAAAATATTTACATTTATATTGGCATTTATTTATAATGAAACACAAATTGTTTGGCTTTGCTTATTACGCAGCAAATGCCTCAGTTAAGTAGGGCAATTAATCATTCATCTGTAGGCAATATCTTTTAGTCTGGAAGGCTCTGCTAAAACGCTCTCACTTGTTGTTGTGTGTATTGTCATAGCGTGTGGCTCATTCATTTTTTATAAAGCCCTGGCGTGCATTTTTTAGCCTTTTTTTTAGGTTTCTTACACACTTTTGGCTACCTTTGTGCCTGGATTTGTGTGTAAGCCTTTAAAGTTAATTGTTTCTGACTTTGGTTGACTGTTTGTGTGTGAAAGTGTATTGGATGACCATGAGTTACTTTTCACCTGGCTTTGGTTAAAAAAAAAGCATTATATAATTGCTATGACATTGAGCATAGGCAGACATCCCGTTAATTCCCCGGGGTTCTTGCTGAGTTGTGTCGGCCGTAGCTCTCACAGTTTGGAGCGGAAATTACAAATTTACAGAGAACAACAGCTACAACAATGGCGAGCACCCTGTGAATTTACAGCTCATCTCAACTATGAAATCTGGCAATAAATTTCCGTTGCTAATGCGCCCGCTTATCGCTCAATTGGCGCAGACTAAGCAGCTTTCCCGGGAATATCTGGCCGTATAATCTGCTCAAACTACAGATGCTGCGGGGCCAACAGCGGAAATCGTTGTTTAGAAAATGTTTTGTTATATTAAAATATAATTAAATAGCAAATAAATGGCTTTAGCATAACTACAACAAATTGTTCTGCGAGTGTTTACCATAAAATCTAGCAAACAAAATCGCTAAACGTATGTGCACAAGAGTTCTTCTCTCAAATTTTTGCTAAATTTAATAAAAGTATTTTCGGCATATCTAAATTTCCAAATTGAGATTGTTTTTGGGAGCATAGAATACATTTAAATGTGCAAATATGTTAATGGCATTTTGTGGCTCGCCGCTCGCATGAATAAAACATAAAACATAAAAACATTCAAATGCTCAAATCTAAATAAATAAGTCTAAAATGTACAGTTTACAGTTTTTAGTCATTCAAATTCAGTGAAAAGTTGAACAAAGGTACCAGAAGGAAAGGGGGATTCACCACAAAATCAATTGTGAGAATTTATTGCGTCTGACTGCCTCCAACACACACCTACACACACCCACAAAAGAAAGCTGAATACGATAAAACGTTGCCAAAAAATGGTGCATATTCCGGGGATATAAAGTGAAAAGTTTCTTTTATTGGCCGTGTTCCGTAAGACGTTTTCGCTTAGCCATCAATTGCATTCACTTTTGTGGTTTTTCCAATTTGATTTCAAGTTGAATTTAAGCTAAATTAAATATTTGGTTGTAAGATTTATAATAGATTTTATTTGAGTTTTATAGAATCACTCTGCTGCTGGTTGGACTGTTTAAACATTTCGTTGCTTCTTCTTTTTTAATAGAATTCTATCTCTCAATGCTAGTTTACAATGCCTTTATCAGCGCGCGAACTTATTGAAAGCCGCAGCTTTTAGGCTGTCCTTAAGCTTTACTTATTGTTGTTTGCCTTACATTAAACGTTTTGCATTATGCCCTATGTTTGGCCCAGTTTCCTATTAAAGTCAAGTTGACTTTTGTGCTGCTTCAAGCCCAAATCAAGCTAAACTAATTAATTAATATGCAAACAATTCGGCAAATAAATGTTTAACCACTTAAGCCAGAGGCCAAAACCCCACACACCACCACCACAAACGCAAACAGGACTCCAAAGAGAAGAAGGATAAAGTGGGAGAAGAAGGAGCTAAGTGAGAGAGATGTATTGAACTACTCAAATCAAGTGATTTACTCAAATTACCTAATGAAAATGGCAGGAAAGCAAATGCTTTGCGATTGAATTAGTTCTACTCAGAGATGAGCAGCTTGACGAATATTTAAATTTTATATCGCTAACAATATAAAGATAATAAATTGAAAAAAACATTATACTACAAACAATTTTTTTTATATTTTTAAATTTATTTTATTTTTATTTAGAGAGTCCCATCTCTAACAGCCTTAAATGCTGCTGCTGCCTCAGCCCTTCGTAGCATTCTTTTCAACATAATTGAGGCTAGCCAATTGCTGAATGGAGCACGTGTTCTTAACTTGCACAATGCGCGAATAAATTAAGTTAATTGCGTTGCATTAATTAGGCGCTGCTTTCAGAGCCAATTGAAAAATTCATGGAATTTGCTGCAGTATAAAAAGCATTCATTAAATGCTGAAACAAAAGGTTTGCCATCCATCCATCAACAAAAATATAAGATATACAAAAAAAAAACAACGCACCAAAATTACAGCAAAACATTTTGGCAAAACATTGCGCTTGTCTGTGGTAAGGAAAACAATTTATTTCCACTCGCTGGCATTTTCAATTTAACGCTTTGACAATTTGTAAATCACGCAATTCTTACATCAACAACAACATTGCAACATTCAAGTGCTCACAGCAGTCCCAACTCAAAGCTGACCGGCTCCCACTCTCTGCTCCCGGGTCCCTCGCTGCCCCTCTTCTATTCCAAATAACAGAGTGGACATAAATCAACGGTTTTGGGCCGTTGTTCAAGCTCGGACTATTGACACGTGCGCTCTCCTATCGGACAAATTGCGCTCGACAATTTTTAGGCGCAGTCTCTGCAGTGTGTGTAGCTGCAGCATGCATGTTTTACACTCTGTTAAATACCCTGTAACGGAAGTAGAGTGGCAGGTGAGGACTATACATTAAAAATGAAAAATCAATAAAAACAGCATTTATAGAGAGGCGAGCAGAGAAGTCTGATTACCTTATTTATTTATTATTTATTGCGGCTGTTCGTGATTGTAACCATATTCTCGTAGATATTAAAGCAATTAATGTGGGAGGTAATAAAATTAATAATAATAATTAACATAAATTAAAAAATGTATTATTATAATTTCTCAATTTAATTACATTTACTTTAATAATGTATTATTTTAATTTCTCAATTAAATTCAATTCACGTTATATAATTTAATTTAATTTAATTATTGTTTGACTAATGATAGAAGTATTTTTTACTCGCAGCATTACAAATCTTCAACTATACATAAAACAAGAAGAAGACACAGCGAAAGACAAACAGCAAATAGTGAGAGAGCTGTTAGAATAATAGAATGCATAATAAAGTAAGAAAGAGTGTAGATGCCGGACAGATGAAGACGGAGATAAAGTAAGAGGTAAGACGGCAAATAAAGACAATGAGCACAGTTCAAAGGGTAAAAGAAATTAGTAGAACAAACAACAGAAAAGTTGCATTTTTTGCAGAGTAGCTTTTAGTATATCAATTAAAAGTTGGAGAACTTTTTGAGTTACTCAATTCGATTTGTTAGTCGTAGTATATTTGCTGGCATACGGTTGCCATTTTGTGTTGACAACTGGTAACGAGTGCAGCCTGTGGGCCGCCATTTAACGGAACAAGCGATTGCGTGTTGCATGCACACACACACACATACACACACACACATACACATGCATACATATATACATTTATGCATGTAAAACTGACACACCCACTTGTTTAGCTTGATTTGATAGCCTTCAATTGAAAACCGCAAAAATCTATAGGCGAAAATGGCAGCTGTTACTCCCAGTGCCAAATGAGTGTGATTCATGGGTGTATTCGCTTTAGTTAGCTATGCAGATTGACGTATGCCAGGTAAATATTGTACTTCCAGATGATGATGACATCTGTGCTGCGGCTGTGCCATAATTTATGAGACTAATATCAATAGCTCGAGTTGAAGCTTGTACATTAGACAATGTGCCTTGTGTTTATCACTGTCTACTTGTCAAACTGCTTCTATATATACTCGTATTTTTCAACTTGGCTGTTTTGCATGCAAAATTTCTGCAGCTCCTAGTTGATTTTTGCTGACTAAAGCTGCCTTGGTAGTGTCGGTGTGTGCGTGAGTATCTGTGAGTATCTGTGTGTGTGTGCAGTGCAGCTGCTTCTCTATGACACTTGCTGTGACAGCATCTGCATGCTGTGTGCTGTGTGCTGTGAGTAGACAAACAGTTTCCAGCACTTTTCCGAATTGGATTTTATTTATTTTGAGACACTGTTGCCACAAGTTGCCCGTGCCCCATGCCCGACAATGTCTACAAACTTAACTGCAACACTTGAAGTTTGTTTATTGCAAATTAGTTTCAATATTGAACTGATTTTCTCCTGCTGACTTTAAGCTTTAAGCTCTTTGCGTACCACAAGGCGTATGCGTAACATTTAAAGTAACTACGAAACAATATGCAAAAGACGAACAAAATAAACTTCATTATAAGTTGTTGCTTTAGGTTAAAAATAATACACTGTTTAGTATTTAATATATAATTCAAATGTGAATTTTGCCAACTGGCGGGCAAATGTGACCTTTGTGAAAACACTTAAAGCATTCTCAACTTAATTAAATGCACATCAAATTCAGCTTTGGCTTTTGCTGCGTGTTTCTGTTACGCACGCAGAACCTTCAGAAATGCTTTGAAGTACCTACAACATGGCCAAGTGTGGGCCCTGCAACGCCCCCCTCTCCACCACGCCCACCATGCCCACCATTATGCCGCTCTTTGGCATCACGTGCAAGCCATTTAATATGCGCCATCGTGTTGTTCCCTGGCTGCTGTTTGGCTTTGGCTGCGATTCTGATTTTGCGCATCATTTGCATTTCTAATTACTGCAGTCATCGTCTTCCATGCTCTGTTCCCTGTTCCGTTCTCTGCTCTCTCGCTGTTCTCTTTCTCTGATTTCTTTCGCTTCTCTTTGTTTGTTGAACATTAACTTGGGCACTTGCAGCGCGTGATTTTTCGCTTGTGAAATTTGCATTTCTCTTTTACTTTCTCATGTTTTGAAGCACTTTATTAAGTTTGCCCGTTAAGTCTTTAAGGCAATTGACTCAAATCAGTTTGCAGGCGATTGAATTCATTCGTTTAAATGGCCATTCAATAAGCATAAAATTCAGCTATCTGAACTAGCTTAAAGCTTTGCTTTTTTATCCGCCAAAAAGGGTTGCCAAAATGCTGGGGTAGCTTAGCTGCATTTTGAGGGTCGCCTTGCGGGAGTTTTATCTTACTTAAAGTTTGGAATTACAGTTCACCGTCTTAAAATTGAGCTCTGCTTTATGTCTGTTTTGGCTACTTGATTACCATAATTAAATGTGGCTGGTATGACGCTTAATTACGGAGTTCTGTAATTAATCCCAGCACGCAATAAACTTATATGTTTGTCAGGGGGGCACTGTGAACAGTTTATAATACTTTCTCTAGCTTTAACTTTCGTTTTCATTTTCGTTTTCGTTTTCTTAAGACGTAATAAAAACTTTACCTATACGAAAACGTATGTACGAGGTCATCAAAACGAAAATAATATTTTGAACCTTGAACGTTGTCTATTGATTTTATGACTCTACCCAAAAAACTGCTTAAACTTTTCTAGACTAATCCAAGCACTTGTTATATTTCTACTTTTGCTGCCGAAACTACTTGGCACTTTGGCATCGTTGCCTGCCTGCTTTCATTTCCGGTTTGTCAGCCGAGTTTCTTCCTCGATTCGGCAGCAAAATAATTTCAATTCTGGCTTATCTAATACACGGATTCTATGGATGATTAAAAAGTTTTGGTTTGCTGCATTTCCGCAAACTTATCGAATATCTTATATTTGCTTTCGCACATGCTCAGCTTAGTTCAACTGTGAATTTCCAGATAGTCGAATTATTGAGCCCTTTGGTGTATGCGGTATGCGGTTATTGTTCCTATTCATTGGCTGAGCGCACACAAGTATACTATGACATTTTTAGCCCTAGACACATGACGTATACTTGATATTGCGCTGGCTGGGAATTGTTAATTTTGTTCAAAAGATTGCCAATATTTATTTAGTTCGTGTGTGTGTGTGTGTGTGTGTATTGTGCTGTGGCTTTCAATCCGTATTTTCTCATTTTCTATTCTATTTTATCCTTTTATATATAGGAACGTAATAGCTGAGAGAGTTGACCTTTTTTTATGGACCTGTATACACTCAAAGCAAGTCTGTTGGGTTCGTGACTTATTTTAAAAAGAAAAATAGCTTTATTCAACTTGATTAAGTTACTTCATTTGATTATAAATAAAATATATTTTCATTTAATTATCGTCGCGTTTAGTAAACCTTAAAGCGTATAGAAACAACAACGCTAACCTAATATGAAGGCAAAAGTTGTTTTTTATATTCATTGCAGCAGACATTTTGCCATTTACCATTTATTTTTATTAGCCTGGAGTGCCTCGCAGCACTTCGCATATTACATTTCATTTCATTTCGTTTTCAATTTCAATTTGAAGCCGAGTTTTAGTTGTGGTCTGCGCTTTTTGCGGTTTCGTTTAAAGTGAAAACGAGCACATGTGCCGTATACTTAATGCGCGCGCTAATTGTCTGAGCGAGTGCTTAGTATTACGAATTCAAGTTTCTCTCTCACCTGTGCGCGAAATGTCATGAAAAATGCAAAAGGCCGCACAATTAAAAAAAAAAGCTTTCAAAATTCTCATTCTCCGAGCACATGAGTATGTGCCATTAAAATAATTATTGACGAACTCACGTCATTGTCAGCCTCATTTATTCAAATTATTTCCAGCTTAATGCCACATTACACATGCGCCTCGTTGGCCATGCAGAAAGCACAAAAAGAACGCTTTGAAACATATGAAACATTTTCTCTTTTCTTTTTTGTCGTTTAGTCTTACTAATGAGTCTGTTTCTTTGGCTCATGCCATTTCCATTTACCAGCTGAAACTGAAACTGAAACCAAACGTAAAATAAAATTTGATTTTGCGTCCGGCAAAATGTTGACAAATTTTCCGGGTACAGCGCACTTCCGGCCCTGCCAAGCTACTTTCCGCAAACAAACAGAACGCCTCCAGGAGCAGCAGCAGAGTCGGGGGTTTCCCTTTTGCACACTGTTTTAATTGTGGCGATAGCGCGAAGCGTTCTTGTCTGGGGAAATGCGCCTGAAAACTGCTCAATGAGAGAGAGTCAAAGTCAACTGAATACAGAGTGAGCAGAGGGACGGACAAAAAGTAAACAAACAGCTCCTGGGGGCAAGTGTCCGACGTTGATTTATGTGGAAGAATGTTGCAAATAGTTGGCATGCCACGAGGATGCACTAAGAAAAATAATATGCGCAGAGTGTGTGCAGTTAATTTACCAGAAATTTTAATATAAATTATATTTTTTGTGGGTTTATTTATTTATACACATATAACATTCTAATTTTAATGCATATTTAAAGCTTGCAAAGAAATCAAGCTATATATTTTTACAGTGTATCAAATAAACTGTCTGCCTTGCTCGCTCTCCCTGTTGCAGTCTGTCTTCAGGTCTTTATGTCTTTATCACTTTTGGGAGTTTACAGACACGTCGCTGCCATGCAAATTAGTTCAATGCGAGTGTGTGCGTGGGTATCTGTGTGAGCAGCTCTTTAAATGTATATTTAAATAGACACAGGCAGGACCACAGCCATCAGGCTGCTGGCTCACAATTTTGTAAGCTGTCACATTTAATTGCCATGTGGCTAAGGCCAATGTGGCCAAAAGCTGCTGTTCCAAACAATGGGCAGAGCCTGAATACGGCCAGGTTAGGATCAAGCCGAGGCGCTGTCTGGAGGCACTCAGATGTCAAATGCCACAATCCTGGTGTCAATGTGTGTTTAACAATAAACAAGTAGCAGCAAAAGTCACTGGCAGATCAGTGAGTGTTAGTGTTTCATGCGATTGTCCAAAAATCTAAACGGATGCTTAGCTTATGGCTTTTGGGGGTTTTGGTTACGGCTCAAGCGATGCCACTCTATAAATGAACAATGCCACAACTATTGGCGACCATGTTGAAGGATAAGTCCTTTGCTTTTTGGGCTTTTATGGTCTGGCTAAGACTGTAAGTTGCTGTCGCTACACTATGATTGCTTGTGGGATTATTACCTTGTTTATGGCCCATTATACTCCGTCTCCTTGACAGCCCATAAAATTGTACTGTTGACAGTTGCCACGTCCACCCAACTGACGACTAACTGCAGCTCATTAGCGCGGCAAGTGGGGCTGACAAATTTCCGCTGGTTAACGCCCCGTTGCATGCAACACTTACAAATGTCTGCCTGAAATGGCGAAAAAAACCAACAAAATAAACAAAATGAAACCCAAGAAAACAAAAAACCAAAGCGCAACAGATGAAAGCAGCAAAAGAAGCAAGCTAAAATGCTACGACGCTTTAATTAATTAAATTTGCATAACATTTTTGACAGCTACTTTAAGACTCCTTCAAAAAGAACCCAAAAATGTGCAAAAAAATATGCAAGCCAATGCAAAACCAGAGAAAAAATAGCTTTGTTTGCCAAGCAGGCCATGCATAACGTAAACATACTCCCTAGTACCATTTCGAAAAAATGCAATCTCCATTTATCGACATAAACGTCCAAATTGATCTCTTGTATTTGCCAGATTTTGATTTTAAAAGATTTGTTTTGAAAAATTACTAATAAAAATTATATATGTAAATCATTAGCTTGAATTACAGCACTGCTATAATCTTAAAAAAACTCAGATTTTTGAAACTTAATACACAATTACACGGTATTTAATGCATCAGCCCAGGAGAAGCTATGCGATGTCTAGGCACTCAGCTGTAAATGAGCTTGTCTTTAGTACAGTCAAGAGCTGGCAAAGGAAGTGGTCTGCATGCAGAGGCAACTTGGCTGAAACCACAAGAATTGTTTGCTTAAAATCTTGTACAACTTGTGTTATACAGATAATAAATGCATATGCCATAATGCCAGTGAGGAATTCATAGGGGCCAACACAGCGTATTCGCAATATGCGCATAATATTTAGACTTAAAATATTTATGCATACGTCGAGCAATCGGGAATAAATCCACAGCAATTTGTAAATTCAGTTATTGGTTTTGTTTATGCAACGCTGTCGTTGCATAATAATTGAAATTTTCATTGGAAAACTTTTACAATTTGCAACTGCCAAGACCAACGATAGATGAACCTTCGATTGAGCTGGGCAATCGCTGTAGTAGACAAAAAAGTTGAGGCTGTATAGCCTCCAAAGGAAACAAGAATAAAACTGGTTACCCAATCACAGCTGGCTGCAAATGGCCAAGAAAATTGCCCATGATGGACACAGAATTACACGCATAGGCAGACAGGGAGACATAGATACAGAGATAGATTGGGACAGAGGGACAGTGGGACAGATACGTAGAGAGACATGCACACTGAGCCATATCTGCTTCAATGACATGCACTTGAAGCAAATAAAAAGTTCAATAAAAGAACAAAAATTGGCTACAACAAGCCACAGGCTAACATGTGTGTGTTTTGTGTGCGTGTGTGTGTGTGTGTGTAAGTGCACGTGTGTGGTTGATTGTGACAACGCTGCGTATGATGAATGGGGAAGTGAGCGCCGTTGGCGTTCGTCTGACACGTAAACGTTGGTTAACCTGTGCTCTGTCACAATAGTCACGTTTACAGATAGAGAAATTAAGAGACAATTTTAACATGCACTGAGAGAAATTTACAGTAGCTAATAAGAGCAAAATGAGGCAACAAATTATTAGAAAGTAAATAATAAATATCTGCAAAAAATTATAAAATTTTTAAAATGTGAAATTATTCTAATCATTTATTCGGAATTATATTTAAATATAATGTAGTTTATCTGTGAATTAATCTATTTCATTTAAATCAATATAAAAATAGCCAAATAATCTGTAACTGATAAACATATATATCAACCAGTTTTCTGTCAGTGTACTCTGCCAGAAATTTAGTTGAGCAAACAGCACAACATGCATACCTCATACGGGTATATGCGCATGCATCTGTAATATGTGGACTGTTGGGCGTGAAGGGGGCGTGTCGTTTGTATAGTTCTACAGTGCTAAGTTTCGAATGCGCTCAATGATTGCACACATGCACATATTTACACACTCTCAGGGGAGTGGCAGTGAAGGGGCAGGGCAAGAGATATGGAATACGCCCTTTTGGCATTGCACTGGCAGCTTGCAAATCGATAGAATCAGAATACAGATCGAGTCACCTGATGAGTGTCCCAATAATTAGCGTTTATGCGGCACGAACAGCTGAATGCGAATACGAATACGAGTGCAATCAACTGTGGCAATATACTGCGTTGACTTTAAACCGTAACCACAACAGAGAGTTCTGTCAACCCTCCGGCCGTTAGTCTGTCAACATTATGGTCTATTGAAACCGCATTTTAACGCGCGATTTGGTAAATTGTTTTTGCCTTTTCTGGTATCGCGTAATTACAAGGGCCGCGACATAGGGAAATTGCGAGTGGGGAAATTGGAAAAGTGGAAAAGTGGCAAGAAGCACAGCTACAAAAAATTCACTCATTTGAACGTGCAAGTGTGCTTAATAACCGTTAGGCCACGCCTCTGCTGTTGCCTTATAAATAGGCGTCGTCAAGTTGGCTAATAGCCGGCAATATTACATTTTATATGCATTAAAAGCTAACATTGAGAACGCCAACAACAGCAATAACACATCACGAAGACATTATATTAAACATCATCATCATCATCAGCAACAGCAGCAGCAGCAGCAACGTCATCATCGTTGTTGCCGCCTGGCCCACATGGCGTATGAGTAATCAAGCGTCCAGTGGCGCGGCATATATAGACATAAAACTGATGGATATGTACTTAATATATATGCACATATTTATGCCAGTCAAATTGATAAATATTAAAAGACAGACAGAGCGAGCAAAATGGTTGAAAATTAATGTTAATAACAATTTATTTATTTATTTTCTTACGTGTGTTTTTTTGTTTTCGTTTTTTTACGCTTACATTTTTAATTTCACAATTAAATCAGCTTTTGTTTGTTTTTCTAATAGACAATTAATAAAATTATGCGCGATTTGCGGAGAATTATGTCTGCTGCATACATAAATCAAGTGATTTAAAACGCAAACAAAATTATAGCTAGAGCGAGTCTAAATAAAGAATATGGAATACAAAATACTCTATGCGGGAAAGGTATTATTTTATAGAAGAAATATATTGAATAGTATGAAAAGCAAACAGTTTTTATTGTGAATATTCGTATACTACTTTAACAAATATATACAGAATAGTATATTGAAAATTTCATACAATTAGGTGAACTCTATTTGCTTCAACTGTTTGAATCTAAATTTAAAACGTATTCAAAATATTTACATAAATAAATTGCGCTTTGCATTTTATGTTGATTAAATATGCTACTGACTAATCAAATCGTAGCCAGAGCTGCGCAATATTTTATTTAGCCATTTAGCAGCTGCCTACTCCATGGATTTATCTCATTCCTGGCCAGAGCTCATCATTCATTTGAGGCCGCAATTGGTTTTTCAGGCAGATTTCCATTTGCTATTTAAGGCCACAGTCGAAGTTTTTGCTTTGTTTTCGGCTCAATTTCAATAGCCAATTAAGAGCTTAGAGTCTTCTTCCAACGCCCCCAAAATTCAGCATTTCAGCATTTGCCCCTACGCTAATGTGTTGCAAAAAGATTCATAAAATATGCCCGGACAGGCGAGGCAGCTGACACAGTTCACGTCTTCCCGAATCCAACAGCTTCTGATTCATTTGCAGCTTTAGCTCTTTGTTTGCCTCCTGAAAAGACAGCGAGTAGGGACAGAGCTGCTTGTTTGTGGATTATGTGGCACTTTGTTTGGTACTACTCCACTTCCACTACTACTTCAGCTGCTGCGTTTAGTTTTAGTTTTTTGTTTTCCAGCGGCTGCTCAGAGATTTGTTTCGCAACAACACAATGCGGTCTTTAAGAGGAAAAACCATGCCAAGCACTCCGAGCGAAAATCTTTGTTGAAAAGTTGCTGGGATTTACCACGCATTTTCCGCAATTTTTCACGGCTTGCCACACACTTTTCAAAATCTTTTTTGTGGCAACTTTTACGCCTGCTACTTCGCATAATTAAAGCCAACAATTTTTAATTGTATTTCCAAAAGCAGTTTAGGCATTTGGCAATTGGATTATGGAAAAATGTTCCACAGTTTGCACAATTCGAAATCTAATCTAAATATTTGGCTAGCATAAAAATTGTTGCATATTTTATTGAATCCTAAATGCTTGAATATTTCATTTAACCAAATGCAAATTAAATCCCAATGTATAAAATTGCAATAAACTTGGCAAACTGTAAAAACATTTCTGTGGTTTACACAATTCCAATATACGCAGCATTTTAAGCATGTCAGTGCAGAGTTGTTGGAATGTAATGCCCAGATCAATGCCCTGTAACTAGTTTGGCAAACAGATTATACCATTTTAGCATTAGTATTTTTTTAAATAAAGTATTTACTGAAATATAACAAAATATAAGCGACCTAGACACAAGCAAGGTCACTTTAGTTTAACAAGTTTTCAATGCGAAAACAGCAAAAATTTAATGCATATTTTAATTGGCTTTTACGAATTGTAAACCACTTCAACATCGGTTAGGTCGTGGTTAAAAATACCCTCAAATAAATAAACCCATAGAGATATATTTTAATATGTATTTTTCAATTTGAATTTTATATGCATTTGCTCAGAAGATAATTAATTTGGCTGTAAAGTGTATACAATTTGCATACAACAACCGAGCTGTCTTTAAACTTGCAAATGCGTAAATTAGTCAAGTTTTAATTAGCTCATTAATGCTGCATGCCCAGCAGAATTTCAATTAATTTAATTTCAGGTTTAATCACAGATAATCCCCCATATATATGGCATAGCTTTCACACATTCATCCACATACGACACACCCATTAAAGTGCAATTGCAATTGCAATTGCAATTGTAATTCATGTATCAAATGTATCAAGTGTCTGTCGTTTGGCCTTGAGAACTTGAGATATTTTGTAGCTCAATTAGATTGTCCAATTGTTTTGTGTGGGCGTGTCTGTGTTCTATTGTTAGACAAAGCGTGAAAGAGCCAAAGCAACAAGGACAACAAATATCAGCTTATATTTGCAGTGGCATTTGTAGTTGATGTAGCTGTTGTTAGAGCCTGTATTTAAAAAGGGAAAAAGGGTCTATTAAGTTGTTGCAAAAATAAAATGTGTGCGCAACCCAGAAGAAGACCTGGCAGACCCTATTAACTATATACTACAACAGACACAATTTTAGAGTTGCAGACTTGTATTTTTGCATGTAGGTAGCTTACGATCGGATAAGAAACACCGAAGATATACATTATGGAAACGAAAGTACAGGATCTCCCACTGTCTGTTACATCCGCAGATCTGCCGCGTTCTTACTGCTTTTATCTGTATCTTTAACCCTGCACTCGTACTTAAATTATTATACTCGTGTGCTTTGTTGCTTTTGTTTACATTAATGCATATTTTTAGCTCTTGCACAATGTCAACAGCAACAACAGCAACAGCAGCAGTAACAACAACAGCAACAGTAACAAGTATAATATAAACAAAGACAAGGACAAAGCGTAGTCAAGGTGAGTGTTTTTTGAGTTGGTTGAGCTGCTGCAGTATCTGGCTTAATCGCGCTCCTTGTGGTTGCTGCTGCTGCTGCTGCTGCTGCTGCTACCCAGGGACGCCCACAGTTGTCAAGTGTGGAAGGTTATTTAGATTAACTAGAAATGGGAAAAACGAAATGGAATTCCACATACGGTGGTTGATAAGCACATAATGCAATGAAAACGCTGAAAACGCAGAAGGATATGTTATGGTATGCACTTGCCTGCCGGATGGCAAACCCAAAATATTTGGTAAGAGATCAGTTTATCATATCGTTTATCAACGCAAAAATGTGGATTTTGTTTCAGTTTAGATACTTCTGCATATATGCATTTCCACACAAAGATCAAACGCTTGCAAAATATTCAAAATCTATGCTAAAATGTTTGTTTAAATTTGTATGTTTAATTAGAGAGCAAATAAATGTTATATTTATTTATAGTTTTTTCAAAATATTCAAAATATTCAAATATTGAATTAAATGGATCAAATGCTTGTTTCTAGATATATAATATCTACTTTGAATTGTTTGAATTAATGTGAAATGTATTTAAACCGTGTTCAGGTTTGCTAATTTTCTTAGTTCGCTCTCAAGTTTGATTAAATATAACACAATTTTCAGAACTCCTGTTGCGAACCGGTTCCACTTAAACTCTGCCTGCAGCCCTGCTTATGAGTATAAATTACTGTTATTATCATTACCATAACCACTATTAATATGCTCTTGGCAGCGACAACTTTACAAACTGAGCACAACAAACTAGCAAACGGCAACAACTTGGCTTGTTTTGCTGCAAACATGCACATGAAAACTGCCTAGGGAGAGTGGAGGGGGCGTTGGGAGTTGGCAAAGTGTTTTTTGGTCTTTTGTGATGTCTACATTTTGCCGGTTATTTATCACCTCTTGCACTTTGGTCACGCAAAGTCAGCCAACTCGTGCCATGTCGCCGCCTAACCCAGTTCGCCACTTCGGATGCTTCTGCTGCTCCTTCCAACCTTCCAACCTTCCAACCTTCCACCCTTCCACTTGACTTCACTTTGCATGTGGGCAGCCATTGTCGTCGTGGCCTGTCTGCTGCACGTGCTCATAAACAATTATTTATGCACAAAATACAAAAATACAAAAACATATACATAACAAAATAACAAAATAAAATGACAAAAATTCAAACGTATGGCCCTCACACTTCCACTCCCACCGCCATCATCTGCAGCAGCTATGCGGGCGTTGCTACCTCTGACAATGATAAGGCACTGAAATTGTCATGGCATAAATTCTAAAGTGCAACATTTCTTATTTTTATGCTTTTTTACAATTCCATGCTTTTTTGGCGTTTACCCAACAGCGCATGAACACGCTTAGGGAAACGTCTAAATGTTCTTTTTCTTGTTCACCTTAATTTATTTTTTGTTGTGCAATTTTACTTTAGGTTTTTTCTACTCGGATTTGGACGGATTTTTCCAAGACTTTTACGTTTATACTTTAAATGCTGTGTATTATTTTTAAAAATATTTTTAAATATTCAAAATAATTTATATTTCATTATATGAATTTTTCAACAAAAAACAATTCAAATTTAAATGCTACCATAACATATACTGTTAATGTACACTCTGTTAGCTATATTCAATATGACAGACTGTTATTTAACATTGTGTATAAGCCGAGGCTTAGGCTTATTCGCTAACTACCACAAATCAGTATGTAAATCTTAACTAAAGGCCCCCAGAGAAATTCAGAGCATTACGTGGCGCCCAGGGCTGCTGGGTCCAAATTAGCTGCCATAATTCATGCAGTCTGTCAGCTATATGCCTTTGTTCAACTTCTATACAACGATTTCGACAAAATTTAAAAACTTTCGCAAGCTGGCCTTTTCAGTTGTAATTTAACACACACACACAAATGGAGGACAATACAAGCAAATTGCGTCAAGTGTCCGCGGCTTTTGCCACCTCGTGCTGGCAGTCTCAGATACTTTTTTATGGCACAAGTTCAAGTTGACAGCTGCCCCGCTCGAAAAAAACTTGCAAATGAGCAGGCTGACTTTTTTTGTGAGTTTTGCTTCTTGCTCTGCTTTTTTCGTCTGATAATATTTAAATAATAAATGAGTTTTTGACAGTGCGGGCAAGTCTCTGCAGAGGTTTGGGGGGTTTGTTTGGGTCAATCATTTGCCAGTTCGCGCTCTGTAAATAATTTTGTAAGCCAGCCCTTTTTGCCGTGGTTGTTGTGTATTATTATGTTGTCTGACGAGTTGTTTATACGCACAATGTTGTCTGGAATTGAATAAATCACTTTCAACTTCACTCAGTTGCAGCTCATTAAAGCTGCTCTTATTGCTGCCTCTTGTTGTGTGCCACATCTCTTTTTTACAGTATTTTTTCGAACGTCATTTCCTCAATGTGGCCATTTTTCAAGCACTGTTGCTGCTGCTACTGCGGCTTCCGTTTCCGTTTCGACTGCTGTGGAATATTGTTGTTGTCTATACTGTTGCCGCTAGTAGCAGCAATGCGACTGTTGCTGCCGTTGACATTATTGTTGATGTCTCTGTCTCTGTTGGTGGCGTGCAAATGTAATTGGTTTAGCTGACAGTGTAACTCAGCATTCAACATTTTTGTAGCTGCACTCGAAAGCGTAATGAAATTTCATGACATTTGGCTCTTATGACATTACGTTGCGCATACGCAACATTGGCCGGAAATACAGTTGCTACATTGAATATTGCAGCCTGGGAAATTGTGCACATTATCGAACATCTATTTAATGACTGATTTAATTGGTTTTCTGTATTATTATTATATATTTTCTCTTTTATACAGTTTCGCACAATCTATCATTTGACCAGGCCATAAATAAAGCCCACCACCTGCTAATTGGCTGCTTGTAGTACGCCAAGCAGCTTTCACATTTTGTTTACCCAAATACCCTCTTCATAAGCTGACAAGTTGGCAAAAACTTTTTCCAAAAGGGTAAAAATGGCGCTTAAAATTGCTTATATCATCACAGAAAATACTGTATGTATAGAATACTTTTCAGTTGCATTGGGGCGTTGTGGGCGGTGCTTCAACAGCGTTTGCTGAAATTTAAACTGAAGCCATTGATGTGACAGTTTTAATACCCTATACCCTCTACATAAATGACAGATGCTGTAGTAGATATATAGACAAATGCTGCTTCTATGCAAAAGGAAAGTTATGTCTATAATTTATAAAATATATTTCTGTCGGTTGCTTATCATTTAAATTTCGAAACTTTTAATATTGCTGCTAATTTGTAATACTCAATAAATATTTTAAATAGGGTATTTCTGTGCCTTTTATGTGTATTTTTTGTTTATGTTTTAGTGGCACTTTGTCTGGTTGGCTCGTAAAATGAATGTCAGCTGCTGTTCGTTGTGTGCTGGCAGGAAGGAAGCCCGGCCAAGTTGAATGCAATGGAAATGCGAGCAAAGAATTGGCCAGGATTCGGTTAGTGGGTTCACCTCCTTCGCCTATCCGTCGGTCCGCCCGTCCGTCTGTCCGCCCGCCTGCCTGCATATCCTTTTGATTTAATTTGGTAGCCATGCCTGCTTCAAGGGCCACGCTTGAGCGCACAATTAGCCGACAGAACTGGCAGGATATCGCTGAGAACTGCTGCTGCTTATGGTTCTTTGTCTGCTGCATTGTTCCAAACTGCAGCGCGCACTTGTGTTTGACAATTCAATTTGTAGTCTGCCCCAAACTCCCACGCCCACTGCCCCCTCGCTCTTTGAATCTTAGCATTTTTGACTGCCTGCTGGGCGAGGCAGCTGCAAATAATTGATGCAGCCTGATGTGGCAGCAACTGCTGTTGCATTATGCATTGATTCGACTGCGCCGCATTATCGTAACTGTAATCGTTAGCTCTTCGCAAACACACTTTCGGTTATATTTATCGGCTAAATGGGATTATGACCATGACTTCCTGTTGACAGCTGCCGATTGTCAGTTCAATGTCAATGAATTATTCCAGCGTAAACTTTCTGCTGACAACTTAAATAACAACGCATTTTGTTTTCGTTCTCTCTGCTGATTCTTATTTATCCAGTTTCCTGCTCCAGTGTCTGTGGCTTTAATGTTATTGGCTTTTAAAGTGCCACTATTTATGCCCCGGCTTATTTATGTTCTTTTCCACAACAAGTGGCACATAAATACATTGTTAAAGTGGCCCTGGAGTGAAATTTTATTGGGCCTCCTACCAAACTGATAAGGAAATGTGGAAATTTATCTCCGAGCAGTGGAAATTGAGTGCTTAGATTGCAAACTGCACAAATTGGGTACGATAATAAATCATATAAAAATTTGTATACATTGTATTCCTTAATCCAACAGTCTATTGATATTTTATTATACATTTCTATCAAAGGAAAACTTTTACAGCAGCTGATTGACATCCTTAATGGAGCCTGCTCATTGTAAACCCAAAATAAATGAACATTCTTAAGTCGGCAACTTTTAAAAGCACATTAAAATAAAAAGTTTGTGAATTATAACCTTGGCATTAGCATTGATGCTTACGATTTGCATTTCGAATGGAGATTTTTAAATGCCAAACTTTTTGAACTATCAGCAGTAGTTGCAATTTTAAAGTTTTCTCTTGCATAAATTCGAAACTGGCAAAGCGACAAATATAAGCCAAAGAAGCCAACAACAAAGTCGCCTGACACTTGCAATGGATTTCCGTTTCCGTCCGTTGCATGCAACTGAGACAATCCGGAATGCTGATTCGATGGGAGTTTGCCAGAGTTTCAATTTCCATTTGGCCACAGCAACAGGCCTTAAATAGAAATGTGGCTTCCATACAAATATAATATGCACAACTTCATTCAGCAGCAAAACGTGAAACTCCCAACGAAATTTCGTAATCAGCGTCGTCCTCATTTGCAGCGGCTGTTGCCTGGATCGAAGCTCACCACGCCAGCGAACTCACCACGAAATGAGTAACAAGTACGGCGAGCGAGAGAGTTCGCTGCGGTTAGAGTTTGGGCAACAAGCGGTTCGGACGCACTGCAACTGGCAAGCGCTGCTCGAACGGCAGCTCACGTGGAGAGAGTGTCGAAAAGTCGGCAACATGTTGCAAAGCCGAGTGTTGGCAACATATCTAGTGAGCAATAAATATATAGTATATAAATAAATATTCCTATGCAATTTGGACCCTGGGCACATAAAATTCGGGCACTGAAAACTGAAAGCTGAAAACTTCAATTTAAATGTTTGAGCGCAAGTCGTCATGCAAAGTGCTCTCCATCCCGACCAAACCCCAAACCCCAAACCCTTCCCCAAAGCCCCAGGGAACGCACTTCCATTTGGCAGCCATCAGCTATGCAGGAAAAAGGGACAGGGACAAAGGGGGCGACAAAGGTGAGTAATGACGCCCTGGGCATAGACGCAGCTGATTTCCTGTAAATTCTGCGTCTGCCAGTGGGCGTATTGGTGTGTATGTGCTTATGTGTGTGTGTGTGTGTGTGTGTGTGTGTCGGCTTGTTTAGGTGTTTTGTGCGTTCGCAATTTGCATTTCTGCTGGAACACTTAGACCATGACTTGGCTTCGATTGATTTATAAGCAATAAATCCCACAACAATGCGCCCCACTTCGATGCCTCAGCATAAATTTTTGGTCATGCTAGTGATGGCAATACAGTTTTATTAATCGACTATCTAATAATATAATTTTTTTATTTTTATTAAATTTAATAAGTGAATAACTTGCACAATTTAAAGCTTGCGATTATTAATCACGATTAAGCGAAGAAGAACTAAATTAAACGATTAATGAAATATGTTGGTTTTATATATTGGGCCTTGTTGACTTTTTTCTTTATTATTGTTGTTTCCCTCTGGGTGGGTTATTCAGGCCGTTGTGTCCTCTAGCAAGAAAAAATCTTTTGTTTTGATCTTACATTATCCTCCTACGCGTTTCGGCATATTTTATGCCTTCTTCAGGGAGTAGTGTTGAGAGCAACACTGACGATGGACAAAAATAGTTATATCAACAATATAATTATTAAATACAACTTGACGACACCATGGAAATTAACATTTAATTATTAAGGAAAAACTACTCCCTGAAGAAGGCATAAAATATGCCGAAACGCGTAGGAGGATAATGTAAGATCAAAACAAAAGATTTTTTCTTGCTAGAGGACACAACGGCCTGAATAACCCACCCAGAGGGAAACACATGGCTGCGTTCACGGCCGTTGCGCTCCATGGAGCGATTAACCGATAACGATTATTTTGCCGAAAATTGCAACCCTAAATGTGGCATAACTGTAAAATCTCGTGGAGCGCATGTAGCATAAAATTTTTGCGCTCCATTGGATAAAATTATCGCTCCATGCAGCGAACACAGCTGCTTAAATTTGAAAATGTAAAAATTTATCGAGTTATCGCTCCATGGAGCGCAACGGCCGTGAACGCAGCCAATGATTAATGAAATAATTATTTATTTTATTTGGGACATTTTGGGGATTATTTTTATTTTTTATTTTCAAATGTGAATGTAATGCAAATAATAATTAATAAATTATTCAATAATCGACAAATTGAAATCATTGGTTGCATTCACCAGGTTACCGCTGCATGGATCGCTCACCCGATAACCGATGAAAGCAACCCTGAATGCAGCATAAAATTGCAGCGCATGCATCATAAAATTTTTCTGATTCATCGCTGCTTTTTCCGCTGCATTCATCGATAGTCGATAAAAACAGCTGATTTCAATTGCAAATGTAAACAAATATAATTAACAAATTGTTTGCATTTTAAAAATTAATTATTTGAAGATTTTTTGCATAAAAGACTGTTGCAAGTTTCAAAATGTATCAAACGCATTCACCAGGTTACATGATGCGTCAGGGTTGCTTTCATCGGTTATCGGGTGAGCGATCCATGCAGCGGTAACCTGGTGAATGCAACCATTGAATCGGTACAATTAGATCGATTATTGTGCCTCATAGATTAATTGTGCCATCACTAGTCATGCCTGAGCTTGCGCTGGCAACGACTGCAGCATATTTATATTTTTTTTTATTTTTAATTTGAAGCTTGCGATAATAATTTGCATTTAATCGTAGAAAAATTAAGTTAAACGATTAATGAAATAATTATTTTTTATTTGGGGCATTTTGGGGACTATTTTCTTGTACATATTTTCAAATGTGAATGCAATAATTAATAAATTATTTAATAATCGACAAATTGAAACCATTTAATCGGTAGAATTAGATCGTTTCCTGTAACCAAATAACCGATTATTGTTTATCATATGATTAATCGTGTCATCACTAGTCATGCCTGAGCTTGCGCTGGCAACGACTGCAGCATACCCTATACCAAAATCTGTATGCTGCCGATATACCCTAGGCTCTTACTATTTGGCACGCTGTTTCTCTCTGGCATTTCGTCCGTCAGTTAATTAAGCTTAGAGCCTGCAACAACAACAACAATAACAACAACAACAACATGCAGTGCAACAGCGGATCCCTTTGAAGGGTTTACGGCATGCAGCGTGATTTGTGTTTGCAGCGTGAATGGACGGACTCTTTGCCCTGCTGCCCACATGCCTGCTTTGTTCCCATTCAAGCAGCAGCATTCCCAAAATACCAAATAACAGTACATATTCCCTCTGCTACCCCGCTCCCTCTCTCTCCTCCACAGCGCAAGAGCTGCGTTTGTTTGATAAACTATGCTAAACCACTGCAAAAGTTCTTCTTGTTCGGTTTTCCCACTCAAACGCACACATACACCTCATTTTGTTGCGGCACAACAATCCGGGCTATATTTAGCCGTAAAACTTCCGACTCTGGCCTTGCATTTTAAACTTATGCAGAGCTAAAAATGTACGAAATTCATACGTGCAGAAATAAATTTAAAATTCAAATTTAATAATATAATATTCAAGAATTAAAAAAAAAACCTTGGGAAAAAATTAAAAAAAAAAAACGAAGTTCTATTTGTATAACCATATTATTAAACACATTTATTTTATACTATTTTATCTTACCGAATTATTATTTATTATTATTTGGAAACAAATATTAATATTTATGGATATTTTATCTGTTGATAAGATTAATTTTTCTACAACTACATTAATTTTAAAAATGAAAAATTTGTTCGTTCTGTTTCTTTGATCTCAATGTCAAATATTAAACAATTTTGATACAATATTTTTCTTTGGCCACAATATTTATTCGATTGCCATATCCCTAATTTTTTTAGATAGTCAAAATTATAGCTTTGGCTTGCAAGAATGACGGCTATCGGCATAAATGGCTTTGGACGCATCGGTAGGGTCTTCTTGCGAGAGTGTCTGGCACGCAAGAATGTTCAGGTGCTGGCGATCAACGATCCTTCCTTGGATGCCAAGTATATGGCCTATATGCTGCGCTTTGACTCGACACACGGCACCTACAACAAGAAGATTACCGTGGACGGTGATGCGCTGGTCGTGAATGGTCAGAAGATTCAACTGAGCTTTGAGCGGGATCCCAAGAAACTGTGCTGGAAGGAAATGGGCGTGAAGACTGTGGTCGAGTGCACGGGGCTTTTTACCACGCTGAAAGCAGCGCAGGCTCATCTGGATGCGGGTGCCCAGAAAGTGGTCATATCAGCGCCATCTGCGGATGCTCCGATGTTCGTGTGCGGCGTGAATCTGGATCAATATAAGCCGAACATGAAGATCATATCGAATGCCTCGTGCACCACAAACTGCCTGGCGCCGATGGCCAAAGTGGTGCATGATAGCTTTGAAATTGAGGAAGGTCTGATGACCACGATTCATGCCGTCACCGCCTCACAGATGATCCTGGACGGTCCCAGCAAGAAGGTGTGGCGTGACGGCCGTTCGGGCATCTGCAATATCATACCGGCCAGCACGGGAGCTGCCAAGGCTGTGGGCAAGGTCATTCCCGATCTAAATGGCAAGCTTACGGGCATGGCATTCCGTGTGCCCGTGCCGAACGTATCCGTGGTCGATCTGACCTGTCGCCTCAAATGCGAGACCAAAATGGATGACATTAAGGCGGCCATCAAGGAGGCCGCCAGGGGCGACATGAAGGGCATCCTGGGCTACACCGAGGACGAGATCGTCTCCACGGACATGAACGGCTCCCGCTTCGCCTCCGTCTTCGATGCCAAGGCCTGCATTGCACTCAACGATCGATTTGTCAAGTTGATCAGCTGGTATGATAACGAAACTGGCTACAGTTGCCGCCTCCTGGATCTGGTGATATATGCGCAAACGGTCGACAAGTGTGCCAAAGAGCAGAAGAAAAACAAGTGTTAGCATAAATAGAACTTAAATTGAAATAAAACTAGTTTTAAACTAAGCTAGAGTTGCGTTGAAACTGAACAGAGGAAATGCTCATAATTTCATTGTCCGTATTGGCGTTGGGGCCGCTGCCTCCGCCCGATGTCTCCGTATCCGTGGCCTCCACCACAATGTCGTCCAGCGTGGGCGTCTTGATGCGATTGCGTATGATCAGATCACGCTCGGCTGGCGCTTGCAGATGCAACGGATTGGTCGCCAGTTCAGCTGCCACCAAATCGTCGCCCTGCAGCCCCAACGTCATGTTCACTTTGGCGTGTTGGCCAGCTGCCAGCTCACTGCTCACGGGCTCCACAGCTGGAGGCGGTCGCAGCCTCGCCGGATCCAGCAGCGAATGCATCTTTTGCTTGCGTGGCGTGCGCGCCGGCGACGCCTTTCTGGAATTGTAGTTCTTCAGCTGCTTGGCGCTACAAAAGAGAGAGTTGAATACATATAATATCTGGCTCTCAGAAAAAAATCTAAAATAAGGAGTGACTAGCAAACAGTTTTTTGTTCGGCCAGCGAGAGTTGGGCGAACGAGAGTTCGTACAGCGAGAGTTCGGCCAGCGAGAGTTGGGCGAACGAGAGTTCAGACAGGGAGAGTACGTCCAACGAGAGTTCAGCCACCGAGAGTTCGTCCAACGAAAGTTCGGAGCGAGAATTCGTACAGCGAGAGTTCGTTCAGCGAAAGTTCGGCCAACGAGTGCTCGAAAAAGAGCATAGTCGTAGCATGCTCAGCTAATGAGTCACAGCGAGGGCCAATAGAGCAGAGTATGCATTATTTTTATACCCTGTATCCATTGAAAAATGGGATAAACGGGGTTATTCACTTTGCCAAAATGTATGTAACAGGCAGAAGGAGGCGTGGCAGACCCCACAAAGTAGATTTATATATTCTTGATCAGCATGATGAGCTGAGTCGATTTAGCCCTGTCTGTTTATCCGACTGTCCGTTTGTTTGAACAGCAATTATATATCTGATAATTTCAGATGAAACTTACGCCTCCATCAGCTTGAGCAGCAGATGATGGTACGCCTCGTACTCATCCTGGCCAAATTCGTTGGGATCGTGCCTGGCGTGCTCGTAGGTATCACAGAACTGATGGATTATGCGCTGTCCAGTCCCGTTTAGTGTTACGGCCAGCGTGGTGAGCAGGAAGGCGCGCAGGCTGTCGTGGGCGTGGCGGGTGCTGCCGTCGGCCCGCGCGATCTCCGCCTCCAGCAGCTTGACATCGTCCACGGCCTTCATGCGATGGTAGTAGGGGGGCAGACTGTGCTCCGGCTCCGGCTGCACAATATACTTGTCCGCATCCGTCCAGAGCAGCTTCGGCTCCTGCGCTATCTTCTGTATGCAGTCCAGCCTCCGCTCGATCTCCCGCCTCAGCGCCTTCTTCGCATCCGTTCCGACTGGTACGTGGGGACCGCGACGACTACGCAGCGTGAAGCGCATGATCTGCCGCTTGGCAAAGATGAAGAGCATCACGCAGGTCAGCACGCCGCCGCCGATAATGATGATTATCATAACACCCGACAGCTGCTCCATTTTTGGGCGTTATTTGAACTTCTTTGCTGCCGAGTTATTCTTTGTTTTGGTTTTGACTGCTGGTCGATTAGAGATGCGCATAAATAAATCGATAACAGCACAAAAGCCATTGAAGTTCAATGGAACCAGTTCAATGCACCCGATAACTCAAATTGCCTATCGATAAGTGCGCAAACTTTGAATTTGAGCATTTATTAAACAATTTACAATATTTTAGTCATTTAATATTGCTTGCGGTTTTGGTGGTCAACATTACATCTACAGAATTATTTACGAACTAATCCAATTCTAAAACAGTCTCTTTGGCTACCCATCCTAAATGCCTACGTGTGTAATTCGCTTTCCATTTCAAGTCCAGGGATAATTGTTGCAGAAGAGGATCGTGCCACAGGCGCAATAGGCGGTGCACCAGGCCAGCAGAGCGCCCGCCTTGGTTCTCAGCGACAGCTGGGCCAGGGTCTTGGGCATGTGATCCGCGGCAAACCAGTAAAAGATGGGCGTGGCAGAGGCCAGAAGGCGCGTGGACACCTGAATGTGCACGAAGAGGGCGCAGACGATGGACAAGAAGGCGCCGTGTAGCACAAAGGGCAGCGCCTTCTGCGTCTTCAGCAGCTCCCGGTAAGCGCCGGCCGCGGATGCCGTGATCCTGGTCAGCAGAGACCACAGATAGCCACAGCAGTGCCAGTGCATGAAGAGCAGCATGGGCATGGCCAGGACGAAGTTGGGCAGCTGCTTCCATTGGTAGTAGCGGAGGAAGCCGACGTTCCAATAGTTGGACTGCACGTAGTTGTAGGGGAAGGGCAGCGTGTACTGGCACCATGGCGATCCCTCCGGCCCCTGGCCTGCCAGCAGATAATTCCGTTCGCTGGCGTAATCCTCGACATGCTTGGGATGCTGCACCTCGATGCTGGGCAGGCAGTAAAGCCGATAGATGTAGAAGTAGTAGACGTGCAGAATGCCCAGCGGCAACACCAGAGCCAGGCACATCTTGACGATGCTGCTCCAACGCTGGCCATGTGAGGCAGAGGAGGAGGAGAGTATCAACTGGCGTGCAAAGAAGTAGAGCGGAAATCCAATTGCGATGAGTCCGTTGGAGCGGCACATGATGCAGGCGGCCAGGCTGAAGCAGACGCGCAGGTACTTGAACTGCTGCTTGGGACGCACGCACTCCAGCATCAGGCAGAAGCTGGCGTAGGAGAACAGTGACTCCGAGTAGGTGGCGCTGAAGAAGATGCTGGCGGGATTGAAGCAGAAAACGAGCGCCGCATTCCAGCTCTTGTTGGCATCGTTGAACACCCGCTGGGTCAGCTGATAGAGCAGATTGGCCGCCTTGCAGAAGAGCCAGACGTTCAGCAGCACCGCCACCAGCAGCGTGAGGGACTGCAGCGAGAGGGGCAGGTGGAAGCGTTGGGACAACACCGCCAGATAGCGCACAACCACCGGATACAGCGGGTAGAAGGCCAGCGTGTTCTCATACGAGTACAAATAGTTGGCAATGTGCATAAAGTACTCCCCGTCCCAGTGCCTCAGCCCCCCCAGGCACCCCTCGATCAGCCTGTCCAGCGCATCCTTGGTGTTGTTTTGCTGCTCCGGCAGCGGCATGCGAAAGACGTCGGGCCTGTGATCCGGCACCATCCAGTTGGCCACCAGCTGCACGCCCAGTATCAGCAGGCGGCTCCACAGCGCCAGCTTCGTCACTTTCTGCGTCATTTTCTGCAATTTACACCGAATTCTCTTAGCGTGTGATTCACCACTTTTCGATTTACTCACCGATGGCTGCTGTGCTTGTGGTTGTCAGAGCAAATAACGGCTGAGTTTGCCAGTGTATGTGTGGCAGGGCACGCACAACAACTGCTCAGGCAATAAACTGACATAAAAACGGGCTGTTAATATGATTAATTAATTAATGTAACAATTATTTGGCCGACCGGCAAGCCAAGCAGTGTGTACACAAATGATGGTGCCTCAGTTATCGATAACAGAGCCAGTAACATTTATTTACCTTCCAACAAGTTCGAGCTCGCAAGCTGGCCTGCAGAGTGTGCGAGCATGTTTGCTCGCTGTGCAGTTGGTGAGCGGCTGGCTCGGTCGCCGTGAAAGTGAGAAGTGCACGCAAGTGTTGCCAAATATGTTTTTTTGCCGCCAAATCTAGCAGAAATTCAAAATTCAATTTCAATCCATCAAAAAACAAATAAAAAAAATTTTAATTTCGCATATTTAATTAAAAACAATCTACGCCTATAATTTGTATGTTCGTGAAGTTATTTTATTGGCTGAGGCAATTATTTGTTAATCACTCTCGGATTCGCTTTCCGATTTCGCATTCGTTTCCACATTGTCAAACATGCCCATGAGTTCGCGTTCCTTGCGCCTGATGCGCTCCCGGATGTCAGTTACGGACTCGCTTTTGGGCACTTCCCGCGTGAAAAACTCATCCATGGATTGGAAAACATCTCGGTGCTGATGCGTTTCATACAGAGACGGCGGTTTCTTGGCCTTGCGTCTTGTCACATAGCTGCGATCCATGAATTGCTTCAGCTCATCCAAATGCTGCTCCTCCTGCTTTTCGTACTGCTCAAATTGACGCATGCTTAAGGATTGCTTTTCCGCCTGAGCCTGCGAACGTTGCTTTTCTATTTCCCTAACCACCCTGCTGGACGGCATTAGCAGCTTAATGTCGCCCATGAGCAGATCTCGATTCAGTATTTCCGCCTCTATTGTCTGCGTTCCGACCTCCGACATATTGGATAGCAGATCCGACTGATTATCACCAGGAGATGTGGGTTTCTTCCGGGGTGAAGCATCACCGGCAGCCTTGCGGTTTTCCCGCTGCATCGGGGGCGAGCTTTTCATGGATAGCTTTTCAGTTATGGGGTTTGATGGACGTGCAACTCTTGGAGTGATCACAGTTTTATTCAATGCGCTGTTGCGAATGCTGGCGGCTCGCAGCGTTGAGGCTATTGTGGGCTTCTCACGCACGGAGGACTTCCAAGCAGCGGTGCCACCATCGCCATCGCCACCGGCGCGTGGTCGTGATCCGGTCAAGCGGCATGATTGCGATGATGCCACCGATCTATTGCCTGGAAGTGAGGGCGTGATCGATCTGTTTCGGGCGCTCATGCTGTTAATTTCTATACCAATCTGAATATAAATAAATTCTCTATATCACTTGATACCACTAGGCATTCAAATTTAACAAGTTACGATAATTTTTACGGAATATTTGAAATAATACAGAACGTGCGTAGAAGTACTGCAATGAGAATATTATATTTATGTAAGACATAGACTATTTTAAAAAGCACACTCTGTTCTCAGAAAAATACAACGTTTAATGTTCATATATTGTACGTTTTTTATTCCCCAAAAGGCATATAGTTTTCATGGATGATACGGAAATACTTTTCAGTCGATTTTCATCCCAATTGGAAATACAAATGTATAAAATAATCAAATCAACTCAGACGCAAGGCGGATTCAATCATATCCAACTTGCAGCACAATATTTGTTGTCTTTAAATTTGACTTTTGTATAGAATACGATAGATATAGATATATATATTCTGCATGATCATCTTAAGACGCATTAAATACGAATTAAGATGATATGCAGGTGTATAAAGTTTTTTGTTTTTTGCTGCTTGCAACATGATGCAACATCTTTCAAGCAGCAAAAGTCATAGAAAGGATTATGCGCGAAACTTGGGTGAAAGTCCCGGCATAATCCTCATAATATATGCATGGATTTAACCACACACGATATATAATATTGCAATTATGATATAACACAATTGCTCTTCTTCTTCGGCTCAGATTGCGGCTCTGGCCTGCGCTGCCTTTGATTTGTATAGTTAAAATTGTTGGAATTGTTGGAGCTGTTGAAGAAGTCGGCGTTTATATTCTCAAAGCGTGCACCTCCAGTGGGAACATGGTTGTACGGAGCGGAGCGTGAGGGAAACCCATTAAATTCGCTTGCTGGCGGCGCACTCGGAGCAAATCTGTTGCTGGCTGAGAATAGGTTCTCATAGCGTGCTCCTCCCGAGGGAATGTGATTGTAGGGCGCAGAACGCACTGAAAATACTGGAACTACTGGTGGTTCGATCAAATCGATGGCCTCCACTGCAACATCATTAACGGGGTTTACGGGTTTTACGGGGTTATCGGGTTTTACGGGGTTTGCCTTGGCCTTTTTTGGCTTAGCTGTTTGATCCGCTGGTTTGGCTTGTGTTGCCGTATTCTGCAGCTTGAGGTCCTGCAACTGAGTTCTTATGGAACGCACCGCATTCGATTCATTGTCCACATAACGGGGCACGCTTGGCAACTCCTCAAACAGTTTGTCCAGCTCATCGGTTTTGTTGGGCTGCTTGCCGAGTTTCAGCAGCTCATCTCGGTTGTAAACCTTCTTCACGGCCGGAGAAATGGGATGTTTCGGAGTTGTTGGCGCTGCACATGGAAGAAAAATAAGCAGAAATGCATATCAATAGGATGGATTAGATCAAAAAAAGATTCGTATGCCAATTTATTAGATACATAGACTATATATGGGTTATATAGCATATTATTGCGCTACAACTGCAACTGCAATTGCGCTTCCAATCGACTTGCTTTGGCTTGAATAACAAAATAGTGGAGAGAGATCGATGGCAGGCGGACGGGGGAATCATGGAAATGTAGCAAAGGACAGGGAGCTATACAAAGTATCTGACTTGAACTAAACTGAGCTGAGGCATAATCCAATTAGCGTAGCACGTGGAATGCCAATGATTCCGTGCATGCAGTTGAGTAGATGCATTTGTGCTCAGTTTCACGACTTCTTTGGTTCAGCTGTTGATATTCGTATTGATGATACTGATATGGATAGTGATACTGATACTGTTGCTGATAATTATAGTTATGGCAACGATTATTACTTCGCTTAAATTGTTGTCCCGCTGTCTGCTTCTTTCCAGCTCCATTTGCTGCTCCATTTGCTGCTCCACCAGCTCGATTGTTGGGGCGTGTCGGCTGAATATTGTTTGGCTTGCTCTCATCTATATAGAAGGAGCCGACGAGCGTGTTCCGCTGCTGACACATCTTGATAATATGAAGGAAATCCTCATTTTGACTGAGAGTGCGCGGATTACCAATCAAGATGAGCACTGACATCGGTCGCGATAGCAAAACATTCAAGCGCTGTTTAAATTAATAACAAATATTAATAGGAAATGGAATTTCCCTGTCATCACATACCCGACTGTTGTTGAGGAAGCCCAATTTCTCCGTAAAGGAACGCACAAAGGACACAATTATGATCTGTTTCTCCTTGCCCTGAAACAGCTCCACCGAACCACAATCGATCTGATGCCAATTGCGCATGTTGAGCTGCTCCTGGATGCGCTGATATTGGTTCTTATACGGCGATATTATGCCAATATCGGTCTGCATTATCTTCTTGCCATCAATGCCAAAGTACATTAGATCCTTCACATAATCCATAACAACATCGATTTCCTTGTTGTTGCACAGACTGCAAATAAGGTAAATTTAATACAATCGAGTTTCCTTAAACTATGAATAGTTAAATTAATAAAAGGTTACCTTAAGGTACTCTTCATGTTCATCGTGGTGCCAAATACCGAGTGGAACATTATGGGGAACTTTTCATTGGCCGTGTGGAACCAATTGTCGGCTAGCTTTACATTTTCTACAAAACAAAATATTAATTAGTTGAATTACTTTTTTCTCTAGTTTTTCTAATAATATAAAAATTTGGACGGGGCAGATCAGTCGGACGGGCCCGACTTTAGAATACCCTTTACCCATTATTTTAATTATAATTTTATAAACCTGACACACGAAGCGTAGCAGCAATGCTTCTTCTTCTAACTTTTTATGTGCTTCAATGCAATATGGCGTAGTTTATATCTCCTGTGTTTATTAACCGAATGCAATGCGCTCTTCAGGATAGCTGCTCTAGCTCTTGTATCTCTCAAAATCTCAGCGATCATACAGACGGACGGACAGACAGACAGACTGACGTGGTTATATCGACTAAAATCATCTCTCTGATTAGGAACATCTATACTTTGTGGGGTATAATAACTGCTTTAGGAACCTACCCATGGCTGCTTCAGCTATCAGTTCGCCGTCGTAGTAGAGATTGTTGTAGAGCGCGACAATTTCGGGATGGGAACGGTAGTTACGTCGCAGTCGCGTCTGCACGGCCGCATTGTAATCACCATTCTCGGCCACTCGGTAGCAGTCGCGCTGCATCAGACGCTCGAACAGGGAGATGCCCAGGCCCCAGTCTCTGGCGCGATGCGACTGCAGCACAGGCCCCAGTTGCTTGTGATCCCCGGAGAGTACCAGGTTGGCCGTCGGTGCTATGGTGCAGGTGATGCCCATCAGCACCTCGGCCTCCGTGGAGGCGGCTGCCTCGTCCACGAACACGTGCGAGAACACGCTGCGCTTCTGCTCATCGCGTCCAAATCCTCCCGTCGACAGTTTGCCAGCCAAGCTGAGGGTGCAGATCACGATGCGATAGTTGTGCACCGTCTGCACGTCCGGATAGAAGTGCAGTCCGTACATGTTCGAATACTCCAGCAGCAGATCGTCAATGTTGTCGATGCGCCTGTCGCAGCTCGCGGCAAAGATGCGCGTCAAGGGGCGCCCCTGATGAGGCACCTTCTGAATGCACTTCAGCAGACGCAGCGCAATCTCATCGCAGGCCGTATTGGAGCCGGCCAAGACCAGCATATGCGTCTCTGGCCTGCGCACGTACAGCTGGCAGATGGCCTCACAAATCGTGGCCGTTTTGCCGGTGCCCGGCGGACCAAAGACGATGTAGGGCGCGGGCAATCTATCACTAAGTGCTATTTGCTGCACCGCCTGATGTTGCTCGGGATTGCGGCCAATGAGCTCGTTGTGCAGGCTGAGCGCGCCTTTGGCCACCGGCTGCTGGGGCACGGAGCTGGGAAAGAGCCAACGTTGCACGTGCGCAGCCGTCGTGAGCTTCAGCTGATGCAGCGCTCGGTATTGATAGCGCAGCACAGCGCGCACGGGTCGAAAGATTAGCGTATAGGTGGTGTTGTCCAGCAGATGGCGATAGCAGGTGATGTTGACGCGCTGCGTGGACACGCCCAGAATGCGGGCGAAATAAACGCGCGGCTCGCGGCTCCTCAACGGCTCCTTGTCGGGCAGACCGTACAGCTCGTTCACCTTATGGCCCCACTGCGTAAGCGCATCGAAATCCTTGAGCGCCAGATCCAGTATCACATTATTGTTGTCCAGCATGCTTCGTATGCTGTTCGGCTTCCCAGTCTGATCCATCGCTCCGATGCTGTTGCTGCGCTCGTTAATGATGAGCACATCGTCGCCGGGGGACAGGACGTCCTCGGGACTGATGCCACGCGCATTGGGCTGCAGTTTCACCGACAAGTCCTTGCCGAACTGATGCAGCTCCATCTTGGACTGCTTCAGTGCCACATAACACTGCAAGCGCTCGATGTCCTCCACCTGAATCAAGGTGCGCAGAGTTCCTTGCAGATTGTCCGGCGTGTATTCGCGTTCCAGTTCGCAATAGTTGCGAAACTCCTTATTGTACTCGGCCAAACGCTGTTGGGCCTCATCGGTGTCCCGTTTCAATGCGGCAAGCACCGCTGGCGGCGGCACAGCTGGCTCCAGGTGTCCGCCTTTGAAGAGCTTGGCGTTGGACAGGCGATAGGGATTGATATTGAAGCTGGCCTTGGGCAAGGCTTCGGTGCGCATGAAGTGATGCTGCTCCACGGAATGCCTGCGCTGGCCATTCACCATTTGGCTATAGCCGATGACAATCGGCTGCTCCCGCAGGATCACAAAGACATGCGAGTCCACATAGAATATCAGCTTGCCGCTCTCCGGCACCTCCGCAGGCAAGCGATTGCTGTAGACATAGTAGAACTGGCGGGACTGCACAATGATGAACTTCTCAATGAGCAGATCCCGCTGCTCCGTCTCCAGCGTAAAGCCAAAGTAATGGCTATCCACGCACGTCTGATAGGAGAGCTTAAGCACCGGCTTATCACTGCAATCAGAATCAATTAGGAAAATTAAGAGATAGATGATCCATGTGACTCACAGCTTGATCATGTTCTGCAACGATTCAAAGTCCGACTCATCGCCGTGATATTCGATGTGGTCCTCGTACTTCTCGATGCTGTCGAAGTTGCGCTGACAAATGTAGCAGCCCATCGAAGTCAGCTCAAAATCCTCATCGCGCTGCAGTGCTTGCGTCTTTTGATACTTCAACGGCACCGATTCAGCCGTCTCATCCAGCACATACTCTGCGGTACAATTTGTTTATATAAAAAATGGATTAAGATAACGCTCAAGTGTATTTACTTTGGGTAATCGAGACGCCTTGCTCAGCGTCGGTTGCGTTGTTGACCGTCGCCAGTTCAGTCAGCCGCTGCTTCTCATCGATTGCATTGTACTTCTCCCTGCGGAAATCCTTAAGCGTCGCGCTCCTAATGTGGTAATTGGAGTCGCCTCGGGGTGTGTTCTTCAGGAAGTTGCTACGCTGCAACAGTGAGCCGATCTGCAAGGAGAGAGGGGAGAGGTAATCAGATTATCGACTGCTTATCTATTGTTGGCAACAAGTGACAATCTTGTTTGTGGCAGCCATGTAGATAACGCTTTTAAATAAAGGGAAATCACAAGAACTGATATAGAATTTTTTAACTGCCTGTATATGTACTATAGAGTAATTTAAGGGCTTTGCTAATCTTGGCTGCCCTGGCAAATAAATAATTATAAAACCGGCTGTAAACTTGCTTTACAACAACCTAATCAATGACGCTACTTCATACTTGGTATAATAGAGATACTATATATAATTCATAGTTGTTACAAACTATGATTCACACATTCAACTGTGTAACTAAACCAGGAACGGACACGGTAACGGTAACGGCGGGTTCTCGAAACAATTCGATCAAGAATAGCAGAAACTTGTGGCTGATAAAATTAAACGTGCTGTGTTGCGGTTGGCAAAGGCAAGGCGACCAATAAAACCTTAATACTTGCATTGTGTAAAAACGAAACATTTGATTTAATGCTTCACTAGAAGTGTAAAAAAACACACTACGTGTTAACAAAACAATCTAATATTTACTATCATCAATAACCCTATTGAATAAGACTAAATATATACACTTGTATATATATAATGAAATTAAATTTCACAGTGATAATATACCATAAAAAATAAATAAATTAATAAATATATATTAAAAAAAAGAAGGTATATATTCTGTAATATAAACACTTGCTTTGAAATATCTTTGTATTTCTGTGTTTTATTTTGACAAAATTAAAGATATTACAACCTATTTGGGTTTGTATTTTAACCAGCAAATTAAACGTAAATCTAATCAAATTATTTGAATTTTTGTAGCTCAGTTGATATATTGGAATCTTAGCTTAAATTATAAAATTATAAACTATGATAATAGTCAGTGAAGTTGGGTAGTTCTACTCACATTATATGATCCATTGATGGTCAATTTGATGCGCAGCTCACTGCCGTTGGGCTCCTCGAAGAGATACCGATCGAACTCCCTTCGCAGCACGGCCTTCTCCACGTACCAATCGTTGCGCGCGTGGATCACCTGCTTGTCCGACATCTTGAAGAGAAAGCCGCCGATCAGCTCCCGCTCTGCATGGGAGGGGAGTACAATAAGTTGGTCGATCGGTAATATATATGTACACATATAATGCGAGCGTTTTCTTACCCCATATTCGGCGTTGTTGCATATCGGCATCTTCGGCAGCGTTATTGTTGTTGTTGTTGTTGTTGTTGCCGTTGTTGGGATTTTTTTTGTTATTGTTAAAATTGATGTTTGCACCGGCATTGGGCGTGGCCGAGGGCTTCGGTATGGAAGTTGGCATTGTTGCTTTATTTGTTGCTGTTGTTGCTTTATTGTTTGATCTATTGACCGGCAGCGGCTTCTGCTGTGGGCCACTTGGCTTTTTGTTCTGATTTTTATTCTTAAGCATGTTAAATTGTACGTACAAAAGGACAAAGTTGCATATAAACAAACACACACACACACACACCCGCACACACACACACTCGCACACTCTAAACTGCAATGGAAATATGTTGTATGTATGTATGGTTGATGTTTTGTTGATCGCATGCACAGAAACATACACATACACATGCGTGCACACACACACAAACAAAATTCGCAAAGTAAATTTAATTACAAAATAATTCACTATCAACTGCGCTGCACTTGCTGACCAAGCACTTCACGAAAACCGATCCGATATTGCCATATCTTATACATATCTATGCATGTGTGTGTGTGTGTGCATTTAAGCTGATCTGCTAGAAGAGATCAACAGCTGTCCCATAAAAGCTGCGCATGTGTATGCGTAATGTAACGGTGCGTGGCCAGTGTTGCCACACTGTCGAAGCGATGACCCATGCACTGTGACCTGCAACCGACTTACCACTGTGAAATTTTGATAGCGATAAAAACATGCCACGTCTTCTTAAGGGGTGTTCTTTATGTTAATGGTGTGTAATATTTTTGTTTGTATTTTTGTATGTATTAAAATGTAGCGTGTAACACGATTTAAAACTGAACTGAATCTGAATCTGATTGATAAATCCAACTATATGTGTATGTCAAATAATGATGCTCTTTCCCACTCATTCTCTCTCACACACACAAGCGCACAAACCACAGCTCACAGGCAATGCACTTGAATCACGGGAAAGACCCAAACTCGAACTGAGCGATCGTTCAGTCGAGCAGCTGTTGCAGCGATCGCAAGCACTCGTTTACCTGCAGTGTTACCAGAGTTCAAGTTCAAGGTAAATACTGCATGCAGTATTTTTTGGGATTTTGAGCATACCACATTTGGTCAGCTCGATCATAACTGTTTAATTTTGAATTTGCGCAATTTGATAAGAGAATCTATATAAATTGGTTTATTAAATTTGATAACATTTTAAATATTTTAAACAGTTCTGTCGCTGTTCCGATTAAATATTAATAATATAATATTAAATCTTAAAAATAGATTGAGATGATAACGAATTTGTGCAATTTGATAACAGAATTTAATTTTTACAAGATTTTATTCGTATAATTTATTGGTTTATTAAATTTGATAAAATATTAAATATTTGGGGAAATAATGGCGCTGTTGCTATAAAATATATTAAATCATAAAAATAAAACATTCAATTGGAGTGCCAGCAGCTAGGCTATCGAATTTATTAAAATTAAAATTGCTTAATATCTAAAATACAATAATTAGCGTTTACTTCTTGGCCAGCTTCAGCTTCTCGGAGCCAAAGATAACTCCCGTTTCGGGCAGCTTGCGCTTCATGGCGAACGGATTCACCGAGTTGAATGGAGTGCGACTTTCCGCAGCAGCAGCTCCCGACTTCGAGGCCTGAACTTCGCTCATCTGGGATTCGCTTTCGCTGAACAGGTTCTCTTGCGTGTCCAGCGGTGTCAGCTCCGCTTCCGGCGTATCTGGACGCGTTGGCTGTGTGGTCTTAAAGAGACTGGGCGAGTTGGTGAAACGCTTCAAGGCGCTGCGCTTGGAGGCGCTCAGCTCCATCGCCTTGGGCGCCAGCTTGGCTGTGGGCGTGGCTGTCGACGTTGCCAGGGGCAGCACAATGGTGGCCGAAATGCCGCTGGCTCCCAGCAGCTGCTGCTGCTTACGCGCCTCCTGCACGGCCTCCAGCTGCGGCAGCAGCTCGCACAGACGATCCGAGAGATGAATACGTCCACGCTTCGAGGCGTACTTGACCGCCATCTGGAGCAGCTCGGTGCAGGCTATGGATTCGATGAGTTCCCGGGCGCGTGTCTCGCACTCGCTGCTGCAGGCCAGGGCGAAGAGCTTGATGGCCGTCTCCTTCTGCAGCTTCTCGGCGTTCTCCATCTGCATGATGCTGGCGCGGAGCAGCGTGTCCTCCAGCTCCGACTTCTCCAGCTCAATGTCGCAGAGCGGCAGCTGCATGCGCAGCTCCTGCACCATGGGACGCGGATTGGTCATCGGATAGGAGCTGCTACGGCACAGCACCGCCTGTATGATCTGTCTTGGCTCCGAGATCGCCACAATGAAGTAGTTATTGGACACGCTGGAGCTCTGCTTCATGGTGTCGCAGATGGGGAACCAGGCGTTGCTTGCCCTGCGCTGCAGCTGCACCAATCCCATGTTGTCCGCAAAGCAGGCGGAGCCCACATCGCTGAATCCCAGCCAGCTCAGCTGTCGTCCAGGCGTCAGCGGCATCGCCAGCTGCTCCACGCGCAGACTCAAGCCGCTGACGCTGATCAGCATGCCGGCCAGGTGCTGCTGCTGCTGGCTGCTGGCTGCGGCATGATAGACACACAGCAGGCTCTGATCATGTCCGGCCAGAGCCACCACAGCGCCTGGTATGCTCAGCACCTCCCGCTGGCTGCCCATCACGGTGAAGAGCCGCAGAAAGTGGCTGCTGGTGGCCACGGCGATCAACTGACTGGTGGCCACCAGCGCCTCGACGCTCTCGCAGTCGGGCAGATTGAGGGACCATTCCTTGTTGCCAGCCGCTGCCAGGGCGATGACCACCAGCTTGCTGGACTCCGTGGAGGCCAGGGCGAGGGCACAGCGGCTGAGGCTGGCCAGATTGTGCTGATTGTGGTTGTTGTTCAGATGCAGCGCATGATGCACGCTGGCATCATGGAACTCCACATCGATGGCGCCATCTCCGCTGGGCTCCGTGTGCGCCATCACAATGCCCACATCGTTCCACACCAGATAGCGATGCTCCAGCTCGTTGGGCGTGGCGCCCGGCTGAAAGGCCGGCTGCTGCTTGAACAGCTTTAGCTGTGGCGTTGCCAAAGCCGGCACGCTGCTGGCCAAAGAATGCCGGGAGTTCTCATCCTCATGGCTGGCATGTTCGCCCATCACCTTGCGCTTTAGATTCTCCAGGCTAACGCCATCAGCATCATCATCATCCTCGCCGGCTTCGGCCTGCTCAAACTCATAATCTCCGCCGCCCAGAAACTCATCATTGGCCTCATCCGCCAGATCATGTTCGCCGTCCTCCTGCTCTGCCTCGCCCAGAAAGACGGTGCCCAGCTGGCCAGTTGCGTCGCAGAAGGCCAGCTCCTCCTCGTTGGCCGGATTCCAGCAGAGACAGGTGATGGCCTTGCAATCGCTGGGCGGCGCCTCCACCGGCAGCGCCTTCCTCAGCTGCACATTGAAGATGCTCAGCTCTCCGCTGGTTGTGCCCGCCGCCAGCTGCTTGCCACTGGGCGAGAACTGGCAGCAGCTGTAGCTGCTGGAGACCCGATCGTCATGCAGCTTGTAGAGCACCTCCCAGCTAGATGTGTTGAGCACCACAATCTCCTTGTCCAGGGCGTAGGCCAACTGCTCGCCGCGCCTGGGCTCGAAGCTGGGCGTGCCGAACAGACTGGCGCTCTCGAAGGTGTTGATGCGCGGCAATCCGGTGATATTCTTCAGCTCCTCGCCCGTATTGAAGTTCCATATCTTGAGCTGGCCATCGCCAGCTATGGATGCCAGCAGCTGGCGCTCCGCAAACACATCCACCGCCAACACCGGCCCCTTGTGCCCCTCCAGCGTGGTCTCGGCGCCCGCATTGTCTCCTCGCAGCACCTTGATGTTGGTGTCCTCACTGCCAGCTGCCGTAAAGTCGCCGCTAACCCGTAGACAGGTGACGGGCGCCGTGAACCTCATCAGTATGCCATCGCAGTCCAGTTCGGGAAACTTGTAGGCGTGCACCGTGTTCCGATCTGTGGCAGCCAACAGTCGCGATCCCTTGTGCGCAATGCACATCACAAATTCGCCCAGGCAGGTGGAGCGAGGATCATCGTCGCTGATGCACGTCCAGTGCCTGATGTCGCCATCGGTGCCGCAGGTTATAATGTAATCTCCCTTGGGCGTGTACAGCAGCCCGGTGTATCCGTTGGTGTGTGCATAGCGCAGCGAGCTGCGCGTAAAGCTCATCTTTCTGATTGATCTCGAAATTATTTACTTGAGCCGCAACCGCCCAAAGTGCGAGTTTCGCGCCAAAACAAAGCCAGCGTTTTGCAACACTGCTTTGGCTAGTCAACAGAGTTGGCTCGCGTCGTTGCGAACTGCATCAATTGAGCGAACCAAATCAGTCTCGATCACTCACTCTCATAAATTGTTCGCTCAATCACGTTCACTAACTCTCTGATATGTTGCATTTCGTTTTGGTGATATCGATATCAACAAAGCAAGAGATGCGGCAACCCTAAACAGCTGAGCGGTCTCTCTCAAGGAGCGGAGACTTCGCTCACACCGCTCAGCCGTTACAATTTGAAAGAGAGGGAGAGAGAGAGAGAGAAACGAAGAGCGCAGTAGCTTGGCCTTGACCGCGGTCCTTGACCCGGAAAATTAGGCAGGAAGGGAGAGAGGTAGATCAAAAAAAACGGGGCCCAGCGTAGGTTAGGGTTAGGCAAGCAGTCAAAAATTTTTTCGGCAAGGAGGCAGACACGCGGCTGCGTGTGAAATGTTAGTGTGTCAAAAAAAAAACGTATTATAAAACAAAAAAAATAAATTAAATATTAAAAGTGCAGCCGTGACATCAGCAGAGCTGCAATAACAGCCGCATCAGAGTACAGCCGCAGCCACAGCGCTACACCTGAGCTGCCACCCCGAGGCACGACACTCTAGCAGCGAATCCACTGCATCCAACGCAGCAACAGGGCGCATCCAGCGCCTCAGCAACGCACAGTTGCAACGAACGCAGCGCGCCCGACACCACCCCGCCTCAACTGCCGAAAGTATCCGCCGCCACCCACACGGCGCAGCCACGGCAGCAGCCCACCGCCGCCAGCGCAGCGCCGCAGCCACGGCAGCAGCCCACCGCCGCCAGCGCAGCGCCTCAGCCACGGTAGCCGCAAGGCACCCCAGCAGAACGCCCCGCCACGGTGGAGCAACTGCAGCAGCAGTGTAACAGCGGAGCAGCGTCAGCGAAGTACCCGCCGCCACACACACACAGCTGCCGCCGCACAGCAGCAGAACAGGAGCAGCAACATCAGCCAGAGCACCCGCATTCACACCGCCTCCGGCGCAGCCGGCGTAGCGCAAGAGAGCCACCACAGCAAGCAGGCGCAACAAAAACGCCACCGCAGCAGCCCATCACTGCCAGCGCAGCGCCTCAGTCGCACAGCAACAACAAGGCGGCCGTGCAACCAGCAGCTCATTCCGCTTCAGCAGCAACACTGGACTGGACAACATGGAGCAGCGAAAACCATAAGACCACACGTAGCTATAACATGATTAATTTGATTTAAAATTAAACATTAAACATAAATAACATAATACAAAAGAATACGTAAGAAGTAGACACGCACAGTTAGCTTAGTTTGTTGTGGTTAGAGGCACAGCTGATCAGTGCTGTGCATTAGCAGGTGGAGATGGCAGGTTCGCATCAGTGATGCGCAACACTTAGTGTAGAGAAAATAATGAAGCTAGGTTTGATTAATAAATAAAAATTATAATGTTTTGCGAAAACAATATGAGTTGTTAATAGAAGTTTCAGGGGGGAGGGAGAACACCATAGCCGCCATGGGCTAGTGCAGAAAGCTACTGACCAGTAGCAGGGAGGCACGTAGCCTCAGGCAGGGTGGGTACGCCGGGATCTCGGACCGGGATCCCAGAGTTTGGACATGGACCCGTGGCCGTCCTTTTGTTGGTACTGTTCTGTTTCCTTTCTTTTGATGTCGCGTTGTTGCCGTTTAGTTATTTAATTATTTGCTTTGTATTGTTTGAATGTAGCGCGATGTAGTAGTGTTGTTTCGATTATTTTTGTTGTTGTTATCGATGTCGTAGTTGTTTGTTGTTTATTGTGCGAACCAGTGGGCAGGGTCGGACTCACCCCATTGCGAGTCCGATAGCTAGCCGGCGCTGCCCACTGGGAACCAAACTGGTTCGTAACAATATGGCGCCCAATTGGAAAATTCAAATCCCGAAGCCCAAGTTAGCCTTTTAATAAAGGCAGACGAAGGCGGAGGGAGGCAAATTTTTTGAAAAAAATAAAAAAATAAATAAATTCAACAAATGAGTAGGACGTCTAAGTAGAGCCACTGGCGTCGGCGCCAACATGCCACTGATGTCTTATGTAGTTTAATTGAGTAAAACTCATAATTGCGCAGTGGTGTGTTGGTGCCGAAGTCACTGGAGTTTGTGATGTTGTCTATGTCGCCTGTCATGACTTTTGCGTACTCATAGAGAAGGCGGTATGTCACATTTGCCAATAAAAGGGCAAATCGTTTGCGACCACTTTTCTGTGATACTAGTAATTAGTCTGTGATATAGTGATAATAGAGTAGCATAGTCTAAGTAATTTATTAATTTGTCTTGTTTCTTGTATCTCGTTTTGTTTTGGGTGTTGTGTAAAACTATGTATGCTGTCCTTTGTTATTTATTGAGCAACTGGTAGCCTGGTGACCCAGAGGACCTTACGGTCGAACTGCGCTGCACCAGGCACTCAGCATATATGGTGTAATACAACATTTTGAAACAAAAAGGTAGATTTAAAATTACAATTAGGCTCGCTCTGATGTCGTCTGTCATTAACATGACAGATAGAACATCCGACCGAACCTTAATGTTTGTCCATGTCCAAGTTTGAGTGCGTAGAAAACTACTGGTCAGTCCATGGGTGGAAAAGTTTTCTCTCTCCCCTTTATTACATGAGAACTGTTGAGAAGAAGATTTAAAGAAGTAAACACATTACATAGGTTTATATACATAAAATATACACATACAAATCATTACAAATCCACATTAATACAATTACAACATAATTTTTCACAGGCATTATTACATATATTTAAACATCTACTTACTTATTTATTTGTTCGTATATATGTATAGGTGTTACTTATTTAGGTAGGAAATTACAAGAAGTAGAATATAAAATCTAGGAAATGTCTAAGCCAGGGGGAAATGAATGTCCAGAGGGTGAAGGGGCGCAAACTAGATCCCGAGCAGGTGCATCGAAGATACCCCGAACGCCAACACCACTCAGGGGAAATCCAGAGCAGGGAGCAATCGCTAAGTGCTGGGCATCTGACGAGCCGCCAGAGAGCAGCAAGGCGGAAGTCGAGCCGTCCCCCACTCAACCAGTCGGCATGAATTCCGAAATGGCGGCTACTATTAATGCAGCCATCGAGCGGGACCGCCACACCCACAATAGATCCTTGACGAGTGAAATAGGTGACGTGCTCCGCGAGGAAATACGCGCGGGCTTCACAGACATGATGAACCTCATCAATAATGTCATACGCCCGCTCGCTCCTAACATGGCCGAGGGAAATGCAGCCCCATTGTCAAGGGGCCAAGATCACAAGCCGGATCACAAGGCGGTCAGCTACGAGCCAGCGCAACGAGATGCAGTTCCGACCGGACAGTATGAGCCACCAGAGCTTGAGTGGGAAGCAGAATATCCTAGCCATGCACATGGCGCAGCCGCAGAGTCGTGGAGCTGGCGCAACCCAGAGGCGGAATACCGCCAGGAAGGCAGACGAGCTGGTGAATATGGAGAAGCTGAGAGGCAAAGCAGAAATCACGGAAGGGATAATAATTACCTGAGAGTCGAGCGGTGGAACGTCAGCTTCGATGGCCAGGACCCCAGGAACACTGTGGAAGATTTTGTGTTCAGGCTGGAGTTCCTACAGCGGCAGTACCAATGCCCATGGCAAGACGTGCTGCGCAGCTTCCACGTCCTGCTGTCTGGACGAGCACGGGAGTGGTACTGGGTCCACGTCCGACACTCCCGCGTCGACAACTGGGGTCAGCTCAGACGCGCACTTATGGAGCGGTTCAAAGGCTACCAGACGGAGCATGATGTGATGCAGGATCTGCTGCAACGAGAGCAGCAAGCTGGAGAAGCCGTGGACGATTACATCCATCATATGCGTCACCTTGCCTCACGTTTCCAGAAGCCTCTCGGAGATCGGCAGCTAGTCAGAATCATTAAGAAGGGATTAAAAGAAAATATTGCCCGATATGTATATGCCATGGACATACTTACGGTAGACGAGCTGAGGCACGAGTGCATTGAAGTGGAGAGGAGCCTGATCAGAAGAGGGCGTGGCAGCTACACGCAACAGCCAAGGTCGTCAGCCGTCAGCAGACCAGCAGTGCATGAGATCGAGGAGTCCCCACCAGGCACAGACGCGCAAACGGAGGAGGTCGATGAGGTCACAGCAACAAAGAGGACTACTTGGACTTGCTGGAATTGCGGCGCAGCGGGCCACAACTTTCGTGACTGTCCATCCAAGCAGCGCAGCATCTTTTGCTATCGGTGCGGCAAGAAGGATGTGGTGAGCCCAGAGTGCGTGGATTGTCCGGGAAACTGGGGGGCGAACGCATCAAAAGCAGGTCAACCGCGTTCGCAGACGTCAACAACCCGACAGTAACCCCTGCAAAGAATAAGGAAAACCTATTAGTACATAAGAACCAGATTGTCACATACACCAATAAATATAGAACCATAGGCTTACCATACGAAGAGCGCATTCGACTTTACATGGCTGCGAGAAATCGTATACTGGACGAGTGCCAGCTAGGGGGGATGACCAAGCTGAGTCGACGCATCCGAAAGGCTCGCGAGAGATTCCGCCGCCGCAGAAACACCAGGCGGAAAGTCGTGGAAGCGGTGCGTCGAGATGGCCATCTGGATCAGCGAGTGTTTGCCGAAGTAGATCTGGCGGGGCACAATATGAAGGGGCTCTTGGACACGGGGGCATCCGTCAGTCTGCTGGGACGAGGATGCAAGGAGCTGGTGCAACGCATGGAGTGGCCAGTGCAGCCATACGCATCCACGGTCAAGACGGCAGCCGGAGCAGATAGACAGATCCTAGGTAGAGTAGAATTGCCCGTAGACTACAAAGGCGAGGTCAAACACATTGTTTTCTACCTGTGCCCCGACCTCAAGCAAGACCTCTACCTAGGCATCGACTTCTGGAGGGTGTTCGACCTGGCACCAGGCATCCTAGGCGCAGTGATCCAGCCAGACCCAGATCCAGTCGTGGCAGAGGCAGCCTTGGCCGACGACTTTGCTCATTATCGAGGGGAAGACGAGACTAAAACAGACCCAGAGATGTGGCAGCTGAGCGACGACCAGATAGAGCAACTGGAAGCGGTGAAAAACGAGTTTCTTCAGTTTGAGAAGAATGGATTGGGTAAAACTCACCTGCTGAAGCACAAGATCCAGCTGACCGAAGGAGCAGATCCGGTGAAGGACAGGCACTATCCTCTATCTCCAGCAAAACAAGAGATAGTGTGGGCCGAGATCGATAAGATGCTGCGACTGGGCATTATCGAGGAGAGCGAAAGTCCATGGAGCAACCGGACGACTGTCGTGATGCGCCCTGGAAAAAACAGATTCTGTTTAGATGCCAGAAAACTGAACAAGGTCACAGTCAAGGATGCTTACCCACTGCCGATCATCGAAGGGATCCTGTCGCGCATAGAAGAGACGCACTACATCTCCAGTGTCGATCTGAAGTTTGCGTTTTGGCAGATTGAGATGGATGACGAGAGCAAGTCGTACACAGCTTTCACAGTCCCTGGAAGACCCTTGTACCAGTTCCGTTGCATGCCATTCGGATTGTGCAACGCGTCGCAGCAGCTCTGCAGGCTGATGGACAAGGTTATTCCAGCGGCACTAAGGACAAATGTATTTGTCTATTTGGATGATTTGCTCATCATCACAGCGGACTTTGACACTCACCTGCAGTACCTCAGGAAGGTGGCCGAATGCCTGAAGAGGGCAAATCTGACAATCGGCATGGCGAAGTCCAAGTTCTGTTTCCGCAGCCTAAACTATCTTGGCTTTGTGGTGGGAGGCGGCATGCTGAAAATGGACCACGAGCGAGTGGAGGCGATTCGCAGAATTCCCATACCCAGATCGGTCAAGGAGCTGCGAAGTTTCCTGGGCACAGCGGGATGGTATCGCCGCTTCATCAAGAACTACGCCGAGGTCACGGTTCCCCTCACCAACGCCCTGAAGAAGAAAGCGGGAAAGTTTGAGCTGGATGAAGAGGCGGTACAGGCAGTGAATACCTTGAAAAGGGCACTTACCACAGCACCCGTGTTGGTGCACGCTGACTTCAAAAAGCCCTTCTTCATCCAGTGCGACGCATCTCACGCAGGAGTCGGAGCTGTGCTATTCCAGCTGGACGAGGAGAACCAGGAGAGGCCAATCGCGTTTTACTCAGCGAAGTTGACCAAGCACCAGCTCAACTATACGGTGACCGAAAAGGAATGTCTGGCGGCGAAGAAGGCCATTGAAAGATTCCGGCCATATGTGGAGCTCATGCCGTTCACGGTCATCACGGACCACGCGAGCCTGCAGTGGCTGATGAGCCTCAAGGATTTGAGCGGCCGTCTGGCCAGATGGTCATTGGAGTTGCAGGCATTCCCGTTCAAGATGGAGTACCGGCGAGGAGCTGACAACGTAGTGGCAGACACACTGTCTAGAAGCGTGGAGGAGGTCGATCTGACGCCGGAAGATCTGCTGGGATTCCAGACTCTGGAATTTGAAAACGAAGAATATAAGCAGCTGGTCAAAGAGGTGAACGCACAGAAGGATCGATTGCCTGACTTGAGCACGAGAGGCGAATTCTTGTTTAAACGCATGTCCACTGATAGACTGGAAGAGGAGATGGAGGGCACCGAGTGGAAGCTCTGGATTCCAGACTCGCTCACGTCGGCTCTTATTCAGCAAGCCCACGCAGATCAGAAAGCGGCCCACGGAGGCGTGGCCAAGACGCTGCAGATACTGCGCAGACAGTATTATTGGCCAGGCATGGCAATCCAAGTGCGCGACTACGTGAGGAAATGCGAGATCTGTAAGGAGACAAAGGCACAGAATTACAGAATGCAAGTGGGCATAGGAGAAAGAGTGACGACTCACCGACCATTCCAGAAGATCTACGTCGACTTCCTTGGAAAATACCCACGGTCGAAGCAGGGGCATGCGTGGATTTTCATCGTCGTGGATCACTTCTCCAAGTTCACGTTCCTGAAGGCCATGCGAGAGGCATCCGCGAGCGCAGTCGTCGACTTCCTAGTCCACGAGGTCTTCTTCAAGTTTGGCGTGCCTGAAATAATCCATTCGGACAACGGAAAACAGTTTATTTCAAAAACGTTCGAGCAAATGGTAGAAGCATTCGGTATCACCCACATGAGGACGCCCGTATACTCACCACCAAGTAATGCCGCCGAACGCGTCAACCGGACAGTGCTGTCAGCCATAAGAACGTACTTGGAGGGCGATCACAGGAAATGGGATGCGTACCTGCCCGAGGTCGAAGTCGCCATACGCAACTCGGTGCATGCTGCCACTGGAGTTACGCCTTTCTTCGCGTTGTACGGGCATCACATGTACCTGAACGGAAGCAGCTACAGATTGGGCAGGCAACTCCGGTCATTGACAGACCATGAGATTTCTGACCTGGATGCCAAGGACAGACTGGCCATCATCAGGCAGCAAGTGGGCCAGCAACTCCACCAGGCGTACGACAGGAGTCGCCAGAAGTACGACAAACGGGCACGCAACTTCCACGCGGAGCCGGGTCAGGAGATCTGGAGGAGGAACTTTGCCTTAAGTAGCTTTGGCAAGGCCTTCAACGCGAAATTTGCGAGGAAGTTCCTTAAGAGCAGAGTTGTGCGGGCAATCGGCAACAACGCCTACGAAATTGAGGACCTGCAAGGAAGAAGAGTAGGAGTATTTCATGCGAAAGATTTAAAGCTGTAAACACTCACCACCTTCGGCGCACAAGTGAGGGGCGAGGAATGCAATCCTCATCAACTGGACAGTAATTTTCCATCAGGCAGTCAGTCTCAGGGTCTTGGGAGTAGGTTAGCCCGGCTAACTCAGCCGATAGAGCATGAGGCTCTTAATTTCAGGGTCGTGGGTGTAGCCTACGTTGGGCCTAGAGTTAGGGTCATCCGTCCGTCCGTCTTGAAAGAACGAAATACGCGCGCAGTTTCTTAATCTCGATCTTCCAAACTTCGCGGGGTTGTTGCATTTCGTTTTGGTGATATCGATATCAACAAAGCAAGAGATGCGGCAACCCTAAACAGCTGAGCGGTCTCTCTCAAGGAGCGGAGACTTCGCTCACACCGCTCAGCCGTTACAATTTGAAAGAGAGGGAGAGAGAGAGAGAGAAACGAAGAGCGCAGTAGCTTGGCCTTGACCGCGGTCCTTGACCCGGAAAATTAGGCAGGAAGGGAGAGAGGTAGATCAAAAAAAACGGGGCCCAGCGTAGGTTAGGGTTAGGCAAGCAGTCAAAAATTTTTTCGGCAAGGAGGCAGACACGCGGCTGCGTGTGAAATGTTAGTGTGTCAAAAAAAAAACGTATTATAAAACAAAAAAAATAAATTAAATATTAAAAGTGCAGCCGTGACATCAGCAGAGCTGCAATAACAGCCGCATCAGAGTACAGCCGCAGCCACAGCGCTACACCTGAGCTGCCACCCCGAGGCACGACACTCTAGCAGCGAATCCACTGCATCCAACGCAGCAACAGGGCGCATCCAGCGCCTCAGCAACGCACAGTTGCAACGAACGCAGCGCGCCCGACACCACCCCGCCTCAACTGCCGAAAGTATCCGCCGCCACCCACACGGCGCAGCCACGGCAGCAGCCCACCGCCGCCAGCGCAGCGCCGCAGCCACGGCAGCAGCCCACCGCCGCCAGCGCAGCGCCTCAGCCACGGTAGCCGCAAGGCACCCCAGCAGAACGCCCCGCCACGGTGGAGCAACTGCAGCAGCAGTGTAACAGCGGAGCAGCGTCAGCGAAGTACCCGCCGCCACACACACACAGCTGCCGCCGCACAGCAGCAGAACAGGAGCAGCAACATCAGCCAGAGCACCCGCATTCACACCGCCTCCGGCGCAGCCGGCGTAGCGCAAGAGAGCCACCACAGCAAGCAGGCGCAACAAAAACGCCACCGCAGCAGCCCATCACTGCCAGCGCAGCGCCTCAGTCGCACAGCAACAACAAGGCGGCCGTGCAACCAGCAGCTCATTCCGCTTCAGCAGCAACACTGGACTGGACAACATGGAGCAGCGAAAACCATAAGACCACACGTAGCTATAACATGATTAATTTGATTTAAAATTAAACATTAAACATAAATAACATAATACAAAAGAATACGTAAGAAGTAGACACGCACAGTTAGCTTAGTTTGTTGTGGTTAGAGGCACAGCTGATCAGTGCTGTGCATTAGCAGGTGGAGATGGCAGGTTCGCATCAGTGATGCGCAACACTTAGTGTAGAGAAAATAATGAAGCTAGGTTTGATTAATAAATAAAAATTATAATGTTTTGCGAAAACAATATGAGTTGTTAATAGAAGTTTCAGGGGGGAGGGAGAACACCATAGCCGCCATGGGCTAGTGCAGAAAGCTACTGACCAGTAGCAGGGAGGCACGTAGCCTCAGGCAGGGTGGGTACGCCGGGATCTCGGACCGGGATCCCAGAGTTTGGACATGGACCCGTGGCCGTCCTTTTGTTGGTACTGTTCTGTTTCCTTTCTTTTGATGTCGCGTTGTTGCCGTTTAGTTATTTAATTATTTGCTTTGTATTGTTTGAATGTAGCGCGATGTAGTAGTGTTGTTTCGATTATTTTTGTTGTTGTTATCGATGTCGTAGTTGTTTGTTGTTTATTGTGCGAACCAGTGGGCAGGGTCGGACTCACCCCATTGCGAGTCCGATAGCTAGCCGGCGCTGCCCACTGGGAACCAAACTGGTTCGTAACAGATATTGCCCATTTTACTGACGCTCTGAATCCCGGATCTTTCGGATGAGTCATTTGGATGATAGGGCACATTGTGTATATATAATTATCATTAACAGCTGATCAATTTATAAACGCTTGTGAAGTCGAAAGCACTGATTGTCTTTAGCCTTTTTGTTTTTGTGTATTAAATATTTAAATAAATATTTTATTATAAAATATTAATTATTAAATTTATTATATATATTATGAAATAGTTTTTAGTAGCTCTTTGAACTATTCACTGAACCAGCATCACAAATGGAACGATTGAACTAAATCCTCGTAATGAACCGAAAAGTAGATTGTGCTGCCCTGGTTAAAAACAATAATAAATACATCTATTTTATTTAATTTGCTTAACGTCAATCTGTTTAAACTGTAATAAATAGAGCAAAAATATAAATAAAATAGATTTGATGGATATTTTAATTGATTAGAAAAGCTTTAACTGGCATGCAAATTTAGCGACTGAACAGCTGATAGGCGCATGAAACAGCTGTTTATAAATAAATGCCGCCGTTACGGCACAACAAATAACAATAACAATAAAACAACACAAAAAATAAACATTAAATAATGTTTAAAGCGTGTGCGAAACGCTTAAAATGGCAAATTGGACCATGGCGCGCTCTTTCCACGCAACCATCGCATATGAACATCTTCGACAGAAACGCCAAACGTCTACAGAAGGAACGCGCGGCGCTCAAGTAATAATAATAATAATTATAAATATTATAAATAAAATATTATTTTAAACTGCAGCGCAGATGTGGCGTTGTACGATTACCTGAAGGAGGAGGTGGGCTTCCGTCTGTCGGACCGTGTGTTTGACATCAAGCGGGAGTTCAAGCAGGCGGCCGATATCGGCTGCAATCGTGGCTATATCTCCAGACATATTCTGGCCGAGTGCGTGGAGCATCTGACGCTGACGGACACCAGCGCCAGCATGCTGGAGCAGGCGCAGGGCACGCCGGGACTGAAGATGCTGAAACTGGTGCAGGATGAGGAGCAATTGGATGTGGGTAAACAAGTCAAATAAGCACAGTAAATTACTATTTAATTGTTAAATTGTTGCGCCTTTAGTTTGAGGAGAACTCACTGGACCTGGTCATCTCCAGCCTAAGCCTGCACTGGGTCAACGACCTGCCCGGCTGCTTTGCCAAGATTAAGCAGATCTTGAAACCGGACGGCGTGTTTATAGCCTCGCTGTTTGGCGGTGACACGCTCTACGAGCTGCGCTCCTCGCTGCAGCTGGCCGAGCTAGAGCGTAAGGGCGGCATCGCCCCGCACGTCTCGCCCTTCACACAGATCCGTGACATTGGCTCGCTGCTGAATCGAGCCGGGTTCACCATGCTGACGATAGACACGGACGAAATGGTCATTGGCTATCCGAGCATGTTTGAGCTGATGTGGGATCTCAAGGGCATGGCCGAGAACAACGCTGCATTCAACAGACCTGCGCATCTCAGTCGCGAGACGCTGCTGGCCGCCAGTGCCATCTACAAAGAGCTCTACGCGAAACCCAATGAGCCGGGAGTGCCGGCAACGTTTCAAATAATCTATTTGGTCGGCTGGAAACCGGGGCCCAATCAGCCGCAGCCCTTGCCACGCGGCACAGCTGAAGTTTCGCTTAAGGATTTGGGAACGATATTCGAAAAGGGCGGCAAGATCAAGGTGGATTCGGATTCCTAGAATCGTTAGAATTATGCACAAGTTAAGTTTATTCAATTTACAGTTTTTTATTTTAACCGAAACGCAGTTGGAAATAATAAAATAATGCATAAATAAAGTGAATTCGTTTGGCTTAACATAGAATATATAAATTGGTGCGCAGCTCTATGCTAATTTGTTCAGGTTGCGCCTTAAACTAACTTTAGGCATAGTTTATATAAATACTTCTGCTTAGAGATTAGGTTTCTGTTGTAAAGTTAGATATATGTCTATATAATTATAATAAACATTTCGTTTCCCTGGCGGGTTGATAATATATATTTATATTTGGTATATTGTTGAATTCATGGACGTAACGCTTTTGTTTTGTACGTATTTACAATTACCATTTACAACGTGTTTTACATATATTTATATATATATATTTTAGATTGTAGTTCAATATGCAATTCTGTTTCGATTCTTGTATTAAATACGTGTTGCTCTTGCGTCAAATATTGTTTAGCGTTCTGTTAGCGTTTCATTCTCAATTGCTTTCTTATTACCAATATTGTTAAATTACGACAATTAATTGCTGCCCAGCTGGCGCTTGTCAGATTTGGCTCAAATCGTTACAAAATAAGTTATCTTTCCCTCAATACAAAGTTTCTTTACAAGTGATCGCTCTATTTACGCCTATGTACAAAGTTACCAGAAATGAAAAGCACTGAAATTTTAGTTCAAATTAAAACTAGCTAGGCGCAGGGCAACGATGCTGGCGCCAGCTTGCCACTGCGTGGCGTCCTTGCTGGCGATGGCAACGTTGCCCGCTCCCTTAATCATCCAAGTGCCAGGGGCGAGCGTGGCGGCACCGGAGGCGGCGTTGAGGATGTTGTGGCAAGTGCAGTGGCAGCTGTTGTGTGATTGTTCTGGTTGTCGTTCTGGGCTGCCGTTGCTGGCGTGCTGTTGCACGTCGGCGGCAGCTGTCGTCAGGTGCCCAGCAGCAGCTCCCGCTGCGGCGCATTTTGCAGCATATTGGCAGTTTTCAAATGGATGCTGCAAGCAATTAAAAATATTATTAATCGAATTATTTTGCATATCAACAGGAAAACTCACTTATTGTCCTCCAGCGACATGGTCTCCGATGAGCCGTGCGAGGCAACTGAGGTACCTGCAAGCGAACTTCGTATTGAGTGCGTGTCCTCGGGTACAGTAAGCGTAACTAATATTTTACAGGGTATTTAAGGAGTCGTACACATATGCCAATCGAGAGAGAGAGAGAGAGAGTCGAGAGTTCGAGTGTCCAAATTGTTTGCGTTTCCAATCGTTTGATTTGGTTTTTGAAAAAGAATTTGCATTTAGTTTGGTTTGTTGTTCATTTTAAATTTAGTTAGCATTAGTTAGTGTAGTTGTTGTGCGAAAAATAATGGGTATTAATCAAATATGAGCGCTGTAAAAATTCTAGATGATGAAGAAAACTTAAACATGCAGTTTAAACAAACGAAATTCAACTGGCAAAAAACAAAGTTCAGTACAAAAATCATGTTTATTAATAATATATTTATGCTGTGTGGTAAATTAACTAATATTTACTATATATTTAAATATAGATTATAATATAATGCATCATATTTGCTACACAAATTAAGAGCTACGGTTTGAATTTGGCTTTTCTTTTGAGAGTTGTGTAAGTAGCAGAAAATATACTATATATTCATAAATGCCATACTTAAACTTAGGACAGCAAAAGTTATTGGTTCTAGATACGGTCTATAAGCAGTACAAAATATATATAGAATATTTATAGGTCATATTAATCTCGCTAGCAGAGCTTCGGCTGTAACTGAAGGAACAAATAATATAAGTGGTAAGTGGGGGGGGGGGGGGGGTTTGGTTAAGGCTTGTGCTTGGAATTCGTACGTATTTAGCTGGAATTGTTTTGGTTGTTACTTAGGAATTATCAGTTATCAAGTGGAATACATATATCCAATACATACATAATATCAGGAGTGAGAAATGCGTTAACTTTATCGTTAATCTAACAGTTAAGTTATAAGTTTTGGTTGGTTCTCGCTGAGACATTTAACTATCTAAAACGTGAACAAATCCAAATAATTTTGCACTATTTTCGATGCACAAATTAAAGCTAAATTACATAAGAATATTTTAACTACATTACATCATTCAATTGGCATAACATTTCACTTTGAGCAACGGCAAAATCAAACGATCTAACGATCAAACGATCAATATATCAAAATATCAAGTACAAAAGACATTAAAGCTTATTATAAGACAGACTACAGACGCGTATTCTCCACGCTCAGCGCATCATCATCATCATCAACATTAACATCAACATTATTCATAGTTTCTATAGCATTCTGTTTATCATTATGGTATCTATGCGCTAATCCTCCCGCTCCGTTCTGCACTATGATGCGCACGCTGTGAGCAGAAGCCGAGGCTGGAGCCGATGCCCTCTGGTGATTGTTCTCCTGCTGCAGCTGCAGCTGCTGGGTTTGTAGCGCCTCCAGTGCTCTGTCCAGATCGAGACGATTACGACTGTCGCTATCGCTGCTATAGCTATGCCTCTTGCCACTCCCATTCCCGTTCCGATTGGCGGCTGTGAGGTGCAGCGAGTGCTGCTGCTGCCACTGGGCGGGATAGTTGTTGAGATTATTGACGCTCTGGCTGCGATTGTCCTCGGGGCCGGTGATAACGAAGCCGTTGCTGTACAGCGAGTAGCTGCTGACTGCCGGCGATGTGGCTAAACTAGTCATACTCTGATAGGTTTTCATTGAGTACGCATCACCTACGAACGATTGCAAGAGATTAGGGCAAACAGTTTACGGTTTCTACCGAATTAGAGGCAGAGGGAGCAGATAAATACACAGAGACACACACAGCACACAGCGACAGATCCAAGATTCCCACGCGGATATATATACTATATACCAGATATATATATCGGTTTTCTATGCAGCATTAAGCATGATACATGTAAGGCGGACATTATGTTAGACAGATGCGTATATGTGTGTGTATCTTTATGATGACAAATGTAAACGTTAGGCCTGCGTTAAGCAATTAGATTATGAGTTTCTCGTTCGGTTTATTACTGCGTTTAATTCACAATCCATTACAATTGATGTCCTTGCAGCCAGCAGGGTTCTCAATTAATATATATTTACAGTTTATAGCTAGTTTAGTGCCCACAACAACCCACAGTTTGCCTTGAACCCCTATCAAAAAAGGCAACAACTCACTCCTTCAGTTCGCATTTATACGATGAAGTTTTTGGTAGAAATTCATCGTGTGAATGCAAACTAACATGCAACAATACATTTCGGTTATGGCTTAGGGATTAACAATTTAACAAACCCCAGGGTAATACGCACTTATGTACATTTAATGTTGGTTTTTCTGATGACGCTGATTCAACTGACGCACAATATAATACGGAATAATACGGAATAATACAGAATATGCATGGGAATAGGGAGAACTAAAAATAAGATAAACAAATCATACATATGCCATAATCTCAATACACTTCACAATGGAACAATGGAACTTTGTACATGAGTAAAAACAATTGTAAGACTATGATAACTATACAATATACAAACGGTTTATAAATTTAAAATTTACTTGCACCACAGACAAAATACAATCAAGTGTAGTTAAGGTCTTTAGTAGAAAGGAGCAAGCGTTAGTCATGGTGTCAGGTTACAAGTTTAGAATGTGCCGAATCGAACTAGAAATAGGTCAAAACTCACCTGTAGCACACTCGGATGTCTCGTACGATACAGTTGATTGTACTTCAATTGCGTTTTGTTCTTGCCTGCGAATGAAATGCGAATGATTTAAGTAATTGCAATCAATAAACAATTGCAGTTGTTGCCACCTTGATATCACATCGGTTAAGACTTGCTTCTCCGTTTCGCTATAGTCTCGTCTGCGTCCCGTTTTCTTCTCCCGATCCGCCTCGACAAACATGCCCAGCGGACGCGTGGGAAATTCGTTGGATTTGGCCGGTGGCGGCACATCGAGCTTAAGATCCTTCAGCTTCTTCATGACGCGCTCCAGCGCCTGTACAGCATCGTCGTCGTTGTAGCCGAAATTCTTGTGCAGCTTCACCTGCAGATACTCGATAATCGCGTCCATGTCCTTGAGGCGCAGCAGCTCGTCCTTGTGCAGATAGAGTATGGTTACGGCCATGGCCAAGATGACGCGATCCCCGTCCAATAGAAATATATCCCAGACACGCAGGCTTAGACTAAAAGGCACCTGCAACATAAACAAATAGATTAGTACATGATAATTGATAAATAATTGATAATTGATAAACAAATATCAGAGCTTACGCAAAACGGTCAAACCGAATTTACCTACGCAGTCTAATTCAGAGAAAAACTTCCGCAATAAGAAAAACTCACTCAATCTCCGATTTTGACCTGAGCGCAAGACAACGAGCGTTCGGCCATCGAGATTTAGGCCAGCGAGATTTAGACAGAGAGAGTTCGGCCATCGAGAGTTCAGCCAGCAAAAGTTGGACCACGAAAAAAGTTAGGTCAGTGAGAGTTCCGTCAACGCGAGCTGAGCCATTGAAAATTGAACCAATGAGAGTTGGACCATCGAGAGTTGGGCCAGCGAGAATTAAGCTAAAGAGAGTTTGGCCAACAAGAGTTCACTCAGAGAAAGTTCGGCAGGTGAGAATTCGGCCAGTTAAAATTGTTTCAACGAGAGTTAGGCCAGCAAGAGTTAACCAGCAAGGCTTAGGCAGCGGGAGATTTTTTAGGAGAGAAAGAAAAATCGGACGCAGGTTGAGCGAAAACAAATCCGAATAGAAACGATATTCGAACGCTCTTCAGCAGAAGTTGGATAATTGCGATCTCTGATAAATATGTTTTGTTTTTTTTTCTTGTCTTTCACTTACGCGCTCCACGAAGACGACAAAGAACCACTTGATGGCATAGAGCAGGGCATCCACGTTGTGCTTCATGAAGTGCTTGTGCAGCTTTCGCATGATCTTGGACAGGATCCGATCGTGATGCTCGATGAAACGCGTTAGCTTGGGGAAGCCCTCGATGAAGAGCCCGTGCATGCCGTACTTGCGATCCGTGATCAGCGCATTCAGCGCCCAGAATGCCTCCTCCTCCTGCATGTAGAGCAGCAGGACGCCCGCCACGCACGCCATGCCCTGGCAGTAGCCCAGCTCCGAGTTGTAAACGCTGTACGCGTTCAGCACGTTGAAGAGGGAGCACTGCTTGACGCTGTAGCGCTCCCGATAGGCGAGATTATCACGAAACTGTCGATTCACGTCGGCGTCGATCTGACGCGTCTCTGTAGAATTCTGTTTGGCCAGCTGCAGCATCTGCCCATACACGCCCACATTGCGCTCCATCGCCTCCTGCACGTTCAGCAGCTTCTTCCAGGCCGGCCAGCGCATGCGATCCGGTATTCCCTTGTAGACCCGTTTGTGCACCTTGTCCTGCGGCGGTGGCCAATGGTTCAGCATCTTCACCCACTTTTTATCACGCTCCAGCTCGATCTTCGTGCGCTGCACCTCCTGGGAGTCGCGGGACGATGGCAGGCGGGAGTCGTGCATAAAACCATATCTATTTAAATGAAAAGCAGACCAAAAACAAAAACAATTAACCAACAATGCTCAGTGTCATCGCAAGGCTGATAAGATAGCGCGATTTTTATCAACTGTTGAAATTCCAAACGCTTCAAATGACATTCAAACTATGGAGATTTCCAAGTTCATGCCGCAAATCTTGCATATTTTGCTGTCCTATCCATTGTTGACAGAAAAGGCCAGATTTGCAATATAAAAAATATATTATACCCGCTTTCAAATGGGCACAGGGTATAAAAATATAGAAAATAGCTTCAAATGAACATAAACAAACAAACATTATACAAAATAATATTAAAATACTTAAATTACAAATGTGTTCTATCATTTAAATGGCGATCCACTTCATTCGAATGACGAACTAGTTCATACAATACAAAAATGCAAACATCTTTCGAATGATATAAGAGTCTTTTGTCTCGTGAAAAAGCCAAACGAGCATCATTCAAAGTGACACTAGATACGCTCACACTCTGCTCTAGTGAAAACTGACAACAGCGCTGCTATCGAACTTACTTATCGGTTATGTGATAAATCTCAAATGTGGGATTCTCCCAGGAGTCGACCACATTGTTGGGATCCAAACCCAGCTCGTAGCGCTTGAATATATCCTCGCGTTCGTCCTCGGCACGTTTCACCAACGCATGCTGCTGCTGTTCGCCATGATCAGGGGCGGGCGGAGCGCTTGTCATTGTGGGTGTGGCCTATCGATGTCGATTGTCAGCGCCAGTTTTGCTATCGAATTGCTGCTTTGGAGGCTGCCGATGTTGTAACTTTTACTGTTAATATTCTTGTTGTTATTTTTCTGCCTTCCGACTCCGACTTTGGCTCCGTTTCGGTTTCCGGATCCGCTCGATGTCGTCTGTGGCTGCGTCTGCTTGGAGAGAGTTTTGAATGGGAGCGGCTGCTGCTGTTTGGCGATAGCGCGAAACTGTGCAAAGATAAAAGCGAGACGAGAGAGCAAAATAAAAACAATGCCATTAACATATGAAAACAAATACACACACACACACACACATACAGCATACAATCAACATTAGAGCTGGGCTATGATTCGATTCGATTTAATCGATTTTTATTTTCGGCGATTAAATCGATTCCTTTCTTGGTAAAAAACAGTACAGGGTATTTTACCCGACTGATCAGCTCTACTCTTATTGGTTTTTTTTTTTTAATATTAATTTAATTTTGTATGCGTTAATTTTTAAGTTTTTCTCTCAGACTAACTGCAAATTGAAATAACGGTTTTATTTCGATTAATCGAATAAATCGATTTTTAGATGTGAATCGATCGATAATATCGATTCTTGAAAACTAAAGATCGAACCCAGCTCTAATCGGAATTAAGCTTTAACTGCAACTCTTCGATTTCACTGCAAAAAAAGCGCAGCATTTACACGATGTGTGCCTCTGTGTGTGTGTGTCTCTCTCTCTCTCTCTCTCTCTCTCTGTATGTGTGTGTGTGTCTGTTTTCTTATTACAAATGCAGCAATGCCAACAACAATAACAGCAAAAGAGAAAGAAGAGCGCTGGCTGGCAGCGTGTCCGAAATGACGTGATATTCAATAAAATTTGAAATCGCCAACAACAACAACAGCAACAACAACACCAATAACACTGAAAGTTAGTCAGAAACGCCCCCACATTATGGAGCTTGTTGCTGTGGTTGGCATTTATGCTGGCGCCTTGAAAATTCGAAAATTCCAATACGAATTCAGTCAGCAAAATCTGTTCTCACGGCCAGATTCTTCAGTTTATCTGTCTTTATTTTACACACTTCCTGTTTTGATTTTGCTGCGACTTTTGTTGTATTTTTGTCAACACGCACACATGCATAGAAAAGCCCTCACAAACACACACACACACACACACACACACACACACTTGCAGACGCATTGTTGCCGTGTATTCGCTAGGCTTTACGTTGCAGCATTACATTGCTTGTAATTACCATTTAATTTGGTTTTAAATTTATGTACAAAACAGCTCTAGTTAGTTAAATGAAGCACTTTTATTATTTTTTCAGCCTGCATGTTGAGCGAAATGGACTTAACAAGAACTGTGCGAGCGCTAGAGATGTGCGGCATTTATCGATGGTTTGAGGCGATAGGCGTCGATAACGCTTTGCGATAGTTTGAATTGCAAATAAACAGAAAAACACCCAATTGCCACTAAAATGCACTATTCTGCAGTGTTTAAAATTTATTTTTAATTTTTAGAACAATAAAAACACCACGACATTGGCAGTGTTGGCCAGCAAATTGCCAGTACGGCAACACTGGCAACCGAACCAGTTCGATAGACGTGCAGCACCGATAGCAGTCATCAGAGATTCCTACGTCTTAGACCATTTTTTTGCGTGTATGTAGTTTTAATTCTGCTTGTGAAAAAGTTGTTCGGAAAAGTCCATGAAAACGGCTCAAATACAGTTAAAAAGTGTTGTGCTGTGCACAAGACGTTCGAGCACATTCATTGGCATACGAAAAACAATGCGCACGCTATAATTCCATTGAATAAAACGGGCACGAAAATCGCTTCCCCCGTAAAGAAGTGCGTAGCAAATTACAAATGAATTTCCTCACTTCCCCGCACTGCGCTCACCGTCAGTGCTGCAAGAAATAGCTGGATTTGCAACAATAAATAGCTAAAAAATAAAAAGAAAACATGAAAAGTAAAATTAAAATAAATGTCAAAATTAAAATTATATAATTATTTGCATAATCAATTAGATTTGTGATATGCTTAAAAAGAAAGCTAAAATCCGCTAAATAGGCAGCGCTGTTGGCAGTCGCTGAAACGAGTTGGCCGCAGTGTGCGGACGCCTGTTATCGGAATCAGTCGATAATTAAAATTTAAAAGCCGCAATTAAGCAGCATTATTATCGTTTTGTGTGTGTTCACAGTATTCGTCCATTCAAGCGGGTATTGACTGTGGCATTTGCATTGATTAACACCTCCCCTCAACTGGCCCACCCCCCGCAATGGTGTCCACCCGTCAGATGTGCGGCGGCAGCGCCGCCCTAGGCTTCGAGGAGCCCTCCGCCCGTGCCACCGTAGTGCGACGTGCCACACAATACCAACAAAACGCCCAGCAGCAGCAGGTCGCCTCCTGCTCCACTGTGCGGACTGTGGACGGCGCTGCCGTCTCGCCCGTCTCCAATTTCCTGGATCTGCCGCCCGAGCTGATCATGAAAACTCTCGGCTATCTGGAGTACAAGGAAATCAGCGGCCTCAGATTGGTAAGTGACAACGACCAACAACCAACGACCAGGGGCGGCTGGCGAGGGGCAGAACAGGTGCCGCCAACTTATAGGGGCTTCATTATTTAATCAATAAAAAGCAATTTGCAAAATGTACATATAGAATGCGCGTGGGTCGAATCAATGTGCTTGCCTCTCTATATATATACACCGAGGTGATGGGCAAGGGGAAGCGAGGGGGGCCTCAGTTATTCAACTACCTGCCTGCACTTGTTGTTGCTCTTGTAATACATACACATATTTATTATATTTACCACTTAAAAGTCGCTGCCGTCTAGAGTTGAAAGCGCATCGTGTCGTGTCGTGTCGTGTCGTGTTTTGTTTTTATCGCTGTGACACGAAGCCTGTTTTCGAACATGTTCGTGCACGTTCGTGCTCAGACTTGAATGGATATTGCTTTTAGTTTGTACTACCTATTTAATGGTAGATTATAGCTTCAACAAGTATATATATAGTTTGTGGGGTCTGCCACGCCTCCTTCTGCATGTTACATGCATTCTGACATAGTTAATAATCCTGTTTTTCCCATTTTTCAATGGGTACAGGGTATCAAAATAGTAGATATACAATGCTTATAAGAACTTATTCATTAAAGTCCTTAAAAAAGTTTAAATCAGGGATTTAGGGAATATAAGTTAATCCGGAGATGCAAAATAAAATCAGTGGAGATTTTTTCTTTAATCTAATCTTATAATATTCTAATAAGAAACATATCTTTTATTTTATTTTTTATTTATTAATATTCATTTAAATGATAGCCTTCGATATTTGTCTGGCACGCGATAATTTGCCATCTCTAATATTATTTTCTTACGTTTTTGTCATGCATTTGATTTTTCGTGTATCCGTGTGTTTGCATTAGTATGCGTGTGTCTATATGCGTGCGTGTGTGTGTGTGTGTGTGTTCTGGGTTTGGGTTTGGGTTTAGTAGGTAGCAGCAGCGACATCAGCAGCACCAGCATAACTAAACGTAACGTAATCTGATATATCTGCTAGATGCTCTCGAAATTTGGAAACGGGATGGATGGATGCATTTGCTACCGGCTCATTATGCGCTGCTGCCATCAAGGGTATAATAGCTTTGTGCCAATGTGTCTAACAGGCAGAAAGAGGCGTGGCAGAGCCCACAAAATATATATGCATAGCCAGCGAGAGTTAGGGCAACGAGAGTTGGGTCAGAAAGAGTTGAGCCTGAGAGAGTTGGGTCAGTGGAAGTTCGGCCAGCGAGAGTTTGGCCCGCGAAAGTAGGGTAAGAAAGAGGTGAGTTTGAGAGAGTTGGGCCATTGAGAGCTCGGCCAGCGAGAGTTGGGCCAGTGAGAGTTGGGCTAGCGAAAGTTGGGCCAGTGAGAGTTGGACTAGCGAGAGTTGGACTAGCGAGAGTTGGGCCAGTGGGAGTTGGGACAGCGAGGGTTGCCGATTAATTATCCTACACAGGGCCCTCTAGTATGGGTCGATTTAATGTAGATCTTCAATTGAAATGCTTATAATGTCTATCTGTTTTTAGGTGTCGCATCGGATGAACGATATTTGCATGAATATCCTGAACGGCGCGTTCTCCAGGCAGATCAAGACCACATTCAATCGGTTCCAGTCGATCAAGGCCAATATGCCGCGTCGGGAGTCGGCACGTCGCAATCATCCGCTCGCCTGCGAATGCGACATTATCGAGACTTGCTACATGCGTCTGTCGCTGCTCCAGATGTCCATGGGCAAGCACATCGAGCGTGGTCATTGCTGTTTCTTTCCGGGTGCCGTAAGTGACAAAGTAATCACAAAATTCAAACCGAAACTAACTATGAAATCTCGATATGTTGCAGATACTTGATGAGGTTAATTCGATACTGAATTATATTAGTATTACGCCGCGCTTGCAGCGTCCATATCGCGTGACAGACGAACTGTTTGATCTCTCCACCATGGCCATGGAATACTTTAAGGATCGCGTGGAGCCGACATTACCCGGCCTGGCCTGCTTCAACAAGGACTTCTTTCAATTGCCCACAACCACAAAGCGACGTATGAATGAGTTACTAACCGATCTGGTTAAAGCATATACTATTAAGAGTATCAAACTAATCATAACTTTTATCTCAACAGCTGCCTTGGCCGCCAGCTCAGATCTCTCGGACAGTTCAAGCAATTCGCCGCCCCAGAACCATATGGTGCTGCGCAAGGGCATCAGGAAGATCAAGCAGGGCATGAAGATGTACAACAATCAGTTGTCGGTGCTGCGCACCGAGCTGCGCACCTGCAAGCGCAAGGCCGGCGAGCAGAGCAAGCAGCTGGGGGAGCAGCAGAATCTGCTGGCAGAGCATCAGAAGCAGACACTGGAGTACGCCAATCGGCTGGACGAGAACGACAAGAAGAACGAGGAAATGGCGCGCAAATTCTCCACATTATTGCAGGCAATTATCATATTTTATACGCAATTATTTCTCGATATTTATGTATTTATCTTTTGTAGGAGCTGAACAAGTGCAAAACGGAGCTGCAGTTCTGGCGATCGAAGAGCCCGGCAATTCCGTCCGTCTGCAGCTCGTGCAATCAGAAGGTGGCGCCCGTGCTGCCGCCAGAGGACTTTCAGGCGCTGGTTAACCAAGGCGTCGATCCTGATAACATTATTATCAACGAGGATGCCGACGGCGATGGTGATGGCGATGGCGATGGCGATGGCGATGCTGAGCCAGAGGGAAGCGAATCCTCCGCAATCGCAGCTGCTGATAAGCCATTTGCTTTGCCGGATGAGTCCACCACGGCTAAGCTGCTGGCTGTGAATACGGCTGCAAAGAATCTGAAGCGTAAATACACGCCAGCCTTGGATACGGATATCTTTGTGGACGCCGACACGTCCAATGCAATTGCGTCCAATGCTGCAACACCGTCTCAAGTTAAAGCCGAGGCTCAGCACACAGCGTCCGCAGCAACGACCACCGCCAACTGCGGCTATTCCACAAAGCTGTTCTATGGGAATCATCAGCGCAGCGGCGTCATCGTCAGCCCAGTGTCCATTAAACTGGCCATGGCCAACGGGAACCGAAGTGGCAATAACACTGACTTGGTGGAACCAGGGAAGCAACAGGCGATGCAGATGCTCCCCATGGAGGCCGGCGAAGCGTCGCCTCTGGGGGCATCCGCGTCGGAGATGGAGTCGAAGAAGGCACGTAGAGTACAAAAGGCCAATAAATGTGCCAATGCACATGGCAAACGCATTAAATAAGCATAAAAACATATACAAAACAATTAACAAAAGAAACCTTTTCTACTACTTACAATATACATATATAGATATCTCTATACTATACACATAAAATACAATATATATTTACAACATACGAGTGTGTAGTATTATCAATAAGGAACGCAGGAACGGAGGAAAGATGGAATCAAATCTATACTTTAATTACGTGTAAATGTATAACTTTTATGGAACATCGCGGGCATTAGGCGCTGCTGATGGCATTATTATCATTATTATTAATTAGTATGTTCTACACACACACACAAACACTCACTTTTCAATACATATACACCCGTAAACTTAACAGAACACTAAGTTATATATACATATGTAGTTATTTTTGGAGCATTGGTAAACAGTAAAGCGATAATAATAATTTAAAAGCAACATAGTTTTAAGTATTAGCAGCCACACACACTCAAACACAACAAATTAAGGCCGAAGTGTGAAGAAAAAAACAACAACAAATATATATACATAAAAAACAAGAAGCAGCAAAGAAATATTTTAAATAAAACTTTAAAACAAAAACCGTTTTATTCTTTCATCAAATTACCAAGTTAAATGCGATAACAGTAGCCGTTTGTTATCGAAACGCACGATAGCACACAACTGCAGCTAACTGGCGTTGTTATCGAAGCGATCGATAGCTGCTGAGCAGCTAACTGTCGTTGTTATCGTGGCGCCATTTTTCAAATTTCCCGTTTACAGAGCCAACAGCAGGGCATTGTCTGTTGCCCATACGCAACTAACTAAAAATACGCAGCGTACGCGGGCAATTAGTCAATGTACTTAGCACAGGGAAAGACCAGAGAGTTCGGCCGAACTGCCAGCGAACCGAGAGAGCAGAACAATCGGGTATTTATAATTAAGTCGACTCCAAGTTATGCGCCTTCTGGCAGTTCGCTGGCAGCGATCGCTTTAGGTAACCACAGCACATTGCCGTGCAAAGCATCGAAATGAACTAAAACAAACATAAAATAAAATTACCGAATTACCGAATTACAATAAATCTTTTGTTTGTTTTGCAGTTGCAGACACGTAATCGCGGATAAAATGCAAGATTACAGCGAAAAGTTGGAGCCTGCGTACGATGAGAAGCTGGGCAGGTAAATAAACTGAATGGAAAACCGGTGAGAACAGTGCAGATCAGTCGGGCGTACGGCTACAGTCGGGCGTAACCGTTTCAATTATCATTTGCACTAACTTAATAGGGTCTAAAAATTCCCCACAAATTGTAAACAAATTGAAATCGCAGGCATCTGGTGGTCGGCATGGGCGTTGAGGCCGGCGAGACGCTGCTGGAGGAGCGGCCGCTGATGGTGGTGCCCCACTGGGAGTGCGGCCAGATGAAGTGCGCCAACTGCCTGCAGGAGTCGTACGTGATGTGCCGCAAGTGCCAGGTGTTCCCACTGTGCATGGACTGCGACCAGCACGAGGCCAGCGAGTGCGAGTTCTTCGCCAGCGGATCAGGCAGCGGCATCAGCAAGGATCTCCTGGTGAAGAACTACAGCATATGTGCGGTGTTGAAGCTGCTGCTGCTGCTGGAGCATCCGGAGAAGCAGCTGCTCTGCCAGCCGCTGGTGGAGCAGCCCGTTAAGCTGGAGGAGTTTCGGCATGACGACGGCATGTGGCAGGAGCACGAGGAGCAGGTGGTGCTGCCTCTAATGGCCAGTGGCTTGGTGGCGGCGCTGCCCGCCCAGCAGCTGAATCCGGATGTGCTGCACGCCCACTGCATACGCATCGATAGACACGCCTACGAGGTGACCGCACGCGATGGCGACACGCTGAAGGGCATCTATGTGTGCGGCGCCAGCTTGCCGCATCATTGTGTGCCCAACACGGTGCTGGCACTGGACGAGGACTTCAACCTGAAGCTGTATGCAGCTGTGCCGCTGGAGCAGGGCCAGATTGTCTATGCATCCTACGCGAATCCGCTGATGGGCACCAGCCAGCGACAGCATCAGCTGCGCCTCAGCCGCCAGCTGGACTGCGCCTGCTCCCGCTGCCTGGATCCCACCGAGATGAACACCCACATGAGCAGCATGAAGTGCAGGGAATGCGCCGATGGCTATGCCGTCTGTCAGCCGGCGGCTGGCGGGGATTGGCGCTGCCTGGATGCGGATTGTGGTGCTGTGATGCCGGCGGCTGTGGTGCACGAACTGCTCGCCGAGGTGGGCGGCGCTCTGGTGGAGGCCAAGGGCGAGCTGAGCGCCTACGAGGCGCTGCTGGAGCAGCACAAGCAGCTGCTGCATCCCAATCACTTTCTCAATCTGGACATCAAGCAGAACATAGCCAGCATACTGCGTGCCACGGCCCTCATGAACTCCATGCACGATCCCTGCAGGAAGCTCCTCGCCCGTCGCGTCCAGCTCTGCGAGGATCTGCTGCCCGTCTGTCGCGCCGTCCTCCCCGGCATCTCCAAGCTGTACGCCATCGCGCTCTTCGAGTACCTGCTGGCCTTCGTGGAGCTAACGGAGCTGCGGTTCACGGACGGTGACGTCACCAAGAAGGAATACGCCGTGAGCATTTCTCTCTCTCCCTCTTCAACTGCCTCTCTTACCGCCTCTTTTACGTCTGCTCTTCTCTTTCTCTCTTCTCTAGACGCTGCTGTCGCGAGCGCGCTCTGCCGCCAAGGAAGCCTTGGAGATGCTGCAGTTTGAGCCGGAGAATTCCGCTGAGGGATTTCTCACTGAGCGCATTGGCATGGAGTTGGAACGCATTGAGTCCGACCTGATGAAATATGGCAAAATATAATAAAAATAAAAATTTATCGCAGTTTATTCAGATTGTGCTTATGAATAGGAAATAGCAAATAAAATTAGACAATTAAAAATAATCGAGTTTTTTGGCCCTTGGTATGGTCCAAGAAAATAAATAGTTCTTAAAAACACGATTTTTCCTTTAAATATTTAAATTTTTACCAAATTCAGTGATGTTTGAATTTTTATGTATTTTTTTCCATTACGAATCATTTGGTATCAAAATTGGTCAAATAAAAAATATCGAATTTTTTGGCGCTGGATATGGTTAAAAAATTGGTTTGGAGGCCTTAATATGTTCTGAAAAACACGATTTTTGGTTGAAAATCTTCATTTTTTCATCAAATTCTGTCTTGTTTGGTTTTCTATGCATTATTTTCCATTACAAATAATTTAGGATCAACATTAGGGAAATTATAAAGACTATTGAATTTGATATGGTCAAAAACAGGTAGTGAAAAGTTCTTAAAAACAAAATATTATGCGGAAAGATCTACTTATTTTCATAAAATTCATTCACGTTTGATTTCTTATGCATTATTTTCATTGGGAAGCACAATTTGACAATTATGTGAATTAAGTTAATTAGTTTACCGGATTCTACAATCAGATATCGTCGATTGTAGATCTTTACCAACAATGCATCTAATGTGTTGTCCCTTATAGTGCTCTCGGCAAAAGGTTCAACAGCCCAAAAAATCAGCCGCATCTGGGGATCAGCGGTGGAGGGTGGAGGGGCGGCTGTAAATGTGAATTAATCGAATGAAATAAAATAAGAACTGTCTTTAAATATAAATAACGTACGCGGCTAAAAGCGAACAACAATGTCGGGCCGGTGTCTCAGTATGTGAGTGATAATTGGCGACGGCAGATGCATATCTTGGCCAAGAGATCGGAAACATATAACACAACTGAGAACTATGGCAGCAGTAACCGAGGATTTCGCCAAGAAATGTGAAGTGAAACAGAACGAGACGTTGGGCCGGTAAGGCGTGAATCGCATAGATCTCTACACACAATACTAACTGTAATCCTGGCTAGATATGTGGTGGCTAAGAGCAATATCAAACCGGGAGATACGGTGCTGCTAGAGGAACCCCTGCTAATCTTGCCGAATAATGCGGATAGGCGCTGTTGCAACTGCCACAAGCTGACGACAACGTTTTGCAGGTGAGTGCTAGGAATTAATTTGTAGGGAACAAAGTCTAATCGAAACCCTACAGAGAGAATTCAATAGTTTTCGTAGTTGCATCAAGAATTTGCGTCGTTTAAAGTTGAATGAGCTACTAAATGATAGATCTAAAAAGGGCTAAGTCTTGCTAGTCCAACTTTTGCTGGCCCAACTCTCGTTGGCCGAACTCTCGCTGGCCAAACTCTTGATGGCCGAACTCTCATTGGCTAAACTCCCGTTGGCCGAACTCTCGTTAGCCGAACTCTTGCTGGCCCAACTCTCGATTCAATAAATTCGATTCTTCTCCGAATTGTGCATTTGAGAGCTTAATTTCTTGTATCATTCTTTATTTTTCCGAGTGTAGCAAGTGCCAGCTCTTGCCGCTCTGCGGAGAGTGCGCGCAGCACGAGGAGCGCGACTGCAAGCGTCTGGCGGAGCTGCAGCTGCCGGAGGAGGGGGTGAAGCAGCTGCAGGAGCACGCGGA